>OZ004714.1:4404999-5004999 GCA_963924515.1 Vespertilio murinus
CCCCGAGACCCCCCTCTGCTCTGGCCCAGGCGCAGGCAGGACCTTGGAGGTGAGGGCTGGCCCTGGGGTAACATGGCGCCAGGCTACCCTCTGTGGCAGAGCAGTGGCAGGGGGGACCTGCCAGGCTTGAAGTCCGGTGCTGGGCAGACTCCCTAGCAACCTGGGAGCCGCGGGGGGCCCTGGCCAGATGCTGTGCTGGTGGGAGCAGCGCATGGGCTCTGTGGTTTCACTTCCTGCAGGGCCCTGAACTGCCCCCACCCCCGCCCCCAGGCACAGGCCGGGCAGTAGCTGCAGAGTCACCCACGTAGCTCCTCGCTGATCGTCCCAGCGCCCTGGGAGTGACCTTCCTGTGGGACTGGGCACGTGGCCTCTCGGCGTGACCCCAACATGCGACCCACGGTGTGTCCTGCCCAGTCCCACAGGAACCTGCAGTTCTAGGAGGTTCTGAGCACCACCTAGAACATGGCGCCTCCCCATGAACTGGCCTCCTTCGGATCACCCCCTGCAGAGTCCCGGGCGCCTGGCAGGGGAGCCTGCTCTGTGCTGGGACTGACTCGGCAGCGGACGTGTGTCTCTGGGACAGCAGCCTCGGTGAGGGGCTGTGGTGGCTGACCCGGGAGGGGGCTCCACCTCCTGGATCCCACCCCTGTGTCCCCAGGCCCGGCCCTAGCCAGCGTTTGCCTGAAGAAGAAGGGCATGCAACCTTTAAACGACCTTGGGGACATGGGCATCTGAGGACTGCGCTTGTGATTTACTGTGCAGGGGTGGAGGGCGTGAGAGGAGGAGGGGAAGCAGAGCGGGAGGCGGCCAGGTGAGGTCCGCTTGGGGACGGCTAACATGTGGCACACAGTCCGACCCATCAGAGGATGGCCCCACGGCCGCGGGTCTCCCTGTGCCACCCTCCCCCACGGGGGCTCTCTCTGCGGGTCCCGGTCTGCTCTCAGATGAACACATGGAGTTGGTCACCTTTTCCTTGAACCCGTTCCCACCATCATGGGGTCCCTGCCAGGGAGCCCGTGCGCCTGGGACTCACTCCCTGTGTGAGGACCGTGTTGTTGACCTCTGGCATTTTCTCTGACACGATTAAAGCCTCATCTGCTCTCACACCTTCTTCCAGAGACTCCTTTGGGCTGTGAGTGGGCTCAAGGTCCCCGGTGCCACACGCACACCTCACTGGTGAGACCCACGGGTGAGCAAATTGCGGGTCTCGGTGTGGAAGTAGTTGCCTCTCCATGGACTCAGAAAAAAACTTTGGATAAATGAAAGCTAGAGACAGGCCAGATAGACAGACAGCTACATGAATGGGTTGACAGTGATGGATAGACAGAGGGATGAATGGATGGATGGATGGATGGACTGAGGGATGGATGGATGGATGGATAGACTGAGGGATGGATGGATGGATGGATGGATGGATGGATGGATGGATGGATGGACTGAGGGATGGATGGATGGATGGATGGACTGAGGGATGGATGGATGGATGGATGGATGGATGGACTGAGGGATGGATAGGCTGAGGGATGGATGGATGGATGGATGGACTGAGGGATGGATAGGCTGAGGGATGGATGGATGGATGGATGGATGGATAGATAGATAGGAGCCCAACCATTAAGGACACTGTGCATGGCCAAGCCTTCCCTGACCCCCCCAGAACCACCCTCCTCCTCACACCCTCAAGTTTGTTCCCACTCCACTACCCACCCCGCCTCCATTGTGCCCCGGTTTCCCTCACAGCCCCTTTCTTTGGCACTACCCACTGTTCCTAGGCTGCCCAGACCCCCGCCCCAGGCCCGGAAGCTCCCGTGGGTGCAGGTGAAGGTGTTGAGCTGTAGCCACTGAGAGGACCCACAAGGCCCTGGGTGTGGGTGGCTTTCACCCCCAGGCCCTCCGCGCAGGGCCCCTGCCCTCCTGCCCTCCTGAACCCAGTCCTTCAGGGGGACATGGAGGAGGGGGGCTCAACCACATGGGGGTTGGGGGACAGGATGCTCAGGATAACCAGGAGGCCAGGTGGATGTGAATCTTTATTTAGAGAAAAGCGACAGAGCCGGAGGCTCCCGGCGGCAGGCGGCAGCGGGGGTCCGGGGGACAGGGGCACGACCACGTGGTGGGACAGCGTCTGGCGGGGCGGTCACGGGGGCCGCGGGCGGGTGGGGGCGCTGCGGAAAAGGGCAGAGGGGTGAGAGCGCCCACTTCCGTGGGGATCCCCCCTCCTGCCACGGGTTCCCCCCCCCTCGCCTCGGGCACCCAGACGCTGTCACCGCAGCTGCGTGGGGGGACAGCACCCCGGGGTAAGGCCAGCCGGCAGAGTGGGCCCCGAATGGGGGCGGGGGTGCCGGGAGGAGGGTCCCTGGCTCTGGGGGTGGCCGGGGCCCGGGCCCCCCAGTGGCTCACCTTCGGGGCTCCGGGCGCGGCAGGCTGTCACTGCAGGGTGGGGGCCGGGGTCGGGGCGCTCCCCTCTGCCTTGGGCACCACGGCCTCCTCCTTCTCCTCCTTCTCCTTCTCCTCCTCCTCCTCCTTCTCCTCCTTCTCCTCCTTTTCCTTCTCCTCCTCCTCCTCCTTCTTCTCCTCCTCCTTCTTCTCCTCCTCCTTCTTCTCCTCCTCCTTCTTCTCCTCCTCCTTCTTCTCCTTCTCCTCCTTCTCCTTCTCCTTCTCCTCCTCCTCCTCCTTCTCCTTCTTCTCCTCCTTCTCCTTCTCCTTCTCCTCCTCCTCCTTCTCCTTCTTCTCCTCCTTCTCCTTCTCCTTCTCCTCCTCCTTCTCCTTCTTCTCGGCGCCCGCCGCCGGCTTCCCGGGGGCCTCGGTGGTGGCCGGGCCGGCCGGGGTGGACGCCTTGAGCCCCTCCCTGAACACGGGGTGGATCTTCCTCCAGACCAGGGGCGGCTCGGTGCCCTGCTTGCGGCTCAGCGGGTAGGCGCCCATGGCCGCCAGGATGCTGCGGTGGCGCTCGGAGCCCATCTCCGCGTAGTACATCTCCAGCGACAGCGGGGTGCACATCTTGTGCTGTTGGGGGGCACGGGGGGGGGGGGGGAGGCGGTCCGGGTCAGGGGACGGGGCGGAGGTGGGGAGGGGCTGCCCCTGGGCTCAGGTGTGCAAATGGGGTGAGCTCTCCCCACGACACCGACCACTGCGTGGCAGCCTCATGGGTGCGCCATAGGATGGGGGGGGGGGGGGGGGGCGTGACCTCTAGGCCTTCCTGACCCTTCTGCTTCGGAGACGTTCAGTAATACCGCACACAGTCACCCAAAATAGGTTGGTTTCTGCCTTAATTTCCAGCCACCCAAGTTGGCCTCCCATTCAGAAGTGTGTGTGTGTGTGTGTGTGGGGGGGGGGGGGGTCCATGGAGCGTCAGCCCCTCTCGGAAGGAGGGTGGTGGCCCCTCCTCAGGAGTGAAGGGGAGGGGGCTCCACAGGAACACCCCAGCCCACCCCCACCCAAAAAACATTTAAGAAAAAAATCCCAATAAATAAAAAATCAAAAGCCCCTGGGAATACAGACAGGCCCCCCGGGGGGGGCCCCATCTCAGGATCGCGGAGCAGATGTGACTCCTGAAAACTTAGAGGTGTTAGGCAAAGACACTAAGAAGGCTAAAATCCCTTACTCACGCCGAGAGAGAGAAAAGGGAAGGGAGAGAATATTTGCCAACTGTGGGAGATGTCAGTGTCGTGTCACAGAGCAGTCCCCCCCCACACACACAGGTCAGCGAGGGAGGGGCTGGGGCCCCCTCACCTCCGGGCAGAGCAGGTGCTGACCTGACCCGGAAGCACTGGCCGGCCCACCTCTGTCCCGGCCCCTCCTCCCCGAGGTGCTACCCAGTCCTCTCTCCCAGGACCGTCACGGCTCTTGCTAACTAACGCACCTTCTCTTTGGATCTTTCCAGAGAGGATTTGGATGTGTTCTGGGAAGGGGCGGGAGCCCACGGGGCTTTGGAGGTCACATTCCCACAGGAGCAGGACACGCCCTGGGCTCCCCCGGGGCCCCGTGCCCAAGCTTCCCCCGGAGCCCCCCAGGGCGCTCCCTGGTACTCTGCCTGGGGGCCCCCTCCCCACCCCGGGCCCCGCTTGCCTTCCTTACCCGAACCAGGAAGCCGTCTGGGCAGGAGAACTGGTCGTACCAGAGGGCCCTGTACATGATCAGGAGGCAGCCCATGATCGCCATGGCGAAGGCCAGCATACGGGCCGGGGGCATCTGCAGGGGAGGGGGAGGAGAGGAACCCATGTGGGGGGCGCACGGAACCCAGCCTGGGGGCAGTCCTCACGATGGGGCTGCGAGCCCGGCTGAGAGCCCCCCACCCTGCTAGCCTGGGCGGGGAGGCTGGCTTTCCTTCTCAGAAACAGTGGGGGTGTGGGGGGGGGGGAGGCAGGTTTTACTATTGAAACATGAAAGGCTTTAGAAACAGTACAGGGGACGTGAGAAAAATCAGGATTAGTAAAATTAATAATGCTAAAAAAAAAAAAAAAGGTGGGAGAAAATATTTGCCAGGGCACCTAGCAGGAACAGTGGCTGTCTGTAGTATGTATTCAAACCAACAGGCCTGGCCAGCGAGGCTCAGTGACTGAACGGCAACCTACGAACCAGGAGGTCACGGTTCGATTCCCGGTCTGGGCCCGGGCCCAGGTTGCAGGCTCCCTCCCCAGGGTGGGGTGTGCAGGGGGTGGCCGATCAATGATTCTCTCATTGATATTTCGATGAGCTCTCTCTGCCCCCTCTTCCTTCCTCTCTAAAATCAATCAAATATATATATATTTGTCAAATATATATATATCAATCAAATATATATATATCAATCAAATATATATATATATATATATATATATATATATATATATATATAATTTTAGAAAAGAAAGGAAACCAACGAGTCACTGAGGAAGAGACGGATGGCCTGCTGGGAAGGCGGGTGCAGGCACTGCCCACAGTGGCCATCACCCACTGTACAGCGGGAGGGAGGACTGGGTCCCACTGGCCACAGGTCAGCCTGGCGCTACTCAGCCCCAAATCCCTCAGCACCCTCACCCCTAAGCTCCCAGCCTTAGACCCCCACCCCACCGTGCCTCTGCATGGGCGATTCCTTGTCCGACTTCCCTCTCAGACAGCAGCAGCCTGAGGAAGGGGCCCAGCCCTGGGTGCTCAGGCCTGCGGCTGCCTCAGCACCTGATCCTCATCTGCCTCTCCACGGGACTGACCCTAGAGGCACTGGGTGGGAAGGGTTCGGTTACCCCGCGTGTTTCCTCCAGGTTGGCGGAGGCCACCTTCTGGGCCTCCAGATCCGGGTACTTCCTCATCTGCTCCGGGGGGGGCAGTCCATATTCCGTCTGTGTCTTGATGACCACCTGTGCAGAGAGACGACCCAGGAGGCCCCGGAGCTGGGAGGGGGCGGGAAGGGGCGGGGCGGGGGCTCAGCTGCCCAGCAGTGGGGTGGGTACCGATCACCTGCCAGGGCTGCCTAGTGGCTGGGCTCCAGTGACCACAAGCTGAGGCCACGGGAGAGTGGGTGCTGCGGGTCTGCTGGGTCCATGGCAGCCATGAGGCCTGGCCAGACCACGGACGGAGCCCCTCTGTCTGCCGGCTGCCTTCGGCTCTGAAGGTCCCACCTCTTCCTGCCAGGAGCTTCCCCTTCCGTGGCCCCACAGCCTGCCTCCCCTTCCAGAGAGTCACGCTGATTTCCTCTCCGGGGTCCCAGAGCCCTGAGGGCCCTTGCATAGAGGGCCCGGGCAGGTGCGGTCCCGCGCTCTGGGTTATGTAGCCGAGGAGCCAGGACTGAGCCCTCCCAAGGTGTCCACTGATAACGGGCCCAGTGCTGCAGCAGATGCAGTGGAAACCCAGGTCGCTGGAGAACTGCTCCCAGCCAATGCCCGAGGGGCGGCTGTCCTCATGGTCCCCAGCCCATAGCTGACAGATACGGGTACACATGGCCACCTCCTCGCCCCCAGATAGGACAAGTCTCGATGTCACCCATACTCCGGAGCTCACATGGGATCAGGCAGGGCTACGCTGAGCTCTGCTTCCCGCAGATTCCCGCTGAAAGCTCCCCCACCACCAGCCACTGTCCCCAGGATCCCGTCTCAGGCTTGACCCAAGACACAGAGTGCCCAGCAGGACAGGGTGGGAATTTCGCTTGCTGAGTCCCCGCTGGGCAGCACCACGGGCGGGGTGCTGTCTTCTAAACAGTGTGTGAATCTTCAGTCGCCTGTGGCCAGGTTACCCCGTTTACAGATGAGGACAGGGTGGGTCTGGGGGATGAGGGAGCTGGTTGCATGTGGCTCTAGGTTTCCACCCAGCCGGCCCTTCCTCTGCCTGCCCGCCTGCACCTTGGAGGAGGCCATTTCTAAGTAAATCTCTCTCTGCACCCCTTTGTTCCCAGCGCAGGCTGAGAAGGATTCCCCCCACTGGCCCAGGCCACTCACCTGGTCAGAGTACGGCGGCTGGAGCTGGCTGACATCCAGGGGGCTGATCAGAGGGACGCTGTCCATGGTAACCCCATCCTGGTACCCGTAGTCTCGGCCGAACTTCCCGAAGCTGAAGCCCAGCTTCACCATGGTGGATGGTGGTCCTTGTCCTGTCCAGAGGCAAATGCGGGGTCACTGCACACTGGCCGCCCAGCAGATGTCCACCCCAGCAGGCTCTGAACAGAGAGGGTTCAGAGAGGACTGGCCCCAGGGCTCCTCATACCAGAGCTGGGGTGGGCCGTGAGTGGCCAGGCCAGACTCCCTTCCTGGCCCCTGGGCTCCCTCGGGGCCCTACAGCCCAGGGGTGGCCCTTCAGACCAGGGACTGCCCAGACACACAAGGGCTGCAGAGTCTTCCACTGGCTGGCCTGCTAGAGGACAGTCTAACGGCAGTGACTCCAGTCAACAGAAAACAATCTCTGGTAGAAGACCGAGGGTAGGGTGGCCAGACTTAGCAAATACTAATACAGGGCATCTGAATTTCAGACCAAAAGGATTCTCTTACTCCTCTCCCTTGCCCCTCCCCTCCTTCTTCTCTTCCTCCTCCCCCTCTCCCGCCTCCCATTCTCCTCCTCCTCCTCCTCCTCTTCTCCTCCTCCTCTTCTCCTTCTCCTCCTTCTCCTCTCCTCCTCCTCCTCCTCTTCTTCCTCCTTCTTCCTCCTCCTCCTCTCCTTCTCCTTCTCCTCCTTCTCCTTCTCCTTCTCCTTCTCCTTCTCCTTCTTCTTCTTCTTCTTCTTCTTCTTCTTCTTTTCTTCTTCTTCTTCTTCAGTATAAGCACATCCCATACAATATAGAACATACTGATTCTAAAGTCATTTGTTGTCTATTTGAAATTCAAATTTAATTGGCCATCATGTGTTTTAACTGGCAACCCTCCTAAAGATGCAAGAAGTAACAGGATCTATAGGAGAGGACGTCGGTGAGTAAAGCCAAATGCTAGCTGGGAGGGCAGAGGAGCAGTGGTGTACTCAGGGCTGGGCCACCTGGAACGCGGGCATCCCTGACAAGAGCGAGAGTCAGGAGGATGAGTGGGAGGTGGAGACAAAAGGCCCTTTGCCGTGTCTGTAAATCACGGTGCGTGAGGACTTAGCCACGCCGCGGGGCAGGGAAAAGGAAGAAGAGGAGAGGCCTGGACAAGAGAAGGTCAAGCACGCATGACTCACAGGCAAACCATCTCTTGTGAATAGAAAATCCAAGGGAACCTACAGGTAAATTATGAAGATTGAAAAGTGAGTTCAGTGTGGCTCAGTGGTTGAAGTATAGACCTCATGAATCAAGAAGTAAGTCTTTGGTTTAATTCCCAGTTAGGGCACATGCCTGGGTTGTGGGCTCAATCTTCAGCAGGGGGAGTGCAGGAGGCAGCCGATTGATGTGACATCTATGTTTCTATCTCTCCCCTTCTCTCTAAAATCAATGTAAACATATTTTTTAAAAAGAGCTCAGCAAGTTGATGGAGTTAAGGTATTGAGAAATAAATTATATTTCTATATATCAATAACAAAAAAATAGAAAATGTTTTTGAAAGACTCCTTAAACAGTATCAGAAATAGCAAATGCTCAGGAATAGGTCCAACAAGAGAAGAGAAGAACCTCCATGTAGAAAACCATCAGCCCAAGGACCAAAGGGTCAAAGGTTCTATTTCTGTTCAAGGGCAAGTATCTGGGTTGCAAGTTTGATCTCCATCTTGAGTCAGGCTTGTTTGGGAGGCAACCAATTGATGTCTCTCTCTCACACATTGATGTTTCTCTCTCTCTCTCTCCCTCCCTTACACTTTCCCTAAAAAAAAAAATCAGTGGAAAAATATCATTGGATGAGGTTAATAACACAAAAAGATGTATATGTGTATGTGGAATCAATAAATCCCAATAAATATTCCAACAGAATTTGTGTGTGTGACCTTGACAAGCACTGTAATTTCGTATGGAAGTCAGAAGAACAAGAGCACACCTGACCTCTTGAGAAGGACGAGGGGAATTCATGCCCGGTGTCCAGTTTGTTACACAACTGTGGGACTAAGCTGCTTGTGTTGATGCAGTAGGCAAATACCTAGTTGACACACATCTTACACAGTCAGACCACAGATTCATGACAGAGATGTCACTGCAAAGCAAGGGGGATGACTACCTTCTGATAAACTCAGACCCATGTGGAAACAACGACCCCAACCCCTACCTCACACCACACATAGAAGCCTACTCTCAGTAAGCCAACCTAAGTTGGAAAAGTGTCTTCAGGATAATACAGAGTATCCTCCTGGTCTCAGGGATAGAACAAGTTCTTCAATGTGATAAATAAGCACTAACTATAAGGAAACATTGATAAAGGACTATCTTAAAATAAATAACTTCTGCTCATCAAAACATAGCCTTTAGCCTGGCTGGTGTGGCTCGGTGGTTGAGTATCTGCCTATGAACCAGTAGGTCATGGTTCGATTCCTGGTCAGGGCACATGCCCAGGTTGCAGGCTCAATCCCCAGTAGGAGGCAGCCGATTGATGATTCTCATTATTGATATTTCTCTCTCTCCTTCTCCCTTCCTCTGAAATCAATAAAAATATATTTAAGAACAAACACACAAACAGGAGACATAGCCTTCAAAGAATGGGAACAGAAACCAAGAAGGTGTTTGCACCCCGAAAATGACAAAGGGCTTATTGTGGGTTTGACAACAAGCTCTGACCCCTGGCGCCTGTGGATGTGGCCCTCATTGGAAACAAGGTCTTTACAGGTGTGCTAAGGTTCAGACGGGGTCACACTGGCTTACAATGGCCTTGACCCAATGACCGATGTCTTTCCTTACAAGAGGGGGGAGTTTGGACACAGACACACGGGGAGGAGGCCATGTGAACGAGGAGGCAGAGTTGGAGTGATGCGGCCTCAGCCAAGGGCCACCGGAAGCTGGAAGAGGCCGGAAAGAGCTCCCCCTGGAACCTCAAAGAGAGCATGCCAACACCTTGATTTCCTTCTGTTGGCCTCCAGATCCCTGAAAGAATAAATGTCTGTTGTTTCAAGCCACCCAGTCGTAGTAATTTATTACTAAAGCCCAAGGAAGCCAAAGGCCTCTGAACATCACCCTCCCTCTCTATTGCCTGCACCCCCCTGCAAAGATTTCTGTGAATATCAACCCCCAATCTCCTTTAGGGTGACCTCACCACCCCAAACCCTCTCCCTGTAACAGTCCCACCGACGCCGATACCCACTAGGGCCTCAGGCAACCCCTGTGTCTGTCCCTGTGGGTTCCAGGTGCGGGCAGGCTGGGTGGGAACGGAGGAGGCAGAGAGATGGCCGGTGAGGAGTCCAGGGCTGTGCGGGGCGTGTGCATTGGGGGCGGGGGTGGGGCATCAGGAACCACCACTGCAAGGCGGACTGGAAGCCGCAGGCTGGGCAGAGAGAGGCCGCCCCATCATGGACCCCCGGCGCTCCCGGGAGGAGGGTTCTCCTAGGACCCTTCCCTGGGGGGAGGGGGTGCGCCTAGCCCAGGGCCCTTACTGATCCGCAAAGCGCCCCAATAGGGGGCGGGGAGGGGCGCTTCCCAAGGAGGGGCGGCCCGGAGGGGAGGGCGCGGGGGCGCCTGGGCACCTGCCCCGGCGGCGGCGGGCATTCTTCAGCGGCCCCCGCAGATGTGGACTGCGCTCAGGACGCAGAGGTGGCCACGCAGCCCCCGGAGGGACTGGGAAGAGGCCCAGCGCGCGGGGGGGCGTGGAAGTCCCGCCGGGAAGACCGCGGGGGATGCAGATGGGGGGACGGGGTGGGGAGGCGGGGCGGCCGGTGCCCAGGGCTGGAGGGGAGCGAGGGAGGGAGGGAGGGGGCGCCCCCAGGGAAGGAGACCGGAGGCCTTCACGCCGTGGACGCCCCCTGGGGCTAAGACCCCGGCGGAGGTCTGTGCCAGGCTGGCGGCCCCGCCCGCTGCGCCCCCCTGAGGAGCTCCGCTTCTGGGGTCCGTCCCCTTTGCGCCAAGCATAAGGTCCAACGCAGCTGGACGTCCTGGTTACATCATCGCGGTTTCCACGGCAACCAGATGGGCTTCGCTGCCTGGTCTTCAGGAGGAGGGGCCGCGTGGGGCCCTTTGGACCCTGGGCGTCAGGCTCCGGACCCCGCCCCCGGGCAGATGCTGGGGGGGGGGGCTGGCTGCGTGCAGGTACCCCCTCCCCTCCCCTCCCCTCCCCTCCCCTCCCCTCCCCTCCACTCCCCCAGCACGCCTCTGCCTCGCCGCACGGGCCTGCTGGGCGGGCACTGCGTCTCGTTCACATGACAGACACACGGGTCCTCGGGGTGGGGGAGGGGTCCCCTCCATCCTCCCCCCCCCCGCTCCGCTCCTTCCACGCGCGGCGACGGCGCCTTCTCCGGCGGTGGCCCGCTCCCCACCCGCTGTCGGCTCCTGGGAGGATGGGGGGGGGCGGGGGGCGGTGCAGCCTCTTCTCCGAGGCTTGGGGGGGGGAATAGGATGAGCGGCAAGTCTGCCCCCCCCACCCCCATCCCCGGCCGATGCTGCGTCAGGAGAGGCGCGCGCCCTGGGCACGGGCACCAGCGCTCGGCGCGCGCCGGGCTGGCAACTGCGTAGTGCAGGGGGGGCCTGCGCTCCCCGCCGGAGCCCGGCGGCCCCCCATCCCGCCCGGCGGCCCCCCACCCCGCCCGACAGCCCCCCACCCTTCCCGACAGCCCCCACCCCGCCCGGCAGCCCCCCACCCCGCCCGGCGGCCCCCACCCCGCCCCGCAGCCCCCACCCCGCCCCGCAGCCCCCAGGCGCCCTCCTCCCCTCGCCCCGCAGGCCGCGCGTGGGCCGGGCTCCGCTTCCAGGGCTGACTGGGGGCAGCAGCCCAGCCCCAGAGGCCCGGCGGGGGGAGGGGAGGGGAGGGGAGGGGAGGGGAGGGGAGGGGAGGGGAGAGGAGCGGTGCGGGGGGGACACCTAGGGCTGCACCCGGCTCGGCCTCCCACGTCCCGGCCGTCACCTGTGGCCCCGCACCCGGAGGCGCCGCGGCAGGTGGTTCGGGGCGCGGCCCTGCCCGGCTCCTGGCCCCGCGCCGCCCTCACCCCCTCCGGAGCCGGAGCGTTTCTCCGTGCTGCGGCGTGATGCTCCTGCCACCCCGTACCCCCTCCCCCCACATCCCCGCACCCCCAGGCAGAGCGGGGTCCTGGACCTGCCCCCCCCCCAGGCAGAGCGGGGGTCCTGGACCCCCCCCATCCCCCATCTCAGGACGGCCGCAGGGCTGACCCGGATCCGCGGGGCCGGAGGGGCTGCGGTGGCCGCGGCGGGCTCACGGCCAGCGGTCCCGACCCGCCGAGCCTCGCCGCTCCGCGGAGGACGCGGGGGGTGAGCAAGGCTGCCCGCCGCGGCCCTCCGGACGGTCCCCGTCCCCCAGCCTCCGCCCCGCCGCCCCCCCCACCCCGTCTGCAGACCCCACAGGAGGACCCCCCACGCCCCCGTCGGCCAGGGCTCCCCCCATACACCCCTCCCGCACCCGCACCTGCCGCCCCCCCCCCCCCCCCCCCCGGCTCCGCGGGGATAACGGGAAAGGCTCACAAGCGGCTCCCGCGCGCTGCTGCGGCAGAATGCGGCTCCGGAGGACGCGGTTCCAGACGCTTCTCCGCCGCCGCAGTCGGGTGGGGCGGGGGAGGGGCCGAGCCCCAGACCGAGGCTGCTGTTGCTGGGGAGACGCGGGCGGGGGAGGGGAGCGGAGCCTGCCCCCCACCCGAGCGGCGCCCCGCAGCCGCCCGCCCCGCGGACACGCGCGCGCACCTCACGCCGGGCGCGGGCTGGGCGCACGGGGCTCTCCGTCCTGGCTTTGGCCAGGCCCGCAGGCTCGCCCGCCCGCCCGCCTTGGTCACTGGGGTTGGGATCCAGCAGCGGGGTTTGGCCCTCCTCCTCCTCCTGTTTCAGCGTCCGGAGCCCCGGGCTGTCAGCTCTCGGTCACTGCGGCCCCCGCACCTGCTCGGCGCTCAGCGGGTGTTGGGCGAGTGCCATGGGAGATGAGGTGACCGTACCCCCCCCCCCAAGGCTCAGCCCCGCTCACAGCTGGGGGACAGCGATGGCAGCAGCTGGATCCGCACACTGTCCCTTTTGCTGTTGAATACCATCCCATGATAAGATGAGCTTCCTTTAAAAAAATTATTTATTTTTTATTGATTTCAGAGAGGAAGGGAGAGGAAGAGAAACATCAATAAGGAGAATCATTGATTGGCTGCCTCCTGCCCACCCCTCACTGGGGATGGAGCCTGCAACCCAGGCATATGCCCTTGACTGGAATCGAACATGGAACCCTTCAGTCCACGGGCTGATGGTCTAGCTAGGGCTAGATGGGCCTCCTCCATCCATCCATCCACCCACGCAGGCCTCTGGACCGACCGAGGCTGGATTTGTGTGATGTGTGACACGGGTGCCCTTGTCGTCCTGGTGTGGACACAGCTCCCTTTCTCTTGGCCGGGCACCTAGGCGTGGAATTGCGAGGTAGGATGGTAGTTCACATTTCGCTTTTAAAGAAAATGCTAAGGTACAATTCTTTCCCAACGTGGCTGCACCACGGCACAGCCACCAGCAATGTTTCCCTCCTCAGCAGTTGTTACTGTCTGTCCTTTTACAACCATCACAGTCACCTCCATGGCTCTGCGAGTCCCACCCCCTGACCTCAGCGGAGGGGGAGGGGCTGGAAGCTGGACCGGTCACGGGGGCGAGGGATTCAGCCAGCCATGCCTGTGTGAGGAAGCCTCCGTGAAAACCCACAAGGGCAGGCTTCGGAGAGCTTGCTCCCCAGGTTGGGGGACACATGGACATTTGGGGGGGGGATGTTTCCCCAGACCTTGCCTGTGCATCTCTTCCACCTGGCTGTTCCCGAGCTGTATCCTTTTAGAGCAGCCGTGGGCAAACTACGGCCCGCGGGCCGGATCCGGCCCATTCGGCTGTTCTATCCGGCCCGCGGAGCCGAAAGAGCGGAGGGTTCTCTTGCTCTCCCCTCCGCTCCTTCACCAGCAGCCCAGGATGAGAGTGCCAGCATGGTCAGGTTGCTTTTGTTCCGGCCCTCCGGTCCAGTGTAAGAACCCATGGTGGCCCTCGAGTCAAAAAGTTTGCCCACCCCTGTTTTAGAGTAAACCAGTGTTTTAATGAGTAAGACGTATCTGGGTCCGCTGAACTGCTCTGGCAATTCAGTCCAACCCAAGCAGGGGTCCTTGGGTCGCAGGAGGGTGTCTACCTGTGTGACCTCTGGTCTCTCACCAGCAACTCAAGAGGCCCAAACCTATTGGTAGGTGAAGGCCCGCCTCCCCCCGGAGGCTCCATCCCGGGCACCCGGGGGGGGGCTGCCCTCGGGAGCCAGCAGCCCCCCTGCGTGCGTCTGCCGTCGAGAATGGTACTGCTGCTTAAAACTTTGGACTGAACACTGACAAGTCATTACACTATTTCTTTTTTAAAAAAATCTGTTTTTATTGATTTTACAAAGAGAGGAAGGGAGAGGTAGAGAGATGGAATCATTGGTGAAAGAGACACTTCAATCAGCCACCTTCTGCATGGCCCCCATTGGGGAGCCCGAACCCTAGGCACGTGCCCCCCGACTGGGAATAGACCTGGCGACCTCTTGGTTCAATCACTGAGCCACACCGGTTGGGCTCCATCAGTTTTCAGATAGAGAACCCCAACCCGTCAGCAGCCCCCCAGGGACCTGCCAGGCCACGCGCCCTGGCTGGGTGAGGTCCGGGTGCTGCCAGGAGGGCGGGGCCTGCTGGTAGCGCTGTCCGCCTCCGGGGTCCTGACCCCTCACCCGGCTAGCACGGGCCTTCGGGGGCCAGCACCCCCTTCTTGAGGATGAGGTTTCCGTAGAGGGCCGTCTCCCTGCACGAGGAGCTGAGCTGAGCCCAGAGCCCAGCCAGGGTGCCCAGACCCCTGCTGGGTGCCACCGCTGGACCGCTCCGTGACCCCATCCCCCGGGGACCATCTGTCTCCGTGGGGGCAGGGGCTGAGCAGGGGGAGGGGGAGCTCTGGACCGGGGAGGGGGAGGGCCCCAGCCCAGACCCAGTTGGACCCAGCCAACCCATCAGGACCCAGTGGACCCAGCCAGAACTCACCCAGTTGCTACGACAGCAAAAGCCTTCTTGGCTTGCCGGTAAAACTCAAACCTCTCTATCTTCTCCAGGGGGCTCTGGAAGGCAAACCAACGTGGTTGAGGGGCCCTGCCCAGAAACCCCGTGGGCCCAGCGGGGGCATCCGGAGGCATGGTCTGCCTGAGCGTCATTTCTCTGGTTCTCCAGGCCAGGGTCCCCAGGATGCTCGGCCTCCCACCTGCAAGGACCAGGCACTGGGCGGGGGTGAGGGTGGGGGGGAGGCTGGCTGAGGTGGGTGAGATGCCTGCTGTGCTTGGTGGCCGCCTGCCTGGGACCTGAGCCCCTGATCTGCCCCAGGAGGGGGTAGGAGAGCCACTGGGGACAGGAGCCCAGGTGTCCTCTCTTCGGGCAGGTCCCTCCCAAGACCGGCCTGTGGGTGGTCCCGGGAGGACAGGCTCCGCCCCCTGCAGGATGGGAGGGCATGGGGGGGGGGTTCACACACACAAAATCAGACCAGGCCTCTGACCATTGATGAGGGCCTGGGGTACCCTACTTCTGGCTCCTCTTGGAGAGGTGGGGGAGGGGGAGGGCCCCTAGGCAGACAGGCCAGGGTCCTGGGGAAACGTAGGAGGCTGGGGGCAGGAGGGTGGCCCAGGGTCACGCTCCCACTGCGGGTGAACAGGCGCTCACACAGCCATGGGCAGAGTTTGGGCCCGCCCTGCCTTCCTCCCAGGCCTCCAAAGGAGTGCAGAGGGTCCCAACCCCGCTGGCGGTGGGCAGCTCACCGTGCAGCCAGCCTCCGAGAGGATGGACTGGTAGCTCTTCCACACCGGGGTCTGGAGGCCCCTCTCCTGGTCACTGAACACCAGCTCCATGACAGCGGCCTGGGACAGAGGGCCGGTCTGTCCCTGGGTGCCTCCAGCCTCCCCCCCCCCCCTTGTTGGGTGGTGGTTAGGGCTCTTCTGATCAGGGTTAGGACCCTTGAGGACACATGCCCCCCCCCCCCCCGCAAAGGCAGGCGGGCGGGCCCTCTGAGGTCTGGAAGGGGCCCTCACCGGGCTCTCCACGTAGGTGTCCAGGGGCAGCAGCTTCAGCACGGCCTCCAGGAGCTGCGGGATGCCCAGGCCTGCGGGCAGAGTGCTGGCCTCAGCCCCCAGCTCTCCCAACCCGGGTGCCCACAGCACCACCTGGTGGCGGGGCCTGGCCACGCGGTCTTACTCAACCATCAGGGACTGACTTGGGCCCAGGATAGAGGAGGGGTCGCTGGCAACTGCTGCCCCCCTGGTGACGCTCATCGAGGTCACACTGGAGTCCCCTCACCCTGGCTGCAGCACCTGGCACTGTCCTGGCACTGGGGCAGCCCCGACCATCCCCTTCACCACGCGGGTTGTTGGCGGCGCCCTCAAAACCCATCCGCCGGGAGGAGCGCCCCGCCATCTCCTTGACCCCCAGAGGCCGCGAGTTGCCACCTTTAGCCTGTGACAAGGACAGTGGGGTCTGGGAAGAGGCCTCTTTTGCCCACGGTGCCCCCAAACCTGTCCCACTTGGCTCCCAGGCCCATAAAGTGAGTTTCTGATGGTTAAAGTGACACATGCTCACTGCACAGAACTGGGGAATACAGAAGCCGATGAAAAGAAGGAACCGGCTGTAACCTGGTACCACGTAAAGGACACCTGCCACCATCCAAGCTCATCTTCTGCCTTTTCCCCCTGCGTTTCTACACGATTAGACTTTTCTGTCTGTTTTTTACTCTGAATCCTAATTGCTTGTTCTCCACCAATGTGCACCGTGTGTGTGTGTGTGTGTGTGTGTGTGTGTGACTTTCGGTGGCTGCCCTGTGATTTACTTAAACACCCTTTACGTTCCAGCTTTTCCCTCGGCCCACCTGGCCCCCCCTCCTGGGCAACGAGAGCACCTGGCCCCGGATCTAGCCAAGGCCGGTGGGTTCAGCTCCCTGAGTGGGGAGTGGTAGCCAAGGCAATGGGGCAGGAGGCCCCGGTCTCCTCTGGGGGCTGCGGGCTTGCAGGGAGCCCCCTGAGGGGCCTGGCACATAGGCCACTGGCGGGTGCTTGGGGAATGGGTGGCGGTGGGGCAGAGCTGTGGCGCCTGGGGAGCTGGGCCAGGACCTCCCCTCCAGCCCCGCCTGCAGGGGGGCTGCTCACCATCGGCGCGGATCTCCTCTGGGCCACACTTGCAGATGGAGGAGGTGGGGAAGTTCATGTCTGCGAGAACTGAACGGCCAGCCGGTTAGACGTGCTGGGGTCCGCAGGGGGGTTATGTTACACCGTGTCCGCTAGCCTCCCCACCCTTCCCAACAGGGAAACCCCGGGGCCGGGGCGGAGGGGGAGTGGCCAGGTGGGGGAGAAGCTGTACAGGTGTCCGCAGGCTGAGGGCGGAGCTTGGACAGCAGCCTGCACCCTGAATCCCGCCCAGGAGGAGAGAAACAGCCACAGCCACAGAGGGGGGGGGGGGGGAAGGTGACCCCTCGGGGCCATCTGGGGCGGGGTCTGCAGCGTGAGCAGCACCCAGGGCCTCTCCCCACCCTTACACTCGGCTGCGGAAGCGACCAGCCCCAGCCCCGACCTAACCCGCCCGGGCCAAGGGCACTGGTCCTCGTGACAGCCCGGGGTCGACCGAAGCCGGGCCGGCGGAGACTAGAGTCCCGGGAGGGGGTGGAGCTCTACTCCGGGGACTGACCGGGCGGCCCCCACCTCCGGACCCGCTCTTCCGGGCGTGGGAACCCTAAGCGCCAGGACCCCAGCCCGGGCGCCTCCCCTGACTTCTGCCGCGAGGACGGGGCTCCAGACCTTGGGGCTCGGCCCCCGCCGACTCACCGATGGTGTCCCCGTGCCCCATCCGCGCCAGGGCGTAGAGCAGCTCCGGGGACAGCAGCGCCGGGACGCCCTTGAGCACCACCATGCTCGGGAGGAGGGGGGCGTGGCAATGGGCGGGGCCCGCTGAGGAAGGGGCGTGGCCTGCGGGAGGCGGGGCCGCTGGGGCGGGGAGGGGGCGGGGCTGCGCCGGGGGTGCGGTGTGGGGCCCAGCCCGGAGGGCACCTTTCTGAGTCTCGTGTCCTTGGTCAGCTCAAGACCCGGACACTCGCGTGTGTTTCTGGCCGGGGCTCCCTGCCCCCTTCCACCCGGGTGTTCCAGGGTAGGAAGCCCCGGTAGTGGACTTACTCCCTGGGCCTGCCCTGGAGAGGACCCCGAGGGCTGGGTACTGGGAGCACCTGGGTGGGAGCCAGCTGAGAGCCACTGGGGCCTGTCTGGATTCCTGACCCACTTAGACTGTCAGAAAGAACACCTGATTTAGGGTGAAGCCCCTACATTTAGGGATCATTTGTTATGCAGCAGTAGCTGACACATGCAGGCGGCTCCTGTGCCCTGCTGACTCTGCCCTGGGCCTTCAGCCTGTGTCTGCTCTCTCCCAGCGCCTCCCCCCCCACCTCAGGCTGTGGGACAGACAGCAGCAGAGGTCCCCAAGAGCACTGGCCTGGTCACACCCTCAATGAGAACCCACCACCAGACTCACTGCTCAGCCTGCTTAGCTCTAGCGGGCCTCAGCCCTCCCTGCTCTGCTCCTCCACCCTCACCTTGCAGGGCTGCCCACCTACCTGCCCAGCAGTACCTGAGTGCTTACCGTCGCCTGCCCCACTCAACTCTGGGAACCCGCAGCTCAAAGTCAAAGTGTGAAGGTCACTGCCCAAAGCATGTGAAAAATAAACCAGGGAACAAATGGTTCTCTCAATTTTATTTTATTATTTACTTATTTAATTTTTAGTGATTTTAGAGAGGAAGAGAGAGACAGAAACATCAATGATGAAAGAGAATCATTGATTGGCTACTTCCTGCACACCCTACAGTGGGGACAGAATCCACAACCTGGGCACGTGCCCAGTCCTCCTGGTTCATAGGTTGACGCTCAACCACTCAGCCACACCGGCCGGTGGTTTTCTCAATGTTAAGGCTCCATGCTGGCTACTCGGCTTGTCTACTCACGTTTAGGCTAGGTGACATGTCACGCAGCAGAGCCTGGTCACACAGTCAGCTTCAATGAGTGAGTATCTGCACGTCTGCCTTCATGCAGAACAGCCTGCCCCCGGGCTGGCTGCCCCAGGCCGGCCCACGCCAAGCGGCCCCCCTTGCACCTGCTTCTGTAATCAGCACGAGTCAAAGGGTAAAGACCCGAGCGTCTCTGAAAAGACTGTCTCTGTTCCCAGCACTGGAGAGCAGTGCTGATCACTGAGACACCGCCACCTCCTTCCCAAACTGCTCCCTTCTGGAGCCTGGTCTGGATTTCGGATCACAACACAAACAGACCTGGCGGGGACTGGAGAGCTGATGCCTGAGGGCAGACCGTCTGCACCGGACGGCAAACTCCTGTTTGACCAGAGCCCCACTTGGCTGCATAAGTATCACCCAAACACAAGGGCACATGGTCAAAGGCATTCAGATGGCTGAAGCTTCCGGATCATTTCAGCTTTCTCAAACGCAGGTGGGTTTCTCCTTGGTGTTGGGCTCCATCCCGGCCCATCCCCATGACCCACACATGAAGCGACCTCAGCCATGGGGTAGGACCGGGGGCATGTGGCAGCCAGCAGGGTCCCTCACCCTGGAGGGTCTGAGGGTGTTCTGGGGCTTGGGGACAGTACCTGCCCCCTTCACCCGTGAAGCCCTCCCGGGTGGCAGGCCGTGGTTTCCCTCCCAGGCCCAGGACTTGCTTCTCTCCCACTTGAGCCTGGTTTAAGACGGAGGGCCCCGAGTTCTGAGCCGGGCTGTGATGTGAGAATTAAACGGTACACATCCAGTGGGGGCAGGGGTGGTTTCCTATAGGGTCACTCGGTTACCCAGTGTCCTATGTGGTATCTGACACTGCACAGTGACCCAGGGGATGGGGCTGGCCCGCCCCAAGAATGAGGCCAGCAGAGGGAATTCAGTACGTAAGCTCTGTCTCCCCCAGCAAATGGCACTGAGTGTGACAGCCACCGCTCACATCTCTGTTCGGGCACCTCCTACACCACGCACGTACGCAGCAGCTCTGACCCAGGCCCGGGAATGGGGTCCCGATCCAAGTCCTGACGTCAGCCTGGAGACTCAGCCAGCCCAGCACTGAGAAGAGGCCCTGCTGACCCACAGCCCGAGTCCCACCCTCCAGCCCTGCCGCGTGCGGGCTCCTTCTCCCGATCTCAGACAAGCTCCCAGCATTCACCGCAGTGCTATCCAGGATGGTTCCGACAGCAAGAAACGGTGCAGTCTAAATACTCAACACCTGGGAAAACGTAAATTTCAGCATACCAATATGATAACACATTCCAGGGCCATTTGAAAGAATGCTAGTAGGAATACTGTTCAGCGATGAAAACGTTACATGTTATGGCTTTGGTTGACCTTGAAAACACTATACTAGATTCACAGAGACAGGCAGAAAGTAGTGTAGAGTAGAGGGTGCCAGGGGCTGGCAGGGGTGGGGAGAAGGGGGCTGGAGTTCATTGAGGTACAGTCTGTTTGGGAGGATGAAAGTTTGCAGGTGGATGGTGTGATGGCTGCAGGACGCTGCGGACACAATGCCACTGAAATGTACATTTTAGGATGGTTAAAAATTCTCAGCGGCTGGTATGGCTGGAACATATTTTACCATAATTAAAAAGAATTCTAGGCCAGTTGGCATGGCTCAGTGGTTGACCATCGACCTATAAACCAGGAGGTCACGGTTCAATTCCCAGTCAGAGCACAGGCCCGGGTTGCAGGCTTGATCCCGAGTGGGGTGTGCAGAGGCGGCCAATCAATGATTCTCTCTCATCATTTATATTCCTCTCTCCCTCCCTCTCCCTTCCTCTTGGTAATCAATAAAAACACAGAAAAAGAAGAAGAAGATGCTCAGGTCAGAATGTGAAGATTCTCCAGACACTGATTCTCACAACTCCAGTTGGAGAGAAAGAGAACGCACCTACACGGCTCTTTAAAAGAGAGGGTTTATTTGTTCTAAAATAATTGTTCCTCTGTCAATGGAGGCTTTAAGGCACAGGCAGCGGCTCTTACTGGTCTTTGAAGGTGGCCTTTCTCTTCTCCACAAACGCAGTCATCCCTTCTTTCCGGTCCTCCTGGGGGAGGGAACAAAGCAGAGCAAAGCTGGCCGTCACACGTCCTAGTGGGTCAGGCCAGGGCTCTGCACACTCACGGGCGGGGGCGGGGAGGGCTCTGCAGCCGCAGGACCACCTGGAAGCCCGGGGGTGGTCCGGATTCCCTGACCGAGTAGGGCTGGCCTGGGAATGGGTGTTTTTACCTGCCCCCTCCCCTCACGCCCAGGTGATGTTCACTCAGGAACCACAAACCTTTGTGTGAAATAAACTCTCATCTACAGGGAACCTCAGATGCACGCTATTTGGGTCATTCACCAAATCGTCATCTGTACCCTGGGTGTCTCGAGGCAGGAATTCAGACTCTACCTCTGCCTCTTTTCCTGTGTGTACCTGTGTGTGTGCACATGCCAGCGCACACATATCTGCACTTCCTCAAGAGCCAAAGCCATTTTTTTTTATCTTTCTTTCATAAAACACCTATATATGACCTTCTGATAATACGAGAGGTAAATCTGTATTAGAAGAATGATTTCCTTCGTCACTGGCAGAAATCCTAGGAAACAGTGTTCTAAACCCCATTCCACGTGACTGGAGTGACAGGAAATCATGGGTATATGGACTGCATGTAAGGGTGACCCGGAAGACCTCTTGTGGCAGGAAATGGCCTCGCTCCGGCCGTCCTCCTGGACTTCCGCTCGGGGACGGAGCCCCTGACCGGCTATGGACGCCAGCAGCGCTGGCCAAAGGGGAGAGGGCTGGCTGACAAAATCTGCCAGGACACTCCCAGCAGCCTGTACGGCTGGACATGCGTGATTCTGTACTGAATGCTGTTTACTCACAGTAGCGAAAGTTGAATAGAAGATTTTCTTCTCCAACTTATTTCCCTCCGTTAACGTCATTTCAAAAGCTGAAAGAGAAAAGCCTGCGTCACGCAGTGAGATGCCGGAGCCGGAGGGCTTTCTGAGGTGGCAGCAAACAGTCTGCACAGCCCAGGCACTTGCCCCTGATGCGGAATGTGGCCTGGGGAGGCCTGACCCCCCAGCTCAGTGTCTCCCCCAGAAGACGGGGTGAGAAACTGCATGAAGGGTGGGATGCAAGCTGTCCAAACACAGGACCTGAGGCAGCCATGGAACTGTTTGAAAAGTCTTAAAGGTCCTGGCCGGGCAGCCCGGCCAGAGAACAGAGCGCAGGGCGACAGCAGCGTGTGGCCTGTCCTGGCTCCCACGGGGTCCAGGGAGTTTGCGCCCCCTGCGCCCCCTGGGCCAAGCCTCGGGCTATTTGCACAGCCCCTGGCCACGGAGGAGCAGACTCTCCACCCAGGCCCCCAGGGAAACTGAGTCTCTCAGAAGCCGACACCAGGCCTTCGCCCGCACAGCCAGCACCCGTGCCTGCCTGTCCCCCAGGATGACATATTCTGGGTCTCAGTGCCAACGGGAGCTCAGAACAGAATTTGTGAGCGAGCGACTAGAAAAAAAACAAAACAAAACACACACACACAAAAAAAAACCTCTACAAAGAGCCAAACTGGAAATACTGAGAACCCCAACAATTGTTGTCCAGGATGGGTGCCTAATTCAGAGCCAAACTGCTGCAGCCGCACAGTCGGGGCCTCTCCTTCCCCTGGCCCAGCCCTACCTGCGTTCACCGACTCTTTGGCCATCGCTGTTATGATTTTAGAATTGCTGGCAATCTTTTCTGCACACTGGATGGCTTCATCCACCAGCTTCTCAACCGGGAAAATTTTGCTCACCAGACCTAAACCAGAAAGGTAGACACCATGAGACACGGCTCTGACAGCAGCGGTCTTTGGGGCTATTAATGAGGGGCTGCAGCAACACAGGGAGGGGTCCCCTCGCCCCCCCCCCCCCCGCTGGGGAGATGCTGCTGGCCGCATGTGTGGTCCCTCGACTCTGACAGACCATGTCACCGAGCAGCGGAGACGGGTGCGCTGCCAGGTCTCAGAGAATCCCCATGCTTCCACCGAGCTCTGGGAAGGGAGAGGTTTAACACCCCTCTGTAACCTGTGCATATGCTCCGCCTTTTTACAGATGGGATGTCAACACAGGCAGCGGTCCCCTGGGCTGTCAGGACCCCTGAGAGCGCTGTGCTGATCTTCCACTGGGGCACCTGCAGGCAACTCCCCCCCTCTCCGCTCCTCGTGGGGTGACCCCAGCCTGTACCTGCTTGCTTGGCATCCTGGGCTGAGATCCGGTCACCAGTGAGGACCATCTCCATGGCCAGAGACTTTCCAACGGCTCGGGTCAGCCGCTGGGTGCCCCCCGCACCTGCAGGGGCAGAAGGCCGTGGTCTAAGCTGGCTCTGTGGCCAGTATAAGCCAAGGAGCCAGCAGAGTTCCGTGACCCCCATGGCCATCTCTGAGTGCTGTTGTGACCACTTACACTTAGAGCTGGGGAGGGGGAGCAGGGCGGAGGGAGCAAGGGGCAGACAGAGGCAGCCACCTGCCCAGGGCTCACGCGACCCCCTCACGTCCCTCGTCATGTGCAAGCCACATGTTCTGTCTGTCCCTGGGAAAGCCCTCAAGCTCCTAAGAGGTGGGCAGACTCTGGGGAGTGACCTGAAGAGCTTATGCTGGCGACGTCACTCCGCTTTACCTGGGATGGTTCCCAGCAGGATTTCCGGCTGCGCAAACTGGGCTTTCTCTCCAGCGTAAATGATGTCACACATCATGGCAAGTTCACAGCCGCCGCCCAGCTGCAAAACATGTGGTGTCATAGGGGAATCCAATCACAAAGTCACTCCATTTTCTCCTTTAAATAGTCTATTAAAATGAAACACAGCCATGGCGGGCGTGGCGCGGTTGGTTGGGCATAGTCCCATGCACCAAAAGGTTGCAGGTTCGATTCCCAGGCCTGGGTTTTGGGCTCAGTCCCCAGTAAGGGGTATGTAGGAGGCAGATCAATGTTTCTCTCTCTCTCCCTCTCTAAAATTAATAAAAACATATTTTAAAAAAAAAGAAATAAATAATTTTTCAAAAAAAAAAAAAAAGAAGAAGAAGAAGAAGAAACAGCCTGGGGTATAGCAAAGATTAATACAGCAGTGAGAAGTTAGTTAAGTGTTCCCAAGAATTTCCTATAAAATGGCTGAGGCTGCCCAACTCTTCCTGTAAATGGCCAAACAGCAAACACTTTAAGCTCTGTAGGTCCTAAGACCGCTCTGCCGAGGCTCGAAGGCACAGGGAGTGAGCACCAACAGGCATCGCTGTTCCAATACACGTTATTTATTTTTAATATATTTTATTGATTTTTCACAGAGAGGAAGGGAGAGAGAGATAGAGAGCTAGAAACATCGATGAGAGAGATACATCGACCATCTGCCTCCTGCACACACACACACACACACACACACACACACACACACACACCGGGGATGTGCCTGCAACCAATGTGCATGCCCTTGACCGGAATCGAACCTGGGACCCTTCGGTACGCAGGCCGACGCTCTATCCAGAGCCAAACCGGTTTCGGCTGTTCCAATACACTTTAGTCGCTGATCCTGGCTTACCCCAAGGGAGCTCTGTTAAACACTCAGATGAAATGCTCTCATCACTTCTCTGCAGGCTACGACCAGCCCAGCATCTCTGAGCAGTCAACACGCCTGCAGGAGACCTCAACGCACCAACCAGAGGGCACGGAGCTCCCGGCGGTAGTTAAAGAGGTTAGTAGATGCAGTGCAGGGCGGAAAGTCATTACAACCGTACAAAAGCCAACAGGTATGCCTTTGACGGAGGAGAGGGGAGGAGCGTTACAGGGAGTCACAGGGGTCGTCATGAACACTGAGGGACAGGGGGCGCTGACAAAAGCAGATGCTGAAACACCTCCTCTCCTTATAGTCCTTGGCTCTTTGGCATCGAGTGGGAAAGGCCTGCTGGCCTGGGAACTAAGGCCTTTTCAAAATAAAACCGGTTACACGTCACACTCCCAAGTACGGCTCCTTAAGGAATTCGGAGTGAGAGGGAGACTCGGGCGGACACTCACGGCGTAACCATTGACAGCAGCTATGACCGGCTTCTTGACCCGGGAGAGATGGTCCCAGTGGCTCAGGAACCCGGTGGAGTAACAGTCCTGGAATCGCTGGTTCTGCATCTCCTTGATGTCGGCTCCGGCTGGTGGAAGTGAGGCCACAGTTACCGGAGTGCAGAGACCCCAGGAGGCAGCTACGGAGCGTCCACTGTGAGCAGGCACTGGGGCCCCTGGGGGGACCTGGCTTGCGCAGTGGTGGACAGTGGCAAATCGCTGTGATCCATGTTCACATAAGTGAGACGGAGGGACTCAGGGTGGACTCAGAGAAGCCCTCAACACACAACACCTGACTATAAAGCACGAATCAAGGTGCTTTGCTGGCAGAGCACACCTGAAACATACCGAGCAGCTCATCCAAGCAATGCCCCAGCTCAGTGGCCGGCAAACTGCGGCTCACGAGCCGCGGTGTGCCCCTCTGTTGACTAATGAGTTTGCTGACCACTGGGATAGGGGGTTAATCACAAGGAACAACAACAGCCTGTAATTATTGGAATCGAGAGTCTAGGTCAGTGGTCGGCAAACTCATTAGTCAACAAGAGTTGCAGACCACAGTTTGCCGACCACTGCCCAGCCCATTTCCATGTTACATGTAAGTCAACCCCAAGTTGTACGAGCTTTTCTGACCCTACCTCAGAGGTGTGAGTGTCTGCAACACCACACCACGGGCGTGATCGCGGTCAGAGCACCCTCGTACACCTGGGTGACCTGCCACCACGCTGCCCACCACACCTGCAAACGCCTTCTCCCCGCCCGTGAGGACGATGGCCCCCACGCCCGGGTCCTTCTCGAAGGCCTCCAGCGCCTGGTTGAGCTCCTTGATCAGGCCGTCGCAGAGCGCGTTGAGTGCTTTGGGGCGGTTCAGTCGGATCAACCCCACGTTTTGGTTCTTCCCCTTCTTTTCTGAGATGATGTACTCAAAGTTAGCCCCTGGGACAGAAGAAAGGAGATATTTTTATTCATACAGGCATCAAACTGGGGATTGGGGTGAGTTGTATCCCCATCAGCGGACACAGTGACCTGGACAGACTTGAGGGACCCCTGACTAGTCCCTGGTGCAGCCGTGGGCAAACTTTTTGACTTGAGGGCTACAATGGGTTCTTAAACTGGACCAGAGGGCCGGAACAAAAGCAACTGACCATGCTGGCACTCTCATCTTGGGCTGCTGGTGAAGGAGCGGAGGGGAGAGCAAGAGAACCCTCCGCTCTTTCGGCTCCGCGGGCCGGATAGAACAGCCGAACGGGCCGGATCCGGCCCTCGGGCCATAGTTTGCCCACGGCTGTCCTGGTGACTGTAGCACGCAGCTCTCCGCCACGTGGTTGGCCTTTCCACCACTCTGCTTCCACTGAGGTTTGAATCTTTCCTTAAGTTAAAAAATCAAAAACAAAAGGCCCAGCAATGAACAGCAGCCTTCCTTCTGAAGGCCTCCGTCAGCCTGAGAGACTTGTGATTCCGCAGAAACAAGGGAAGGAGGAATCCGTGTTTTCAGCCAACGCCAACTAGGTGAAGGGGCTTAAGCTGTGAACAGAGCAGAGTTCTGGCCTTGCTGAGTGGACCGTCTGGTGGGGGGCATGCACAGGCACAGACAGGTGACTGCCACCGCCCACGACTGTCCGCTCAGACGTGGGGGTCAGCAATGACCTGGAGGAGAAGAGGGTTAACCTGAGGAGACAAAGGCGTGTGTGGATGTGTGTCTGCATGTTGGGGCGGCCGCTTTCGTGAACGGTAACACAGAGGTCAGAGTACCTGCCCCGGGGGCTTGCACGGGAGAAACTGGAATAACAGGTGAGGTGTTTAGCGGCAACGACCTGGCAAGGCGTTAGGTCTGATCAAATAATTGACTCCACACCCCTTCTCCTGGGAACTGACCTTTAGGCCACTTCACAATGGACATTCCACTTGCTCAGACCACATGCCACCTGCTAAGATCATCCTCTCTCCCCTCTGGACTTCCCCAGGATGGGACCTGCACAGAGAATCTCTGCCCAGAAAAAGCCCCCTTAGAAGCTTTTAAAAACCTCTGACTCCCAGTCTGCGGGTGCTGGTGCCATTTGGGGACTCAGCCCATCTGGGTATCCAGATGACCCCAACACACTCATACTTCTTCACCCTGTTTGGCCCCGTGCGCTCCTCCTTCAGGGACCCTAACAGTGGGGGACCCGCACAGGCGCGGGTGACTCCCACCGCCCCGAGGGCAGTCCGCTCGGACGCGGGGGTCAGCGATGGCCTGGAGGGGGAGAGGGTGAACCCGAGGAGACAAAGGCGTGTGTGGATGTGTGTCTGCAGGTTGGAGCGGCCGCTTTAGTGAGCGGTAACACAGGGATCACAGCACCTGCCCCGGGGGCTTGCTGGGGAGAAACGGGAATAACAGGTGAGGCGTCGAGCGGCAGCGAGCTGCCTGCCGGGGACCTGGAAACGGGTGCTGATTGCAGCCAGGGTGCAGGAGGGTCAAGGAGAGCTCGGGGTAACACCGACACGACTCGGTACTTGGGTCGCGAACTGGATACGGGGGTGAAGGGAAAGGGCCGGGCAGGACCCAGCGCGGGACCACTGCCATGCCCGCGGCGCTCCCTGCACCGCCCCTTACGGTCCGGTAACCGGACCGGCTCCAAACACGACGCGGCCCCGGCCGATCCCCAGGGCTCAGCGAGCTCGGCTCGGCGCGGCGGCGGCGGCGGCCCCACCCGCACTCACCCGAGGCGAAGGGGCGCAGCGCCCCGCGGCCGGGCCCGGAGAGCAGCGGGCCGCGAGCCCGGAGCAGCAGGACACGCACCGCGGCCATGGCGCTCCGGGGACGACTCGCCCTGCCCACGGCGCCGCCCCTGCCCGAGCCATTCAGGGCACGCCCCGCCCACAGCCCGGCGACGCCCACAGCCCGGCATCGCGAGGCCGCGCACGTATCGCGAGATCAGCCCGGGAGACTGGGGCGTGGCCACGAGCCGGAAGGGAAGCGAGGAGGGTCTGGGGGCGGAAGTTGGGTCGCTGGTGTCACACCCCCGTCCCGGCCACCTGACTCCTAGCGGTTGGAAGTAGCCCTGAGACCTCAGAGTGCGGACCCCTGGTGCCTTGGGGCCCGCCTGCTCAGGGCCGTGCTCCACCCCGTATGGAGGGCGCCCGCCCGAGCCCAGTGGGGTGTAAGCGTCCTCAGGGGACCCCGGCGACCTCGGCTGACCTAGGCCCGGGACGCCCGGCGTGGACCGCGGTTTCTGTCCAGCGCCTCGGTCTCCACCTGGGGGCGTCGCCTCCTTGCTTCCCTTGGGCAGAGGTGTGTGCTAGCTTGGCCCTCGGCCTCGGCCCTTGCCCCACCATATTCCCGGGTGTGTGAGGGCCAGCCACACCTGGTTCCTAGGAGGCCCGGACTTTGAGCTGCACGCTAGCTGTCTGGCACAGAAATCCAACCATATTAGGGAATGAATAGGCTCTCCAGCGCCCTCCTTGCAGGAGGGACACAACCTGTGAGCCTGAAATCTGCTCTCAGGATCCATAGTTCAGGCTCCAGAACTTCCCTTCTTTTATCCACGCCCTCCAAGAAGAGCGACTGATGGTAGAAACCAGGTAAATGTGCTGTGCGGTGAGCTGAGTGTTTAGACAAGGGAAAGACAGACATTCCTTTTCTTGTTCCTCTGCCTGCCTGTCTGGTGGCCCAGAGGTACTCATGAAGTAGTGAGTTATTCACAGCAGTTGCACAAGGTGCCTGAGAAACATTGGACAATGCATATCACTCTGAAATGGATGTATTTATGTATTTGTAGGTCTAAATGGAACAGGCATGAAGCGCGATGCTGATTCTTTTTAAAAAATATTTTTTATCTAATACCCTCAACAATGAAAATGTAAAAAATATTTTAAAGTTGATTTTAGAGAGAGGAAGGGAGAAGGATAGAAAGAGGAACAGCGATCAGCGGCCTCTTGCACACCCCCGATTGGGGATTGAGCCTAAAACTCAGGCATGTGCCCTGATCAGGAATCAAACCATGACTTCCTGGTTCATGGGCCAGTACTCAACCACTGACCCACCACACCAGCCGGGCAACACAACGCTGATTTTTTTACATTGGCAACTAGGTAGCTATTGAATACTAGATTATGGAAAGTTTTATTTTTACAAGTGTAGGCTTTCATTAAATTTTAATAATGAAAATTTTTGTTTATTTAAAGAACACTTTGAACTCAATAACAAAAAGACAAACTAATTGAAAATGGGTAGCATGCCCTAACACGGTTAGGCTCAGTGGATAGGACTTCGGCTTGCAGACTGAAGGGTCCCAGGTTCGATTCTGGTCACGGGCATGGACCTTGTCACGAGAATATACCAAGAAATGTTATTTGGCAATAAAAAGAAATGACATGTACTGATACATGCTACATCCCCAGTAGGAGGTGTGCAGGAAGCAACTGATTGACGTTTCTCTCTCATCGATGTTTCTAATTCTCCCTCTCCCTTTCTGTAAAAAAATCAATATATATATATATATATTTTTTAAAATGGGTAACATATTGAAGAAACATTTCTCCAATAAAGACATGCCAATGGCTAATAAGCACACGGAAAGATGCTCAACATCATTAGTCATTAGGGAAACACAGACCAAAACCACGAGATACTGCTTCATGCCTACCAGGATGGCTAAGAAGACAATGATAAGTGTTGGTGAGGGTGTGGAGAAACTGGAATCTCCATGCACTGCCAGTGGGGTTGTAAAAATCGGTGCAGGCACTTTGGAAACGTGTGGCAGTTCCTCAAAGGTTAAAGCAAGATCCCCATATGACCCAGCAGTTCCATTCCTACAGCTACTTGAGAAGTGAGCACGTATGTCTACACAGAATTTGTACATGAATGCTCATAGCATTATTCAGAACAGCTGAAAAGTGGAGGAAAATTGCCCATCCATTCATGAATGAATGCACAACATGTGAGCTATCCATACAGTGGCACATGAGGATATACCAAGGAATGTTATTTGGCAATAAGAAGAAATGACGTGTACTGACACATGCTACCTGCTCTGATGTGGGTGAACCCCGAGAACATTATGCTGAGTGAAAGAAGCCACAAAGTGCACGGCTCCGTGTATACGAAATGCCCGGAGCAGACAGACCCATAGAGACAGGGAGCAGGTTAGTGGGGTGCCAGAGGCCGCCGATGGGGCTGTGGAGCACTCACTGTCAGGTGCCGGTGTCTCTTTTTTTGGGGGGTGAGGGGTGACGGAAATGGTCTAAGCTTGGTAGTGATGATTGTCACACGCCTCTATAAATACACTGTAAAATGGTGATCTGCACACGTTAACTGGGTGACATGTACGATATGTGACTTCTAACCAATGAAACCGTTTACAGCCGAAACCGGTTTGGCCCAGTGGATAGAGCGTCGGGTCTGCGGGCTGGGGGGTCCCAGGTTCGATTCCGGCCAGGGGCGTGTGCCTTGGTGGCGGGCACCTCCCCGATGGTGGGGGATGTGCAGGAGGCAGCCGGTCGATGCTTCTAGCTCTCTATCCCTCTCCCTTCCTCTCTCTATAAAAAAAAAAACAAACCAATAAAATATATTTTTTAAAAAGCTGTTTACAAAAAACAAATAAAAAAGGGCCAGCCTGATGTGGCTCGGCCAGACGGGGGTGTGGCCGCGGCGCCCGGGAGGCGGCCCGGTGCCCGGAGGCCCCGCCCCCGGCCGCCCGCCCGCCCGCCGGTCGCTCCTCCGGGCGGAGCGCGCAGGGCCGCCGGGACCGCCATGGAGCCCGGCCGCGCCGGCGAGGAGGCCGCGGGCCGCGGGCCGCGGGTGCTGGTGGTGGGCGGCGGCATCGCGGGGCTGGGGGCCGCGCAGAGGCTCTGCCGCCACCCGGCCGGCCGCCACCTGCGGCTGCTGGAGGCCACGGCCCGCGCCGGGGGCCGCATCCGCTCGGAGCGCAGCTTCGGTAACGGCCTCCCCGAACTCCCGCCCCAGCTCGCTCCCCGTCCCAGCCGGCCCCCCCCCCCCCCCGACCCCGCCGCCTGCGCCAGGCTCACCCGGCCCGGAAGCCTTACCTGCCCCCCGGTGGTCCCCGCCGCGCCCCGGTTAATCGGCCGAAGTTCAGGGGTCCCTGAAACCCAGCTGTCAGGGCCGTCCCTGCGGGAGGTACCCCCCCCCGTGCCCCCCGTGCCCCCCGCAGCCTGTGCGAGTCCCAGGTCATCCCTCCAGGGTGCTCCCCAGGCAGGTGCAGGCCAGCACACCCTCCCTAGGCGCACCCCTTCATCTAGGGCGGGCCAGGCCCTTGGGTGAAGGACTGTGGTCCTCGGGGGGCCCCGGGGCCCCGGGGCTGGTTTTCAGAGTGTTTTGGGGACGGGCAGAGCTGGCTGTGGGCCAGGAGAAGGGCTCAGGGCTCCCCTTGGTGGGGACAGAACCTCAAGGCGGCGCCTGTGTCCCCTCCCAGGTGGAGTGGTGGAGGTGGGCGCCCACTGGATCCACGGGCCCTCTCAGGGCAACCCCGTCTTCCAGCTGGCTGCCGAGTTCGGGCTGCTGGGGGACAAGGAGCTGTCGGAGGAGAACCAGAGGATCGACACGGGAGGCCACGTGGCGCTGCCCACGGCGTCCTACGCCAGCTCCGGGGAGAGCGTGGGCCTCGGGCTGGTGGTGGAGATGGGCCAGCTGTACCACAGCCTCATAGACCGGTGCCGCGAGTTCCTGCACGCCGCCGAGGCGCCCGCGCCCAGCGTGGGGGAGTTCCTCCGGGAGGAGATCCGGCGGCGCGTGGCCGGCTGGACGGAGGATGAGGGGACCAAGAGGCTCAAGCTGGCCATTCTGAAGAACTTCTTAAACATAGAGTGCTGCGTGAGCGGCACCCACAGCATGGACCTGGTGGCCCTCGCTCCCTTCGGGGAGTACACCGTGCTGCCGGGGCTGGACTGCACCTTCCCCGGGTATGTGTGTGCCGCAGCCACCCACTCAGCCTTCCACTCTCCCCGGGACCCCTCCAGGCCCCCCCCAGGCCTTCTCCACCCACCCCAGGCCCCCTCCATGTTCCCCAGGCGCGCCCCCCCCCCCCCATGTACCTCAGGTGGAGCTCTTTGGGAGGCAGGGGAGTGGTGGGAGGGTCAAGGGGGACTTTTGTCTTCTCTCTTTTTTAAAAAAATATATTTTTATTGATTTTTTTTTACCTCCCAAGGGGAAGGGAAAAGGATAGAGAGCTAGAAACATCCATGAGAGAGAAACATCGACCAGCTGCCTCCTGCACACCTGCCGCTGGGGATGTGCCTGCAACCAAGGTACTTGCCCTTGACCAGAATCGAACCTGGGACCCTTCAGTCCGCAAGCCGGCGATCTATCCACTGAGCCAAACCGGTTTCGGCTGTCTTCTCTTTTTTGTTTTTATTATTTTTTAAAAAAAATATATATATCTTTATTGATTTCAGAGATGAAGAGAGAGAGAGAGAAACATTGATGAGAGAGACTCATTGACCCGGCTGCCTCCTGCACGCCTCCTACTGGGGATTGAGCCCGTAACCCTTGGCATGTGCCCTTGGACCAGAACTGAACCTGGGACCCTTCAGTCTGCATGCCAACGCTCTATCCGCTGAGCCAAACCAGCCAGGGCTTTCTCTTTTTATTTTATTTTTTATTTTTAAAAAATATTTTTTTTATTGATATTTTACAGAGAGGAAGGGAGAGGGAGAGAGATAGAGAGCTAGAAACGTCCACCAGCTGCCTCTTGCACACCCCCTACCGGGGATGTGCCCGCAACCAATGTACATGCCCTTGACCGGAATCGAACCCGGGACCTTTCAGTCCGCAGACTGACGCTCTACTACTGAGCAAAACCGGTTTCCGCGGCTTTCTCTTTTTAGAGAGTTGGTCGTCTTGTTTCCCTCATTTTTTTCTCATTTAAGGAAAGGGAGGTAATTGTTTTCAAGAACAAGTGATTAAATGGAGGAAATGCATCTTGTAAAGCTTTCTTCCTCCCTTGTTCACGAGGCCCCTCAGGCGCTTAGCCCAGCATGAGGGGCCCTTCCCTGAGGCAGGGGAGTGGTGGAGGGTCCAGGGGCTCCTATATGTTTAATGTCTCACTGGAGCCTTCCTTTCCCCGGGCGCGAGTGACACATTCCCCCGGGGCGCTCCCAGGTCCTCCGGGCCCCACGCTCACACGCTCACACGGGGAAGGGCCTTCGTGCCGAGCCAGAGGGCCGGGCAGGCAGCGGGGACCTTGCTCACTCCGTTGGGAACTTTGCCCGCTTCCTCCTCCCTCTAGCCAGAGCCCGGCATTAACATGCCTGTGGCGGATCAGAGACCACAGGGTGGGGCCTGGCTCGAGGGCCCACGCCCTTCCCGACCCTTCCCGGCCTCCTCCTGCCGAGCCCGGGCGGGCACAGAGCTGCAGCGGCCTCTCGGGGGGCTGTTCCAGTGTCTTCCCCCCAGGCTGGCCCTCTCACCCGCCCCGACACCCTGTCTCTCTCCCCCAGGGGCTACCAGGGCCTCACAAACCGCATCATGGCCTCCTTGCCCGAGGACGTGATGGTTTTCAACAAGCCCGTGAAGACGATCCACTGGAATGGGTCCTTCCAAGAAGCGGGGTCCCCCGGGGAGAGGTTTCCAGTGTTGGTGGAATGTGAGGACGGAGACAGCTTCCCGGCTCATCACGTGGTCCTTACCGTGCCCTTAGGTAAGGCCGCCACCGTCCCGGCGGGCTTTCCTCTCTCCTCCGCCCCAGGGGCCGGCCGCTGGCTCCCTCCGCCCCCGCGGGCGCTGGGGCCTGGCCTGCTACTCCGCTCACGTTTCCATCCTAAGTCTCGGGTAGAATGACTCTGTGGTGTTGTGTAGCAATCCCATGCGTAGGAAATAGGAGTTTCACAGGGAAAAGGGAGGTCAGCTGCTCTCATCCTCCGGAGGTGTTTGCTGGAAGGCTGGGAGGCCTCCTGACGGAGGTTCACCGGGGGGACAGCTTGAAAGCCACACCTCAAGGGTAGGGCCAGCCGCCATCCAGGAAGGAGCCAGCACACAATCCATTTAACTCTACAGCTGAGGCTTTGCCAGAGACTGTGAGCAGGAGTGGGCAACCTGAGAAAAGGTGGAGATGACTGGCGTCAGAGTTTTGCCAGCGTTGTCTCCCTTACCCCCAAGGCAGCCTGAGGGCTTACCTGGCCCCACCCCCTGTTTGACGGAGGTCAACACAGGTTAGTCAGTTGCCCAAGTTCACAAAGCTAGCAGGAGCCAGAGTGACTTAGAATAAAGTCTCCTGCGAGTCCCACAGTTCTGCTGCTCCATTTGCCTCTTCTCTTCTCTTCTCTTCTCTTCTCTTCTCTTCTCTTCTCTTCTCTTCTCTTCTCTTCTCTTCTCTTCTCTTCTTCCCTTTTGCCTTCCTTCCTTCCTTCCTTCCCCCCTCTCTCCCTCCCCACCACCCCTCTCTTCTCTCTCTCTCTCTCTCTCTCTCTCACTCTCTCCCTCTCTTTCTTTCTTCCCTCTTTGTTCATTCACAGTTGCTGGTGCTTACTGAGCCCTTGCTGTGATCAATAGAGCATTGTTACGACTGTCCGAACTGGTCACAGGGAGCCAGGCCTGTGGCACGCTTGTTCTTTACAGCCACATAGACTTTTCTTTAGGCAGGTGCCATTGCTTAACATTACCTAACTAGAGGCCCGACACATGGAATTCATTCAAGGGGCTTGGCCCTCGCAGCCCCGGCTTCGTCCCGTAGGTCATCCGGACGGTCATTCCACTGTTCGGCCATCTGGTTTAATTAGCATATTACGCTTTTATTATTATAGATATGGATGGAAATTTAGGTTGCTTTACTTTTTCTGTTTCACGCAATGTTATACATGTGTGTTTAAGAACACATGGTCTAAGCTGATAGTGATGATTGTTACACAACTCTATAAATAGACCTGTGCGGCCCAGACAGCATGGCTCAGTGGTTGAGCATCGACCTATGAGCTAGAAGGTCACAGTTCAATTTCCTGTCGTGGCATATACCTGGGTTGTGGCTCCATTCCCAGTGTGCGGTGGGCAGGAGGCAGCCTATCAATGATTCTCTTATCATTGATGTTTCTCTCTCTCTCTCTCTCTCTCTCTCTCTCTCTCTCCCTTCCTCTCTGAAATCAATAAAAAAATTTAAATATATATATATATATATATAAAATATATATATAATAAAATATTATATATTGGGGTCTTTGGTTGCTGATCCCAGCTAAGGATGTTTCTGTGGTGTAAGTCGAGTCCCATGGTAAATTCCAGGTTTTCTTAAGGAGCATCTGGACACCTTCTTCCAGCCGCCACTGCCCGCTGAGAAGGCAGAAGCGATCAGGAAGATGGGCTTTGGGACCAACAATAAGGTCTTCCTGGAGTTCGAAGAGCCCTTCTGGGAGCCGGACTGCGAGCACATCCAGGTGGTGTGGGAGGACACGTCGCCCCTGGAGGACTCCGACGCCCCGCTGCAGGACGCCTGGGTCAAGAAGCTGATTGGCTTTCTGGTCCTGCCCTCCTTCGAGTACGTGCGCTCCCCTTTCTCTGAGGGAGCGTGAGTGCGGGGCGGGGCTGGCTCCTCCGCTGCCCTTGGGGTGAGGATCCAACAGTGTGTGGACTCCCCCTGAGGTGTCTGGAGGGTCTAATGGTGGGGACCCTGAGAGTTCCCGAAGGGCTGAGGACAGACAGACCGGCTGGGCCTAACCCCGTGGGGCAGATGGGCACACGCTGGGTGTGGCTTGTCAGCATCGCTGAGGCCCAGAGTGTGCCGGGGGATGGAAGGCATGGTTAGTCAGTAAGAAAGTACCGTATTTGCCGGCGTATAAGACGATTTTTTGGCCCTGAAAAATACCGTATTTGCCGGCGTATCAGACGACTGGGCGTATAAGACGACCCCCTAACATTTCCACTCAAAATACAGAGTTTGTTATATACTCGCCGTATAAGACCACCCCCCACTTGGAGGCATATTTTTCAGGGCCAAAAAATCGTCTTATAAGCCGGCAAATACGGTATTTGCTGAAATCCAGGCTTGTAGGTCACAGGAGAAGTCTGAGACGCGGGCATGTCTATAACATGGGCAGTGCTTAAGCCGATGCGATAATTGAACACAGCACCCCTGTAAGTCCTGGGATCGGAGACCCGCACTGGAAGGGCTAACTCGTGTGTCCTAGATGTGCGGCATGTGCACAGCACTGTGTGTGGGCTTGGTGCTCACTCAGAAATAAGGACATGAATCATGAGGGAGGGAGAGACTGATGCTTCCGGCAAAGCCCAGCATGTGTGTCCTCCACGTAGGCCTTCCCACGTCCTCTGCGGGTTCATCGCTGGACTGGAGTCCGAGTTCATGGAGACGCTGTCGGACGAGGAGGTGCTTCAGTCCCTGACCCGCATGCTTCGCCGGGTGACAGGTGCGGACCTCGCATGGCCCCCGCTCTGCCTGTGCTCCTTGTTGTGTGGTCTCTAAAGGGGAACCAATCTTCCTGACAGCGAAGAACTGAGTTTGCCTCCATGAACCTCCAGGGACGATCCTTCCTTACACTGGTGGGGTCACTTATCTGAGTTCTTGTCCCCGAGCAACTGAAATGGTTTCGCAAACACTTCCCACTTCCCTTTTCTAAAATATGCCACCAAAGTAAATACAGCTGCCCTTCATCAGGGCTCTATAGATGAGACATGGAGGCTCGGACAGAGCACAGGGACCACCTGGTCACGGGTGGGGGTGGAGGTGAGGATGCAGTGATGGCGTCCCCAGTTGGACAGCGGGTAAGACTGGGAGATCCTCTTATTCGTACACTCCATGGCTTGGGTTTCTTCCTGGGCAGTTTCTTTCATTTTGAACTGCTCAGTTTTAAAAATGGAGGCCTCATTGCAGACTAGACCCCATTGCAGACTTGTGGGAGGAGCCCCGGTTCATGTGAGGCCTCTCTGTGCTTCAGGGAATCCACAGCTTCCTGCGCCCAAGAGTGTGCTGAGGTCTCGCTGGCACAGCGCCCCCTACTCCAGAGGCTCCTACAGCTACGTGGCCGTGGGCAGCACCGGGGATGACATCGACCTGCTGGCCCAGCCGCTCCCTGCGGACAGAGAGAAGGCCCAGGTAGGATGTGGCCCTGGATGGGAAGGCACCGGGGTCCCTCTGGAACGTGAGAGTGGATGGGGCAGGGACCCCTTAGACTCAGAATCCCTTTTCTTTAGATTTGTATTGGTTTCAGAGAAGAAGGGAAAGAGAGAGAGAGAGAGACAGAAACATCAACGACGAGAGAGAATCATTGCCTCCTGCACGCCCCACACTGGTGATCAAGGCCACAACCTGGACATGTGCTTTGAGTGGGAATCAAACCATGACCTCCTGGTTCATAGGTCGACGCTCAACTACTGAGCCACGCCAGCCAGGAGAATCCCTTTTCTCTTTTGAAATTAAGAATACTTTATTTATTTTTTAAATATTTTATTGATTTTCCACAGAGAGGAAGAGAGAGGGATAGAGAACTAGAAACATCGATGAGAGAGAAACATAGACCAGCTGCTTCCTGCACACCCCCCACCGGGGATGCGCCCGCAACCAAGGTACATGCCCTTGATCGGAATCGAACCTGGGACCCTTCAGTCTGCAGACAGACGCTCTATCCACTGAGCCAAACCGGTCTTGGCAAAATTAAGAATACTTTAAAAATGTCTTATTGCCAAAACCGGTTTGGCTTGGTGGATAGAGTCTTGGCCTATGGACTGAAAGGTCCCAGGTTCGATTCCAGTCAAGGGCATGTACCTTGGTTGCGGGCACATCCCCAGTGGGAGGTGTGTGGGAGGCAGCTGGTTGATGTTTCTCTCTCATCGATGTTTCTAACTATCTATCCCTCTCAATTCCTATCTATGTAAAATCAATAAAGTATATTTAAAAAAATAAATTAAAATGTCTTATTTTCAACGGAATTCTACATGCACATAGCCCCAGGGGTGTGGCTTCCCAGGGCTTCAGTACAGGCGTCCCAGGGGAGTGGGGGCCTGCATCGGCCCCTGTGGCCAAGCTGAGAAGTCGGAAGGCACCATCCCCCGGGCAGACCTGGACCCCACCTTTCCGTAGGAGTCTCCTAGTTTGGGTATAAAATCATAGTTTGAGAGTCATGCCCCTCAGGGTTTGGAACATTTTCCAGTGTTGCTGTCGGGAAGTCCAAAGCCATTTGCAGTCCTTTCTTCCTTGTGCCCCGTGTTCCAAACTCTCAGGAAGCTTAGAAGAGCATTAGGAGACCATGGTCATGCCACCCTCGCCGGGCGCCCACTCACTTCACATGGCTTCCCTTGAGCCCCTCAGTCAGCCGGGAAGTTCTTGTGACTCATCTCATCTTCTCTGCTTTCTCTTCTTTTCTTTCCCCTGCCCCCCCCCCCCCTCAAGATTTCTGTTGTTTGTATGATAGACTTCTGGACTGGTCCTCAAATATTCTTACCTTTTTATCTCCTCATTTCTCTCTCTGTTTTTTGGTCTGCATACTGGGGGATGTTCTCCGCCTTGTCTCCCAGGCCCTCTGTTGCATTTTCCATTTTGTGACCACGTTTGGTCCCGAATGTGTGCTGTTTGAGCTCTGTTTCCGCGAGAAGCACCCGCTCTTGTTTTGTGGCCACGTCAGGGTGTGGGGTTAGGTGAAGAACAAAGCCACCTCCTCACCCTCAGCTCTGTAGCCACACGTGGAAGGCATGTGGCTTGTTGCTCGGCCTCAGCACCCCGTTCTAACCCCACCCTTCTCTGCAGCTCCAGATCCTGTTTGCAGGAGAAGCCACCCATCGGACGTTCTACTCGACCACACACGGGGCCCTGCTCTCTGGCTGGAGGGAGGCCGACCGGCTCATCGCGCTGCTGGACCCCCAGGCGCAGCCGCACGGCCCCAGGCTCTGAGCCAGCCCGCTCCTCCCTTGCCAGGGGAGGCTGCCACCACGCTGTCCTCTGTTCAGCCTGGCTGAGACTTGGCGTGTGTTGATACGGGTCACTGCTCTCATTTTTCACGGCTGTCACTGGGTCTGGCCACGGCGGAGCTGGAGCCGGGGGAAGAGGGGAGGAGTCTTCCTGGAGAAGTGAGACACGGTGTGACCAGCTGCTGGTGCTGGCGGCTCACATAAAGTGTGTCAGAACCCCTGTGTCCAGAGTCGTCCTTATGCCTCAGGGCTTCTGCCTTTGACTGCCCCCTGGCCCAGTCATATTGCAGGGCCCTGCACTCTGGGTGCTGTGGTTGCCCTTGTCCTGGGCATCTCCAGGTGTTTCCGAGGGCCAGCAAGTGGGGAGATGGGAGGGACAGGAGGCACCCCATCCTGAGGGTTTCTGGGGGAAGCGAACAAACAATGAGGCCTCGGGTGCAGAGGGACCGGGTAGCCAGATGAGTGAGGTGAGGGAGGAGAGGGTGCTGGGGTGCCCTGGGTGATGTTGGGGTGTGTTGGCATAGCCCCTTATCCTTCCTGTCTTGGGTCAAATCGCCCCTCAAGGGGTCTTCCTGGCCCTGCCCCGGAGTTGTATGTGTGCCCACGGCTCTGTGCCACTGGGGCAGTTTTGCTTGGACAGCTTCCAGGCAGAAAGCTGTGAGAGGAGCCCAGACTTCAGCAGGGGTTTGTTTCCGGTTCATGGTCTGAGGCTAAGAAACGGTGCAGCTCCCATCAGAGGCACTGGTCTGGATGGTTAACGCCCACTGTTTCATCAAGGCATGAGGCTTGGGGAGGCATTTCTGTATCCCCAAAGGCAGAGGCAGGATGCAGGCTGCTCAGTGAGAAGAGACTGGGGGGCTGGGTCCTCACCGGGTCCTGACTCCTCAGGAGGCTCATCGCAGGGAGGCCACCTGGCAGGACTTGGCTGTGGTGGAGGGCGCTCGCCTCAGCCCCAGGGGCGATTGGCGCTGGGTGTTAGGGAATCTGAGACCATCAAGACCCCGGTGAAGATGTTTTTGTGTTGAGAATCTGGGCATGTTGAATTTTAGGAGCTCGTTTCAAAAATCCCGTTAGAGTTACCGTATTTGCCGGCGTATAAGACGACTTTTTGGCCCTGAAAAATATGCCTCCAAGTGGGGGGTAGTCTTATACGGCGAGTATATAACAAACTCTGTATTTTTAGTGGAAATTTTAGGGGGTCGTCTTATACGCCCAGTCTCTTATACGCCGGCAAATACGTAATAGTTTTGCGACTCGGTGTGCAATTGAGTAGCTGCTGGGACCCCGACCACGTCCCACGGACAGTGAGGCCTCGCTGTGTCACTGCACTCGGTGCTTGTCACATTAAAACCGGGAGCACTTGGGGGCGGAGGGGGAGGATAATACATTTACACGGTGAACTTGAAAACTTTAACCAGGTTTGTAAAAAGGAACCAAACAGAGACCGCTACACTCCCGCCCCTTAGGTCCCGTGCGCCACTCGAGGCAGCGTTGTGCGCACGCGCGGGTCGTTCCGGTGTCACTCAAGGGCCGGAACCTTCGAGCGCCGGAACCTTCGGCCGGGGTTGCCGGCCCGGCGGGGAGGTCCGTGGCCGGAGCGGCCCCCCGCGCTGCGCGGTGAGCGGGGACGCGGCGCGATGAGGCTGGCCCCGCGCGCCCTGTGCAGCGCCGCCGGGGCCGCCTGGCGGGAGAGCTTCCCTCTGGGGGGCCACGATGTGGCGCGCTGGTTCCCGGGCCACATGGCCAAAGGTGAGGGAGGCCCCGGCCGCAGGGGGCGGCGGCGGGAGTGACCTGACCCCTGATTCCCAGCATGGCCCTTCTGCCACTTTATTCCCCGAAGCCTCAGTTTCCACATCTGATTTTTAAAAATATATTTTATTGAGTTTTTTTTTTTTTTTACAGAGAGGAAGGGAGAGGGATAGAGAGTTAGAAACATCAACCAGCTGCCTCCTGCACAGACCCTACTGGGGATGTGTCCACAACCAAGGTACATGCATGCCCCTGATCGGATTCGAACCTGGGGCCTTTCAGTCCGCATGCTGACACTCATCCTTTGAGCCAAACCAGTGAGGGCTCCACATCTGCTTTTAAAAATAAATAATATTCCTGGGTATTATTTTGAGGACCAAAGGGACTCGGGCAGGAAAGTACTTTCCAAGTGCTTTCACCGCAGCACCCTAAAACGTAGAGTCATTTCTTGTCTCCTGCCCAAACCTCTCTGGGAGTTTCTTAGTGTTTGTCAACATGTGGCCCTCAGAGACTTCTGGGACCCACCCAGCTCCCCTCCGTGGCCTGGTTGCCACTGGCCTCCCCGCTCCAGGCCTCAGAGTCGCTCAGATTCACCCTAAATAGTGACCCAGTGCCCGCCAGGCCAGGCTCCTGCCGAATGCTGTGTGTGCAGAGTCAGGGTGGGAAGAAGGGGTGAGGTGAGATGCGTGAGGCAGGGCACTGCTGTTGAACTTGAATGAAAGGCCGGGCAAATATCAGGCGTCATTACTTGAGCACATCCCTCAGAGACGTTCTTTTTAGGCGACTGTGGTGTCCTTCTTGACCGATCAGCTTAAAGGTTGTAGCTCTCTGGAAAGGCCTCGGACCTCGTGCCTCAGGTGTTCTGTCTTCCAGGGCTGAAGAAGATGCAGAGCAGCCTGAAGCTGGTGGACTGCATCGTCGAGGTCCATGATGCCCGGATATCCTTTGCTGGTTGTGATGTTGGAACTTATCTTAAGAAATACATATTTAGCCTTTGTCCCCATTCTTGGCTGGAGCTCCAAAAACACTTGGGGTGTCTTAAGGGATGAGAGAGATTAAGGCATCCTCTGTTATGTGAATGAGGGGACTTCTGGGTTCTGATTTGGGTTCCCAGTTCTAACCCCTGACCTCTAGGAGGGGAGAGGGGCTGGGGGTTGGAGTGATCTCCAGTGGCCCGTGATGCATCAGTCTTGCCTGAGTCATGAAGCTGCCATAAAATCCCAAGGATGAGGTTCGGAGGGCTTCCGGGTTGGTGAACACATGGAGATTTGGGGAGAGCGGTGCTCGCAGAGAAGACTTGGGGGTCTCCTCAGTGGTCACCGGAGGAGGCAGTGACGGTATGAGACACACTAGTTAGGACATCACTTTTCTGAGTGATCAAGCAATGAACAATGGTCTAGTTTTGTTTTGTTTTTTAAAATATATTTTATTGATTTTTTATAGAGAGGAAGAGAGAGGGATAGAGAGTTAGAAACATCGATGAGAGAGAATCATCGATCAGCTGCCTCTTGCACACCCCCTACTGGGGATGTGCCTGCAACCAAGGTACATGCCCTTGACCGGAATCGAACCCAGGACCTTTCAGTCCGCAGGCTGACACTTCTATCCACTGAGCCAAACCGGTTTCGGCCAATGGTCTAGTTTTAAAACCTCCCACTGAGCTTTGTTTTCATCACCATCATTCCCATTTGAGAAGCCACGTGAGAGCCACTGTCCTGCCTGTCGCCTCTTCGCTACAGGCAGCAGTGTCCGTGGCTCCGTGGCTCCGTGGCTGCGAGGGAGGGAAGCACGGGCTGGTGTCCCAGCTCCCGCAAAGTGAGGCTGGTGTGCGCTCGCCCTGAGACGGCTCCCTCTGAAGATTTCCTTCCGAGGTGGTGCAGCCTGGGCAGCAAGACAAAATCAATTAACCGCTGGTAAAAGCTCTGAAGGAATTTTTGCCTTAATTTCGCCACATCCCACTCTCGGGCCGCAACCCTCTGTTTCAGGAAACCCTCGGGATTAAGCCTCACTTGCTCGTCCTCAACAAAATGGACTTGGCGGATCTGAAGGAGAAGCAGGTAAGGCCCCTCCGCTGCCTCGGCCCGGGCTCGCGTGGCCCCGATGGCAGTCGCTGCCGAGACAGACTTGGGTTTGCCGGCCAGGCAGGCTTTGGCACTCACTCCAGCCGTGGTCTGCGTGCTTCCTCTAACGTGTCATTTATGGTCCCAGTCGTTCATGTGTGTCTCGCAGGGGAAGTGGCCAGGAGGTGCTGCTGGAGCCCAGCGTCCACATGTGACTCTGAGCACTTGGAAATGTGGCTCTTGTGGCTGCGGAATTGACCATCACGTGATTTCATTTTCATTAGTTTAAATTTCAGTGGCCATGGGAGGCTGTTGGCCGCAGGCCTGGACAGTGCTGGCCTGGAGGTCTCCTGTGCTGGCTGCTTTCCCCCAGGTGTCCGCGTCCACCAATCCCAGGGCCTTCCAGACCCCCAGCCTGGCGTGCAGATTGCCTCCTGCCCACCGTGTGACCAGATGGGGAGGGCCCAGAGCAGGGAACGGGTTTCTCCAAAGCCAGGCAGAACCGGGGCACAGTGATCGATTGGAGGACCTTTCTCTTGGGTACCAGAGGGAGAGAAACGTGGCGATTCTGGAATGCCCTTTGCGAATATGCATCTTCACTTTCCTTGCTCTGCCGTCAGATCCTTTGCAGAGTATGAGTAGAGTCTTTTGAATTCCATTTGTTTTCAAGTTGTTAGTGGTGCAGTTGTCGTTGCGTTTGCTGCAACCTCAGGAATGCATTCCAGGTTTCTTGGTTCATTTGTTAAACCCCAACCCCAGCCGCCACCGTAGTTTTCCAGGGAAACTTCATATGCTGAACCACAAGAGGTCTTTTTGTCCCACCCCGGCTCCCACCCCCTGCACAGCCCAGGAGCCCACCTCCCATCAGCTCAGTCCTCATAGCTTCATGGCTTTCCATGGCTGTATCGGGGAAACGGCAGTCTTTTCAGCGAATACTTCTGCCCCAGATGCTAATTTTGTTGTGCTGGCCACACTGCGGGTACCTAACCCAGGACACGGCGGTGGTTCACCGAGTTGGGAGGCAACAGGAGTGTTTGCTCTGAGGTCCTGCTTCCCCCAGGCCCTGGGGGGGAGAGGGGAGGGGAGGCTCCCGGGGATGGTCCTCAGGACAGAGGGTGGGAACACTGTGTGACTTTATACACCAGAGTGACTTCACGTTTGTCTGTTTCGGCTGTATCTTAATCTGCATCCTTATATGAGTAACTGAAATGCATAACTGAATCAGTGACTTTTTTGTTCATTTAAGTATCAATCATGTTTAGGTCAACAGCTGACCAAACAGTACCATGTTGGTTTTAGCAACTATGATTTATATGCTGATTTCACGTAATGTTAAGACCAGTGAGCTCATGTTAGCCTGCGTTTACTTTTGGGCTTTTAAATTATTCCATACACTTTGTAATCAGATTGGGTTCAAACTTTAAAGTGGAGTTCACGGGGGGGGGGGGGGGGGGGGCCAATGGTAAGCTATGTACACATATAATACCTTAATAAATTAAAAAAAAATAAAAGAGAAAGGGAAAAAAAATAAAATAAAGTGGAGTTCACTCTGTGAAAGCAAGTTAGAATACATAGGAGTGGCGAAACCGGTTTGGCTCAGTGGATAGAGCGTCAGCCTGCGGACTGAAAGGTCCCGGGTTTGATTCCGGTCAAGGGCATGTACCTTGGTTGTGGGCACATCCCCAGTAGGGGGTGTGCAAGAGGCAGCTGATCGATGATTCTCTCTCATCGATGTTTCTAACTCTCTATTCCTTTCTCTTCCTCTCTGTAAAAAATCAATAAAATATATTAAAAAAAAAAAAGAATACTAGTGACGAAAATACTAGTATTTCAGTGCCGGATGCGGCTTCAGGAGAACCTAGGTTCGCCTCATTTTATAAGAAGGCCCTGGGGCCCCGAGAAGGTGGATGCTTACCTCCGGTGGAGCCCAGAGCCCTTGGATGAGACCGGCGCTTCCCTCCTCTCCTTACACGGAGCCGGCTGCTCCGGGCCCCTGGTGGGGCCAGGCTGCCCTCCCAAATCCCCTCACAGTCTGCACTGCCCTCGGCGCCCTGTCCCCTGAGTCCCCACGTCTGGCCAGATCCTCCCTGCGTCCCCAGCCCCAGTGGCTCTGAGCCCGAGCGCATGCCTGGGCAGTCTCAGATCCTCAGACCTTGGGGTGCTATGCCACCCCTAGTTTTACTTAGTATTTAACATAGAAATATCTCTTTCAGAAAATTGTACGACACTTGGAAAGAGAAGGCCTGAAAAACGTCATTTTTACCAACTGTGTCAAGGATGAAAACATCAAGCAGGTGGGCTGTTTTACACTCAAACGCTTCTGCCGAGGGACTTGGAGAAAACACTGCCGAATGTTCTATGCTTTCACAGAGGAGAGCTTTGGAGGCAGCCCACAGATTTGCTGGGCGCACTTGTCTCCCGGTGCCCAGGGCAGATGGGCCGGGACAGTCTGGTGGTCTGAAAGGGCAGAATCAGGCTGTAAAATACACTTCCGGTTACCAGTAGGAAGGGCCTTTGGAAAGTGTAGGACTTTATTTGTGCCTGTTGTGTCGGAGAATTTCACTGGCTAGTATACATGTATATCTTTGTTACCAGGAGTTGTCACTCTCCTGGGATGGGACAGGACAAGGCACGGGTAGTCTCCCACCATGGGGCAGTCTAAATCCTTGATGTGGATAGAACCCGAGTGTGCCACCTCCAGAGACCAGGGGAGAAGCCGGTCTCCTCATGAAAGTGCCTGTGTGGTTGTTACAGGTCATCCCAGTGGTCACGGAGTTGGTTGGAAACAGCTACCGGTACAACCGCGGAGAGGTGGGTTGATGGCACTGGCCCTGGGGCAGCCCCTCTGCTGAGCAGCCCGAGGCTCACCTGCTAAACACAGGGGCCAGACCGAGCCCTTGGCCTGAACATGAGCCTCTCCCCTCACTGCTCCCCTGCAGGAGGGTGGGGCTGTCTGGGTGGGCGGGCCCCAGCAGTGACCTTCCTTCCCCCTAGGCTCCTGGGTCCCGTGGCGTGGGCTGGTGGGGTTCCGGTGGGGCTCTGGTTGTACCCCTGACGGCCCCTGTTCTGCCTCTCAGAATATGGAATTCTGCATCATGGTGATTGGTGTCCCCAACGTGGGCAAGTCCTCACTCATCAACTCGCTCAGGAGACAGCACCTCAAGAAAGGTACTTCCGGCCACGTCGCTGAGCTTGCGACGTTCTCACCATTCCTTCCGCAGCTGCTCTTGTCCTGAGATGAAACGCCACCCATAAGTTCTCGGGCGCAGTCCTCAGCTGCTCTCTTTCCTCCAAAAGGACCCAGTTAGCGCCTGCTGTGTGGTTACACGGTGAGAGAGCCCTCCTGTGACCTTTCACATTTAATTGTTCTCACTCTGCTGGATACCTGGATGACGATTCTAAACGTTGGTGATTTTGTCTTTTCATTTAAGTTTTTTTTTTTTTTTTAATATATATTGATTTCTGAGAGGAAGGGAGAGGGAAAGAGAGATAGAAACATTAATGACGAGAGAGAATCACTGATTGGCTGCCTCCTGCACGTTCCCTATTGGGCATCAAGCCCACAACCCAGGCCTGTGCCCGTGACCATAATCGAACCTGGGACCCTCTGTGGTGAGCCACCCTCAGGGCCCCAGCTGTGGTCCAGTGCAGCCCCGCCCGTGGTTGTGCTGACGCTCTACCCACTGAGCAAACCGGCTAGGGCTTCATTTAAGTTTCTGACACGCTATACAGCCCATGGGGTCTGATGTCAGCAGGGGAGCCTGCATGGGGATCACATCTGGGGGCCCCGGGCGATCTCCCTGCTTCATGCATGCTCTCTGATTTTGAGGCACGCAGGAGTGCCCACAGTACTCTACACGTGCCTGTCCCCTTTTCCTAAGTGTTTGAGTGTAAAACTGTCTGCATTGACATCACCCGTCAGTGTCAGCGTGTGGTCTTCACTAGCACTGTTTCCAGCGCACAATCCGAAGGCTGTAAGCTGCACGGAACTGTGATTGGCAGGCGCTGCTTCTGGTACTCTTTCGAGGGTGCTCATAGTCATCTATTTTTTAAAGTTCATTTTTCTTTCATTGTGGCTTAAAAAACCGGTGGCATTAAGTTACATAGCTCAACGCTCCACTCTCTCCCAGCCCTGGGAACCGGAATCTCCTTCCTGCCTCTGAGGGTCTGTCAGCATAATGGCCGCCAGGTCCATCCAGGCTGTGGCAGGTGCCAGACCTCAGATTTCTTTAGGCGGAATAATACCGCGTTGTGTGGATGGACCACATTCACTCGCCAGTGGACACACATGTCCCTTTCCCCTCCGGTTGACGTGGCAGAGGGTGCAGGGTCTGCTTGGGACACACCCTGAACGGGGCTGGCCCTCGGTCGGGTCAGCCTCACGGATGGCCTACCCAGGCCGGCGCTGTGGGCAGTGCCGTGGGGCAGATAGGAGGGAGCGGGGTCCAGTGTAGGAGGGAGGAAGTGACTGCTGAGTCAGGTCCTTGCCCCTTCCCCCCCACGCGTCTTGGAGCACCTTTGCAGGCCATGGGGAGGCACTGCGGGAACCTGCTTGAAAAGGCCATTGCCATGAGCTGGTCTGGGGCAGAACCCTGAACTCAAGTTTGCAGGTTTCCATGTGCTTCGTTGCTCGTTCTGTGCCTGATACGCCAGGTGTGTTTAATGTATGTTGACAGCCCTGTTTCTCCCGCAGGAAAAGCCACCAGGGTGGGCGCCGAGCCTGGCATCACTAGAGCTGTGATGTCCAAAATTCAGGTAGGGGCTCGGCTCCTGGGCCCAGAGCTGCGCACACACAGACGCCTGTCACCTCCGGGGGGCGTGCTCGTCTCTGTCCTTCCCCTCACGCTCCATTCCCACGGGGGCTCGCCCCGGGCCAGGCACTGCGCCAGCCTCACAGCGGACCATGGGGAGGGCACACCGGTCCCTGTTTACATACAGGCAAACTGAGGCACAGGGGAGCTGCATCACCTCTCTGCACATTTCCTTCCCCCTGGAAAGATGGGGCTGAGGGGGCGTTCGCTGTTATCTCCAAACTACTGGGAGCGGATTCCTGTGGGGAAGCCCAGAGCTTGTGACAAGGACCCCCTCAGGGCAGGGCCATTCGGGAGTCTCCTGCTTGGGGGTCGTCCAGCAGAAGGCCTGGGCGGAGGGCTGCCTGACCTTCCTGAGTGTGAGCCAGCGGCCCTCTGCCCACAGGTGAGTGAGCAGCCGCTGATGTTCCTGCTGGACACGCCTGGAGTGCTGGCTCCTCGGATTGAGAGCGTGGAGACGGGCCTGAAGCTGGCCCTCTGCGGTGAGCGCCCCCTGCTGCCCCTACGGCCCAGTGCAGCCAGCCCCGGGGCTGAGCCACACCCACCGCAGGCCATGCCAGCCCTCAGCACTGCCCCTTGTGCAGCGGGCAGGGTGGTCAGGTCTGGGATGGAGCCCGAGGGCGTGCACTCACCGCACTGCCTGTTTCCAGGAACCGTGCTGGACCACCTGGTCGGGGAGGAAATCCTGGCCGACTACCTTCTCTACACCCTCAACAGGCACCGGTGCTTCGGGTGAGTGCCGAGCAGGGCAGGGCAGCCCGTCCTCTCCCCTGTGCCAGCGTGGTTTCCCAGGGGCACTGTTAGGGCATCGCAGACAAACAGCAGTCTGCGCCATTCGAAGCCGCGGTCGCCAACTGGGGGTCCACCGGCCACTGGTTGTTCGTGAGGTCCGAAAGGTTGGCGACTGCTGATTTAAAGTGTATATGGTTGGATGCGTTTGACACACAGACACAGCTGTGAAGCTGCTTTGTAATCTCTCCTCCCATGCCCCTCACCCTAGGGCCCGTCTGCTTCCTGTCCTTTTCTAGATTTTCCTAGGAATGGATCGTACGGCGTGCCGATTGTTTCAGACTCAAGCAGTTAGGACGCTGGGTCCTGATGCCCTTTTCTTGAGCTCATTGAGTTCTTGGATCCTCTGTGGCTTTGCAGTGTTTGTCAGCTATGGCGATTTGCGGCCATTGGTCTTCCTGAGCTGACCTGCCTCCTCAGGACAGCAGTGACCACATGCTGGCACGACTCTGTCCCCTCTCAGCGGCGCTCGGCCCTTCTCCCGCGTGTCCCATGGCGCCCTCCCCTAGAAGTTGGAGGCGGATCATTTGTATGGCTTCTGTGTCTCTGTCGGCCGATCTGGCGTCTGATTGATTTCCTCCCAGCGGGTCTGTGTTCTGCTCCGTGAGCCTGATCCTCTGCCTGGATGGCAGGCATTTTGAATTTTACCTTTTCGGTATCTTCGTGTTCTTGTGGAAAACCCTGGATGCGGTTCTGGGACAGCTGTTAGGAAACATTGGTGCCCCTGACTGGGGCAGGCTCGTCCCCTCCTCAGCCCCGTGGTCCCGAGTCTGTACCTCCGCCCTCCAGCCCCGGGGAGGCCTCTCCTGTGCCCGTCCCTCTCTGCTGAACGTGGGTGGCTCCTGCAGATTCCGGAATTCTCCCCAGTTCTCTAGTGTGGCCTTCAGCTGCCTTGGGCTCCCCACGCCGCCCTCTCCTCAGGCTCTGCCAGGTCTCAAGGTGCCAGCCGGGCCGTGGTGGGTTTCTTCACCTTCTTCTCGGACTAATGTCTCGTGTCTTGAAAACCATCATTGTGTGTGTTTTTGGTTGTTTCAGATGGGGTGATTCCAGCCTCTTTCTCTGAGTTTTGCCTGGAAGTAGAATTTTGGATGTAACTTTTTTTGCTTCATTTTTTGGAAGCCAGTTTGGACCTGCAGTTCTGCTGTGGTTCTGAAAGCATCCGCCTGAGTTCCTGCAGGTGGCGGTCTCAGGTGTGGTGGAGTCCTCAGGCCTGTTGTATCCCAGGGACGGGCTGTCAGACTGCGGGCAGGGACGTGGGGCCGCTCTCGGTTTGCTGCGGGATCTGCATTCCTCGGGGTTCAGCCGATGCTCCTGCTGGTCAGGGCCCACGTCCTGAGAACCGGCAGCGCTCGCAGTGGTGGTGCATGTGCCATGGCTCCGGAAGCGCTAGCCGGGCAGCGGCGGGAGGAAGGGCGGGGACTCCAGCGGTGCTGACCTCGCCTGGCTGCCGGGGCACCGAGGCGGCCTGCGTGTGTCTGAGTGTTCTGTCTCGCTGGCCACGGCTGCTCAGGGTGGGGGGGTCGATGCTCCTGATCAGCAATTGCTTTGCAGCCAAGGGCCCTGGCTGGGGAGGTGGCCATGGCCACACAGACGGAGGACAGATGCAGTGACTGCAGTGGCCCTCATGAGGCCCCGCCCTACACCACAGCCCTCAGACTCACCCATACCCACGCTGTGGTCACCCACACTGCGGTCAGCCACACCCCATACTCTGTCACCTACACTGACACCGCATACCCTGTCACCTACACTGACACCACAGTCACCCACACCCCATACCCTGTCACCCACACTGACACCACAGTCACCCAACCCCATACCCTGTCACCTACACTGACACCACAGTCACCCAACCCCATACCCTGTCACCTACACTGACACCACAGTCACCCACACCCCATACCCTGTCACCTACACTGACACCGCAGTCACCCACACCCCATACCTTGTCACCTACACTGACACCACAGTCACCCAACCCCATACCCTGTCACCTACACTGACACCACAGTCACCCACACCCCATACCCTGTCACCTACACTGACACCACAGTCACCCAACCCCATACCCTGTCACCTACACTGACACCACAGTCACCTACACCCCATACCCTGTCACCCACACTGACACCACAGTCACCCAACCCCATACCCTGTCACCTACACTGACACCACAGTCACCCAACCCCATACCCTGTCCCCTACACTGACACCACAGTCACCCACACCCCATACCTTATCACCCACACTGACACCACAGTCACCCAACCCCATACCCTGTCACCTACACTGACACCGCAGTCACCCACACCCCATACCCTGTCACCTACACTGACACCGCAGTCAGCCACACCCCATACCCTGTCACCTACACTGACACCGCAGTCACCCACACCCCATACCCTGTCACCTACACTGACACCACAGTCACCCAACCCCATACCCTGTCCCCTACACTGACACCACAGTCACCCACACCCCATACCTTACCACCCACACTGACACCACAGTCACCCAACCCCATACCCTGTCACCTACACTGACACCGCAGTCACCCACACCCCATACCCTGTCACCTACACTGACACCGCAGTCAGCCACACCCCATACCCTGTCACCTACACTGACACCGCAGTCACCCACACCCCATACCCTGTCACCTACACTGACCGCAGTCATCCACACCCATGAGGGTCCCTGTGGAGCCGGATGTGACCTCACAGGCCGCCTGGCCCCTGCTGGCTGACGCTTGCTCTGCTTAGGTACGTGCAGCACTATGGCCTGGGCGAGGCCTGCGACGACGTGGCAAGTGTGCTGAAGCGGGTGGCCGTAAAGCTGAGGAAGACGCAGAAGGTGAAGGTGCTCACGGGCACAGGTGAGACTCGGGCGGGGGGCCTGTCCTCGGAGCAGGCCTGGCTGTGCAGGGAGGACTCTGGGGCCATGGAGCTGTTGTGGGAGCGAAGGTTCTTGTCCAGCCTCCCTGCCGTGGGCCCGGGCGGTGCTGGGTGCGCTCTGTGTTCACCCTTTCCTCAGGAGGCTCGCTCTGTTTTATTTATGTTTTAATTTAATATACTTTTATTGATTTCAGAGAGGAAGGGAGAGGGAGAGAGCGATAGAAACATCAACGATGAGAGAGAGCCATTGATCGGCTGCCTCCTGCACACCCCACGCTGGGCATTGAGCCCACAACCTGGGCACGTGCCCTGATCAGGAATCAAACCCTGACCTCCTGGGTCAAAGGTTGACTCGGCTCAACCACTGGGCCACACCAGCCGGGCCGGCTCTGTTTTCTTTTTGAGTAGGTCCTGGTGCCTGCGGCCACCGGTGCCCACCTCAGGGTCCCCGTTCCCGAGGGCGGGCCGGGGGGACCCGGCGGGGGAGCCCCTTCCTCACCTGGCCCTCCTGCCTTCCTCAGGCAACGTGAACGTCATCCAGCCCAACTACTCGGCGGCAGCCCGAGACTTCCTCCGGACCTTCCGCAGCGGGCTGCTGGGCCCCGTGATGCTGGACCGCGACCTCCTGCAGAGCCTCCCCGCCGCCGGCCCCGCACACGGGTAGCGTCCAGACGTCACGTCCGGGTCTGACACCCAGGGCCCCCGCTCCGGAAGCTCTGCCGGTCACTGCGCCGAGGCCTCTGCTCCGGGAGGGGGCTGCGCCCTCCTGCCGCTCCTCAGCCGGGCCAGCTCCTGGTCCGGGGCCAGCGCGGGGCCGTGGGCGTCAGCGCCGACATCCCTGGGCAGCCCTGCGGGCCGGCCGGGCGAGGACATCCGCTTACGGACCGAGAAGCCGACATTGGCCCGGAGGGAGTGAAGCTGTAACTAATTTAAATGTTTTACACTAAGAGCCTCCTCTCTGTTGTCGGCCCAGTCACCTCAGCACCTTGGCGCTCGCGTCGGGGCCCCTGTCACCAGGGGGAAGGGGAGGCGGGCTGGTTAGCAGCTGGGGATGCGATGTCATCTGACGCGGCGGCCCGGGTCCTGCAAGGAGGAGGCGGCGTTGCCAGCACAGTGTTTATTTCACAGCGCTACTGAAGTGGGCACACAGGGGGACAGAGGGCCCCAGCACTCGTGGCAGAAGCCAAGGACTGGCCGGCCCCTCGGCAATGTGTGCTGGCCGGAGGGTCTCCGGTACGGGCAGCGGGGACCGAGGGCTCCCTCTTCTGAGCACCTGCTGGCTGATGGGCACTGGCACCTCCCAGGTGCCTCCCGCACTTGCCCCTGAAGGGGTCCGCGGGGCAGGCAAAGGACGGGAGAAATGGGGTCGGGGGGGCAGATTCCCTGGTCAGTAGCCCTGGCTGCCCTACTGGAGGCCTCCCTCCCTGTAGGTCTCACTGCCCATGTGGGCTCCCTTCTAGTTCCCACTATTGGTGTGGGATCCCCCCAGGTCCCACTACCCACGTGGGTTTCCCACACACCACAAACCCTGGCTAACCCCCCTGAGATGATCCACCCTGAGCACCCTCTGCCTCCTGCGGGAACCCTGAGCATGTGGGGGTGGGGGTGGGGATGGTGGGGGGGTGGGATTCAAATATTCAGGGCTGCACCAAACCCCAGACAGGCTCCCCGGGTTGGGGATGAAATGAGCTCTTGACCAGAGTGTGGCATCTCGATTCCAGAGCGAGCTGATGGCTCACACTGCGCCACACAGCCAGTCCGGGGGGACATTGAGTGGCCCCACATGTGGGGCCCTCGGGGAGAACAGCTCGGCCCTGTGCAGGATGACCTTCCTGCTCCCTGCGGGTAAATGGCAGACGGTCACACTGCCTCAGGCCCCGGCGGGGCTTGGCCGCGGCTCACTGGCTTTTGGTAGCATCGAGCGTGGTCTGGAATGGATGGAGGAGCGTCCGGGCTCGCTGCACCCAAGAATACTGGCAGTGTGGACACAGGAGGCCTCCGAGGCTTCATCCTGCAGCTTCGTGTTTGGAGAAAACACTTGGTCCGGAGTCCTGCCGAAAGCCTAGACGCCCTTCTCCCGGCCCCTGACCAGAGCGGCTGAGGGAGGGCAGAGGGGCCGGCTCCCCGCCAGGCCTGGTCCCAGCGCCGCTGTCCGTCACGGCCCGGGGCCCTGAGGTCCGGGGGCGAGGGCGCATTCTGGGGGGCTCCTGCTGAGCACCCGGAGGGTGAGGTCCCAGGAGCTGGCCTGGAGCTGTCCTGCCTTGGGGTGCGGTGGTGGTAGAGCTGGTGTACGCGGTGAAGAGCTGCCCCATCCCCCAGGGCTGAGCTCACAGGCACCCAGAGGCTAAGGGTTGGGCTTACACTAGGGGTGGTGGGTGCCATAGGCTAACCCTGTGTGTTCTTAGAAGCTCCTCGGTATGCGCCCTGTGGGCCTGTCTTCAATGTCTGGAGCTTTTGGAGGAGCTCCAGATGGTGTTGGAGGAGCTCTGCCTCTGGGAGCTTCTATTGAGGGAGGCTCCCTCCCAATGTGCTTGCTGGGTCCTGGGCCCGCCACCTCCGCCTTCCCCCAGGGACTGCCGTGGCCATGTGACTGGAGCACCCAGCCTCTCCGTTTGCTCCTCAGCCTCACCTCCCGGGGGTGCTGCCCCGGAACCCAGCCCGCCGGCCGGGTGGGCGGGCTCTGCAGTGGGAGTGGCAGCTGCAGCCCCTGAGCGCGGCCAGGGCTCCAGGTCCGGGATTTGAACCTGAAGTTCAAAGGGAATGGAACGATCCTGGTGTTTAAACAGAATGTTGCTCTTTCCAAAGTAGGTCCCAAGAAGAATCAAGTGACTTGTTTCAAGTCAGAGCAGTGGCTCCACGGGAGTCCCTGGCAGTGGGCCTCCCAGAGCATCTGCACGGAGCCCCGGGGGCAACTCCCACAGAACCACGAGGGGCAGGCGTGGGCTCTGCGATCCACAGGGTCAGCACCTGGCAGTCTCCATGCTGCAGTCCTGAGCGGAAACCTCTCCTCCAAATCAATTCCTTTGGTCCATCCTGGCAGCTTCTGCGGGGGCAGCCACCACAGCCCTCAGAGCACCTCTCCGCCTGGTGGTCAGCACTGTCCACACCCCTCCCGTGTTAGGGGTGGTTCCAAGGAGAGTGGCCGGAACAGCCTGGTCTTGGCACCTGTCTGAGGCAGCTGGCCGGGACGGAACAGGAGCCCTGGGACACGGGCCTTCCTGGGGAACACGCTAACCTGTAGGTGGTGGGCGAGGCATCCTGGAGCTGGTGGTGGGGCGGCTGTGGAGGGGCCTGGGCGGGGTGGTGAGCAGGAGGTGGCGCCTGGGCCACAGGGAAGAGGATGCAGCTCCCGCTGGGACAGGCCTGCATCACCCAGGCAGCCTTTCTGGACCCTAGGACGGTGGGCTGCGGGCGGGGACGGGGCGGGGGCCTATCTGGGTCCCAGCCCCGCCATCCTAGGGCCGCAGCAGCCCCAGGGCGCCGAGGGCCCCGCCCAGCAGCAGGCAGAGGTGCAGGCCGCGCGCGGGCCCCGCCGCCGCCGCCGCCGACGTCCAGGCCCAGTAGCTGTAGACCGTCCGGTTGCCCCCGGGGGCGGCGTCCTCGCCCTCGGGGTCACCCTCCCAGGGCCCCAGGGCCCGCCTCCAGCCCGAGCCCGACGAGGCCGCGGCCGCCGCCCCCGCCGCCGCCGCCGCCGCCACGGCGCCCACGCGCAGCGCGGACCCCGAGTAGCGGGGCGCCGGCCGGGCGCGCACCCGGGGCACCCCGCGCCCCCCGCGCCCCCCGCGCGCGCCGCCGCGGGCCCCTCCGCGGCCGCCCTTGGCCTCGCCGCCGTCGCAGAGGAAGGTGGCGGCCAGCAGCAGGGCCCAGCACGTCGCCGCCGTCCAGTTCATCCTCGTGGGGCCGAACCTGTGGGCGACGGGGGGGAGCTCAGCCTCCGAGGACCGGGCTGGGCGCCTGGGCGCGGCTCGCCGGCCTCCCGGGCCGCGGACTGCGAGGCGGGGGGGCTTGAGCGCCTGGGATTGGGGACCAGGCCCGGGGGAGGGGGGTCTGGTTCAGAACCCGGGAAGGGGAGGGGGGGCGACGTTTTGTGACCCGGAGTCGAGCGGGGGCAGAGCTGGGGAGGCGGGGAGCGCCCGGCGGTGGGTCCAGGGCCGGCGCCTGCGGGGCGGTTTGTGGGGGCCGCAGTCTCGGGCCGAGGCCCCAGGACCCGGAGCAGAGACCCGGCGCCTCCGCCCGGCTCTCCCGGACCCTGCCCGGGGCCGCGCGGCCGGTGACGCGGGCTGACTCCACCCCCAGCCGGGACCGGGGGCCGTCCCTCCCCCAGCCCGGCCCGCACCACCCTCCCCGGGCGCCTGCCCCAGCCGGGACCGGGACGGGACCGGGACCGGGACGGGACGCCGGCTCCGGGCGCAGCCATCTGGGCGGCGCCAGACCCTCCCCCCCGGGCCCGCGGGTTCCTCCATCCCCGGCCCCTCCACCCCGGGCCCCTCCATCCCGGGCCCCCGGGCACCCTCGGCCTTACCCTCCGCCGGGCTCGGGGTGGCCGCTGGGGGGCTGCAGCCCAGGAAAGCCGCGGGCTGGGGGACCTGCGCCCGAGCGGGGAGCGGGGAGCGGGGAGCGGGGCGCGGGGCGCCGGACCGGATCCGCGGAGGCCGCCGCCCTAGGACGGGGGCGCGCAGACGCCGAGGCTCTGCTGGTCCCTCGGGAGACGGGGAGGAGGAGACAGAGGCGGCTCTAGAGCGCAGAGCCCCCCCCTCTCAGCGCCACCTCCTCGCTGCACCCCGTCCTCCTGCCCACCCACCCTGCCTCCCCCAGCAGTCCCCATCCACCCCCCCTCCATTCCCCACACATCTCCATCTCCATCCCCACCCCATTCCTACCCACTTCACATCCTCATCCTCATCCCTGTGCCAGGGGGACAGAATGCCATGGCAACCTGAGCTCAAGGTCCTGGTGGCCAGGCCCACAGGGCCCAGGTCCCCTCCTCCGCCTGCAGTGTGCATCTGCAGATCCACGGGGGAGGCCACTCCGTGTCAGGGTCACGGTAACCCGGCTGCCCACGCCAACAGGCTCCCAGTGGGGTGGGGCCACTTCCTGAAATGGTGCTGTCTGGCCTCTGCCCCCCCCCACCTTGGACAGTAGGTCTTCACCCACTACTGGACAGGGGGCTCAGGAGTGGCCGCAGGGACCTCCCCAGCTGCCCTCGGTTGTTTATGTGTGTGGCATCTCTCTCAGCTGCATCAGACCCTCAGCATCCCAAAGGCTTAGACCTCCGCTCCACAGAGCTGCTGGGCACTCTCACTTCTTTTCAGTTCCTCCCTCTCTCCCTTTTTTCTTTCCTTCCCTCCTTGCTTTTTCTTTTTGTTAATCCTCACCGGAGGATATTTTTGCATTGATTTTTAGAGAGAGTGGAAGGAGAGAGAGAGAGAGAGAGAGAGAGAGAGAAATCCATGTGAAAGAGACACATCGATTGGTTGCCTCCCACACACCCCCCTGTTAGGCTGAGGCAGGGGAAGTCCAGAGCTGCAAGGTAGATGGTGACAGAGGCAGAAATTCCACACCTCTCATGCCCTCCGCCCTCCCCCCACTTTATAAAAGGAGTACCCATGCCCCCCTTTTTGACGTAAACTTCCCTGGCCCACCCTCGGACCAGCGAATTTCGCCCGGAAATGTAAGATTAAAACCTCCCGCTTTTAATCACCTGGACTCTCTGTGTTTTGTCTCCTGAGTCACAAACCTCTCAACCCCGACCCAGGGCCGGGATGGAGCCTGCAACCAACATACATGCTCTTGACAGGAATTGAATGTGGGACCCTTCAGTCCACAGGCCAGTGCTCTGTCCACTGAGCCAAACCGGCTAAAGCAAATCCCACAGTTTTTGATACGCCATGTTTTCATATTCATTTTAAAACATTTTCTTATTTATCTTTTGGTTTCTTATTTAACTAATAGATTATTTAGAAGTGTATTGTTTCCATATATTTGGAGATTTCCCAGAGATCTTAATCCTTTAGTGATTTCTGTTTTAATCCTCTTATGGTCAGCATACATACTTTGCATTGCTTTGAATTCTTTAAAGTTAGACTTGGTTTATGGCTTGGAATACGGGTCTGCCTCGTTCCATGTGCTCTTCGGCGCTGGTGGAGTGCCGGTCAGCCCAGTGAGTCTGTACCCACCCGACTCTCCACTGGTTTTATCTCCCTGGGTCTTGTACTCACACTTGTTTTTGGGTTTGTCTCTGGAAAGTCCACACCTGCTGCCATCCTGGCCTTTTATTCCTTCATGTGCCAGCTCAGCTTTGTGATGGAGTGATGGCTAATTTGCATAGCACCCTTTTATTAGATAGTATGTGCCAGCTCATCTTTGTGATGGAGTGATGGTTAATTTGCATAGCACCATTCTATTAGATAGGATGTGCCAGCTCATCTTTGTGATGGAGTGATGGTTAATTTGCATAGCACCCTTTTATTAGATAGTATGTGCCAGCTCAGCTTTGTGATAGAGTGATGGTTAATTTGCATAGCACCATTCTATTAGATAGGATGTGCCAGCTCATCTTTGTGATGGAGTGATGGTTAATTTGCATAGCACCCTTTATTAGATAGGATGTGCCAGCTCATTTTTGGGCGCTGAGTCCTGTAATAGAAGAATCATCAGCTTGGAGCGCACTCTCGGATGTTACCTTCCTCCGCCCTGAAGGGATTTGTTGTTTGTTTTTACTTCTTTCAGACACAGGGTGGTGCTAGCTGTCTAGATTCGGTGTGATTGTAAAGCCGTGGTTCTCAACCTTCCTAATGCCTCGACCCTTTAATACAGCTCCTCATGTTGTGGTGGCCCCCAACCATAAAATTATTCTCGTTGCTACTTCATAACTGTAATTTTTTACTGTTAACAAATCGTAATGTAAATATCTATGTTTTCCGATGGTCTTAGGTGACTCTGCTAGCGGTTCTCAACCTGTGGGTCTCCTAAGATATTTACATTACAGATATTTACATTACGATTCATTAACAGTAGAAAAATTACAGTTATGAAGTAGCAACGAAAATAATGTTATGGTTGGGGGTCACCACCACATGAGGAACTGTATTACAGGGCCGCGGCATCAGGAAGGCTGAGAACCGCAGCTCTAGAGGGATGTGGAAGTGCTTTTTCTGACAAGAAGGCATCTCTTGTGGGACATTCGTCCATCACAGTGGCCGGCACTCTCGGAGCCGTTAGCCCCAGGTCTACCCAACAGGAAGCTCCTCGGATTGGTGGTTGATGATTCCCGGGACCCCAGCATCTGCGGACGGTGCTGACTGAGGGGCTGGCTCTCAGACCCTGTTTCCCCAACCACCTCAGACCCAGCCTCCCACTGCCCAGAGCTGCCCTCCTGGTCCCGGCGTGAAGAGTGAGGCCCTTTCCTCAGGTCACCCCTACAGCACCCTTGTCACCGCAGTGAGCGCCCAGGACCTGGGGCCTGGGAGTCCCTACCTCCCCGGTCAGTGTGCAGCCCCCGCAGAGCCCCCTCCGTGCCTGCAGCGGAACCGCCGCCGCTGGGCTGCTCCCCCACAGGCTTCCTCAGCCGCACCCCTTCTCGGAAAAGAAGCCAGGGCAGGGGCACCACTTCCTGCCTTCCTGCAGAGATCTTATCGGTGTGCACACACCGGGGCCTCCTGCCAAAGCTGGCCCCCTCCCACCGGGACCCCTGCCCTTCTTTCTCTCCAGCCTCCTGTCTTATAAATAAAAGGGAGGGAAAGCCCACCCCACAGCCTCGTTCTCTGCCTCCCGACCCCCCCTTTGGCTCCCCTGCTCATGTCTACTGGCAGGATGCCCCCGAGCCCCCGTGACTGGCCCTGGAGGGGCTCGGACTGTCCCTGCCACCCTTCCATCCCACACTCCAGCCAACAAGCTTCAACCACCGTCTTCCCACCCCGCGCGGGGCCTCCCAGTTCTGCTGTATTGCCTGGGTGGTCAATTTGTATTTCTAGTAAACTGTAGAATCATTTTTTAATGTATTTTTATTGATTTCAGAGAGGAAGGAAGAGAGAGAGATGGAAACATCAATGATGAGAGAGAATCATCGATCAGATGTTTCCTGCATGCCACCCCCCACCCCCCACCCCCCCCACTTGGCATCGAGTCTGCAACCCGGGCAAGTGTCCTGACCGGGAATCGAACCTGTGACCTCCTAGTTCACGAGTGGATACTCAACCACTGAACCATATTGGCTGGGCAATACGTATAACATTTTTCTTGCCTTTTTTACAGATAGCTATTGAAAAGAATTCTTTTTCTGTTTGCCTCTCTGTAGAAAAACAAGCGACTTTTCATTTATTGACTGTGTCCAGAGGCTTGCTACACTTTCTTGTGAATTCTACTAACCTATGTGTAGATTCTTCTGGATTTTATAAAATGTATTTATTGATTTCAGAGAGGAGGAGAGAAAGTGAGATAGAAACGTCAATGATGAGAGAGAATCATTGATCAGCTGCCTCCTGCACACCCTCCATTGAGCCTGCAACCCAGGCATGTGCCCTCGGCTGGAATCGAACCTGGGACCTTTCAGTCTGCAGGCTGATGCTCTGTCCACTGAGCCAAGTCGGCTAGGGCTGATTCTTCTGGATTTTTAAAATTTAATTTAATTTAATTTTTTCTTCTGGATTTTTTAAATCCCCAGTGGCATTGACGATGAGTGATGAGGGTTTCACCCTCCTGCCCAACCCTACGACTTCTCTGCTCCTAATGTAGCGCCCTGGTTGGGACCTCCATGCCGAAGTGCAGGTGACAGTGGGCCTGGGCTGCTCCCGATCTCAGAAAGTAGGACACTTGCTGTGGGTTGTGTTTTGGTGATATCTGTTATCAGATTGAGGAAGTTCTCTGCTATTCCTGTGCAGGCAGCTCGACAGACACCAGGGCACGGACGCCGGGCCAGGCCCGGAAGGTCAGGGGGTGGGAGGCCCCAGGTGCCTACACTGGACAATCGGTCGTAGGTAGGATCCCGCCCCGATGGTGACTTTCCCTCCCCTACAATATCGCTGGTCACGAGGTTTGGACCCCCTGACCTTTCCCCCAGAGATGAACATCTAGGCCAGGGGTCGGCAAACTCATTAGTCAGCAGAGCCAAATATCAACAGGACAACGATTGAAATTTCTTCTGAGAGCCGCATTTTTTAAAACTCTTCTCATGCCACTTCTTCAACACAGCCTCGCCCAGGCGGTGGTATTTTGTGGAAGAGCCACACTCAAGGGGCCAAAGAGCCGCAGTTTGCCGACCACGGATCTAGGCCTCAGCTCTATGTCAGCTCCAGCTCCAGGCCCAGAGAGGCAACAACACCAGTCCCCGCTGACGCCAGGACCAGCTGCATCGGATGATGCCACCCTGCCCTGGTGCCGCCAATCCGTCCGTGGGAAACCACCATCGTGAGTGGACACCCCTGGGAAACTACCAAACCTTTTACTAAGATCTTTCCCTGGCCGAAACCAGTTTGGCTCAGTGGATAGAGCGTCGGTCTGCGGACTGAGAGGTCCCGGGTTCGATTCCGGTCAAGGGCATGTACCTTGGTTGCGGGCACATCCCCGGTAGGGGGTGTGCAAGAGGCAGCTGGTTGATGTTTCTCTCTCATCGACGTTTCTAGCTCTCTATCTCTCTCCCTTCCTCTCTGTAAAATATCAATAAAATATATTAAAAAATATATATTTCCCTGGAACTGCCCCTAAAGTCTCCTCACTTAAAACCCGTAGGAGGACGGCCCAGTGGGCTCCCCCCCCCCCAGGACCACACCCCTGCCCTTTTCTCTCCCTTGCCCTCCCCCCACCTCCACTCGCCAGGCACTTGATCAATGGCTTCCTCACTCCCAAGCTCCCAGGGCCCTTCTTTTATCTCTAGAATATCATCAAGTTTGGGAAATGTCCCGTGTGTGCGTGGAACACGTGCAGAGTCCACTCTTGCGTCGGAGTGTTCCGTAAACGGCGGCGACGTCCGGTTCTCCGAGCTCCCGGCAGCTTTTCTGTCCAGCCGTTGCCACGAGTGGGCCTGTGCGTGTGTCTGTCCCTCCCTTCGGCTCCCCCTGCGTGGCTTCGTGCATGTGGGTGCTCTGTGCTTTGGTGCATTCGCATTCCGACTTGTTCTGTCTCTTTCGGGTGGATTGGTCTTTTAACCATTAGATAATGTCCTCCTTTCTCTTGGGTAATTTTCTCTTGTCTGAAGTCTTTTTCTGATATCAATATAGCTTGCAAATTAATGTTTGCAGAAGATATCTCCTTCTACTTTATTTTCAACCTACCTATGTTGTGCTGCGGGCCCCGCTCAGGCCCTGCGGGTCCCAGGGAGGGCGGTGTCGCTGGTCACTGGCTAGGCCAGGGGTGGGCAAACTTTTTGACTCGAGGGCCTCACACAATGGGTTCTTACACTGGACCAGAGGGCCGGAACAAAAGCAACCTGGCCATGCTGGCACTCTCATCCTGGGCTGCTGGTGAAGGTGCGGAGGGGAGAGCAAGAGAACCCTCCGCTCTTTTGGCTCCGCGGGCCGGATAGAACAGCCGTGTGGGCCGGATCCGGCCCGCGGGCCGTAGTTTGCACACGGCTGGTCTATGGGGGTGGGTTTTCCTGCTGCGGCAGACCAGACCGCTTGCCTGGTCGTGAGTCCAGGGGAAGCAGCCCGTCAGCAGTTCCCAGCATGAGAGGAAACCCACAGCCGGCTCTCCGCGCATGCCCACAACGACGCTCAGGCTGCCGAGGCCGTGGCTGCTCTGCTCACCCACCAACCCGGAGCCGGGCCACCGACAAGCCCCGGAAAGGCCCCGCTGCCTCCCCTGGTGCCGGGCCGCCGGCACCCCACGCCTGCGCGTGTGACTCTGGGCTCCGTCCTGCCCCGTGGCCAGAGCTGGCTGACGCCCACCCGGGCGGAGGGCCATGAGGGCTGCTCTCTGGGCCCTGGGGGTCGGGCCCTTTCTCCTCACTCTCTGGGCCGCCCCCACCGGTGAGTCTCTCCTCCCGTCCCCCACGGGCCCTTCCGGAGGCAGCGGCTTGTGGATGCCGAGATGCCGGGTGTGAGGCTCCCCCGCTGGGACCCGCTGCCCGGGGGCCGCTCCGCTCAGAGGGGCGGGATGTCCTGAGGTCGGGGGTATGTGGGCTCCAACGTCCAGAGCCCTGGAGACGCCTGTGCCCACACGGAGCCGGTCCCATCCCAGGGTGAAGCCAGGCCTCCGGCCCCCAGCTCAGGGCGCAGGGGGTGGGCTGGCTCATGGCCTGCACAGCATAGCGAACGTGGCTGGGGTCTGGTCTCTGTGACCGAGGGTGACAGGAGGTGCCAGGGGTCCCACAGAGCTGTTCCACCCCTGTGCCCGGAGCAGGGCTGGGGGGCGGGGGTGAGGCTGAGCATCAGGCACGGTGCTGGGATGTGGAGGGCAGCTAGGGCTCCAGGCAGACGCCACACCAGGCTGCGGGCACAGGGCTGCGGGCACAGGGCTGCGGGGAGCTGCTGGCCCAGAAGCCAGAGGCAGCCACGGGCAGGAGGCTGCGGGCAGGAGGCTGCGGGCAGTCCTGGAGGATCGGCATGGGGAGGCTGGAGGTGGCCGAGCCCCTGCGGGACCTGCCTACAGTAACATGGGTGCATGTGCATGTATGTGTGTGAGAGGAGAACGTGAGTGTGTGCGCACAAGCCTGTGAGCGTGCATGCGTGTGGGTGGGCGAGTGTGAGTGTGTGTCGGGCCGGGAGCAGGAGAGGCAGCCGCATTCGGTGCCCTGGGAGCTGACGAAGAGAGCGTCGCTGCCCAGGCTGGCCCGGGTCCAGACGGGGGACCGCACAGCTGGACAGGGGGCACCCAGGAGGGGGTGGGGGATCTGGTGGCGTGAGGCGGGGCGGGGGTGGCTGCAGGGCCCTGTTGTGTGTTAGGGACGCAGGCCCTGGGGCGGTTCCCGGGCTGGGGGCCCGGCGGAGGCTGGGGGAGCAGGGCCCCAGTGCGGGTGGGAGGACGTGCGTCCCCCAGGCCCCGGCGGGTCTGCCCTTTCGCTTCTCTCCCCGAGTGAGTCCGGCAGCCCTGGAGGTCTGGGGTGACCAGGAGGGGACGAGGGGCCCCCCTCCATTTCCCTGCACCAGCCCCGGACGGGGGCTGCGGGGGGAGGATCAGGGGCTGTGAGAGGTTAGGGGGTGCCAGGGGCTGGGGAAAAGACCAAGGTGCAGAGGCCTAGAAAGGGTGTGGCTGGGGGGGGGCAAGCTTCCGGGGTCACCTTTCTAAGCTGGCTCTATGGGCAGCACACGGCCCGCCCTCCGCCCCCTCCCCTCCCCTGGCCCCCTCTCCCCCTGCAGGCGGGCCAGACACCCTGAGACTGGCGAACAGATACAGCGAGTGTGACGGATTGGTGCTGGTGCAACACAAGGGGGTGTGGGGACACGTGTGCAACGAGGAGTGGACGCTGGCGGAGGCCTCGGTGGTCTGCAGGCAGCTGGGCTGCGGCCCGGCCGTGGGGGCCCCCAAGTACGTCCCCCTGTCCGGAGAGAGGGTGCAGCCCTTGCTCCACAACGTGTCCTGCAGGGGCGACGAGTCCTCCCTGTGGGAGTGCAGCCTCGGGGCGTGGACACAGGCCCCGTGCCCCCACGAGTGGATGGTGGTCGCGCTGTGCGCCAGTAAGTGGGTGCCGGAGCCGTGGGAGAGGGGAGGGGGAGCCAGGGGGAGGATTGGGGGGGTGTGGGAGGGGGGACGGGCAGGTCTGTGGCTCTCTGGCTGGTCTCCTTTTGGGCACAGGAGCCGGCCTGACCCCTCTAGCAAGGACCGGTCTCACCTCCACCCCATGTCCTTGCGAGGCTCTGTCCGGGGCGCTGGGGACGCGGGGCCCAGCCCGGCTCCCCAGGAGAGACGGAGGATAAACAACACCCCAGGAAGCAGCCGCGGGAACGAGGGGCAGGAGTCAGATTGGGGGGGGGAGAGGGGGTGTTAGGGGGGAGAAAACGCCCCGTCTTCTAGACACTTGAGGAGGCCTGAGGGGCCCCTGTGGGTTTCTAACGGGGATTTCTTCCCCAAATGGCAGGCGTGCCTGTCGTTAGGGTTTTCAGCTGTCTGTGGGCAGCTCCCGAGGCCTCTCATAGTGTCCCCCTCGGACGCAGACCCACTGCTCGGGTTTTGGGGTGCAGGCGCCCCTTTCAAACACCAGCTAGGTCGTCAGGAGCATGACGCCTCTGAGGGGCGTCCCTCTGAGCGGGGGGGGGGGCCCTTTGTGGCTGCCTGCTCGGAAGGGCCCCCCAGCCCAGCGCTGACCCCGAGGAAGGAGCAGGGCCGCCCGCCCCTGGGGCTGGGGCCCAGGCCGGGTGGAGAGCCACGCGGAGCCGCCACGCCGGGGGGACTGTCTGTGGAGGCGGCGGGGACAGCAGAGGCCGCCCCCTGAGCGCGGCTCCCGCTCCGCAGACGGCACTTTCCGGGAGATCCGGCTGGTGAAGGGCCGGAGCCCCTGCTCCGGGCTCCCCGAGATCAGCAACCTCAACGGCGTGGACCGCCTCTGCGGCCTGCAGCGGACCGAGGCCACGGTGTTCTGCCGGGAGCTGGGCTGCGGGCCCGCGCTGCAGGCTTCCCGCCCGGACGGCGACCCGGACCAGAAGTTCATGACCTGCCAGGGCTCGGAGCCCACCATCCGCAACTGCCGGCTCAACAACAACCTCCGCAGCGGCTGTGACTCCCAGCAGGACGCCGAGGTGGTCTGCTCAGGTGGGCCCGCCCCCCCCCCCCCCCCCGGGACCTCTGTGCCCGTCAGAGGAAGGGGAGGAGGTGGGGGAGGAGAGGAAAGCGCGGAGTCAGAGGTGGGAGGGCATGGCCCGCATCCACCCCAGAGTTAGGGCGGGTGAAGTGCCCTGTGGCATTGCCTCCAAGACTACACAGGGCCCTGAGGCCACCACCCTGTGACGTGCATGGGCACCTGCAGCAGGTGGCTCTGACCTCTGTCCTGGGGAAGCACCCAGGGACCCTGCTTTCTTTTTTTTATTTTTTTATTTTTAAAAAATATATATTTTATTGATATTTTACAGAGATGAAGGGAGAGAGAGAGAGAGAGCTAAAAACGTCAATGAGAGAGAAACATCGACCAGCTGCCTCTTGCACACCCCCTACTGGGGATGTGCCCGCAACCAAGGTACAAGCCCTTGCCCAGAATCGAACCCGGGACCTTTCAGTCCGCAGACCAACGCTCTATCCACTGAGCCACACCGGTCAGGGCCCAGGGACCCTGCTTTTTGCGCACAGGGCGGACAGGCCGCCGGCTGTCCGTCTGTCCAGTGCCGGGCGGACCCACTGCCTGTAGACAGAGGACCCCCTCGGGCCGGAGCGTCCTGTGGTCCAGGGAGGCGGCTCCAGGCGAGCTGCTTACCTGAGAACACCTGCCCCGACGACGGAGAATTTGTCTCCCCCCCCAGGACACACCGAGGCCCGGCTGGCGGGCGGCGAGCACCCCTGCGCGGGGCGCCTGGAGGTGAGGCGCGGCCTGACCTGGGGCACCGTCTGCGACCAGGACCTGGACCAGGCCACGGCCCACGTGGCGTGTCGCGAGCTGCAGTGTGGCGTGGCCGTGGCCACTCCCCCGGGCGCCCACTTTGGCCAGGGCTCCGGGCCCGTGTGGACGGAGGCCTTCCGCTGTGCGGGCAACGAGTCGCTGCTGTTCCACTGCCCGCGGGCGCCCGGGCACCGGTGCGGGCACGGCCAGGACGCGGGGCTCCGGTGCTCAGGTGCGGCCCGGAGGGTGGGCTCTGCGGCCCCCCAGCCTCCTTTCGGGCCAGCCTTCCCCACGGATTCCTCCTGGGTGCCCCAGCCCCAGCGCCCCAAGGAGCCTCCAGCCAGGAGGGCGCCCTGTCCCGGCAGAGGAAGGGCTGCTGAGGGGAGGGGAGGGGAGGGGGGGCGGGCAGGAGCCGGGTCCCAGAGGGGTGTTCTGCCCCGGCCCCCAGGGCAGGCCACCAAGTGTGGCTTCCCTGCACAGATGTGTGGGCCAGTGCTCAGCCTGGGGAACGGGGGGAGCTGGTCAGAGCCAGGTGGCAGCTGGGTGGCCACCACATGGGGTTCAAAGAAAGAAATGGCCCTGGGCCGGGTCCCCGGGTCAGAGGGGAGCCTGACACCCCCTCCCCGCCACAGAGTTCCGGCTGGCCAACGGCAGCAGCGGCTGTGAGGGGCGCCTGGAGCTCCAGGTGCGGGGGGCCTGGGCGCCCCTCTGCGCCGCCCACTGGGACCTCGCAGACGCCACCGTCCTCTGCCACCAGCTCGACTGCGGCAGCGCCGTGGCCGTGCCCCCGGGAGGCCACTTTGGCCACGGCAGCGCTCCCCTCTGGCCCGACAGGTTCCACTGCGCGGGGACAGAGCCCTCCCTGTGGAGCTGCCCGGTGAGCACGCTGGGCGCCCCCGCCTGCGCCCCCGGCCACGCGGCCTCCGTGGTCTGCTCAGGTGGGTCAGTGGGAGCCACGGGCAGAGGGGGGGTCCCCTCCCTCCTCCAGGCCCGGGGTGCCCCCTGAGCCCCCCTGAGCCCCGCCTCTCCGCCCAGGTCTGGCCCACGCCCTGCGGCTGCGGGACGGGCAGAGCCGCTGCGACGGCCGCGTGGAGGTGTCCCTGGACGGCGCGTGGGGCCGCGTCCTGGACGACGCGTGGGACGCGCGCGGCGCGGGCGTGGTGTGCCGGCAGCTGGGCTGCGGGGCGGCGGAGCGGGCCTACGACGCGCCCGCCCCGGGGCGCGGGGCCCGCGTGGGGCTGAGCCGCGTGCGCTGCGCCGGCCCCGAGGCCCGCCTGGCCCAGTGCAACGTGTCCTCGGCCGGGCTGGCGCCCGCGGGGGCCGCGCGGGACGCGGGCGTCGTGTGCGCCGGTGAGTGAGGCCCGGGGGCCGGGGGGCCGGGGGCCGGAGCCGGGAGCCGGGGGCCGGGGACCGGGAGCCGGGAGCCGGGGGCCGGGAGCCGGGAGCCGGGGGCCGGGAGCCGGGAGCCGGGGGCCGGGGGCCGGGGGCCGGGGGCCGGAGCCAGGGGCCGGCGCTGACGGCCTGTCTCCACAGGGAGCCTTGGGGCGCGCCTGGCCGCGGGCCCGGGCCGCTGCGCGGGGCGCGTGGAGCTGCTCCGCGGGGGCGCGTGGGGCACCGTGTGCGACGACGGCTGGGACCTGCGGGACGCGCACGTGCTGTGCGGGCAGCTGGGCTGCGGCCGCGCCCTGGGCGCCCCGGGGGCGGCGGCCTTCGGGCCGGGCTCCGGGCCCGTCTGGCTGGACGAGCTGGGCTGCGAGGGCCACGAGTCCGCGCTGTGGCGCTGCCCGTCGCGGGGCTGGGGCCGGCACGACTGCGGCCACAAGGAGGACGCGGGCGCCGTCTGCTCAGGTGGGTCCTGGGAGGGAGTACGGTCCGGGCGGCGGTGTCCGCGGGTCGTGGGGTGTCCGAGGGGGGAGCGCCAATGGCTCCGGGCGGCCCGCTCCCCGCACAGAGCTCCACGCGATGGTCAGTGTCCTTGACTCCCGCGGCGACGCTGCAGGACCGAGCACCTCTCCCTGTTGGCGGGCGGGGCTGGGGTGTGGGTGGGGTGGGTGTGGGTGTGGGTGGGTGGGTGGGGGATGGGGTGTGGGTGGGGTGCGGGGTGGGTGGGGGTATGGGGTGGGGGTGCGGTGTGGGGTGGGTGTGTGGGGTGTGGGGTGGGGTGTGGGTGTGGGTGGGTGGGGTGTGGGGTGGGTGGGGGTGTGGGGTGGGTGTGGGTTTGGACGGGTGGAGTGGGGGGTGGAGTGGGGGGTGGAGTGGGGGGTGGGGTGAGTGGGGTGGGGTGGGGTGTGGGGTGGGGGTGGGTGGGTGGGGTGCGGGGTGGAGGTGTGGGTGGGGGTGGGTGGGGTGGGAGAGGGTGCCTGCGCCTGTGGGGCCGGTGGTCTGGAACTGCACTGCCCGGCTGTTTCTCCCTTCTCAGAAGCTCACCTCCAAAAATATTATCCTGTATTTCAAGTAATTTCCGAGCTTGGGTTTCAGACGGTCCGCTGCCCCCGGCCAGGACGGCACCTCTGGCCTTCCTCCGGTTGCCCGGGCCTCCTGCCGGCCGCTTCCTTCGGGGGGAGGCCGCCGCGGTGGGGTGCAGGGTGAGCGCCAGGGCCCCCCGAGGTCTGGTGGCCTTCAGCGGCGTCGGTCTCGGCGCAGGGCCCCCCCTCATGGTCGCCCCCCCCCGCGTGTCTTGCAGAGTCCGTGGCCCTGCGGCTGCGGGGCGGCTCGGGGCGCTGCGCGGGGTGGCTGGAGGTGTTCTTCAACGGCTCGTGGGGCGCCGTGTGCGGGAACTCCCTGAGGCTGCACTCCCTGTCCGTCATCTGCCAGCAGCTGGGCTGCGGGGAGCAGGGCTGGGTGGACAAGAAGCCCGTCCGCACCGACCTGGGCGTCGCCTGGGTGGACAACATCGAGTGCCGCCCGCTGCACAACGCCACGCTGTGGCAGTGCCCCTCGGACCCGTGGCACCCGCGCTCCTGCGCCCCCGGAGAGGAGGCCTGGCTCACCTGTGCAGGTGGGCCCCGGCGGGCTCCGGGGGGCCTGGGCGCCCCTGGGGCTGCCGCTGACCAGCGGCTGGGGGCCTGGGCGGTCACCGGGCTTCACAGGGTTCATTCTGAAGCTTTCGGGGGCATCCGCTCGGGGGCTGGCCCTGTTCCGTCCAATAGGATGGTCAGCGAAAGCGACGCAGGACCCCGAGGAGGCCAACTGCTCAGCCACCGGCAGCTGCCCAGGTACCCTCCGCCCCTGTGCCCCCCCCACCCCCACCCAGCCTGCCCCGCAGTGACCCCGCCCCACAGTGACCCCGCCCCGCGGTGACCCCCCCGCAGTGACCCCCACCCCGCGGTGCCCCCCCTTTTGCAGAGGAGGGCGCGGTGCGGGTGCGCGGCGGCCAGGACGGCTGCTCGGGCCGCGTGGAGCTGTGGCGCGCGGGCGCCTGGGGCACCGTGTGCGACGACGGCTGGGACCTGGCGGACGCGGAGGTCGTGTGCCGCCAGCTGGGCTGCGGCCGCGCCCTGGGCGCCCTGGCGGGGGCCGCCTTCGGGCCGGGCGCGGGGCCCGTGTGGCTGGACGAGGTGGGCTGCCGGGGCAGCGAGGCGGCGCTGGGGGGCTGCCCCGCCGAGCCGTGGGGGCGCGCGGACTGCGGGCACAAGGAGGACGCGGGCGTGCGCTGCTCCCGTGAGTGGCCGGCCGGAGGTAAGGGGGGTGGTGTTGGGGGCGGGACGGGGTCTCGGGGAGCTCCTCCGGGGTGTCCCCGCACTGTGGGTGCCCCTGGGCTGGGTCCCTCCGCCGAGGGGTGGGGCACAGGCTGCCTGGTGGGGGGGTCCATGACCGGCTCAGAGGGTCTGGCCTGCCAGGGGCTCTGGCCGCCGCCTCTCGCTGGCCCCACAGCGTGGCCCTTTCTCCTGCAGGTGACAGAGGGACCGCGGCCCTGCCTCCAGCACCAGGTGGGTGCGTCCTTCCTCAGCCCCCACTCACACCCTCCGTCTGACCGGGACCCGGAGGAGCCCGCGCTGGGGTGGCCAGGAGGGGCGCCCCGGAGCCTCCTGCGGACACCTGTGCCTCGGGCTGGGGGTGCTGAGTCACCAGGGGCGGGGCCACGGTGCCGGAGACGCCCTGTGGATGGAGGGGCACGGCTGCCCGTCCCGGGGCCACCCGGGGGGGGGGGGGGGAGAGCCACAAGGAGGGACAGCTGGCCTGGGACCTGCCCCAGCGACTTCTGGGGCCCTTCCTTCGCCTGCTGGGGTTTTGCGCCCTCCCCCTCCCCCAGGTGCTGTGGCCTCTTAGAAGCTGTGGCCATGCCGAAACCGGTGTGGCTCAGTGGTAGAGCGTCGGTCTGCGGACTGAAAGGTCCCGGGTTCGATTTTGGTCAAGGGCATGTACATTGGTTGCGGGCACATCCCCGATAGGGGGTGTGCAAGAGGCAGCTGGCCGATGTTTCTCTCTCATCGACGTTTCTAGCTCTCTATCCCTCTCCCTTCCTCTCTGTAAAATATCAATAACATATATTTTTAAAAAGAAGAAGAAGCTGTGGCCATGCCCAAAGCTTGGGGAGGGCCGTGGCCTGTCAGGGTGGTGGCAGCTGCCCTCCCGCTGGGCCCGGAGCCGTGTGACCCCCTCAGGGCCATCTCTGGGGGAGGAGCAGGGCAAACCCATCTCTCCTGCGGGTGCCCCGCCCCCCCGGGGGGGCAGGTGGTCCTGCCGGAGGTCACAATTCCCCAGGCCGGGCAGGCGAGGACTCAGGGAAGACCCGCCTCTCACTGTCCCTGCAGGCCCCGCCTCGGCCCCCCTGCCTTCCCTCCAGGCTGGGACCCTGCCCATGATCCTCTGCTTCGTCCTGGGCACCCTCCTGGGCATCGTCTCCCTGATCCTGGGGGTGCAGTGGTACCGCGGAGGAGCCTGCGCGGGTAGGTGGCCGGCATGGCCCGTGAGGGGGGGACCCAGGGCCTGGGGAAGGCTGGGGGGGGGGGGAACGCGCTGAGGTCCCAGCCCATCGCAGGCCCTCGGTGCCCTGGCCACCGCCCTGTGTGCCGGGTGCCACCCCACCTCCCCCGTGGCGACCTGTCGGTGGCCCACGAGGTGTGGACCTGTCGGGTGCAGGGGCTCTGGGCTCTCTGCTTCCGAGAGGAGCTGGGGGCGGAGACTCGCCGTCCTCGGGCTGCCTGGGTGCGGGACGGGCTCCAGGGCTCCCGTCCCCGGGCAGCCCGAACAGCTGGGGAGCTCCCCGTCTTGGGTGCCCACGGAAGTGTGTGCCCCGTGTGCTCCCGACGGGAACTGAGGCGGGGGAGCTGAGGGGCGGAGGGTCTCGCCCGCAGGGGGCCTGCAGCCGTGGGCTGGGGCAGCGGGAGGGTCCGGACGACAGGCGTGGGGGTGGCCTTTGCAGGTTTTCGAATGTCGGGGACGCTGCCCTCGGAAGCTGTTTATGAGGACATCGGGGCTGTCCCCCTGGGGGAGAAGGCCGAGGGGTGCAGCGTGTCCCCGGACCTGGTGCCGCCGGAAGAGGACTATGACGACGCCTGGGAGCCGGAGCCCGGCGCCGAGGAGCCGGAGGAGGAGCCGGAGGAGGAGGAGCTGGAGGAGGAGGAGCCGGAGGAGGGGTCGGCGCTGAGCTCCGTGGGTGCGCACCTGCTCGCCGCGGCGGCCGCGGTGCTCGTGCTGCTGTACTGCTGCTTCGCCCGCGGCTCTGCCCTGGCCAGCGCCTACATTTAAAGACCCCGGGAGCCCCTCGCCGTGTGTCTGTACCTCCGGCTCAGTGTGTCTGTACCCTCTCCATGTGTCTGTACCCTCGCCGTGTGTCTGTACCCTCGCCGTGTGTCTGTACCTCCGGCTCGGTGTGTCTGTACCCTCTTCGTGTGTCTGCACCCTCTCCGTGTGTCTGTACCTCCGGCTCTGTGTGTCTGTATCCTCTCCGTGTGTCTGTACCCTCTCCGTGTGTCTGTACCCTCTCCGTGTGTCTGTACCCTCGCCGTGTGTCTGTACCCTCTCCGTGTGTCTGTACCCTCTCCGTGTGTCTGTACCCTCTCCGTGTGTCTGTACCCTCTCCGTGTGTCTGTACCCTCGCCGTGTGTCTGTACCCTCTCCGTGTGTCTGTACCCTCTCCGTGTGTCTGTACCCTCGCCGTGTGTCTGTACCCTCTCCGTGTATCTGTACCCTCTCCGTGTGTCTGTACCTCCGGCTCGGTGTGTCTGTACCTCCGGCTCCGTGTGCCTGTACCCTATCCGTGTGTCTGCACCCTCTCCGTGTGTCTGTACCCTCTCCCTGTGTCTGTACCTCCGGCTCGGGCTGTGATGCTCGACTGTCCCTTCAGCGTCGCTTGCTCCCCCGGCATCTTAGGAGCAGACGTGGAGTTCAGGGAGGGCCCTAGGTTTTTATTGGGGTTCCTTTTCATGGCTGTGCACAGGGTCCTCCCGGAACCCCGTTCCCAGTCCGCTTCGGGGGCGGGGAGGAGGGAGCCGACGGTGGGAGGAGATGCCGCGTGAGCACCGCCTCACTCTCACCCCCGCTCATGCCCGTCCTTGTCTGGCCCTCTGGCTGTGGGCGCAGTGCCGAGCCAGGGCCCGGGGGAACCGGAGGCTCCGGGGTGCTGAGGCGCCATGCCTGTCTCTCTGCTCACGCACAGGCGGCCCCCGCCCCCTCCGGGCCCCGGAGCGCAGGCTGGGACGGAACAGCGCTGCGGCCCCGACTGCAGGACGATGACCCGGAGCTGGCCGTCGGGGACCCCAGCGCGACTCCCGGGGGCTTTCACGTTCCTCCTCTCTCAAAAGGATGCTATTAAACTCCCTCTGAACACAGTCACCCATCCATCCATCCATTCACCTCAGGACATTCCTCAGACACCCACCGTGTGGCCAGGTTCTGACACACACACACACACACACACACACACACACACTCACCACCCCCCTCCCCCTCCGTTCCCTGCCACACCCGGGTCTGATAAGGGCTCTGGGTGTTTTCAACTCTCCTCACCCACAGCCTTTTGCCCGAAGGTTCTACAGCGGGGGTGGGCAAACTTTTTGACTTGAGGGCCACCATGGGTTCTTACACTGGACCGGAGGGCCGGAACAAAAGCAACCTGACCATGCTGGCACTCTCCTCTCGGGCTGCTGGTGAAGGAGCGGAGGGGAGAGCCAGAGAACCCTCCGCTCTTTCGGCTCCGCGGGGGGCCGGATAGAACAGCCGAACGGGCGGGATGCGGCCCGCGGGCCGTAGTTTGCCCACGGCTGGATCTACAGGGTGTGGGGTGGGCTCCCTATGAACCAGCTCCTGGCCATTCTACCCTTGCCTGCAGGCAGCCCTCCACCGGGGTCCCCGGCACCCAGCGCTGTCCTGCCCTGATGACCCACCAAGCCCTTTATGACCACACCGTGAGCAGAGCTCCCTGACCACACCGCCCACTCCCTCTCTGGGGCGAGTTGTTCTGGGTCCTCCTCCCTGGGTGGGTCTGGGGCACGTCTGCCCACGACCACGTGTCTGGCCTCTGTTGACTCACTCTCCCACGTCAACATCTTGGGAAAGACCCGGTGTGATCATCCTGTGCGCCCCTCAGCTTTGGGGTCTCCCAGTGATGGCAGCCATCACCGTCCAGCTCTGTGGCTTTCCCCGGGGGCCTGGCCGGCTGGGGTTCTCTCTGAGCACTGCCTCCCACCCCCAGTGCTCCCCCTGTGCCCACCCCCTGGGCTGTGAGAGAGGCACGGCTTGTGGCCTCAAGGGCCACCGTGCTGCAGACGATGGAAGCCGGTCCCTTCCGGACAGGAAGCCGGGTGAGGGAGATGGGGTGATGTCCACGGAGGTTGGCCGGGGCCTCGGGGGTGACGTGGGTGAGGAAGGGTGGTAGCCGGGTCCTGGGAAGGTGCCAGGGACAGCTCCTGGCAGAGCCTTGGGGGACAAGAAGGAGTCTCCTGGGTGGCTGAGCTCACCTGCACCCCTGTGCACACACCGGAGCCTCCCTCTGGCCTCAAGAGGTGCCAGCCCGGCTCTCGGTGCATGCTGGGTGTTCCCAGGTCCGAGCTGGGAGCTGGGCTAAGTGCATGGCCACCGGCTTGTGGGAGGGGCCTCGGCCCAGAGGGTCCCGCTGGGGAAGGGGAAGAGAACGAGGACTGAGCTACCCTCTCTTAAACTGCTTCTCTGGCAAATCTTTGAGAAAGTAACGTTCACTGGCGATATTCTGATTAGAAAATAATACACATTAGCCGAAGTGGGCTTGGCTCAGTGGATAGAGCGTCGGTCTGCGGACTGAAAGGTCCCGGGTTCGATTCCGGTCAAGGGCATGTACATTGGTTGCGGGCACCCCCCCCCCCCCGTAGGGGGTGTGCAAGAGGCACCTGGCCGATGTTTCTCTCTCATCGACGTTTCTAGCTCTCTATCTCTCTCCCTTCCTCTCTATAAAAAATATCAATAAAATATATTTTTTAAAAATAAAATAAAATAATACACATTATTATAATTTTTTAAAACTCATGGAACCAAGAAAGGAAATGAAACCCACACACACACACACACACACACACACTAAAGTAAACATTGGTGCCGGGGTAATCTTCTCGGCCCCGCCATGATGGTCTGGGACCCGGATCTCCATCTGAGCCCCTCATGGAGATTTGGGTTCTGGGAGGCTAGTTTGGGCCAGGGAGGGAGGTCTGGGCTCTGGTGGGCGGTCTGGTACCTCAACTGGACATTGGGTTATGGAATGGTGGTCTGGGTTACAGATGGAGAACTGCACCCCTGATACAAGACTGGATTCCATGATTGTGGCCTGGGTCCCAGGTTGGCATTCTTGGCCCGGCCGTGATGGTCTGTGCCCCGGATGTAGGTCTGAGCCCCTGATGCAGGGCTGGGTGCTTGGAGGGAGGTGTGGTCACTAGGGGGCGCTATGGGCCCAGGTGGGAGGTTTGGGTCAAGGGCAGGGCCTGGGGATGATGAAATGGTGGACTGGACGAGCCTGGATATTTAGACTCCGATAAAGGGATAGGCAATGGGTTCTAGTCTGGGTCCCCTGAATGGCCTACTGGTCCTCGTCATAAAAGTCTGGGGACAGGAGCACAACCGGTTTGGCTCAGTGGATAGAGCGTCGGCTTGTGGACTGAAGGGTCCCAGGTTCGATTACAGTCAGGGGCAACTATCTTGGTTGTGGGCACATCCCCAGTGGGTGGTGGGCAGGAGAAAGCTGCTCGATGTTTCTCATCGATGTTTCTAACTCTCTATTTCACTGTCCTTTCCTCTGTGAAAAATCAATTAAAAAAAAAAAAAAAAAGGTCTGGGACCCGGATGTAGGTCTGGGACCCGGATGTAGGTCTGAGCCCCAGGGGGAAGGTCTGGGTCCTGGGAGGGCAGTTCGGGCCCCGCGGGGCGGTCTGGTACCTCACCTGGACGGACCTCTGGGTTATGGAATGGTGGTCTGGGTCACAGATGGAGAACTATACCCCTGATACAAGACTGGATTCTGTGTTAAAAAGAAAATGAAAACCATGATCCTCTCCCTCCGAAATGAACACATCAACTCTCCTTGGTTTATATCCACGAAGAACTTTTCTGTGATCAGAGGCACAGGTACACGCATGAGCTGCAGCAACGCATCGGGCGCACATTGTGCGCTTCCTGTGTATTTCCTGCAGAAAACATGCGCTATAACTTGTGCACTTGTCCACACCGTCGTGTGAAACGGCTTCCTCCGTGTCTTCCACCGAGTGCTGTTCCTCTCGGATCGGGCACGAGGCTGCTTTTCCAGGACTTTCTCCGCACAGGGCTGTGTCTCCCTCCTTTCCTGTTGCCGGTCTCGGGTCATGCACGTTTGTCATGGTTTTGGTCGGAGTGCCGGGTCCTCGATGACCCACTGGAACGGTCCGTGCTCATCCACACTCCTTCGGGGGAGGCGGGGAAAGGCGCGTCTCCCACGGAGCCTGCTCCTGGCTTTAAGGTGGTTGCTCACCCCTCGCCCTGCAGGAAGCCCAGCCCCGCCTCGGGCCGGCCCGGGCCCAGGCCTGGGGGTGAGCCTCTGCTCCACGTGGCAGATGCTGACACTGATAGGCACAGGGGTGGGGGGGAGGCGGGCGGGGCTCCCCGGCTTCCTCCTCAGAAGGGCTCGGCGCTGAGCTGGGGTCCGCCGCCTGCACCCGGGCTGGCACGGCACCAGAGGTGGCCAGGGATGGCCTTGTCCCCTCTGAGGCTGTGGCCCCTCCTGCTGGCCTGCTGGGCCCTGCCTGCGGGTGAGTGCTGCTGTCCGGAGGCCGGGGGAGGACGGTCAATCCCGGGAGGGGACGCATCCCAGGAGCTCAGCCAGGGCCTGGGAGGGGAGGGCGGGCTCGGCCCTTTGCAGGCGAGCGACCATGACCCTCCCGTGCGGGGAAGGCCACGGGAAGTGGTCCTCGGACATTCCTTTCTGTGACCGTTTTCTGTCACCAACGCCACCTGCAGAAAGTGTGAGCAAACGAGGAAATGGACGTTCAGGGTACAGGTTAGGGTGGAAGGCGAAAGTTTGATGTCAAAGTTTTGAAAATTCTGGACACAACGCTCTCGAGCCGGGCCTTGCACGACGGCGCCCTCCCTGTGCTCTGTCCCAAGGCCCGGCGGCGGCGGTGGCGGCAGAGTTGGTGGCAGCAGAGTCGGTGGCAGCAGAGTCGGTGGCAGCGGAGTCGGTGGCCCTGCTGCGCGGCGGGAACCGCTGCGAGGGCCTGGTGCGCGTCCGGCGCGGCGGCCGGGAGGGCCCGGTGTGCGGGGACCACTGGGGCCTGCAGGAGGCGGCGGTGGTCTGCAGGCAGCTGGACTGCGGCGGGGCCCACGTGGCGCCCACGTACGTGGCGTGGCCGCAGGAGAGGCAGGCCTCCCTGCTGCGGGGCGTGCGGTGCCGGGGCTCCGAGGCCTCGCTCCGGGACTGCGCCCCGGGCTCCTGGGCGCCGCTGGGGGGCTGCGCGTGCCGGTGCATCGGCGCGGTCCACTGCAAAGGTAGGAGGCCCGGGGAGGGGGCCCTGTGGGGGGCAGCCCCCGGGGGAAGCCCAGGACCCCGGCACCCTCGGGCCCTCGTGGCATTGTCCACATGGCCCAGGTGAGGGACGCCTCCTCCCGCCAATGGTCAAGCATTGGGCCCTTGGGTGACTGACCACCTGAAAGGAAAGGGGGGGCTGTCTCCCTCTCCCACCTGCTCTAGCGGGGCTCCCTGGGTGCCAACGTCCCAGGAGCTGGGGTGTTCGGGGCTCAGTCCTGCCGTCCGCAGCTGCTCCCCCCCCCCCAGCGACTCTGGGGGGGAAGGAGGGTCTCTGCGGACAAACCCAGGGCTCTGCCTCTCCGTCCGGAGCCACAGTGCGCAGCGTGGGGGGGGGGGGCGCCCCGGGCCAGTGGGGCTCGGGGGGCAGCAGGCGGGCTCCTGTGCTGTCTGCAGGTGGGAAGCTGGCGAAGGTGGGGCTCGGCGGAGGCGGCAGCCCCTGTGCGGGCACCCTGGAGATCCGATGGACCGAAAACTCCCCGGTGACGTGCGGCCTGCACCTGGAGGAGGCCGGCGTGCTCTGCCGGAGCCTGGGCTGCGGCCCGGCGCTCCAGGCGTCCAGGCCCGACCCCCCGGGGGGCTCCGGGGGGCCCAGGATCGTGACCTGCCGGGGAGCGGAGACCAACATCTTCAACTGCAGGTTCGACCTGAACGCCCAGGACCAGTGCAACCTCCCGACAGACGCGCAGGTGGTGTGTTCAGGTGAGGACGCCGGCCTGGGGGGAGGGGGGGGCACCCTTTCTCGGCTGCGTTCGGGGGACTGACGGGGACGTCCACTGAGGAGAGAGGCGGGTGGGGTGGGGGGTTGGCCACCCCCTGCCACCAGCCTGCGTCCCTGCCCCGGGAGGTGCTGGGTGCAGCCAGCGCTGCGGTTTAAACTGACCAGGTGCTGAAACCGGTTTGGCTCAGTGGTAGAGCGTCGGTCTGCGGACTTAAAGGTCCCGGGTTTGATTCCGGTCAAGGGCATGGACCTTGGTTTCGGGCACATCCCCCGTAGGGGGTGTGCAAGAGGCAGCTAGTCGATGATTCTCTCTCATCGACATTTCTAGCTCTCTATCTCTCTCCCTTTCTCTCTGTTAAAAAAATCAATAAAAATAAGTAAACTTAAAAAAATAAACTGACCAGGTGACTAAAGTGCCGGCCAGACACAGAGTCCAAGTCTGGGCACGGGGTGGGTGGTGGGTGGGTGGGTAGGAGGAGTGGGGAGGACAGATGTGGGAGCCCAGCCCTGGGCCCTTGGGTGCATGGGGTGGGGCTGTGCTCACTTATCCCCGGCTGGGGGGGGGGGGAGCCCAGGGGGTGGGAAATGAATGTTTGCTGTGGGAACAGGAGTGAGATGCTGAGGGAGGGGAGGGTCCTCCCCGCCTGCAGGCCCAGGTGCCCGCTGCCCCTCAGGGCTGGGCCAGGCCAGGTGGTTCTGGTCCTCCTGTCTCCCTCCCCGGGGGACTGGGGGGCGGAAGCTCCTGCCCTGCCCTGAGGGGCTGTTTCCGTCCGACGTCTGCCCCCAGGACACACCGAGGCCCGGCTGGCGGGCGGCGAGCACCCCTGCGCGGGGCGCCTGGAGGTGAGGCGCGGCCTGACCTGGGGCACCGTCTGCGACCAGGACCTGGACCAGGCCACGGCCCACGTGGCGTGTCGCGAGCTGCAGTGTGGCGTGGCCGTGGCCACTCCCCCGGGCGCCCACTTTGGCCAGGGCTCCGGGCCCGTGTGGACGGAGGCCTTCCGCTGTGCGGGCAACGAGTCGCTGCTGTTCCACTGCCCGCGGGCGCCCGGGCACCGGTGCGGGCACGGCCAGGACGCGGGGCTCCGGTGCTCAGGGGAAAGTAAGTCTTTATGCGGAAATCGCCTCTCATTTTCCTTTAGGGTTGTTTATTGCCAGGGTACAGGCATACAATGCAGCTGGTGTGTTGAGCCTGTGCCCTCCACTTTCCTGAATGTCTGAGCTTTCGCAGTTCTCTGTGGAGTCTGGAGGATTTTCTGTACAGATCCTGTCTCTGAATGCAGGTGGTTTTAGTCCTCCTTTCCAACCTGGATGATGCCTGTTAGGTCTTTTCTTGCCGAACGGTTCTGGCTGGAGCTTCCAAGGTGATGTGGGACGGCAGTGGCGAGGGGGCCGCCCTTGCCTTCCTCCGGACCCGGGAGGTGGGAGGGAGGGGAGGTTTCAGCTCCTCACCACTGAGCATGCTCGCTGCGGGTCCCTCACAGACGCTCTTTATCGTGTTCAGGAATGTCCCCTCCTTTTCCTGGTTCGTGGAGTGTCTTTGCCACGAGCATCTGCTGGATTTTTGTCAAATGCTTTTTCTGCATCAACTGAGATGCTCATGCTGTGTTTCGTGTCTTTTTAAAAAATATGTTTTTATTGGTTTTTAGAGAGGAGGGGGAGGGATAGAGAGGTAGAAACATTGAAGAGAGAGAAACATCGATCGGCTGCCTCCTTCACGCCCCACACTGGGGATCAGGCCTACACTCGGGGATGTGCCCTGACCCAGAGTCAATGGTGACCTCCTGGCTCACAGGTAGATGCTCTACCACTGAGCCACACCAGCCATGCTCCATTAATTTTCTTTTTAAACCCAATAAATTATCTTTATTTCCGTTTTAAATAATTTATATCCCTTCATTGTGATGAAATATCATTACACTGGTGTTTTTTTCCGCCCTTTGGGCATATTTAAGACACTTATTTAAGGTCTTTCTCTGGTAAGTATAGTGATTTCATTTCCTCGGGGTCAGTTTCTGTGCGTTTTCTATGTGAACGTGTCACAGTTTCTTGGTACTTTGCATGAAGGAGACATTGCTAACTTACGATAGTACGGTTACTTCAAAAATCAGATTCTGTCCCATGCAGTGTTTGTTGTTGGTAATTGCTGTGGGTCATGGTTGTTTGTTTAGTGACTTTTCAAACTCTTTGTGTAAATACTCTACTCTTTCTCGTGTGTGACCAGGGAGGTAGCTATCTATCTATCTATCTTAGTGGTGATAGTAATTTGACAGATTTTCTTAAATGCTTGCAGCCAAAAACAAAAAGTCTGAAACGAATTTTATGTTTTATTTGTTTGGTTTTGGCTGCAAGCATTTAAGAAACTCTCTGTCAAATTACTATCACCACTAAGATGAGAGAGAGAGAGAGAGAGAGAGAGAGAGAGAGAGAGAGAGAGACCTCTTTGGTCACACAGGAGGAAGAGTAGTCTTATTCGTCTCAGTCTTTGCATGCTAGCTCTGTCGGAGCACGTTGTCACCGCCGCGGCGGCCCCTTTTCCCTCTGCCTCAGCTCCCGTCCTGCCCGCCAGGCCAAATTTGCCAAGCTTTGGCTTCATGAGGTGCGTCTTAGTTGGTGTAAGTTTTCCATTAGATACTAGAGGTTCAAAAACGTCAGTTATGACTTTCACAAGCCTAAACATTATTTATTTATGTTTTAAAATTCATCTTTATTGTTGAAAATATTACAGATGCCTCCCCCCACACACACAGACACCCCTCCTCCCCGCTCCCCCCCTCCCCAGGCCTTCACCCCACTCTTGTCTGTGTCCACGGGTTAGGCAGGTAAGTTCTTTGGTTAATCTCTTCCCATGCGCCCTTCTCCCCGCTTCTCTCGGAGATTTCTCAGTGTGCCGTACGCTTCCCTGTCCCTGAATAAGCCTAAGCTTTATTTAGAGGAGGGGTGCGGTTTGGGGGTTCCCTCCTCTGCCGCGTCTCAGGCTCTCCTTCCCAATTCCAGGGTGCAGGGTGGGTCGAGGTTCGCAGTGACCAGGGCCTGAGAGCCAGGCCGTGCTGCTCTGGGTCCTGGCGGGTCAGTGGAAGCAGCGGCTGTGCAGAGAGCCGAGCCCTGACTCAGCGTCCCCTTCCTGCCTCAGCGTCCCCTCCCTGCCTCAGCGTCCCCTTCCTGCCTCAGCGTCCCCTTCCTGCCTCAGCATCCCCTTCCTGCCTCAGCGTCCCCTTCCTGCCTCAGCGTCCCCTTCCTGCCGGCATGGAGGCAGCATCCCGCCACCTCCACCTCCCGTCTGGCTGGGATCCTGTTTCTGCTTGCACGTCCGGCGGCCGGAGAAGCTGATTTTCCTTGTCCTCAGGTCAACCATCCCCGCAGTGGAGCGAGCATCTGGTGCTTTCTGTCTGCCAGCGACAGCGATGTCACTGCCCAGTGCTGTGCACTTGCTCTGGCTGTCCGTCCTTCCCAGTGTGGGAGCGGCCTAGTTTGACAACGCCTGCCCTAGGAAGGGTCTGCAGGGTCGGGGAGCAATGCCGACACCCTCTTCCCTCCCCCCGCCCCACCCCAGGGTTCCGGCTGGCCAACGGCAGCAGCAGCTGTGAGGGGCGCCTGGAGCTCCAGGTGCGGGGGGCCTGGGCGCCCCTCTGCGCCGCCCACTGGGACCTCGCAGACGCCACCGTCCTCTGCCACCAGCTCGACTGCGGCAGCGCCGTGGCCGTGCCCCCGGGAGGCCACTTTGGCCACGGCAGCGCTCCCCTCTGGCCCGACAGGTTCCACTGCGCGGGGACAGAGCCCTACCTGTGGAGCTGCCCGGTGAGCACGCTGGGCGCCCCCGCCTGCGCCCCCGGCCACGCGGCCTCCGTGGTCTGCTCAGGTGGGTCAGCGGGAGCCGCGGGCAGCGGGGCTGGGGGCCGGGGGGGGTCCTCTCCCTCCTCCAGGCCCGGGGTGCCCCCTGAGCCCCCCCAGCCCTTCCACCCCCCGCCTCTCCGCCCAGGTCTGGCCCACGCCCTGCGGCTGCGGGACGGGCAGAGCCGCTGCGACGGCCGCGTGGAGGTGTCCCTGGACGGCGCGTGGGGCCGCGTGCTGGACGACGCGTGGGACGCGCGCGGCGCGGGCGTGGTGTGCCGGCAGCTGGGCTGCGGGCCGGCGGAGCGGGCCTACGACGCGCCCGCCCCGGGGCGCGGGGCCCGCGTGGGGCTGAGCCGCGTGCGCTGCGCCGGCCCCGAGGCCCGCCTGGCCCAGTGCAACGTGTCCTCGGCCGGGCTGGCGCCGGCGGGGGCCGCGCGGGACGCGGGTGTCGTGTGCGCCGGTGAGTGAGGCCCGGCCCCCGCCCCTCGGACCCCGGTCCCCCGGCCCCCGGGAGCCGCGCTGACGGACGGCCTGTCTCCGCAGGGAGCCTTGGGGCGCGCCTGGCCGCGGGCCCGGGCCGCTGCGCGGGGCGCGTGGAGGTGCTCCGCGGGGGCGCGTGGGGCACCGTGTGCGACGACGGCTGGGACCTGCGGGACGCGCACGTGCTGTGCGGGCAGCTGGGCTGCGGCCGCGCCCTGGGCGCCCCGGGGGCGGCGGCCTTCGGGCCGGGCTCCGGGCCCGTCTGGCTGGACGAGCTGGGCTGCGAGGGCCACGAGTCTGCGCTGTGGCGCTGCCCGTCGGGGGGCTGGGGCCGGCACGACTGCGGCCACAAGGAGGACGCGGGCGCCGTCTGCTCGGGTGGGTGCGGCCCCCGGGGGAGGGTAGGGGAGGGGAGACCCGGTCCCCCGGGGAGGGGAGGGGAGGGGAGGGAGGGGAGGAGAGGGGAGGGGAGGGGAGGGGAGGGGAGGGCAGGGGAGGGGACGGGATGGGAGGGGAAGGCCTGCCCTCACACTGCCTCTCCCCCCGCAGGGCTCCTCGGCCTGAGGCTGCGGGGCGGCGGCGGGCGCTGCGCGGGGCGCCCGGAGCTGCTGCACAACGGCTCGTGGGGCGGCGTGTGCGGGCCGCTGGGCGCCGCCTCGCTGGGCGCCCTGTGCGGGCAGCTGGGCTGCGCGGCCCCGGGCCGGCTCCGGGCGCCTCCGGAAGGCGGGACGGCGGCCGGGGCGCTCTGGGTGGCCGCCATCCAGTGCCGGCCCGGGCACGACCTGGCCCTGGCGCAGTGCCCGTCGGGCCCCTGGGACCCGCACTCCTGCGCCGGCCAGGAGGAGGCCTGGGTGGAGTGCGCAGGTGAGGGGGCCGCGGCGGGGGGGTCTGTGGGGACGGAGCCGCGGAGCTGGCCTGACACGGAGTCCCCGCAGCCACCGTGGCTCAGGCCCTTTGCTCTGTGGCAGTGGTCGGCAAACTGCGGCTCTCGAGCCACATCCGGCTCTTTGGCCCCTTGAGTGTGGCTCTTCCACAAAATACCACGTGTGGGTGCAAACTTGGTGGCCCATGCACAGAGGTAGATTTTCAGCCTGGGCAAGTCTATTTTGAAGAAGTGGCGTTAGAAGAAGTTTAAGTTTAAAAAGTTGGGCTCTCCAAAGAAATTTCCATTGTTGTCCTGTTGATAGCTGGCTCTGTGGACCGATGAGTTTGCCGACCCCGGCTCTAAGGGATGACTTGGCCACCGTCGCTCTGCCGGGAGACCTGGGGGTGCCAGTCCAGGGGGAGGCCTTGCCCTGGGGGTCTGCGCTGGTGTGCGGGTCCCCTGCAGTCTTCTGAGGCCTCCTGACTCCCCAGGGTGGGCAGCAGCACCCCTGGGTGCGCAGGCGTCCCAGAGGAGCCCAGGGCAGTGTGGACCCCTCACCCTGTGTGCGCCCCTCGGCTAGACAGACAGACCTGCCCCATTTGGAGCAGACGTTCCGGTGCCGGGAAGAGAACGGGGAAAAGCGTCTCCCAGAATTTGAAGCTGCCAACCTTGGGTCCTGCTTTTCCCAGCAGAAAAGGCGGGAGCAACGCCTCCGGACCCCGGGGAGGCCCTCAACTGCTCAGCCACCCGCAGCTGCCCAGGTACCCTCCGCCCCTCTGCCTGCCCCCCAACCCCACCCCAGCCCCGCCCGGCAGTGACCCCCGCCTCACAGTGACCCCTGCCCTGCAGTGACCCCCGCCCCGCAGTGACCCCCCGCAGTGACCCCCGCGGTGACCCCCTCCCCACAGTGACCCCGCCCCGCAGTGACCTCCGCCCCTGTGCCTGCCCTGCTCACCCAGCCCCGCCCAGCAGTGACCCCCCCCCGCAGTGACCCCCGCGGTGACCCCCCTTTTGCAGAGGAGGGCGCGGTGCGCCTGCGCGGCGGCCGGGACGGCTGCTCGGGCCGCGTGGAGCTGTGGCGCGCGGGCGCCTGGGGCACCGTGTGCGACGACGGCTGGGACCTGGCGGACGCGGAGGTCGTGTGCCGCCAGCTGGGCTGCGGCCGCGCCCTGGGCGCCCTGGCGGGGGCCGCCTTCGGGCCGGGCGCGGGGCCCGTGTGGCTGGACGAGGTGGGCTGCCGGGGCAGCGAGGCGGCGCTGGGGGGCTGCCCCGCCGAGCCGTGGGGGCGCGCCGACTGCGGGCACAAGGAGGACGCGGGCGTGCGCTGCTCCCGTGAGTGGCCGGAGGCGGGGGGTTGGTGGTGTTGGGGGCGGGACGGGGGTCTCGGGGAGCTCCTCCGGGGTGTCCCCTCGCTGGGTTCCCTCGGGAATAAGCTGGAGGGCTGTGGTTCCCGCTAACATTCGGGGGCATCTTGCTTCTTACCCCGGTTCACGTCTCCTCCTGGGGAGCGGGGTCCCCTCGTGTCAGGTGCAGGGCGGTGGCCTCATTCTGTTGGCAGAGAACAAAGATGAGTCTCCGTGGGCGGGAGGGCAGCCCCTGCGCCATGTCCCTGGGTGTCTGTTTTGGTCCCACAGTAGCCGCTGTTTTACCAGGGAGGTGGGGGTGGGGGGGCTGCCCCAGGAAAGCGGAGCCCTCAGCCCTCGCCAGCACAGCCAGCCCATTGGGGGTGCTCTGCCCACAGAGGCCCCTCAGCAACCCATGGAGGCCATGCGGGGGAGGGTGTGGACCCCGGGGGGGGGGCTGCCTTCTCCCCCTCAGCCCCCGAACCGCTCTGGTCTCCCCTTCCGCAGAGCCGGGCCCTGCTGCCCCGCGGAACCCGGAGCCGTGCCCGGCGCTCTGGGCGGTCAGCGCGGCCCTGGGCGCCCTCCTCGGCCTCCTCCTCCTGGGCCTCCTGGGCCTCCTGCTGCGGTGGCGGAGCACCCAAGCCAGGCGGGGAGGTGAGTGCGCCCGCCGGTCCCCCGGCTGGCACGGCAGAACCGGGTCCCCCCGGCTGGCACGGCAGAACCGGTCCCCACGGCCAGCTCGGCAGAACCGGGTCCCCCCACCAGCTCGGCAGAAACCAGTGGAAACTTAAAACTGGTGTTGGGGCCCCTCACGTGGGTTTCACCTCGAGTGAGTGGCCTTTTCTCGGCCAAACAGCGACTTAGAAATGAGTCCGCCTCAGGCCCCTGGGTCTCGGTGCTGACCCTAGGCCAGTGGTCGGCAAACTCCTTAGTCCGCAGAGCCAAATGTCAACAGGACGACGACTGAAATTTCTTTGGAGGGCCACATTTTTTTTAAACTTCAACGTCTAACGCCACTTCTTCAACATAGACTCGCCCGGGCCGTGGTATTTTGTGGAAGAGTCACACTCAAGGGGCCAAAGAGCCGCATGTGGCTCGCGAGCCGCAGTTTGCTGACCACGGCCCTAGGCGCTCCCCTCTGGAAACCACCTGGCGGCTCCCGGGGCAGCAGCGTCAGGCTCTGCTGAGAGCCACCCACCCCGGCCCCCATCGCCGAGCCTCCCTGGCCCCGCCCAGAGCACCCTGCCTTTCTGCTGCCCGAGTGGGTCCCCCCGCGAAAGCCCCGCGCACCCCCCGCCCCCAGCCCATGGATCGTCCGTGCCACGGGTCCGAGCGTGACCCTGCCCCCCTCTTCCTCAGGCTCCGAGGTGTCTCCGGGAGAGCCCACCTATGACGTCATCGGGGAGCCGCCCCTCGGGGGGCTGTATGAGGAAATCGGGGAGGAGCCCCCCGGTGAAGAGGACCCCGGTGCGGTCGGGGTGGCCCCGGCAGGTGTGTCTGGGGTCCAGCAGGCGGGAACCTTGGGGAGGGGGGTGCTTGTGCTTCCGAGTGGCCTCAGTGTCCTCACACGGAGGATGAGCGTGACAGAACCAGTCACGTGCTGTGACCGGATGACTGAGGCGCTCAGGATCCAGATGCCTGGAGGTCTCTGTCAAGTGGTGTTTTTTATTTTATTTTTATTATATTGTTATTGATTTCAGAGAGGAAGGGAGATGGAGAGAGAGAGAGAGAGAAGAATCGATGATGAGAGAGAGGATCATTGATGGGCTGCCTCCTGCAGGCCGGGGATCGGGCATGCGCTCCGGCCAGGAATCGAACCCTGACCCCCCGGTCCAGAGGTCAGTGCTCAACCACCGAGCCACGCCGGCCGGGCTGCCAGGTGTTGTTGGCGACATGGCTAAGCTTTCCCGCCGAGAGGGGGGTCATCAGGCCAGGCCCCTGGGGGTGAGTCAGACACGGCTCCCGGGCGGGCAGTGACCTGGCGCCTCGCTGCCCGTTTCAGACGGGGCGGCCGGCCCCGCGGACAAGCCGCCGGGGCCCGAGGAGGACTACGACGAGGCTGCGCTCCCTCCGGAGGAGGCGACGCTGTGACGACCGGGAGGAGGACGTGCCGCTGGCCGCGTGGAGAGCACAGTGCGTCGTTCCCCTGGACACTGGGTGAATCCAGAACCACCAGGAGCCTTGGGCCTGTCCTGAACCTCTAGACCAGCCGTGGGCAAACTACGGCCCGCGGGCCAGATCCGGCCCGTTCAGCTGTTCTATACGGCCCGCGGAGCCGAAAGAGCGGAGGGTTCTCTTGCTCTCCCCTCCGCTCCTTCACCAGCAGCCCAAGATGAGAGTGCCAGCATGGTCAGGTTGCCTTTGTTCCGGCCCTCCGGTCCAGTGTAAGAACCCATGGTGGCCCTCGAGTCAAAAAGTTTGCCCACCCCTGCTCTAGTCTTGTGAAACCCCCGTCTTCCTCTACCCTGTCCCCTCGCCCCCATCCCTTCAGGGAGACACACACCTGCAGGCTTTCCGTGCATCCACAACACACATAAACGCCTGTAGAAATCTGTAGTTACAGTTCCGTTTCTCTAACAACATATGTGGTGAGCCCTGGTTGGCTGCTCAGTGGTTAGAGCATTGAGCCTCCCACCTGGGTTGCAGGCTCCATCCTTGGGCCTGGTGGAGGCAACCAATTAATGTGTTGCACATGGATATTTCTCTCTCTCTCTCTCTCTCTCTCTCTCTCTCTCTCTCTTTCTCTCTCTCTCCCCGCCCCCCATTCCACTCTCTCTTTAAAAAAAAAATCAATGGAAAAATGTTCTTGGGTGAGGATTAACCAACCAACCAAACACACACAAAAACCCCCACATCTTTGGCAACATCTTCAGGAGGGCTCTGTGTCACTGGGCAGGCGTCTGCTTCCCCCCCCCCCTTTATTTTTTAATCCTCATATGAGGATATGTTTATTGATTTTTGAGAGAAAGGAAGGGAGAGAGAGAAACATTGAAACATTGATCTGTCACCTTCGGTACTTGCCCAATCAGGTATTGAACCCGCAACGTAGGTATGTGCCCTAATGGGGGATGGAGCCCACAGCCTTTCTGGTGGATGGGACAGCACCGCAGCCACCTCAGCCCCCTGGCTGGCGGCTTTTTCTTTTTCTTGTAAACTCTCCTTAATTGGATCCGAAGTGTCCTGTCGCTTTTCTACATGTGGAGTCCTGTCTGTGAATGAAGTCAGACCCTTTCCTTCCCTTGGTACCTTTAACCCAGGGGTGGGCAAACTTTTTGACTCGAGGGCCACCATGGGTTCTTAAACCGGACCAGAGGGCCGGAACAAAAGCAACCTGACCATGCTGGCACTCTCCTCTTGGGCTGCTGGTGAAGGAGTGGAGGGGAGAGCAAGAGAACCCTCCGCTCTTTCGGCTCCGCGGGTGGGATAGAACAGCCGAACGGGCGGGATGCGGCCCGAGGGCCGTAGTTTGCCCATGGCTGCTTTAACCTCTTCTTTCTGTGCTTTATTTCAAGGGCCAGCCCTCCGTCCCATATGGCATACGGCAGCAGAAACCACGTGCCTCTCCGGGCCTTAGGGACCGTCTCCCGGTCTCCTTTCACCATTAAGAACTGGATGTGTTTTTGGCAAATGCCATTTATCAGCTGAAGGGAAGTCAGTCTGTTGCCAGTTTTCTAAGGGTTTTGGTTTTTATCATGACTTTGATCAAATGCTTGTGCATCTGTTAAGATTACACCTGGCTTCCTCCCCTTTGTGGCCAATGTGGTGAGCTGCATTGATTGATTTGCAAATGTTAAACCAACCTTGGGTTAAGCAAAGGAACATCTGTGGTGACATATTTATTATCCGTTATATATATATTACAGAAATCAGTTTGGCAGTATATTGGATCGGCATTTGGAAGAGGGCTTGGTATATAATTTTTCCCTTTTTTGTAAATGCCTCTGTTTCATTTCTTTTGGTATGAGGATTATTTAGGTCTCATAAAAACTAGATTTCCCTGTTTTAAGAAAGAATTGCAAAATTTTGTGTAGCACTGGTTTTATGTCTTCCTTAAATGTTTGGAAGAATTTGACAGACAAGCCACCTAGGCCTAGAATTTTGGGGAATTTTCCTTTTCAGATTTAATTTTTAAAACTGTATGTAATTGAATTATTCGTGCTTTCTATTTCTTCTTAGATCCTGTTTGTGACGTTCTTTTTTTATCAATGAGTTGACAATATTATCTACATTTTAAATTTGTTGACATAAAGTTATTGATAATATCTTTGTACTGTCTCTTTAATGCCTATAGCATCTGTACTAATGTGCCTTTTTTTCAGTGCCGATATTGGTACCTGGTGATGCTCTGTTACTCTTTTTTTTTTTAATATATTTTATTGATTTTTTACAGAGAGGAAGAGAGAGAGATAGAGAGCTAGAAACGTCAATGAGAGAGAACATCGACCAGCTGGCTCTTGTACACCCTCTACCGAGAATGTGCCTGCAATCAATGTACATGCTCTTGACCCGAATCGAACCCGGGACCTTTCAGTCCGCAGACCGACGCTCTACAGCTGAGCCAAACCGGTTTCTGCTGCTCTGTTATTCTTGATCCGTGTTGCTAGGGGCTAACCACTTCACTGGCATCTTCAAGGGCCTCAGAAACCTGTGCCTTTGGCTTTCTTTAAATGGATCATCTGGTTTCAGTTTCCCTTGTTTCTGCTCTGATCTGTATAATCTTTTTCTTTCTACTGATTGTGGCTTTTTGGTAGAGACATTTAGGCCACTTACTTTCCACATTTCTTCTTTTTAATGTACACATGCAAATGTATAACCTTTCCTTGTAATGTCGCCTCGGTTCCATACCAAGAGTTTTAGGCTGTGTTTTAGTTTTAGTTTTAACAGCTTTGAGGTTACGTTGGCGTACAATAAGCTTCATGTATTTACAGTACATAAATGGCGAAGAGTCTTGACACATGTACACGTTCAGGAAGCGATCACAGCAATCGTGGGAGCGGACTGACCCGTCGCTCCCCCAGGACTTTTCCTGTCCCTTTGGATGACTCACTGCCCCCGCCGCTAATCCCTGTTCCACTTTCTGTCGCTGTAGAGTAGTTTGCGTTTTGGGGGATTTATGTGAGTGGCATTTACAGCATGTACTCTCCTGGGTGTTGGGGCAGCGGCTGGCTTTTGTTCACTTGGCGTAATTATTGTGTTTAGAGAGTTCCCTTCGGACGTTCTGTTAATAAAGTTTGCAGCTACGTGTACAAGCGATATTGGTGTCACGTTTTCTCGTATGTCTTTCTCTGGTTTTAAAGCAAGGTTAGCACCGACCTCACAGAATGAGTCGGGCAGTATTCTTTCTTGTTTAATTTTACCAAAAAGTTTGTGTAGAATCGGTTTTATCTATTTCTTAAAGTTTTGGTAGATTTTTACCAATGAAGCTACGTAGGCCTGGAGTTTTGTTTACAGGAATGTTTTTAACTACAATTTCAATTTTTAGTGGATATAAGTTTATTGATGGCGGGGGGCGGGAGGTGGTGGAAGACGCCAAAGAGGGGAATAAATGGTGATGGGGGAAAAAAGACTATTCATGTAATTTATTCCTTTTTGGATAAGCTTCATTAGATTGTACCTCTCAAGGAATCTGTCCATTTTGTGTATGTTTCTGAGTTTATAGGTATAAAATATTTCATAATACTCCCTATTGTCCTTTAATACCTATACAATGTGAGTTGATAATAATACATCAATATTCATTCATTAATGACAACAGATATACCATACTGGTATCAGGTGCTAGTGGTAAGGGAAACGGGGTGTGAGCTGCAGACGTGCTCTCTGTATGGTCCGCTCCATTTTCATGTAAATCTAGAAGCGATCTAAGCAATAGTGTATTTAAGATAAAATCCCATCTTTCCTGCAGGGACTGGTGGTCTGAGATACATTCAGGGGAGAGACCCTCGGCAAACCAGTGGTCAGTGAGCTCACGCTGTCCCCTCAATGGGGGGTGGGCAGGGGCCCTGGCCCTTCTCTGTGCCCGTCAGGGTGCTGGCTGTGCTCAGTCGGGGACTGTGCCCACAGGGGTCCCTGTTTACCTGTGGGTGGGAGTCCCCGCTCCCAGCACCTCAGTCTTCACCCCGAGGGGACGGGCTGTGCTTAAGGATCAGCCGCAAATGAAGGAAGTTCATTCCCACCAACGTTAGGAAGACGGTTCACACTGCATCCATTTTCCGCCAGAGTAAGAGTTCCCCGCGTCGTCTCCTGAAAACGTGCGAGTCTTCTATGTAGGCCGGAGACGACCCCGGGGTATGCCATCACATTCCAGTCTTGCCTTTTGGACAACAGTCCCTGACTTTCTTCTAGATGTTTCTGAAAAGACAAATTTGTTTTTGCCTTGACCTATTTTATCGTGGGGAGAAAAAAAAATACCAGAATTGCTTTGCTATGCCTTTTACTTCCGTTGGAAATGGTAGAACCCCCAGCGCGTCCGCACAGCTGCTCCTCTGGGCCTATCTGAGCCAAAGATCAGCAGGAGGGAGCACCAGCAGCGCGGGCTGGGCTCTAAGTGGGTCAGGCTCTTTAAGAGAAGCCTGGCCCAGCAGAGAGTCTGCTCCACACTCCCGCCTCCTGGGAGTCTTACCTCCCCGAGGGAAGGCCTAGAGAGGGCCACGCAAGAAGGGGCAGCTGTGGTTTCCACTAATGGACTGTGGCCAAGGATGACCTTCCCCAAAGAGCGGGAGGAATAGAGAGGGGGGGAGAGAGCTCGCACCAGAGAAACTTCAATCAGCTGCCTTTTGCATGCCCCCTACTGGAGATCCCACAGCCCAGGCAGGCGCCCTGACTGGGAATTGAACTGGTGACCTCTCTGTGTAACGGATGGTGCTCAACCAATTGAGCCACACTGGCCAGGGCTTAAAGATTGATCATTTTAATGTATCTATTTATTTAAAACAAAATAAAACACATAGCACAAATACTGTGAAAAGATGGCCCAAAGAGTTGAATAAAATCATTGCAACAGCCGTAGCCGGTTTGGCTCAGTGGATAGAGCCTCGGCCTGTGGACTGAAGGGTCCCAGGTTCAATTCCGGTCAAGGGCATGTTCCTTGGTTGCAGGCATATCCCCAGTGGGAGGTGTGCAGGAGGCAGCTGATGTTTCTAACTCTCTATTTTTTTCCCTTCCTCTCTGTAAAAAAAAAATTAAAAAAATTAAAAAATTAAAAAATAAAAATCAATAAAATGTATTTTAAAAAATAAATCATTGCAACACATACAACTGACAAAGGCCCATGAGCCAATAGGAAGCATTCCCATAAGCACTGGGTGACAGAAACCCCACAGGACGAGGAGAACTCGGCGGGGGCAGGCTCTGCATAGAAGAGGCTACAAACATAGAAGGAGCTTGTCTGCTTCGTTCATAATCAGGGCGATGCGGACTGGGGCTGCAATGAAATACCATCTTAGTCTCACCAGATGGGGGGGAAAATGAAGAAATCTATTAGCATTGAGAGTTGGAGGGGCTGTGAGTCAACAGGACCACTTGGGCACACGTTGAAAGACCGTCCATTTTTAGGTTTGCAACTGGCATCTCCTTTGGCATCTGGGTGAGCTGCAGCCACCACCCAGAAGTCAGTAGGGCTCCTTCTTCAACCCGGGGGGCTACCCTTGCCCACAGTGACGTGCTGCTTGCTCCCCGTTCTTGCTCCACAGCTCAGAGACGGAGGCCGTGCGGAGCGCGGGTCAGAGAGCACACAGTCCACCGCCAGGCCCTCTGATGCGGGGACGTTTGTCCTGGGTCAGGCTGGCTTGCCCTTTGGACACTGCGATGGTGTGTGTTGTCTGCTTCTGTTTTACTTGGAAGAGATTTTTGGTTTCTGTCAAGGTCATTCTTTTTTTTTTTTAATTGATTTTTTTTTTTTTTTTTTACAGAGAGGAAGGGAGAGAGCTAGAGAGCTAGAAACGTCGATGAGAGAGAAACATCGGCCAGCTGCCTCTTGCACACCCCCTAACGGGGATGTGCCCGAAACCAAGGTACATGCCCTTGACCGGAATCGAACCCGGGACCTTTCAGTCCGCAGACCGACGCTCTACCACTGAGCCAAACCGGTTTCGGCAAGGTCATTTTTTTTAACCAAATGTGCATGAAGCTTTATACACTTGTCTGGGTCAATTGTGTTTTGAAGTTCACAACCCTTTTGCCAAACAAAAGAAAAGGACGTTGCCTGGAATGACGTGCCCTGGAATGACATGTCCTGGAATGACACGTCCTGGAATGACACGCCTGAGCGGACCGTCAACTCCGCTCCACTCTACGCCCTTCTCGCCATCCCCAGCCTTGCGGGTGCCGGGGGAGGCAGTTGGCCGACACTGGTAAGCACTTCTTCTAAGACAGCTGTGGGCAAACTATGGCCCGCGGGCCGGATCCGGCCTGTTCAGCTGTTCTCTCCGGCCCGCGGAGCCGAAAGAGCGGAGGGTTCTCTTGCTCTCCCCTCCGCTCCTTCACCAGCAGCCCAAGATGAGAGTGCCAGCATGGTCAGGCTGCTTTAGTTCTGGCCCTCTGGTCCAGTGTAAGAACCCATGGTGGCCCTCGAGGCAAAAAGTTTGCCCACCCCTGGTCTAGGAGCAAGGCCTTTTGTCTTGCCTTGCTGTGCAGGCCGAGGACATGTGCCCCCTGAAGAACTTCCGGGTTGGTTCTGCTGCCTCCTTGGGAGTGTAAAGGAAGGAAAGGCACTTCGCCGAGTCTAGCTGACAGAAAATACCTTTTACCCGCCCCCACCCCCACCCCCCAGGAGGCCTCGGCCCTGGGGCGGAGGCCAAGGAGCCCGTGGGACCCCACGCCAATCGGGGTCTGCGGGGAAGGGCTCCGTGTGTCTCCCAGAGGGGCCTCTCCTCCAACCGTGCTCCCTGCACAGCGCCCGGCTGGGCGCAGATCTTACCCACTGAGGAGCAGGGACCCAAGGAAGACAGATGTCGGGTGGAAGTGGCGGGGGAAGACGTTATTGTCAAGAGTCGTTCAGGGCAGATAATTGGCAAGGCGGCTATCAATAGCTGAAGTCAATGTACAAGGCAGGAGAAAACATCCGTGAGCAAATTTAAAACGAGCATCCTAAAACTAAGATTCCTGAGAGTGGAGTGGTATGTTGGAGGGAGAGTTATGCCTTATGTTAATATTATGTAGTATTACATTACAATGTGATCTGCATGGCTATATCGGGTTGTTGTCTTTAAAAAAAAACAACAAAAAAAAAACACCACTATGAAATTAAAGCAGCATACCTGAACATGTCTACTCAAAACACATACATACAATCACACACAAGATAAGAGAGGAATAAAAGACCAAAAAAGGCACCCCCAAAACGAAGAGCCATCGAATGAGATGCAAGGCAAAAGGCCTTGCTCCCAGAAGAAGTGGTCCGCAGTGTCGGCCAATGTGTTCCCGGGCTTAGAACCTGATGTCGTTTGGGCGTCCGGAAGCATTATGGCCGGAGGACCTGGAATCTGCCCACAGCTGCCCCTGGGGGTGCGCGCTCACCAGCGCCCGCCCTCCCTCCCTCCTGCACAGCTCTCAGCCAATGGGAGCCGCAGGCTTCATTCTAGCCCGAGCGAGGAGGCCTCGGCTGCTCCCTCCGGCAGCAACAGGGGGGACCAGCACAAAGGAGACCTGCCCCGTGGGCCACACAGGTGTCTGCCCACCCCAGGCAGGCCTGGCAGACAGGAGAGGGCAGAGGGGCCAGGCGGCTCAGTCCCCATCCTCGGCTCGGCTCTCGCAGGCCGATGCTCTATCGTCCAGCCACTGAGCCGAGACGGGGAGGGCCTGCGTTGTGTTTTTTGGGGGAACAGCGCTCATCACCCGCACCCAGAGCTCTCCCAGTGCTTATGGGAACGCCTCATACTGGCTCATGGTCCTTTGTCAGGTGTATGTGTTGCAGTGGTTTTATTCAACTCTTTGGGCCATCTTTTCGCACCTTTTCGCACAGTAGTGCCCCAAGAGCAATATTCAAAATATTTAGCTGGTGGTAGGGTGCTCAAAAGGGGATGGGCCATGGCTGGCCCCGGAGGCCCCTGCCTGAGCCGAATAAACTCAATTATCAGTAGTGTCCAAGGGCCTGGGGAGGAGGCATGGCGACACAGAAGCTGCAGGGAACGTGGAGTGTGCAGTGTTCCCAGACACGCAAAGGTTAGATGTCACACACACGCTTGCCCAGGTTAACGCATTGGTTTACAGCAAATCCAGTAAGAATTCTAGTGTAACTTTTAGCTAGTTTGATGAAATGATTTTCAAGAATGATTATCTCCTGTTTATCACAAAAAATATACCTTTCTGAAAAATAATCAGAGTAACTTTTCAGCCTTGGTCAAATCTTCACTCCCCTCCCCCACCCCCACCCTTTTCTCTCCTCCACTGATTTTTTCCAATTGCTCCGACAACGTGGGACAGAATTCAGGCGGTGAATTTCCATCCCTGGCCTATGAGTTTGGCTGCCGGTGACTCAGGTACTGCCTGGGGCTGCCAGACAAACCTGCTGATCCAACGTTAAGAGAGAATCCAGCCTGGGATCCATCCGGCGCTCTGCCGTGGAGACAGCACTAGACCTGATGTTGCATCAACTCTGCCCCAGACGCTCACGGGCAAACATCACCGCAGTCCTCCCTGTCCAGCTAGCGTCAAAGGGGAGGGCAGTTTGCCCAGTGCCTTCCCTCCCCACGGCCAGTTACGTGGCAGCTGGACTGCAGGACACTGCTCTCTGCAAGGTTCACTCCGGTGGGCTTGCGTTCTGTGCCTCCCGCTCAGGCATGGGCACTAGCAAGAAAGACCGTCTTTTTTTTGGGGGGGGGGAGTTCCTCGTTTGAATGCTAAAACACTCAGCCCTGCGTGGAGACTCGGCGTGCTGAGGAGACACGCAGTGCATGAAGAAGCATGGGGTTCCACTGCACAGGCTCCAGAGTCCCCATCTCTCTACACAGAAAGCCTGACATGCAACCTGTCCCCTCGGGAGTTCAGCCAACCAGGACGTCGATGGCTCGCCTTTACGTTATGCCGATCGCCCAGGGGGTGGCTCGGAATGAAGGAAGGCCGTGGCCAGCCGAGGGCAGCCAGGGAAGCCAGGTCCTGGCTGGCAGCTGCTAGGGATCCTGCTTGTGCGCAGACTTTGTGCACTGGGCCTCTAGTCTCTGTGTACTTTGCTTCACACTTGGAGGTCTTTCCTGCCTCACCGTCTGAGAAACTGGCCCCAGCGTTCATTTGGGAGCAGCATGCCTCTTGCTCTCTCTGGTGATGTCCCCCTGGGCGCTGGAGCTGCCTGTGAGAAGCCTCTCCCCTGAGCACCACTCTGTGGCGAACTCTCTGGATTTCTGTCCCAAGAACGTGGGATGGTTCGATGGTGGACACTGCCATGGAGCCCTGGTTCGATCCTGGCCAGTGCACCCACCTGGTGAACTTTGGGTTTCTCTCCGGGGAGATCACAGGGGCCCAGGGCGCCAGGAGCACCCCCACGCTCTGACCTATGGGTTGGTGCCTCTGGCTGCTGTGTTTACTGACGTGGATGGACAACGGCCTTCTAGTAAACCCAACGGGAAGGAACCTCACGGCGGGGGGGGGGGGGTCCGGACCTGATCATGCATTCCTAGCTGGTAGGTCATGTGGGCAGCATACCCCAGGTCTATAGCTTCTTTGCTGTGGTTTATCTTGGCGGCTTCTTCTTCTTCTTCTTCTTCTTCTTCCTCTTCTTCTTCTTCTTCTTCTTCTTCTCTTTATTGTTTGAAAGCATTACAGATGTCCTCCTCCCCCCCCCCACGGACCCCCTAGCCATCCCCCGAGCCTTCACCACAGTGATGTCTGTGTCCATGGGTTATGCATATATGCATGTAGGTTCTTTGGTTAATCTTTCCCCACCCCCCTCCCCTGCCTTCCCTCTGAGACTCTTTAAATATTTTTATTATTATTATTATTGATTTCAGAGTGGAAGGGAGATAGAAACAACAATGATGAAAGAGAATCATTGATTGGCTGCCTCCTGCATGGCCCCTACCTACCCCTCACTGGGGACTGAGCCTGTAACCCAGGCATGTGTCCTGACCAGGGAATTCGTCCTGACGGGGAATCAAACTGTAACATCTTGTAACCGAACTGTGACCTGGTTCATAGATGGACGTTCAACCACTGAGCCACGCTGGCCAGGCCCTCCGAGACTCTCGCTTTAAGCAACTTTCCCAGTTTCTGTGCGTCTCCTGAAACCTTCGCAATGCCGAGGGATCCTCCTTTCGGGTCTCAAAGGAGCACGTGGTTTTGTTAACGATCTTGTAATCCCCCACCCGAAGGTGATCTTCCTTCTGTTCCTTCCTTAATGCCAAGTGCACGAAACAAGCTGCAGGCTCCTTCGAGAAGCCTTGTTCTCAGTCTGTGGAGACCTTGCTTCCGGGTTGATCCTCTGTTTGGCTCAAATAAATTTTTATAAAAATTCTGTACAGGTTTGGACATTCTTTTTGTGGTGGTGGTGGTGATGGTGTTTTTGTTTTTGTCAATCTTCACCCAAGGATATTTTTTCCATTGATTTTTAGAGAGAGCGGGAGGAGGAGATTGGGAGAGAGAGACCATGATGTGAGAGAAACACGTTGATTACTTGTCTCCTGCACATGCCCCCAGGGGGCTGGGAATGAACCTGCAACCCAGGTTCATGCCCTTGACCAGGAACTGAAGCCTTGAGCCGATGCTCTCACCACTGGAAAACACTGGCTAAAGCAGTGGTGGGCAAACTCATTAGCCAACAGAGCTGAATATCAGCAGTACAACGATGGAAATTTCTTTTGAGAGCCTTATTTTTTAAACTTAAACTTCTTCTAATGCCACTTCTTCAAAATAGATTCGCCCAGGCCGTGTTTATTTTGTGGAAGAGCCACACTCAAGGGGCCAAAGAGCCGCATGTGGCTTGAGAGCCACGGTTTGCCAACCACGGGGCTAGGGCAATTTGAACATTCTTTTTAAAAATGATTTTATTGATTTCAGAGAGAGGAAGGGAGAGTGAGAAAGGCATAGAAACAGCATTGATGAGAATCATTAATTGGCTGCCACCCACGCTTCGGGGGATCGAGCCCAGGACCTCCCGGTTCACTGGTCATTGCTCAACCACTGACCCACACCTGCCGCGCGGTGTGGACGTTCTTTTTTTTTTTTTTTAATATATTTTATTGATATTTCACAGAGAGGAAGGGAGAGAGATAGAGAGCTAGAAACGTCGATGAGAGAGAAACATCGACCAGCCGCCTCTTGCACACCCCCTACCGGGGATGTGCCCGCAACCAAGGTACATGCCCTTGACCGGAATCGAACCCAGGACCTTTCAGTCCGCAGACCGACGCTCTACCACTGAGCCAAACCGGTTTCGGCGGTTTGGACGTTCTCAAGTCAACACTGGAATTGGTGCCATTGCCAGCCACCAGTGTCGACAGAGCCTGGATGGGGCTTCTCGGGGGCAGTCACCACAGACATCGGCCTTTGAAGGGATGGCCAACAGCAGCTAATCATAAACTAATACCTTGGGCCAGAGGAGAAGGAAGGTGGCATTGGCTGGCCAGTCACCCGCCTTCTCGAGGGTGAGTCATAAAAGCTTCGTCTTCCCACTGACGCGCTCCGGAGCTCGGCAGAGACCACGGCGGTGCCATGACTGCGCTGGGTGTCACGGTCGCCCTGCTGGTATGGGTGACGGCGCTGCTGTGCGCCTTCCTCTGGAAGCAGGTGTACGGCAGCCGGAAGCTGCCCCCGGGCCCTTTCCCACTGCCCATCGTTGGGAACTTGTTTCAGTTGGAGCTCAACGACGTGCCGAAATCCTTCACCCGGGTAAGAGAAACATTGGGGGAGGAGAATTTGGGCATTAGATGCAATAGGTGTGCATTCAGCTCATTGTCAGACACGCTGTTCCAAATTAAAGGAAGTAACAGTAGTGCCCAAGAGCAATATCCAAAACATTTAGCTGGCGGCAGAGCTCGGGCACGGAGCACCGGGATGGGGACGGGCCGGGGGTGGCCCAGGGGGCCCCTGAGTGTTCCCCGCCTCCGTCATTGGCTGGCGTGGGGAGGCCGCTGCCACGCGTGGTGTCGTGCATTCACCCCAGGGGCACGAGGGCCGGTGTCATCGTGGAGCTCTTTGTAGATGTCGGAGACGGCCCTCCGCCCATGACGGTGGTAAACAGTGGATGAGCTAACAAACCTGAAAGCGAAACGAGCTGATAAACCTACTAAATGAGTCAGTAAAAGAATGCCACACAGCACGGGGCAGGCTTGGAAAATGTTTTCATTAAGAGAGGTGGATGCCAAAACCGGTTTGGAGCATCGGCCTGTGGACTGACAGGTCCCAGGTTCGATTACAATCAAGGGCATGTACCTTGATTGCGGGCACATCAATTGTAAAAAGTCAATAAAAATATTAAATATATGTGTATATATATATATATTTTTTTTTTTTTACAGAGAGGAAGGGAGAGAGATAGATAGTTAGAAACACCGATGAGAGAGAAACATCGACCAGCTGCCTCCTGCACACCCCCTACTGGGGATGTGCCCGCAACCAAGGTACATGCCCTTGACCAGAATCGAACCTGGGACCTTTCAGTCCGCAGGCCGACACTCTATCCACCAAGCCAAACCGGTCTCGGCAAAATACATATATTTTTAAAGAGAGGTGTTGACGGTGCTTTACGCACCGTGGGGTGGGCTCTCCCAGGGGTCAGGAGGGTGCGGGCTCTGGGACCCCCGCAGTGCCCTGGGGCCCGTGACCTTGACTGGAAACAGCAAACTGGGAAGGTGACAGGGCAGGTGTGGCAAAGTGGCCTCAGGGGAGGGACAGGGCACGGACCCCCGGGGAAGGGACGCGGCCACGGCCGGTGGGGATGGCTCAGTGGGCAGGTGTCCGGGAACCAGGCTCCCCGCGGAGGAAAGCCACGTGGGGAGGGTCTTCCCACGCCGGGCTTTCCCCGGGCCCCCCTGGGTTCTCCCGGCCGATGGCGGTGACGTCGGGGGTCCGAGGGAAGCCCGGCCCCCGGCCCTCACTCCCCGCCTGTGGCCGCGCAGCTGGCAGAGCGCTTCGGGCCGGTGTTCACCCTGTACCTGGGCTCCAACCGCGTGGTGGTCCTGCACGGCTACCAGGCCGTCAAGGAGGTCCTGCTGCAGCACAAGAAGGAGTTCTCCGGCCGAGGAGAGTACCACGCGTACCGGGTCCACAAGAACCAAGGTACCCCCGCCTCCCTGCCCACCGTGCCTGGCCGGTGCTTGGGCCTGGCCGGGGCGGAAGCAGCAGCAACAAGAAATGGCAAAGTCATGCCAAAACCGGTGTGGCTCAGTGGATAGAGAGTCGGCCTGCGGACTGAAAGGTTCTGGGTTCGATTCCGGTCAAGGGCACGTACCTTGGTTGTGGGCACATCCCCCAGGAGGGGTGTGCAAGAGGCAGCTGATCAATGATTCTCTATCATCCATGTTTCTAGCTCTCTATCCCTCTCTCTTCCGCTCTGTAAAAAAATCAATAAAATATATTAAAAAGGAAGGAAGAAAGGAAGAAGGGAGGGAGGGAGGGAGAGGTCAGAAAGGTGAAAGATGCCAGTCGTTCAGGGGATGGTTGGTGCGTCCACTCAGTCGTCACACAACGGGCATCGTCACGAAAGCGGCTGTGACTGGGGCCTGCAGTGTCCTGACAGCGGGACAGACTTTTATCTTATTTTCTTTTTGAATATATATGTTTTACTGATTTCAGAGAGGAAGGGAGAGGGAGAGAGAGAGAGAGAAGCATCAATGATGAGAGAGACTCGTCCATCTCGGCGGCCTCCTGCACGCCCCCTGCTGGGGCTGGAGCCCAGGCATGTGCTTCCCAGGACCAAGACTCCAACGGTGACCCAGTGGCTCATAAGTTGACGCCCAACCACTGAGCCGCGCCAGCAGAGCTATTTTGTTTTATGTTATTTATTATTTGTTCTTATATTATATTATTTAACTTATTTTATTATTTTATTTTATCCTCCCCACCCACCTCCCCCATAGCATTTTAAATCACCCATCCGCCTGCTCCCTGCTGTGGTCCAGCCGCTCCCTCCGTGCGGCTCTCCCCGTGGCTTCAAGGTCCGGGGCCTGCACCGCCCCGGGCTCGGACCCCTGACCTCCTCCCCGTCCCGTCCCAGGGCGGGCGCTCTGGTCCCTCCCGTCCCTTGGTCGTTCCCATGGAAACCCGAGTTTGGACCCGGAGGCTCCCAGACGCCACCCCGCCCCCTGCAGCCCCGCCCCCCACTGCGCAAGGTCCCACGCGAGTCCGGAGCGCAGACCAGCTTAGCGGAACCCGGACCCCCACCCCCCCAACACACACACACCTTGTCACTCATCTGTGCCTTCAACTTGGCGCGGACGCCCGGTGATCCCCCCCATCAGCACCCCCACGATCCCCCCTCCCTGCCCGCACCCCGCCGTCCCAGACCCGTGCCCTGCGCCCGGGGACCGCGCTGGAGTCGTCCTCGCGTGCGCGGGGTCTTGGGACCCTGGGACCCGGCGACCCTGGGACCCGGCGACCTTGGGACCCGGCGACCCTAGGACCCTGGGACCCTGAGACCCTGGAATCCTGGGACCCTGGGATCCCGGGACCCTGGGACCTCGCTTCCCAAGGACCCTGTGAAGCCACGGCGTGGCGAGGGGGCGGGAGGGTGAAATCGATGAAGCCAGAGCGGCTTTGCGGGAACCGCACGAGCCGCGGGGAAGGGCCCTCTCGGGGAAGGAAAGGCGGCGTGAGCGGCGGGGTGCACAGAGGACGTGGGCCAGGGCCGCCTTTGCTAACCCTTCACAGGTGGTCCCCCCAGCCAGCCCGGCCCAGGAACCAGGAGGCCCGGTTCTGTTCCCCTTCAGGGCACAAGCCGGGCTGCAGGCTCTGTCCCCGGGAGGGGCGCGCAGGGGGCGGCCGATGGGTGGTTCTCCGCATTGATGTTTCCATCTCTCCCTCTCCCTTCTCTCTGAAATCTACAAAAAAAAAAAAAAAAAAAAAAAAAAAAAAAAAAAAGGATATGTTTTTCAAAACCAGTCCCCACTGGACACGGTGCGGCCGGGCCGGGCAGGCAGGCTGCCCCCCCCCCCCCCGCTCCGGGTCGGGGCGCTGGCGGTGACCCCCGCCTCCCTCCCCCGCAGGAGTGACTTTCAACAACGGCCCCACCTGGCAGGAGACGCGGCGGGCTTCCCTGACCATCCTGCGGGACTTCGGGATGGGGAAGGAGGGCAATGAGGCCCGGATCCAGCGGGAGATCCCCTTCCTGGTGGAGGCGCTCCGGAAGACCCAGGGTGCGTATGACCAGGGACCTCGGGGTCACAGGGTCCCGGGGTCCCGGGGTCCCGGGGTCCCAGGACAGCCTGCAGCAGCTGGGCGCACAAAAGGCCACCTTCTCCCTCCCACACGGGGTCCTCTCTGCATCGCAGAGAACTAAAGAACTAATCACTGGGAAGTAAAGAACCCCGAAGAGGTCCGAGCATCCCCCATCTTCGGGGGATTGCCCTGTTGCTCGGCGGCTCCCTCTCACAGGGTCCCCCGTTTTCCAGGCCAGCCCTTCGACCCCACCTTTGTGGTGGGCTGCGCGCCCTGCAACGTCATTGCCGACATCCTCTTCCGCAAGCGCTTTGCCTACGAGGACGCGACCTGCCTGCGGCTGCAGACCTTGTTCAACGAGAACTTCTACCTGCTCAGCACCCCCTGGCTGCTGGTGAGGCCCCCGCCCTCCCCTCTCCCCACTCCCGCGGGCACTCAGCTTCCGCTGCACCGGCTCCGCTCGGAGGAGGAGAGGGGGGACTCGGGGAGGGGGACTCCGGGTGTGCGGACAGACAGGCCTGCGGAAGCCAGGATGCCCGTCCTGGGTGTTCCTTCCGTGGGCCTCCGCGGGCCCAGCGCTGCCTGTGCGGACACTGCCCGCTTCGCCCTGCAAAACTAGCTCCCGCTGGACAGTGCGCTGTGCTCACAGCCCCCACGGGAGGAGCGCTCCCTGCGAGAGGGGCGCCCACACAACACCCACGTATCCCACAGGACGCAAAAGGAGCAGCCAGCCTTTTGGAGGGAAGTCGTCCAGCACACAAAATGAGGTTGCATCCAGGGGATGGATATATATATATATATATATATATATATATATATATATATATATGAAGAAATTCTCTCCTTTCTCTTTATTGTTCTAGCTGCATAACAATTTTCCAAGCTTGTTCGACTACCTGCCCGGAAGCCACAGGAAAGTGATGAGCAACGTGTCCGAACTAAAGGACTACTCGCTGGCCAGGCTGCAGGAGCACCAGCGGTCCCTGGCCCCCGGCTGCCCCCGGGACTTCTGTGACCGCCTGCTCATGGAGATGGAGAAGGTACCGCCGCCGCCGTGCCCGGGCCGCTGGGAGCTTGTGTTCCGAGATGGATGGGGGGGACCGGGAAGGGGGGTGTCAGATTGATATTACAACCTGCACTGCTGGCGCCCAGACTGCCCACGCTGGGCGCATCCTGATGCTTTTGGTTTTACACAAACGCACTGGCGTTGGTGTGGCCACACACGCTGCTCCCACCCAGCCAGCCTACCTGCCTTCCACACCACACAGCCGACCCCTGTGGTATTTGTGGGTTTTTTTTTTTAATATACTTTATTGATTTTTTTTTACAGAGAGGAAGAGAGAGAGATAGAAACAGCGATGAGAGAGGAACATTGATCAGCTGCCTCCTGCACACCTCCTACTGGGGATATGCCCGCAATCAAGGTACATGCCCTTGACCGGAATGGAACCTGGGACCTTTCAGTCCGCAGACCGACGCTCTATCCACTGAGCCACACCGGTTTCGGCCGTCCCCTGTGGTCTTACTGGGGAAAGCTGTCAGGGGCTGTGGAACACACTTTGAGACCCCTCCCATCATCCAGACTATGCTTCTTTTTAAATTGATTTTTTAGAGAGAGGGGAGGAAGAGAGAGGGAGAGAGAGAAACATGGATGCAATAGTGAAACATCGGTGTGCTGCCTTCTGCACGCCCCCACAGGGAATCAAGTCCGAAGCCTAGGCACAGGCCCTAACTGGGAATTGAACCAGCGGCCTTCGGGTGCATAGGACAATGCCCAACCAACTGAGCCAAGCCGCGCCTCCCATCATGGCCTGTCCCATCGGGGGAGAGGCCCTCGGCGTCCTGCCAGCAGGTCACCTCCCAGTTGTGCATGGCTGCCCGGGGCTCCGGCCTGGCCAGCCCCTGTCTCCCTGACCGCTCCCCAGGGCCCCGACCCAGACAGGTCACGCTTCACCCCTGTCCTTGGACGTCACTGTGGTTCTAGACCAGCACGTGACTCCCCGGGGAGTGGCCCCAGGTCATCTGAGAACCTCCTCCACCCCCGGGGCCCCTCTCACTGCCTCCCGGGACCCAAAGGCGCTGGGTCGTAGCAGAGGCCCCACAGCTCAGCCCTGGGCGCTACCACAGAGCCCAGAGCGCCACGCCTGGGCCCGGAGCCCTGCCCCTCACCTCCCCGGCTCCTCCCTGTGGAGCTGGCAGGAGCACAAGGGTCTTCTGTGCTATTCAGGGGCACAAGGGTCCCTTTCTCGTCCCCTTACTGGCCTGTCCCTGACCCCCACAGGAAAAATACAAGGCAGAGCCGGGCTACAACCTGGACAACATCGCCTCCACCGTGGCCGACCTGTTCTTTGCGGGGACGGTGACCACCAGCGCCACGCTCAAGTACGGCCTCCTGGTTCTCATGAAGCACCCGGAGGTGGAAGGTATGTGCGCGGCCCCCGGCCCGGCGGCGGCGGTCTGCCCGGCTGGTCAGCCTCCGCGTCCGGCTTCAGCTTTCAGTCTGCAGGTGGCCTGCTTGGTGACCCTGGCCGGGCATCCGGCACGTTCTTTGAGGGGACGTGTCCTTGAGCAGGAGAGCCACCTGGCACTCTTTTTTTATATAAAATTATATTTTATTGATTTTTTACAGAGAGGAAGAGAGAGGGAGAGAGAGTTAGAAACAATGATGAGAGAGAAGTATCGATCAGCTGCCTCTTGCACGCCCCCTGCTGGGGATGTGCCTGCAACCAAGGCACATGCCCTTGACCAGAATCAAACCTGGGACCTTCCAGTCCGCAGGCCGACGCTCTAGCCACTGAGCCACACCGGTTTCGGCCACCTGACACTCTTGAACACCCGTCCTCCCGGACCCCCCTGACCTCCGGATCGCAGGAAAGGAGAGCCAGCACCTGGTTGGGAAAAACGCGATGCCGTCTGCATTCTGCTCTGTAGTAGGACCTGTTTGTGACCCTGAAAATAATGTCTGCATCGCCCCCCCTACCACCACCGAGTAAGACCTGGCCTTCCGGACAGAGGGGGGGGGGTGGGGGCCGGGCAGGGGCGAGGAGGAATGCGGATCAGAAGAAAGAAGCCCTGAGGAGAAGCTTCCCAAGGCCGCCCGCCGCCCTGGCCTGCCTCCCCTCCTTCTAGGCGCGGCTCAGGGTGCCTGGAGGAGGAGACACGGCTGCCTCCGGGTGGGAGGCTGTGCCGTGGGAGGACCCGCGTGGGCGTGGCTTTGTACATGTACCGTTTACTAAGCACCGGCATGCCATCTGTTTCACGTGTTCCTCCGGGTGCCACATGGACGTGGTTTTGCAGTTGGTGCTGCATGCTGTGCAGGCCACAGGAAGCCTCGGGCCCAGAGAGGCCGAGCACTCCCCCCCCCCTCGGCCACCACCTCTCTGGACTCCTGTCTCCTCGGAGTTCTCCAAGCGGTGGACATGCGTGTCTGTCTTCCTGCTGCCATTCCCTGCCAGACTTCTCAGAAGCCATGAGCTCAGAGATTCCTCTCCCAGGAGGAATTTCCAAGACCCCTTTGCCAGTCTCTATTTCTGGCATAAAGACGAGAGCTGATCGTTCTGATCAGTGAGGTAAGGGAAGCTAACGAGGAACCGAGTGGTAGTGGAGGCGGGGCCGGCGACCCCAGCCTCCCTGCCGCGGTGGAGCCCAGGGCCTCAGCCCCTGCCCGTGACGGTGGTGGCGCCTTCGAACCTGACAACTCTGGTGGTAGCAGAGAGGCTCGTGACTGTGGCATCAATGCCATTACCATGATGACAGCAGCAGCAGCGAGGTGCCGGCAACTTTAGCAGCATGAAGAGCAGCAAGGGCCCTGACCGGTTTGGCTCACTGGATAGAGCATCGGCCTGTGGACTGAAAGGTCCCGGGTTTGATTCCGGTCAAGGGCATGTAAATTGGCTATGGGCACATCCCCAGTAGGAGGTGTGCAGGAGGCAGCTGATGGATGTTCCTCTCTCATCGATGTTTCTAACTCTCTATCCCTCTCCTTTCCTCTCTGTAAAAAACAACAATAAAATATATATTTTAAAAAATAATAATAATAAGAAGAAGAACAGCAAGGGCTGCACCTCTGGTAGAGGCAGTGGAGGGGGAACGTGCCACCTCTCAAACCTGAAGCAACTGTTAAGAGAAACCCAAAACGTGTGCTGTAGCGCCACCTACTGGAAGACGGAAGAAGGCCTCTAATTACCGACGCGCTGGATCTTGGAATCCAAGTAAACAACGCCTTACCTAAATAAGAAAGCTGTTGGCTACTTCAAATGCACTGGCAGAGGAACAACTCATCCAACACCACGAGAATGAGAATTCTCCAGAAGTCAGACTGAAAGTCACAGAAGATTGTAACCGAATTGATAGCAAATTCAAAATAGCTGGGAAGAAGGAACAGTGAGCTACAAGAAAACTCTCAAGGACCATTTAATAGGCTGGGAGGACCATTGATGAGCAGAAACACACTTTACCAAAGAGACTGGAACTCTACAGAAGAACCAAACAGATATCCTGGAGCCGAAGAACTCTCTACATGAGGTGAAGACTCACCAGAAAGCCATGGGAATAGAGCAGACCTCAGGGGAGAGAAGACAGAAATCTAGAAATGATCACGTGAAAGAGGAGAGAGACCTAAGATTTTAAAAATGAAGAAACTCTAAGAGAACTCACTGACTATATTTAAAAAAAAAAAAAAAAAGAAAAGGAACATGAGATACTTGGTACCCCAGAATAAGAAGAGAGGGAAAGGGAACGGAGAACTGATTTAAAGAAATAACGGCTGAGAACTCCCCACACCTGGCGAAGGAGCTGGGCACACAAGTACAGGAAGCTGATAAACCACTGATACCTCCACACAAAACTCCTCCAAAACATCAAAACTGTCAAAAGTTGATGACATAGAATTTTTTTTATAAATATATTTTATTGATTTTTTACAGAGAGGAAGAGAGAGGGATAGAGAGTTAGAAACACCGATGAGAGAGAATCATCGATCAGCTGCCTCTCGCACACCCCCCACTGGGGATGTGCCCACAACCAGGATACATGCCCTTGACCGGAATCGAACCTGGGACCTTTCAGTCCGCATACTGACGCTCTATCCACTGAGCCACACCGGTTTCGGCAATGACATAGAATTTTAAAGGCAACTGGGGCAGCAGGGGGAACACGCACTAGGCTATCTGCAGAAATCCAGCAGAACTCCACGGGCCAGAAGTGAGTAAAATGACATATTCAAAATACTGGGGGGGGGGGGCACCCCTCCCAGGCAGGAAGATTCTATCCACAAAGGAATTCTTCAGATAGGAAGGAGATAAAGGCCTTCCCAGACCAGCAACAGCTGAGGAGCTCACCACCACTAGACCTGCATCGTAAGAAATGTAAGGAGCTCTTCTCGCTGAGATGAAACGACACACAACGTCAAGTCAGGTGACGAAGGCACAGACAGAATCAGAAAATTACAAAGGGAGAACGCATTAAACATAATGATGGCTGTTTCAATTCGGTGACAAGCTCACAACATAAAAGGGGATGGTTTGTGGCAACAGACACGTAAAAGGGGCGATGGAGAGGATGGGATCTGTGTGGTCACACAGTGGTAGGAAAAGTGGACGGCCACATGCAGAAGAGTGAAACCAGACCCCTGCGTCACACCACACACAAAAATCAACGCCAAGTGGATGGAGGAGCTGGGCCTAAGGCCGAAAACTGTACCGGATGGAGAAGAAGGCATGCACTAAGCTCGTTGATATCAGTCGTAGTGATGCTTTTATGGATTTGACTCCAAAGGCAAGGGAAACAGAAGTGAAAATAAACAAATAGGACGTCACACTGAAAAGCTTCTGCACAGTACAACATGAAAGGCAACCTGCAGAACGGGAAAGGATACTGGCAAATCACACACAGGATACGGTGTTACTATCCCCTGGGTTAGGGGTTAATTGTATGGGGATGGATGGTGATGAGCATAACATACTACATATAGATGTCGAATTTTAACATTGTACACCTGAAACTTGTATGATGCCACAAACCGATTTTTACCTCGATCATAATTAGAGAAAAGAGTGGATGCCAGAACACGCTGTGGACTGGAACCTGACGCGCTTAGCTCTCCCTGACGTTTGCGGAGGGGTGCCCAACAGTCCACGGCTCCTGGCGCCTGAAGCACTCCAGGCCTGGGGGGCTCCCTCGATGGCTGGCGGGCGGGCTGGCTGGCTGTGGAGCCAGCCTAGAGTCGGTCCTTTTCACCTCTCCATTCATACCTTGGCAGAGAAACTTCATGAAGAAATCGACAGGGTGATTGGGCCACACCGAATCCCTTCCATCAGGGACAAGCTGGAGATGCCCTACATGGACGCCGTGGTGCATGAGATTCAGCGGTTCGTCAATCTCCTGCCCTCCAACCTGAATCATGAAGCCACTGAGGACACGGTGTTCAGAGGCTACGTCATCCCCAAGGTAGGCTGTGAGCTGGGCTGCACGCCCCGAGGACCAGCCTACCAGCCCAGCCACGGCGCTGCCCGGGGGAAGGATGTGGCTCGGCCACCCCGGCTGCAGAAGGCCTCACGTGGACCTGGTGGCCACAGGATCGGGGAAATTTGGAAAATGGGCTCCTGAGATAGTCCCTGGGGCTGGTGGTATCTCCTGAGGAGAGTTTTCCATTGATTTTTAAAGAGAGTGGAAGGGAGAGAGAAACATCAGTGTGAGAGAGACACATCGATTGGTTGCCTCTTGCAAGTTCCCGGAGCCTGCAGCCAAGGGACATGCCCTTGACCTGAATTGAGCCTGGGACACTTCAGTCCGTGAGCCAGTGCTCTGTCCACTGAGCCAAACAAACTGGCCGGGGCTGTTGGTGGGGTAGTCTTTGTTTTCTCTCTTTTTGTTGTTGTTGGTGGTGGTGGGATATTCTAACATGAGAAAAGAACCAGCAACAACCAGCCCTTTGCTCCAGTGAAAAGGTTAGCGCTCGCTGCTAGTTAGGCCTGACCCCTGAGTTCTTCCTGTGTAGTCCCCCGCCGAACACTCTCTCTTGCATGGGTAAAATGCAAAGCCCCTTCTTCACTGGGGCCCCAGAGCAAAGCGTTGCTAACTTGACTGAGAACGCTTTTATTCTTCCAGGGGACAATCCTAATTCCGACGCTGGACTCCCTCTTGTTTGATAACCAAGAATTCCCTGATCCATACAAGTTTAAGCCAGAGCATTTTCTGGATGAAAAAGGGAAGTTCAAGTACAGTGACTATTTCAAGGCATTTTCCGCAGGTAAGAAGAGTTCAGCTGTAGCCCCCTCATAGGATTTGTCCCAAATTCCCGTCCTCTGCTCCCGGGGTCATCTGCCATCATCTCACACCTGCATCTTGTCCTTCATTTCTTTTTAAAAATATATATATTTTATTGATTTTTTACAGAGAGGAAGAGAGAGGGAGAGTTAGGAACATCTATGAGAGAGAGTCATCAATCAGCTGCCTCCTGCACATCCCCCACTGGGGATCTGCCCACAGCCAAGGTACATGCCCTTGACCGGAATCAAACCCGGGACCCCTCAGTCCACAGGCCGACGCTCTATCCACTGAGCCACACCGGGCTTGGTTTGTCCTTCATTTCTATTCACGATGTGTGCCTCCCTGTTCAGAGGTCAATAACGTGTTCTCACCACAAGTCCTGGGAATGAGATGTTGTGGATGAATTATCTCTCCGAATAGTAGATATTTCACTTCATTGAGGGCTAAAACTCTTTAATAGAACTTAGTAAAAAAAAAAAAAAATCTCTCAAAAATGTTATCACTAATTCTCTATCTGTTACTAAACAGAATGTAACCTTTGGTTACCTGGATCATCAGGGGACCCTCAGCCTTCCCCGGGCTGTCACCTCTGGGCCTGGGTCTCCTCCCCAGCTCTTCTCTCACTGTTGGAGTGAGGGAAGGCCCTATAGCCAGCTCGGTAACTTTAACACCTGATGGTGTAGCGTTGGCTTCTGCCTGTGGGACATGGGTGGGCGGAGAGCATGCTCCAACCTCCCATGGGTTTAGGCAGCTGCGTCCTGGTGGGTGAGGAGTGTGAGGGCTGCTCCCTGAATGAGTGGTACCCATACTCTCATCCGGAAGTACATTCCGTGCTCCTTTCAACGGGCAGAGGGGTCCATCCTGCTGGCCTCCCGCCGCCTCCCGCCGCCTCCCGCCTGTCTCATGTGTCCTGTGTCACTGCAGGGAAGCGGGTGTGTGTCGGAGAAGGCCTGGCTCGCATGGAGCTGTTTTTGTTCTTCACCGCCATTCTGCAGCACTTTAGCTTGAAGTCTCTCGTGGACCCCAAGGACATTGACCTCACCCCTGTCGTGAATGGGTTTGGCAGCATCCCGCCCGATTACAAACTCTGCCTCCTTCCCCGCTCACAAGCGTGAGGCACTGCGCTCTGGAGATGGTAAAGGAGCGTGAGGAAGCCGCTCTCAGCTGTGCCGGGGGGGGGGGGGGGGGGGGGGAGGAGAGGGGAGCGGCTAGGGGTGCAGGGCCTGCGGACCCGGTGCACGCACTGTCCTCAATAAACAGGTCACGCTTCAAAGCCGGCCGTGGTACCACCTTCCTCTCTCTGACGGACCATCCTGCCTCCCTCCCTAGGGGTCCTCCCAGATGCCCCAGGACAGGCTCCCACCCCAAGACCCTCACACATCCCAGAGGCCCCTTTGCGGGGTAAGGCAGCAGCCACAAGCTCTGGGACTGGGAGAAGGATGCCATTGGGCCTGCTGTTCAAACCGAGCCTGGTGTCAGGTCTGACGCCTCAGCTCTCCCGCTGACGGGAGCGTCCCACTGAGGCCTGCTCTTGCTTTTCCTGGAAACAGTGCTCTCCCGTGGGGCCCGTGTGGGTCTCTCCACCCACTGCTCACTGTCCTACCTGGGCGCGGAGCCTTTCAAGACAAGGAATATCTTTGTACTTTGATGTATGTTGACCCCAGAGCACAGATCCCGCTCCCAACACTGCCGTTAACTGAGCTGGTGCATTGTGGGGGATCAGAAGCACACAATAGTCCTGAGTGCCTCCCAGCGCACTGCGGACTTCTAACACTATATTCTTGTAACAGGGGCTCCGTGATACATTTGTGCCCATGAGAGCACAGACCACACGTGGCCTGCATTGCATCTCATCTCTCTTTCTCAGCCAGTCAGTGGAGAGTGTGGGCATGTCACTGGCTGGCCGAGGTCTCCAGCGCCCCGGTCCTCACGGTTGGGATTTCCGGGATACTGCGTCGTCCAAACCTGACTACAGGATGGAAGAAACAGTCACCTGTTGTGAGAGGTCTCAGGCCTGCATCCCTCCGCCTGGGCACGCAGAGCGCTGGCTCCTGGAGGTGAGCAGACCAGAGACCGGGAGGCAGGGAACCATTGAGTGAGTGCCCTGAGGCCAAGCTTCACCCAGCCTCAGAGGGCTCCCCTCCCCTCCCCTCCCCTCCCCCACCCCCAGCACGGACACTGCGGAGGCGTTGTGCAGAAATAGTGCCTTTATTTCCTGAAGCCCAGGCAGCAGCTCCCGGGCGGGGGGCCTCCTGGCCTAGGAGGGTATCAGGGCCGGCTCGGTGGGCAGCTCTGCGTCTTTCTCCTCGCCGGCTCCCAGGGGCTTTGGATCGGCCTGTGGGGGGTCAGGGTCTGAGATGGAAGTCTCCCCAAATCCACGTACCCACACCCTCCCTGGGGCCTGCCTCCCACCACTGACAGCCTCTAGACGTTGCCTTGGCTGTGCCCCTGTGGGAATGCCCTTCCTTGAAGATCATCCTCTGAGGAACCCCCAGACCCCCTCCTTGCCCTCCCGCCCCCCAGTTCCTTTCATGAGCTGTCACTTGATTCCGGGGCTCACAGCTGCTTCTGGGCTGGTGCCATCCTCTTGTTTGCTCTGGGCTTGAGCAGTGACCTGCACGCCGAGCTTTTCCAGTTCCTCCTTCAGCCTGGGATGGACAGAGAAGGGGAGGGGGAGGGAGCTGGAGAGGGCAGGAGACAGAGGCAGGAGAGACCCCCTGAACCAGCCCCCCTTACACACGGGGGGGGGCTCCATGCCCACCTCTGCCTCTTCTGCTGCAGCTGCTGGCACTCCTCCTGCAGCTGCTCATGGCGCTGGGCAGTGTCCTCCAGGAGCTCCTGGGCCTTTCTGGTCTCCTCCTCAAACAGATGCCTGAGGGGGGCCATCGGCGCTGCCAGCCCCCTCCCTGTGCCCCCCTCCCCCCCCCGCCCCCCGCCCTGGCTTACACCGCGGCCGCCGCCTCCTTGCTGCGGAGGAAGAGCCCCTCGGTGATGGCAGAGCAGCCCTTGGTGCCGAACTGGGAGCACAGGCGGTTCTTCACGTCCTCCAGCTTTGCTTCCACCAGCTTCTCTGCAGCAGGAAGGGACGGACGGATGGGCAGGCGCGGCAGGGCAGGGCAAAGCAAGTCTGAGCAGGGCGCCCGTTCTCACCTTCCTTGAGCAATTGCTCTTTGCCGCTGTCCAGGGCGCCAATCTCCTGGGCCAGCTGCTCTGGACGCTGACGGGGAGAGAGGAGGCCCACGCTTATCTCCCACTGCCCGCCCCCGCCCGCCCCACCTCCTGCACCCCGGCCCTCCCAGCACACCGGCCGGTGCTGCCCAGGGCCTCTGCCCGAGCGTTCCTCCCGCCGGGAGCTGTCCTCCGGAGAATCGGGACCGGGCCCGCCCTCTGCGTGGCCCTCACCGGGCCCTCCATCCCCACACTCGTCCTCTGCCTGGTTTCTGGCTTGGAGGCTGGGACCCCTTGGTGGCAAACACTGACCCCAAACATATGTGTGCATCTCCTTGATGGATGCCCCCCTTAGTCCATCAGGATTCCTCTGGCCACTGAGGGCCCTGCGAAGGCAGCAGGGATGGGTGGCAGGCCCAGGAAGAGGTGAAAGGGTGGCAGTGAGTGGTGAGGAGGGTCTGGCTGGAGGGCATTTTGGGTCTGGCCGTCAGGGCCGCTCAGGCACTGGGTGTGGCGGGTGAGAGGATGAGGGGAACGGAGCCTGGAGGGACTGAATTCTGCGCTGGTTCTGCCTCGGAGGATGGGGAAATGGGAGGAGCGGCTTTGGTGACTCACGTGGAATTCCCAGAGGTCCTTGTGCTGGCTCATCAGTTCTTCCAGCTGTTCCTCGAAATCCAGTCTGGGGGCCAACCACATTGGATGAGGGTCCCACACCCTGGCCCGGGCTAAGGGTCGCCGTGTACGGTCCTGGGGAGGGGGCTTGCCCATACTCTGCTCTTCTGGGGAAACTTCACCACTTGACCCTCTGAGCCTTGGCCTGGCCAGGTCCTCTTTAACCCCCGTCCCCGGCATCACCCCCTCTCCAACCCACTCCGCCCCAGCCCCCGAAGGCCGCGGGCGCGGGGCTTCACCTCAGCTGCCTCTGTTTGCTCTTCTCCTCCTCGATCTGGAAGTTGAGGGCACAGATTCGCTCCTTGCACTGCTCCAGCAGGGTTTGCTTCCTGGGAGAGGCAAGAAGCCCTCAGTCTCCTCTCCGAAGGTCTCTTCCGGAAGGGGCTGGGTGGGGCTTTCGCCTCCTCCTCCTGTGCTCTGTGCCAGCCCTCTAGGCGGATCCTCCTCTACAACCTGGTGGGGGGCTGAGCACACGCCCCCGGGAAATCTCTTGGTGAGGGTTAGGGGGATCAACACGGACATGGTCAAGTGCAGAAACACACACACTGATCTCATCGGAGTTTCCCAATCTGAGGACGCCAGGGCTTGGTGCCTCTGGTCACAAAATGAGCCGAATAAGCGTTCAGGAGGCGGAGAGATGGTACACAGACAGTCAGGTGGGTGAGGAATAATGGGTGATTGACAGACAGGCAGGTGAGTGAATAGACAGCCATGGAGCCTGTGGAAAGAGTGAAAACCAGCTAGGAGGATGTAATGGTGTGCTAGCGAAAAGAACGGTTATCCCCAGAGAGTGAGAACACCCATACACGCCTGCCTACTGCGAGGGCTGAGGCGAGAAGACGCTCGTTCGGCCTTTCCCTGGGACAGGAGAGAAGGAGAGCTGCGGTCTGCATTCCCCTCGCCCTCTCCGCCAGAACGAGGGCTGGCAGAGAGGCCAGGTGAGCGCTTACCTCAGCGCCTCACTCTCCTTCTCCTGGCAATGGAGCCGGAGGATCCTCAGCGTCTCTGCAGGGAGAGGACCCGCCAAGGCGTCAGGTTTGTGGAGAGGTGACAGGCTACGTCATGTGGAGTCTGTGGTCACGGGGTGGCAGCCACAGGAGGGATGCCAGCTGATTCAAAGGCTCAGGTGCCCGCAGGGAGTGAGCTTGTGGGTAGCTGTCATTACCTTGCTTTTTACTCAACATGTCTTTCAGGCGCACTTTCTCTCCGCTCACTGGAAAACAGTAACAGGTTCAGTGTCGGTGCACGTCAGGTATCCGTGTGCCAAGCACCACCCATGTGCCCTCAGGGACACAGGCAGTTTGGCACAGCACTCCTCCGGAAAACAAATGTGGACTCCAGGGCAACCCCTCCCCTCTTGGGACCACAGCCCGTGAGCACCACAGGGCTCTGGCGCTGAGAAAGGGCGCCGGAGGACCCGGGGATGCAGGTGTGTGTCTGTGGAGGGAGAGAAGAAGGAAACCGCCATGTGAAATGGGAAAAGACTGAAGACGTCAGCAGGAAGGGGCATGTAGCCAGGTGATGCAGGGCGCTGTCTTTAGACGGGATGACGGGGAGGTCTCTTTGAGAACGGAGTATGTGAGCTAGAGCTGCATGATGATGTAAAGCAATGGGGACCGATATTATCTGGGGGAGGAGGGGGAGGTGGGACAGCCTAGCAAAGGCCTGAGGCGGAAGCGTGCTTGGAGGGTGTGTGGGAGTGCTCCACCCACAGTGGAAGGGGCAGTGTGGTAGGCTACGACTGAGGCTGGAGAGGGGGCGGGCCCTCGGCCACGAACACATCTCAGTGTCTGGAATACCGGGCTCAGGAGGCATGACATTGGGGACCTCTGAGTGGACCTTGGCACACTTACGTGAGTCCAGTTCCTTCTGCAGCGTCTCCCAGACAGTCCGGGCCTCTCCCAGCTCCTCGCTGGCTTTCTTTTTTGCTGCGCCAAAGAGCAGGTCAGACACCGTCAATGTGGCCTCCAGCTACACCATTCCTTGCGAACAGTGACATTTCACATGGTCTTCAAGCAAACCCGGGGGGGGGGGGGGCAGGCTTTATTGAGCAGAAGAATGAGGCTTCCAGAGGCCTCTCTGTTGGCTGTCTGCAGCAGGGCCAGGATAATGGCCCAGGACCTAACCGCTGCATGGGGCGGACCACGCTGGTAATGCTCTGCAGGTGCTGTCACTCCTGGACGAGGGCCCTGCTCCTGGCTGACGGCTCACCTTGCTGGACCTCGTTAATCCGGTTAATCAGGACCTCCACCCGGGGCTCCAGGCTTCCCTCTGCAGGAGGAAAGGAGGGGGAGTGAAGACGGCAGGGCAGGCAGAGGCACATGGGGACCCTCCGGGGGCTCACATGCAAGGCAGGGGGGTTGAGGAAGAGATAAACCAAGATAGTGACCCAGGCTGCGGTAACTGCAGTCAAGGGAACTAGAGGACCTAGGGGTCAAAGACGGAAAGAGTGGGACAGGCTGCTTCTTACGGGAAGGCCTCTTGCAGGTGAAGGCCCCAAATCAAGTGAGGGGGCGGGCCTGCACTGCTTGGGGGGAATGGGAGGCAGGCAGGCAGAGGTCCGCCCTGAGATGGCAACATGGCAGGGAGGGGCCTGGTGAGCAAGCAGAGAGGAGCAGAGGGGAGGGGGAGGGAAGGGAAGGTGAAAACCTGGGTCTAACTTAATCCCTTTTATGCAGTGACAGTCAAGAGGGTAGTTAGCAAGGGGGTTGCAACTGGGTTTTGCGAAAATGTTTTGCCTGATATCCCCTTATACTTTAATTTTGGATCATGGGTCTGTACTTTTATTTTCAAGAATTAAGTTTTAGAAGTAAGAGTGAGTGGGTTCATTTCCACAGGCTGTGAACTGTGGGGCCTGTGGTTTGTTCCACTTCTGTCTGAGCCTCAGTTACAATGGAGACATATGACCTTTCTGCAACTTCTTCACCATATCCATCAAGCTTTCAATTTTCTGTGAGGACCGGGCCTGCCCTGCGGAGACAAAGAGAACATGTCAGAGCCCTGTGGGAGTGAAGGTTGGGGAAGGACCCAACAACCTCGGGCTAGGACTGAGGTGGGCCGAGGGCAGACCTCCCGTCAGAGGTGCCCCGCTCCTTGTCTTGAGGTGGAAACGGCACGAGAGATAAATCGAGTCCCTTCGCGATCAGCTTTTACTAAAGGTAAATGACCCCGCAGACCCCCCTTTACTGAAGCTCAGGGTGCAGGAAGGGATGCACTCTCACCGCTGCTACTGTCCAACGCTCGTGATGTAACGGTGAAAGAAAAGAAAGGAGGGCGAGAAGAAACTGGGAACAGGGAGTCAGAAACCACTGCAACTGGCGACAGCATAATCGACTCGAGTGTGCTGGAGATCTTTTTAAAACCCCACAAGAAAGGACGTTTACTAAGATGTCTCATGTACGCATATATAAATATAAAGAGCTTCCCTGTTATTCTGAAGCCTCCCATAAAGTATTTCATGTTGACTTGTCTACAAGATAGACATTTACGTTTTTCATTCCCTAATCAAGTAGTAGATCTAGGCAATTATTACTAATGGCACTAACATCACAATAAAGATAACCGGACATCATGAGACACTTAAGTAAAAATACAAGGTCGGATTCTTGACCAAAAATGCCACATACTTACTGAGCCTCGCAATTTAAATATCAAGTCAGAAGAAACAGAGACGAGGGACCATTCAAACGGCTCATGAGTGTGACATGAGCAACATTCCGACTGGAAGCTCCACGGGAAAAGCAACCTAGTTTCTTTAACAGATAAATTTGGGGGGAAAGGGAGAAAGGAAGACCCTTACAGATTAAAAGGGATTAAAGAGACATGTTAACCAATTTCCGTAAACAAACTACATTTAGATCTTGATTCAAACAAATGCACTTTAAAAAATATTAATGACACAATCAGGGAAATTTGAAAATTGACCAGATACGCTGATGAAACAAACGAGTTATTATCTCTCCTACTATTTCAGATGTCACAATGGTATGAGCTTTCTGAAAAGAGAGCTTATTTACCCTTTAGAGAACTTTCAGAGATGTACATGGCAACGTCTATGGATTACGTGCTTTGATGCCTGGAATGCTGTGAAGTAAAACGGGGGAGTGGGTGAGGAGACAGGAGCAAACCGACAGCCCGGAGCTGGTCATTGTGAAAGCTGAAAGACGGCTTGTAGGGTTATAGGTTGAAGTTTTTCCATAATAAAAATGTTGAAAGTCAACCAACCAATATAGAGATGCTAAATAACTATTTCTACATGAGAGTGGAGAAAAGAATAGTTCACCAAAAATTACACAAATGGCGAAGAAATATTTGGAAAGATGCACACCCTCAAATCATAATGAAAGAGACGAAAATAACGCAATGTGCCTGGGAGGTGGGTAAAGATGAGGAAGCGTGACAGCGCGTGTTTGGGATGACGTGGGCCACAGGCCCTTCCTTACACACGGACAGACTGGAGACCAATGCGACCTCTGGCAACTATGTGGCTGCAGCAGCATTTGAAGACAATCCCACTTTGGGGGATTTATCCATCAGATATACTCAGATAAATATGCAAAGGGCACGTGAGATGACACTGAAGCAAAGTTTGTTGATGTCAAAGCAGGAAATCACTTGAAAGTCCACCCGTGGAGAACTTAAGCTTCATCCCCACAACCCGGCTCTGTGCAGCGCTCTGTCCCCAAAAACGCACCGACCGCGTCTACATAATCTCTGGCTGGGAAGACAGGAAAGTGTTTACTGTTCGAGTACACTTCTGCATATAGTTATATTAAGTTAATGAATTTCCTCAAGACCCCAAAATGACTTTTTAAAAATATATTTTTTTTATTGGTTTCGGAAAGGAAGGAAGAGGGAGAGATAGAAACATCAATGATGAGAATCATTGATTGGCTGCCTTCTGAACGCCCCCTACTGGGGATCGAGCCCGCAACCCAGGCACATGCCTCTCTCTGAAATCGAACCCAGGACCCTTCCACTGAGCCCAACCAGCTGGGGCCCAAGCCGACTTTTACCATTTGCCCCAGCAATCCTTCTTTTCGGGCCCATTTCCATTCTCCAGAACGGGGAGGCGGCAAACAGCTGCCGAGTTTGCCAACGACTATCTCACGAAACAGCCCGTGTCGTAGGAGTCCCCGATTTTTGACTTCTTTACAGTAATTCCAAATTTACTTAAAGGCGGTAAAAACGGAACCCACAGCCCCCGCACGCCTTTCCCCGGTGCCCGGTCTGTGGACGCTGGGCCGCAGCCGCAGCGCTTCGTTACCCAGCACACCCTGCGGGGCCGTCGGGGGTCAGGGACACTGGCCCGGTGGTGACCCCTCGTGGCCGACATTAACATCTGCCCCTCTGACCCTCCAACGACGGTTAAGAAGTGTCCCCAAGTAGTCACTACACAGACCCCGCAGAGAATCAAACACGAGGACTAAACATGTGCCCTCACGCGTGTGTTCCCTTCAGAACCCAGACCCCTTCTCCGCAGCCAGAAGCCATTTTGTGCGCCCCGCGCAGGTAATAACCTTTTCCTGCGGATTCGGAGGGGAATCACCTCCGCTCCCGCCCGCCCCCACGAAGACCTGTACCCCGCACTCCGCCCCCCGTCCCCCCAGACCACCTTCGGCCTTCCCGGCCTGGTCCGTCGCCGCCTCCATGGACTCAGACCTCGAAGGCCCCGGCAGCCCAGCCATTTCCTCTCAGCTCCTGGGCGCCCGGTTGGCGCCTCCGCCGGGATTGGGCGACACCCGCGAGGGGGCGGGGCGCCTGTAGCGCGCCTGCGCAATGCACTTCACACCTCCTTCCTTCCGGGAGACAGGATAGCTGTTCCGGGCAGACGCCAGTGAAAGTCCTTAAAGGTGGGAGAGAGGGGCGGGACTTCCGGGCTGCCGATTGGCCAGTACGAGGAATCTGGTCTGCGCATGTGCAGAGGCCTCCTTGCGCGTGCGCCCCTCTGGACGTCCAGCACGTGCTCCTGTGCAGTCTATCCCGAGGTGCACACCAGAGCTTTACGCGCCCCCGAAGACTCCGCTCCGGCACCTGGAGCGAGGCAGACCGTGTGCGCTCCTCGGGCCTAGCCTTGGCTGCACGTCTAGGTAGGATGCGGGGGAGCGCGCCAGGGTGGAGCATGAGCCTCCTTCCGCCTAGCTTGATGCCATGGCTGGCCCTGCTACCTGTGGACAGGGAGGGGCCGAAACTGGGGCCGAGGGGGTGAACATGATAGGAAATGAGGTCAGAGAGCAAATGAGCCTGATAGAGTCCCAACCCTGTGGGGATCATAGAGCCGTTCTTCTCAAGGCTGGGGCGGTGCAGGGGGAAGCGATTGGCAGGTCTTACACTTGGGAAACACCAGGATGAGGTCCCTGATTTAAAAAGGTCAAACTGGCCGAAACCGGTTTGGCTCAGTGGTAGAGCGTCGGTCTGCGGACTGAAAGGTCCCGGGTTCGATTCCGGTCAAGGGCATGTACTACATTGATTGCAGGCACATCCCCGGTAGGGGGTGTGCAAGAGGCAGCTGGTCGATATTTCTCTCTCATTGATGTTTCTAGCTCTCTATCTCTCTCCCCTCCTCTCTGTAAAATATCAATAAAATATATTTTTTTAAAAAATAAGAATAAATAAAAAGGTCAAACTGGTCACAGTGTGGCGGTTGGACTGGATGAGGGAGGCGCAGTGAGTGCACTGGTGAGAGGTGGTGCTGGCCTGAGCTGAGGCAGGGACCACGGGTTTGGAGAGGCCGGGGGTGTGAAGACCTGAGAGAGGCAGTGGCTAACAATGTCCTAACGATAAAGCCAGCTCGGGTACAGGAGCCGGTATCTTGGGGAACTTGGCTCTTCGGACATGGACAGAAGAGCTCGTTCTGCTAAAAGGAGACTAGTCGCTATTCTCTTGATTTATCCCGCACAGAGGGTAGGAAAGACTGAGAAGATTAAGAGTGGGTGCGGACCACATGTTGGGCAGGAGCTGGCACACACCACTTCACTGAGTCCTTCCAGCCACCCTGAGAGGGCGCGGTTATCCCCATCTGACAGACGAGGAGGCTGAGTGTACATTTATTTGCCTGAAGCCACACAGCCAGTAAGTGATGGGGCCAGAAGTCAGTTCTGCACCTGTCACCCTAGACTCCATGCTGAGCCTCTAGGAAGCTCTTGTCAGGGGAGGCCTCAGAGGAAGGTCACATGGGCAGAAGCAGACCTGCGCTCTGGACTGAAGAACAGATTTTATACGGCTGGAGGGCAGGCAGGGTGCGGAAGTGGGGAAGCCCTGTCATAGGCCTCTGATGTTGGTTGTGCTCCTGTAAAGTGCCAGGGCACCTCCTCCCTCTTGTCCTCCCTCCCTGTCCCCTTCCCCAGCTGCCTGACCAAGTCCTACCCCAGACACCAGCTGGGGTGGGTGTATGGCAAGGTGGGCCATTCGGTAATGTGCAGATTTTCTTCAAATATAGTGACCAAGATTCAACCCAAAGCTGCAAGGACTGTGAGATTCCTCCATTGGCCCAGGATGTGCTCCCTCTTCTGGCCCATCTTGGCCCATTTAAGGCCTCAGTTATGTGACCCTGTTTCCCCGAAAATAAGACAGTGTCTTATATTAATTTTTGCTCCCAAAGATGCGCTAGGTCTTATTTTCAGGGCATGTCTTATTTTTCCATGAAGAAGAATACGGTACACATTTATTGTTAAATGAAAATAAAGGAAATGTATTACCTGTATACGGTACGGTAGTACGGTAGTTGTCAACACAAAGCAGACAAACTGTGAATCCTACAGTATCAAGAATTTACTCATTTAGCCGAAACCGGTTTGGCTCAGTGGATAGAGCGTCGGCCTACATACTGAAGGGTCCCAGGTTCGATTCTGGTCAAAGGCATGTACATTGGTTATGGGCACATTCCTAGTGGTGGGTGTGCAGGAGGCAGCTGACCTATGTTTCTCTCTCATTGATGTTTCTAACTCTCTATCCCTCTCCCTTCCTCTCTGTAAAAAAATGTCAGAAACGTCGATGAGAGAGAAACATCGACCAGCCGCCTCCTGCACACCCCCCACCGGGGATGTGCCCGCAACCAATGTACATGCCCTTGACCGGAATCAAACCCGGGACCTTTCAGTCCACAGACCGATGCTCTACCACTGAGCCAAACGGGTTTCGGCATATATATACATATATATATATATATATATATATATATATATATATATATATATATATATTTTATATATATTTTATATATATTTTATATATATTTTATTGACATTTTACAGAGAGGAAGGGAGAGAGGTAGAGAGCTAGAAACGTCGGTGAGAGAGAAACATCGACCAGCTGCCTCTTGCACACCCCCTACCGGGGATATGCCCGCAACCAATGTACATGCCCTTGACCGGAATGGAACCTGGGACCTTTCAGTCCAAAGACCGACGCTCTACCACTGAGCCAAACCGGTTTCGGCAAATATATATTTTTTAAAGTGAGCTTATTACCAGGCTCTGTATCCTCATTGTAATGCAGAGTGAGCAGAGCCCTCGAGGCAGGAAAATGCTCTTTTCTTCCAGCTTGTGGGCACCTTGGGAGAAACACCCGAGTGAAGGTCACCAGGAAGAGTTTTTCTCTGCCGCCCGCTAGTTCCGTGTTGAAAACAACCAGAAATGTTGTTCTCTGCTGCCATCTCCTGGGCATCTTGGGAATAACACCTGAGTAGAGGTCACCAGGAAAGTTCTCTGAGGTCTCTGGTGCTTGTTGAGAACAACACCTTAGAGGAGATTACCAGAGAAAGCTGGTTCAGAGGCAGGGCCAGGGCCTGAGGCCTCGAGACTAGGCTTCAAGGCTCCGAGGCCAGCATCTGTCTTATTTAATGATGTCACGCTGCACACTGACAAGTCACAGGCTTTGGTCTTGTGTTGGCAGTGGCAGTTTACAATGAGTCTAAAGGTCTGAGGCCACACTGGCCTGCAGGGAACAGGCATCATTCCACCCCCCTCCCCATTCCTTCTGAATTCCATCACTGACCTGTCCAGGGAACAGCAGCTGCCTGCGGGTGACTGGTTTCATTTGAGTGTACGCCAACTTAAAACAGAATTTTAAAAACATATTTACAGACATTCCACAGTGCTCCTCTAGTCAGGAGCAAAGACCTTTTATTTTATTTTTATTAATCCTCAACCAAGGATATCTTTTTCATTGATTTTTAGAGAGTGAAAGGGAGGTAGAATGACAGAGAGAAACATCAATGTGAGAGAGACACATCGATTGGCTGTCTTCCACATGAGGGATCAAGCCTGCAACCAAGAATTGTACTCTTGACTGGAATCGAACCCAGACCTTTCAGTCTGAGGGCCAACACTCTATCCACTGAGCCAAATCAGCTAGGACAAAGACCTTTTTACAAAAAGGGAATATATCTAGGGCTGTGCAAAATTCAAAACGATCAGATCCCTTTGAAAGAGTCCAGAGTTCATGAAATGGAAACTGACCCATTGGGAAGCTCCAGTGTGACAAAGATTGCCTTCCAGGAATATTCCATTGAGATCGTCCCCTGAGACCTGCCCTAATTTCTCCGCCTGTAGAGAGCAGACAAAAACCCTTAGGACAGACAGAGGACCCAGCCTCCCCCTCTCTCTCCCCCTAACCCTCTCTCTCCTATCCCTTCCCCCTTCTCTTTCCCCCAGCACCAATACCCCTGCTCTCTTTCTCCTAAGTTCCCAGGGCCCTTCGTTCGCCTCTCTAACTTGTTTCTGAGCCCCCGCAGCCCGGATGTCTCACTTTTTCTATCTCTGTGACTTTCTAAATACACTTTTGTTCGTCTTGATTCTGAATTCTTTCTTAGCCCCAGAACTCAAGCACTGAGGTTGCTGGATTAAGGTTCAGTTGTTGGTAACACTCTGGTGCAGATTCGCCGCTAGGAGATCAAGGCTAGTTGCTTCAGGGCCTTATAAGTTAAGAGGAAAAGGAAATCAGAAGGGTGACAAGGAGGGTGGGGAAATGATATTGCTTGGGAGAAAGTCCACTCTGACTCCAGTGTAATAAAACAGATAAGGATGGGCCGCGCCGGGGAGGGAACCGGACGAGCAGCTGGCAGGCTGCGGCAGTGAACCAGCTGAGCAATGAGGGTGGCTAAAATTAGAGTGACTGCGGTAGGAATGAGCAGAAACAGGAGTAATTCTCAGGAAAGATGCCTGACTGAACAGATAGATCTTCATTTTCTTCCTCCTGAAACTGCTAAAAACACGCATGGGATTGTTTGTTTGTTTTTAAGCATAAATACGTAAGGATGAGGAGAATGCTACAGCAAGAACATTTTGGAAGGCACCAAAAAAAAAAAAAATGAACAAGTACTAGATGATTTAGAAAACCAGTAACGAGGAGAACTCAAAGGCGATTTTATTGGCACCATAAAACTCACCAAGAGGGTTAGGATCTGATTATCTCAGGCACCGCTGGAAGTGGCAGTGAAGGGGCAGAGAGAAGTCCTATAATTAGGATTGGTTGAAACTGCTTAAGAACCAGTTAAGACCCCTCCTTGAGTTGCTGGAATACTACCCATCCCCCTTCTTGAGTTGCTGGAATACCACCCATCCCCCTTCTTGGAAAAAAGACTATAAAACAAAAGGAGGATTATGCAAAAAGCGGACATACTGAATAATAAAACCACTTCTCTCACCACCCCAGCCCGATATCTCTGCTCAGCTCCAAGAACACTAGCTGCCCGGACTTCAGCCTCTAGGCAGGAGGATGTTAGGAGAATCTTCTTTGGGTCACGGGAACCAAAGAACTAGAGATACTGAAATCAAGATTTCCCAATAGGATGACCCAGCCAGAGCCACCCACAACACACCTTCCCAGAACACACCTTCCACTTGCCCAAGAACTTCTTCAGCACTTGCTTTGGATCTTCTGGGCTCACCTCAGCTCGAAATGAACCCCAAACCCCACCGTCCTGCTGGGTGGCCCCTGCACTTGCATTTGCACTGCTCCTGCAGATGTAGAGTACAAATGCATCCATCTCCTGTGAGAAGAGCCGCTGCTCCTGCTGATCCACGTGCTGTACCACCTGAGCCAGGGCTGTGTCTGCAGAAAGGCATCAGGTGCAGCTGCTGAGCCTGATGTTGGAAGAGGCAGTTCCCACAGGGAAAAACCTATATTTTTAATTGTTTCCTATGACCCTGACTTTCATTCCTGTTTCTATGAAATCTTTCTGACAATACACTCACCTAGACTAAACAAACAATAAGAGCAACAAAACCCCACCAGGGCCTATTTATATCCTCGGAGCTCCCAATCACCTTTTTAGTCCCCACACTTTAAAAAAGATCCTTTAACTTGAAAGAGAGCAAAACAAGACACACACAAAGGAACAGGAAGTAGCAACTTAGAAGAAACAGCAGCCCATTCAAGAAAGCAAAACAACAAAATATCTATGGTCCGGCCCGGTGTGGCTCAGTGGTTGAGTGTGGACGTATGAACCAGGAGGTCACGGTTTGATTCCCAGTCAAGGTATACGCCCGGCGTTCGGGCTCGATCCCTAGTGTGAAGCATGCAGGAGGCAACTGATCAATTATTCTTATCATTGATGTTTCTATTTCTCTCTCTCACTTCCTCTCTGAAATCAACAAAAATATATTTTAAAAATTTTTATGAATTATATCTTCAGAGGGATAAAAGGATCAACGACCAAGGATAGCAGCCAGTGCATTTAAAAAGAAAAGAAATTCAAGAAACAAAAAAGAAAGTCAATAACCCTGGAATGAAGAGAGGCCCCACTGTTGACTGTTGTATGTCAACAACAGGGTTGTGCTATCAGAAGTCATGTTGACTAGTTGAAGAGAAAAAGATTTTTTAGAAAGAAAAATGAAAGTCAAAAGAAGAAAAATAAATGTAAGAAAATTCCCCAAAAGTAAACTAAAAAGAGACAAACATGGAAGCCAAGAGACAAACATAAGAAAATTAGTGCTAGGCCAGGAAATCCTATATCTGACTATCAAGAGTTCTGCTAAGAATAGGCACAGAGAAAATGTAGGAGAGGGGATCATCAAGGAGGAAAAAATTATTCCCAGAAATGAAGGATACAAGTTTTCAGATTAAGAGTTAAGTGCCCAGCCCTAACTGGTTTGGCTCAGTGGATAGAGCATCAGCCTGCAGACTGAAAGGTCCCTGGTTCGGTCAAGGGCACGTACCTTGGTTGCGGGCACATCCCCAGTAGGAGGTGTGCAGGAGGCAGCTGGTCGATGTTCCTGTCTCATCGATGTTTCTAACTCTCTATTCCTCTCCCGTCCTCTCAATAAAAAAAATCAATAAAATATATTTTTTTAAAAAAAAGAGTTGAGTGCCCAGCACAGTTGATGAAAGTAGACACACACCAGAATGTTAGGACTATAGGGCAATATAACCTTAATGGCCTTTTGTAAGCTTCCCACCACAGGAGGACAAAGACCAGAAAAACTTGCTGGACACCCGGAATCAGACCAGATAGAAAGTGTCCTAAAGACACCTGATCACACACCCACATTCCATCTGCATTCCAAGCCCACCAACTCAGCCCCCAGACCCACTGATGACACGAGCTTCCGGCCAGTGACTACCTATGTGGACGAAACTCCAGCTTCTGGGTGCTGCCGTCATCTACCCACTGTCTCCTGGTGGGGCAGTCCTTCCCTTCGGATACTCCACCCTCCATCCCCTTTCCTTACGTAAATTCAATTTTCTTTCATCTCCTTTAGCCCAATTAGCTTGCCCACACACGGTTTGAGGTTTCTATTTAAGAAACATTAAAGAACCGACTTTAACATTTCACAGAGCATGGAGACGAGATCCCTAAATGTTCCAAAAGGAGAAAAACAGGTCAGAGGGAAAGGAATTCAGCTCCCAAACTATTCACCTCCCAAACATACTGTCCAAGACAGCAGTGGAGGAGAGGATCCAGCCAAATGAAGGAGTAAGCTCAGAGAGTTCTTCCTCTGTGGGATACAGAAAACACGATACCGTTGAAGAAAAAGAAACTGGCCCAAGGTGGAGCCCCTTAGAACAGCAAATCAAGACTTACTTGCAGTTTCAGCTCCTCCCTGGAATGTGGCCTCAAACCAATCAGTCTGGAATTTCCTGATCAACTCTAGTAAGATAATCTGTTTGATAAGAGCCTTCAGCCTGTTCCAAAAGATAGGTAACTTTGTGCTGAAACCAGTTTGCCTCAGTGGATAGAGCGTCCCTCTTCAGACTGAAAGGTCCCAGGTTTGATTCCGGTCAAGGGCATGTACATTGGTTGCGGGCACATCCCCAGTAGGGGGTGTGCAAGAGGCAGCTGGCTGATGTTTCTAGCTCTCTATCCTTCTCCCTTCCTCTCTGTAAAAAAATCAATAATATATGTATATTATATAAAGATAGATGACTTTGCCCGAAACAGTCCTTATTCTTTTGCTAATAACTTCCTTATCTTGTCTTCATGCCTATAAAAGCCTCACATTGTGTACAGGTTCATGTACATTGGAAGGAAGTTAATTAGGAGAAATATTTTAGAGGCTGGGGAGGGACCACCGGAGGTTAGCTCCAGGGCATGTCTGGCCCGTCTCACTCAGTCCCCATCAGCTGGACCCCAGCAGCAAGCTAACCTACCGGTCAGAGCATCTTCCCCCTGGTGGTCAGTGCACGTCATAGTTGACCTGGTCAGATACTTAGCATATTAGGCTTTTGTTATATAGATTGCTAGTACTCATCTCATCTTATTACTGGCCGGTTGGTCAGTCAGGTGGTCGGATGGATGTACAGTCATCACTTGGCCTTTTATATATATAAAAGTGGCTGGGTGCACGAAATTCATGCACATTAAAAGGGAATTAATTAGAGGAATTATTTTAATATTGCTATTTGCCCTTTCTCTATAATAGAAGTGTCAGAGATTAAAGAAAGTTAGTAAGTACAGCTGAAACCGGTTTGGCTCAGTGGATAGAGCTTTGGCCTGTGGAGTGAAAGGTCCTGGGTTCAATTCTGGTCAAGGGTATGTACCTTGGTTGCAGGCACATCCCCAGTAAGGGGTGTGCAAGAGGCAGCTGGTCGATGACTCTCTCATTGATATTTCCAACTCTCTATCCCTCTCTCTTCCTCTCTGTAAAAAATCAATAAATATTTTTTAAAAAAAAAGAAAATTAGTAAGTACAATAAAAAAAAAGAATTCAGAGCCAAGGAACTCAAATTATAAGAGAAAGTTTATTTAGAAAGTCACAGCAGTAAAAAAATAAATAAAAATTAAGAAATTAAGAAAAGAATAAGAGAAAAAAGTGAGCCAGCTGGGCTGCACGGGCTCAGGAACTAAGTTACAGAAGCAAAAGAATGGTCCTTGTTGCGTAGGAAAAAGAAAGGCAGATGTGCCTTGGGGAAGGAAAAGGGGAAAGAGCACACACGGGTCCTTGGTCCTGAGGGCTTTCATCCCCTCTTTAAGGCGGGTCTCACGGGAGATCCCGGGAGAGGATCTCAGTAGAACATTCATCGGTGTTTCCAGGTCCATCCGTCTTTTCAGGTGTGGCCTCCACTGATCGGTCAGTGCTAGGGAGGGTCATTAATCGTTGCCTCTGAGCCTGATATCAGCTAAGGTGTCCCTCCATCTGGTTTTGCTGCTTTTCTGGGCCCTGAGCTGAAACCCATCAGTGGCCTAAGTGTCATCACTAGTTTGACCAAAACTCAGACTCTGCGCTGAGCAGACCTGAGGCTTTGTTCTTAAGATCACTTGATGTGCAAAAAGAAAGAAAGGAAAAAAGGTTGCTTGATGTGGGTCAGAACCTCACTGTCCTGAGGACTTAATGCTTAGGGGAGTGGTCCCACAGGGTTTGTGCGGGAGTCCTATGAGGCTGTTCTTCAGTCCCCTTCTTTCTCCTCCGGGGGGGGGGGGGGCTATCACATGATCAGCAGTATGCTGGGGGGGGGGGGGGAGGCAAGATCACCCTGCGGGCGAGGCCCCAGCCTAGAGTTTCCCGTTCCTAAGTCCCGGGGGCTTTCTGCCCTGGTGACATTCTGTACCTGGCCTGTGGTTCCTACTCTCCTCACGTCTGTCTAAATACCTACTGTGTCAGTTCGGTCCTCAGTTGGTTGAACCTGAGGATGCAAAACCTGGGGACATGAAGTGCCAACTGTGTATTCATTAGGGCGGAAAAATCCCAGTATACTAGTAAGTACACCCAAGTAGTTCTGTTATATTGGAAATCAGCCAGTTGAACAGAGGACGCCTTAATCAGTAAGCCAAATTTGGAGTCTTTATTATGCTGGCGGTCTCAGAGGAGTTACCTCCAAAGTCTGAGCTAAGTAACATGGAGGAAGCTTTCCCTTTATACCCTCCCGTTTCTTTGTCTCCTGAATATGGGGCTTTCGCAGGCTTTCCAAAGAGCCCCACGTACTGAGATGGGGACAGTGTGCTTAGTAGATATTTTGCAGGAAGCTTGTAACCTTGAGCACAGCATAACTCAGATAACCAAAGGACACCTGGCATGGGAGGAATCAGGGACAGACTAGAGCAGGGGTGGGCAAACTTTTTGACTCGAGGGCCACGATGGGTTCTTACACTGGACCGGAGGGCCGGAACAAAAGCAGCCTGACCATGCTGGCACTCTCCTCTTGGGCTGCTGGTGAAGGAGCGGAGGGGAGAGCAAGAGAACCCTCCGCTCTTTGGGCTCCGCGGGCCGGATAAAACAGCCGAACGGGCCGGATGTGGCCGTAGTTTGCCCGCGGGCCTTAGTTTGCCCACGGCTGGACTAGACCCTTATGTGGGCAGAGTGGCTTGCAAGGCCAGATAATTGAGCTTATTTTCCCTATTATTTGAGCAAGCGTGCTTACAGAAGCCAGGAATAGCAGATTTAATTAACAGAACAAAGGACCATCTATGTTTTGTGGACAATTTTAAACAGCAGTTTTTACAAAAGAGAGGTTACGGGAACAAGATGGAGTGCCTGTGCTTCAGTTCAAACCCATACTGTTCAAAGGTCGACTGTAATTTGCGTGTCACTGGCCATAAAGCTAAAATATGAGACTTCTCCATTTAATACCAGGGACTTGGCAACCCTCTCTGCTAAACAAATGCGTGAGAAAAGTGGTGGTAATGCTCTGGATTTGCAACTCAATTTTGTCAACTCACCCAAACTCACAAGAGCCAGGTGTATAACCCAAGATGCCAATGGTCAGTTCACAGAGAGAAATACCGATTACTAACTTTGTCCCACGGAGGGCTCGAGATCCTAGTTCAGTTCTTTTCATTCCCGCCTTCAAGCCTCCCTTCAGACCCCCCTCCTGTTCACATGTCAGTCCCCCTCCTGTTCACATGTCAGACCCCCTCCTGTTCACATGTCAGTCCCCCTCCTGTTCACATGTCAGACCCCCTCCTGTTCACATGTCAGTCCCCCTCCAGTTCACATGTCAGACCCCCTCCTGTTCACATGTCAGACCCCCTCCTGTTCACATGTCAGACCCCCTCCTGTTCACATGTCAGACCCCCTCCTGTTCACATGTCAGTCCCCCTCCAGTTCACATGTCAGACCCCCTCCTGTTCACATGTCCCATTTCCAGCTGAGGAGGCTGGCGTTTGCTCAGGCACATTCCAGGGAAAACATACTGAACTTGGATATTTCCCAAATTTCCTCATTAAAAGATTATCATAGATGTGATCTTCTGGGAGTGCTGACATTAGGGAAAAAAAGAAAAGAAAAAAAAAGAGGAGGTGGGCGGGCCCTGAAGGCAGCTGCACCCACTAGTTTCGCCCGGAGAGGACTCGGAGGTCTCCGGGCGGTGCCCTGGGGCTGCTGTGGCCTCCGCCCGCCCCGAGCACGGCCTCGCGCCCGGAGTTAATAATGGGGCCCGGCGTTTCCCTCTCTCTGGCCCGGGGTTTCCCTCTCTCTGGCCCGGGGCTTCCCTCTCTCTGGCCCCGGGGTTTCCCTCTCTCTGGCCCGGACGCTCCCCCGCGCCCCCGCCTCCCCGACGCCGGCCCGCCCGTCCCTCTGCCCGTTTCCAAGATGGCGGCGCGCTGCCGCCCGCCCCGCCCCGCCCCCGGCCGGCCGGCCGCCCCGCCTCCCGTGCGCGGGGCCGCGCCGCGCGCGCCCGCCGCCCCTTCCGCGCGAGCTCCACCCAGGTCGGCAGCAGCGCGGTCGGCGGCGGCGCCTATTTCCCGCCATTGTGCGAAGTGGAGGTTGAGGGGCCGGACGCGCAGCTCCCCGTGGCCTGCAGCTCCCGGGCTGCCGCCGCCGCCGCCGCCGCCGCGGTCCCCGGCGGCCCCGCGCCCCGCGTGTCGCCCTGCGTGGGAGGGCGCGGGCGAGGAGCGGCCGAGCCCCTGAGGAGGCGCCGCGGCGCGGGACGCCGCCCGGCGAGATGCCGTGCGGGGAGGACTGGCTGAGCCACCCGCTCGGGATCGTGCAGGGCTTCTTCGGTGAGTGGCGGCGGGGGCGGGCGGGCCGGCCGGGCCGGGCGGGCGGGCGGGCGGCGGCCGCCGAGTTTGCGAGCCGGGGGCCGGCGCACGCGGGGCGGCCGCCTCGGGGGCACGCGCGGCCCAGACGGACCGGGGGCCCCGGCCTGCGCCGCCGGCGGGCGCCCGGCCCCCGGCCCCCGAGCCGGGCCGCAGGTGCCTCCCACCTGCCGGAGCCGCGGGCCGCCGGCGGGGCGGCCGGGGTGACGCCGCGAGGAGCGGCCGGGCGGCCGGGCGGCCGTGATTGACGGACGGCGGCGCTGCCCCGGCCGCCCCGCCGGCGGCCCGAGCCCCGCGGCCGGGCGGGCGGGCGGCCGCGCCCGGGGAGGTCCCGGGACCCCCGGAGGGCCCGCCGAGCCGGGCGGAGCGGAGCGCTCTGCCCCCGCGGAGCCCGCGGGGTGTTTCAAAACTTCCGGTGCCGGAGCGCCCGCCGCAGAAGTTGGCACTCGCCGCGGCGACACCCGCCCGCCCGCCCGCGGCGAGATGAGATTTGTTGTAACAGCTTCGTCCCCGCCGGGGCGGCTTTCACCCCGCCGGCCGCCGCCCCCGCTCGCACCGACCCCCGCCCGGGAGCCGCTCCGCCGCGGACACGCTCCGCGCCCGGCGGTCGCAGCGGCGGCTGTCGGTGCTGCTTTTCTGCCCGGGGCGCCGCGGGGAGGGCGAACTTAAGACGTGAGGCTGGGGACGGGCCGCCCGGCCTCCGGACCCCCCCCTGCGGCCCGGCGGGGAGGCAGACGCCGCCAGAGCCCCCGGCTGGACCCCTGGCGCCTGGCCGCCTGGCCGCCGCGCGGAGCTGGAGCGGCCTCGGCCCCTTTAAAGCCTCGAGGGGTAGTTATGGGTGAGGACGACCAATCAGGGGCCGGCGCCTCCGGGGGCGGGGCCGGAGCCGCGGGGGGAAACGGGTGTGTTTCAGCCGCACTCCGTCCGTTCCCTCGAGTTTGAACTCCGTGTAGTTCACTTCCCCGGGTTCGCAGTCGGAAACTGGACGCGGCGAATTGGAAGGCGTCCTGGGTGGGCATCTGCGTGGTAACCAGCGAACACGGACAGCCTGATAAAGAAGAAGTGGGAACTGTGTGTGTGTGTGTATATATGTATATACATATATATATACACACACATATTTTAAAAGCCACACCCCCTCCCCACACACAAAAAAAATCATATATCCACCAAGGGTGCTTTGAGGAAGGGGCAAATATCCCTCTGCCAGATCCTAGGAATTGATGTTCCTAGTACGGGAACCCCGTAATTGATATCCAAAATTGATGGCCCCAAAATGTGGAGTGAAGGTTAAATTGCATCGTTGGTTTATCTGGGCGCAGACTCCTAGAGACTTTATGTGAAAAACCCTTCAAAAGTATAAACTTTTTTTGGTGCCAAATGGGGGCATTTCCAGTTACTGATCTTTAGAACATTTACCTAGGAGAAATTCCCTGTATCTTAGTTATGCTGAATAAGTGAGGTGGTTTCATATTTGATAAGAGATTTGAATGGATTTGTATCCGATTTTGTCTCCTAAGTGTATCTCATCATGGTACAGAAGTGATATAATCTAGGTCTAACGGACTGGCTGTACAGTAGTTGGAAAATTTTGTCAATTGTGAGGGCCGGGACGTTCATCTCCCCCCCCCCCCCCAGAATAATTTGTTCCTATATAGGGTGTGTCTTACAGAGAAGAAACTAATATTGGGTCGGCGTGATTTTTTTTAAATAGAGAAGCTGTTCTGAAGTATAGTATATATATATTTTGCTGTATTTTCCTGTCACTTGGGAATGTACTGAATAACTTTATAAAACAGCACCGTGGGTATGTCTGTGTGAGAAGTATGTCAGGTGTTAAACTTCTAAGCTCTTTTTGGTTTAGTGGGAAGTTGTTTAAACCCACTCCTCCCCTTAACCCCTCCATAGAAAAACAATGCAGCAACTTTGCTGTGGCTCACGGCCTTCCTTGGTTCCCCCTGCCTGACTCTCACACTCACCCCCACATTCCCTCGCACGGAGCTCTCTCTCTTTGGCTTTAACCCTTGCCTTCTGGCCTCTGCTCCTGCCCAGCCCACTTCCCTTCCTGGCTAGATCTCACTCCTCCTTCCTTCGGGAACTGCAGTGCTTCTGCTTCCAGTTACTCCCGGACGCTGCGTGTCCGGAACTTAGCCTGTTGTTGAAGTTACTTGTTCTGGGATCCTTTGCTGGATTTTGGCTCTGAGCAGTCTTGGTCTGAGCTGCCTTACTCACGGGCATATCCTCACCGCCTGGCACATGCTTTGGGCATTGGAAGTGCTTGGTGACGTTAGTTGAACAGAGGCAGTGGGTGGTTTCTGGACCACACATCTCAAACTTCGGACAGTCCTGGCAGGCCTTATATTGATTGATGCCGAGAATGTGTGAGTATGTCCCATAGGAATCACTTTTATATACAAGTCCTAATTCTTTCTTCTTGGCTCAGATAAGAAACTTTGAATTCTGTGCGTGGCTACTCATAACTATATGAGTCTTAATTTATCTTTGTGAACCAATCTGTACTTGAGTTTGTATTTGCCATATTATAATTGTTCACATGTAAAGTTTTTTTCTGCAAGCCTTCATAAAATGCATTTAGTGTTTCAGTTCCAGTTTCTAAAAGACTTTTTTATACAGGACATTGAGGTCCCAGGCTTAAATTAAGACTTAGGAGTGCTTCAGGCCAGCAGGTTTCTATCAGGCTCTGTGATGGGCATAAGGCTCCAGTCCGCTCCCCACCCATTGCTCATTTCCTGATCCCTACCACAGTGCTTCCCCAAGCAAAGGCGGGGATCTTCCAAAAAGAAAGTTTTGTACACTTTTTTCTTTTAATCATTTTTTATTTAAAAGAAATTTTCTTTATTTAAATTGATTAAAACTTGAATTAATAACCACTGTTAATTTCAGAAGTAGGAATGCTTGTCAACTCTGACTTTTATTGTTTTCTTTTTTAATTGTTGGTTGAGTCAAGATAATCATTTTTGGTTATATTCAAGATACTTTGTATCTAAAAGAACTAGCGTATCTCCTACAAAAAAAGCAGTGGTGTGTGAAGGCGGGCAGGAAGGAGGACTTTCTAGTAGTTTGGAGAATTTAAAGCAGTAAGAAAATTGATTGAAAGTTGGGATGCCTTTTTATTGTCACTATGATTCTTATCAGGCAATTAATGTCCTCTTATTTGTATCCACCTTGGATTTCTCCTGCCACCACACCCTGGGTAGCCACTGATAAGAAGGGATCTGTTATGGGGCTGTGGAACCCCAAACAAGGGAGGGTGGCTTGGTATCCACAGAGACTGCTGATGGGTCAGGAACCGGGAAACTCGCAAGAATCCAGCCCAACTTTATCTCTTCTCCACATAGCTCCCAAATTCACTTGTTTTTAGTTTCAACCCACACTAGCCAGCACCTCCCATTTAACCCCAAATTCCAGGGTTAGAGAAACTGATTGGCCTACTGTGGAGTCAGGAGTCCACTCCTACCCTGGCCAGCTGTGGCCAGAGCACAGCTATGTTACGTTATGTAGGCGGCATGACTGTTGAGGCCCACACCTCCACGGGGCGGGGACTTCTCAGAGAAGAATGGATTGGGCAGTAAAGGCAAAAGGCATAAATATATAAATATGCATTTTAACTCATTACATAATAACTGGCACGTGCTTACAAAAAACAGTGGTATTAAATGAAGAGTTAAAAGTATACCCTTCCTGTACTGAGGTAATCACTTTTAACTGTTTTTGCTTTTAGTTCTTTTTTCTTTGCAAAACTTTTCATTGAGGTGTAGCTCATAATATTCACCACTTTAAAATTTAAGTTCATTGGTTTTTAATATATTCACAATGGTGTGCAATTACTATCATTTAGATTACCCCAAAAAGAAACCCTAAACCATAAGACCAGGATCTCACAGTGAATTCTTATACATACACAATATATAAAACAAAAATTTGATAAATTAGGCATTATCAAAATGAAAAACTTTTCTGCCCTGATCAGTTTGGTCAGTGGTTAGAGCATCAGCCGGTGAACCAGAGAGTCTCAGGTTCAGTTTCCCGGTCAAGGGCACATACCTTCTTTGCACTTTTAATCCTCCACCCCCAGTTGGGGTGTCTCTAACACATCAATGTTTCTTTTTCTCCCTCCCCCATCCTTTCCACTCTCTCTAAAAATCAATGGAAAAAATAGCCTCATTGGGTGAGGATTAAATAAATAAAACCTTTTGTTATGTCAAAGATATTTATTAGGAGAATAAAAAGACAAGTTATGAACTGGGAGAATGTTTTTTGAAAATCATGTATCATAAAAGAACTTGTATCTAAGATTATATAAAGAAAACACAATTTAAAAAAGCAAAATATTTAAATAGACATTTTACCAGTTCAGTATTGTTAGCCACCTGGGAAATACAGGTTTAAATCGTGATGAGTTATTACGCACCTATTAGAACAACCACAATCGGAAAAACAATAGTGACAATAGCAACCACTGGCAAAGATACAAACAGCTAGATTCTTAGCCATTGCCAGTGAGAATGCAAAACGAAATAGCCACTCTGGAAAACATAAAGTTATAAAGTTAATCACACATTTCCCATATACCCAGCTCCCATTCCTAGATTTTTGCCTAGAGAAATTAGCGCTTATGTTTATACAGAAACCTACATGCACATGTTTATAGTTGTTTTGTTCTTAGTTATCGAAACTTGGGTACAATCTGTCCAATAGCTAATTGGGCAAATTAATGGTTAAACTATACAGTGGAATACTATTTAACAACAAATATAAGTGAACTATTGATACACGCCTGGCCTTAGAGATTCACTAGGACTCGTGATTCCATGCTAAGATTTATTACAGCAGCATAGTGAGGATAAATAGCTGGGAAAAGACAGATGGAGTCTGGAAGAATCCATATGTAACCTTCTTTATGCTTTCTCCCTGGGAGAGTTCGTAGATTGGAGGATGTATTTTAAAAAAAATACATTTCATTTATTTTTGGAGAGAGGAAGGGAGAGGGAGAGTTGGAAACAGCGATGAGAGGAACATCATCAGTCAACTACCTGCATGGCGCCTACTGGGGATAGTGCCCTAATCAGGAATCGAACCAGGGACCTCTTGGTTCATAGGTTGATCCTCAACCATTGAGCCATACTGGCTGGGCGAAAATGTATTAAGATGTCAATTCTCTTTAAAAATTTAGTCTATAATCTCAACACAATCCTAATCAAAATTTTATATATAGAAGTTAAGTTGGTTCTCAGTTATGTAGCAATGTTGAGGGTTAGAATAAGACAATTGGAAGAAATTAACTACCTGATTTTAAGACTTACTATCAAATGATAGTGATTAAGACAGTATAGTAATACTATAAAGGTAGACAAATAGATCAGTGTAACATAATGGAGAATCTAGAAATAGACTAACAAATACAGTGAATTGATTATTGACAAAAGTGTGAAAGTAATTTAGTGCTAGAAAGTTTTTAAAATAATGCTGGTTTGACAAGTATAATCTTTTTTGGGAAAAGTGGTATGGGTTACAGACCTAAATATGAAAAATAAAAAATTTAGGAGAACATGAACTTGGGGTTAGTGACCATTAAAGAAAAAGCTGATACGTTGGACTTTATCAGCAACTTTAATATACACTATTGGAGCTGGAATTACGCGGCTGCTGGCACCAGAAGATCCAACTACGAGCTTTTTAACTGCAGCAATCGTTGGACTTTATCAAAATCAAAAACTCATCAAAAGACACCATTAAGACTGTTAAGAAAGTTACAGATTAGGAAAGAGTATTTGCCTTACATATATCTGACAAAAGACTTACATCTAGAATACACAAAGAATTAGTACCTCAGTTTCCTGACGCGTTAAAGCTAGTGTGCAGTGGCATTCAACTTCAGATGGCCAAGAAGGCATAGGAAGCATGATGGAGTGGTCTGTGTGTGCCAAGCAGGACTCTTGGTTGCAGATGACTCAGCTGATTCTACTTACACCAAGAAAGACGAATACGTGTCTTGTAACAGAATTCATGGGTGGTGTGTGGAGCCTAATTACAGCCCAGCAGCTAAACTGTCTAAGGAATCTGGTCTCCTCTCTGTTTTTCTCTGGGATGGCTTAGCTCTCAGACAGACCTCGGTCACACCGGCAGCTTCCAGGCACAGAGTGCTCCACGAACTTGAATTTCTGGTAGTGCTCATCCTCGACCTTGCTCGAAGTCAAGAGCAGCGACTTTCAACCTTTTTCATCTTATGACACACATCAGTTAATTGCTAATACATATTTTTGCCTTTCTGACACACACACAACAGGTATATGTTCATTCATTGTTGGCTGTTTAATGTTTTTATTTGGCAGTAAGGGAAGCGAGGTCAGTGCCCCTGACTAAAGTCAGGTGTGGCACGTTTTAAAATGCTTGGGGCACACATGTTGATCTGGAGCAGTGGTTCCCAACCTGAGCATCTGTCAAATTCTGACACACACCCCTGCCCCGTGACATATAATTCCTACTATTCAAAATATGAACTCCTCTTCACGTGGAGGAAGCCTAAAAGGCCGTTAACTTGGTCTAAACAAACTTCCAAAGAACATGGCATCCGTGAAAGAGAAAAATAAAAGAACGAAAGGACAGCTGAAGTACTGAGGAAGAAATCACCAAGAAATTGTTTTAAAAAATAATATGAACTGACATGAAAAAATAGGTTTTAAAACACATAAGAGAGAATTGAAATGAATAAATGTGTGTGTGTGTGTATGTGAATATATATATATACACACACACACACACACTGTATCTGAGGCCCCTAGAATAATAAATGCATAAAATGTACTGCCAACTCCTTGGATTGCCCCACGTTGGGGAGCACTGATCTAGAGCAGCGGTCCCCAGCCTTTCAGACCTCGGACCACCAGTTGGCGGCCGCTGACCCAGAGTTTGCCACTCCCCGAACCTCAGCGTGTCTGAGTTTTGCTTCTCTTTGCAGGCCCAGCTCAATACCACCTCCTCAGAAGCTCTCCCTGAGGTTGTTTGACCTGCATGAGCTGGTGGTGGTGTCTTTTCCTTTGCTTTTGGCTGTTATTCTATCTATCACAAAGCTTGTCTTTAAGTTCCTTCCACCCTAAGTGTCCTTACAGGACTTAGCAGAGTGCTGGGTATACGATGGGCTTAATAAATAGTGGGCAGTTATTGTGTGCTTGATTTTTTTCTTTTTTGGAATTGTCTAAGGCAGTCCTTTAATTGTCCAGCAATACCAGATAGTTGCAAGTTGGCCTTTACCAAGAAGCCTACTGCACACATGAGTGACTCCCACTCCCAGCCACTCCAGGAAGCCGTGGCGCATTCATGCTTGGTAGGCTTAGGGTGGCAGGCATGGCTGCATAGAAGTCTTTTCTTTAAACCACTTTTTCCATTTTGTCTAGAAACAAAAATACCCATTCTTTTTTTAAATCCAGTTCAGTAGTCATGTATTGGCACAACAGTGGTTCTCCAGAGTTTCCGATTCGGTAGGTATGGGATGGCTGGAAATTTTGCATTTTTAACTAGTCACGTGATGCTAATGTTAGTGGTCAGGGGACCATGCTTTGAGGACCAATTTTATTAGTAGATTTAACCTTCATCGCACATCAGAATCACCTAGAGTGATCTCTCTCTCTCTCTCTCTTTTTTTTTTTTTTTGATCAGTCTCTCCTTTTTTTAGAAGTAGTCTTTGATAAGCTAAATAAAAGTGTTTGGTGGTAGCAGGATTTTAAATATAAATGGTGGGAGTAGTTTGGTGGGTCTTGTTCCGAAAATAGGTATTCCTAATTCTGCTGATGATGCACTCTGTGGTCTTAGCAAGTTTTTCTAATTTTTCAAAGCCTGGGTGTTCTTATCTTTGACATGACATTAAAAACACCTTTCTCCTCATTTCACATCATCACTGCAAAAAAACCACCAATGGCCTAGCCAGTGTGGCTCAGTGGTTGAGTGCCAATGCATGTGCCAATGCATGCACCGAGAGATCGCTGGTTTGACTCGCTCCTGGTCAGGGCACATGCCTGAGTTGTAGGCTTGTTCCCTGGTGTGGGGCATGTAGGAGGCAGCCAGTTGACGTTCTCACTCATCGATGTTTCTGTCTCTCCCTTTCTTTCCTCTCAAAAAAAAAAAAAAAAAAAAGCCATAAAAATAGTGTTTTTTTAAAAGTCTAGATGTAGGGGAGAATTTCGTGAAAATTATTTGCATGTTCTTGAAGTATTACCCAAGGTTACCTATTGGTTGTGACTGTACGTGGAGAAACAAAACCGTTCGACTGGGTTCCCAACGTAACATCATCCGTGAGGGCAAGGTGGTCATCGCATGCAAACACAGCATCCGCATCACCTGTGGAATTCCGACAACATGGAACTGCAGTCACTCTAAGAAAACATCAGACAAAACTAAAATGAGGTGCATTCTATTTTTAAAGGCCTGTATTCTTAAATATGAATGCCATAAAAGAGGAAGTGGTCCAGATTAAAAAAGCAATATGTGACACGAGGCAGGGTCCCACGCTGAAGGGGGAATGCAGGGAAGGTTGTTTCGGGTCAGATGACAAATTGGAGTAGGGATGGTTGGTTAAATAAAAAGTATTGTATCAATTTTTAACTTCTTGAGGTTGATGACAGTACTGTGATCTGTTGTTAGGAAACACATTGAAATACTTAAAAACTAAAACTGTGTGATGTGTGTAACTTAATCTCAGATGGGTCAGAAAAGTGAACGTGAGAGAGAGCAAATGCTGAAGCAAATGAAGCAAAGATACAGGTGTTCTTTGTACTAGTCATGTGTCCTTCGGGAACATTTATTCCAAAATAGAATATTAAGAAAACGGCAACAACCTCAGCTCTTCATTTCAGTCTGTATAGCGCAGTGTGCCGTACGAAGGGGGCTCGAGGCGCTGCTGTGTCTGGGGGCCCTCTCTGTGGGTGTTCCCGGCCAGTCCTCGCCCCGAGACCCTGCAGAGGGGGCACCCTGGTGTGGCCGCCAGCCTGCCCGCCGGGGGGCAGCTTCTTACCTCAGCAGTCTCTTATTCTGTCGTGTAGCTCGACCTCTGAAAAGTGTATTTGTCTTTCAGCCCAAAATGGAGTTAACCCTGACTGGGAGAAGAAAGTAATTGAATATTTTAAGGAAAAGCTGAAAGAAAATAATGCTCCTAAATGGGTAAGCTTACTGCTCCTCGTGGGGGAAGGAGTTGGGGCTGACATCCAGTTTCTCTCAGTAGAGTTGTTATCTATATATAATTTAAAAATATATAAATTAGTGTGTGCTGCCTTCAGCTTTAAGTGCTTTAAGTACCTATATATTAAAAGATTTTGGTCTCTTTTACAACTTAAATTTAAAATCAGGCAACTGAATGTTTCTGTATCGGTGCCTCTAGAGGGCAGTAATTGACCATGTAACTTGCTAAGACAGAAAAATTGGTAGTTGTGAGCTTTAATTATTATTTATTTAAAAAATTGGCATGTGCTAGTCTTTAAAGTTTAAAAAAATATTTTATTTTTTTTATTTTCATTTTTTTACAGAGAGGGAGAGCAATAGAGAGTTAGAAACATTGATGAGAAACATCGATCAGCTGCCTCCTGCACACCCCTTACTGGGGATGTGCCCGCAACCAAGGTACATGCCCTTGACTGGAATTGAACCCGGGACCCTTCAGTCCGCAGGCCAATGCTCTATCCTCTGAGCTAAACCATTCAGGGCTAAAAAAAAAAATTATTGCTTTTTAGAGATAGGAAGGGGGAGGGAGAGAGAGAGGGAAAAAAAAGTCAGTGTGAAAGAGAAACATCAGTCAGGTGCCTCCCACATGCACCTTGGCTAGGAATTGACCCTTTGACCCTTTGGGGTGCAGATAATGACCTCCAAACTGAGCCCACCAGACGGAGCTCAGCCTTTCTGCTACTTGAAAAGTGTTCACAAGGAAAGCATTTGTTTTTACATTGTAGTCAGATGCCATTACACAGAACTCGGAGGCACTTTTGTCCGGCTGTTATGCTGACTCTGCACTGAGCATATCGGCTTCCTAATGGGGCTGATTTTTGTGCCTGGGTTGCGGTTTGGGGCTGGATTTAAAGCCTCTGTGTGTGTTTGAGCTTACTGTTGTACAGACAGACTACCGCATTGATGTGCTCATTTTCCTTTAAGGTACCATCATTGAATGAGGTTCCCCTTCATTATTTGAAACCTAACAGTTTTGTGAAGTTTCGCTGCATGATTCAGGATATGTTTGACCCTGAGTTTTACATGGGAGTTTATGAAACAGTGAACCGAAACACAAAAGCACGTGTATGTATGGCTTTTTATCATGGAACTTTCTATTTATAATAGTGTATTTTATGGTATTTTTGAATTAAATGTATTGCTGTAATACTGTTTTGTTTGGCTCATAGGTCCTTCATTTTGGAAAATACAGAGATATAGCAGAATGTGGGGTATGTACTTTTAAGATCTATAAAACATTTGTAATAAGAATTTTTTTCTAAGCAGAGAATTCATTGCTTTCTTTTGGTTTATCTTAAATATATCTTGTGTATAAGTAATCCTAAGAAGTCATGTGGCATGCTTTTGCTCTTATTTTCTTTTTTTTTATATTTTATTGATATTTTACAGAGAGGAAGGGAGAGAGGTAGAGAGCCAGAAACGTCAATGAGAGAGAAACATCGACCAGCTGCCTCTTGCACACCCCCTATTGGGGATGTGTCTGCAACCAATGTACATGCCCTTTGCCAGAATCGAACCCGGGACCTTTCAGTCCCCAGACCGACGCTCTACCGCTGAGCCAAACCAGTTTTGGCTCAGACCATCCTTTTAAGTCAGGTTTTCTAGGGCTTTTTTCACGCTGCGAGTATGACTTTGCTAACACAAACCCCAAGAGATTGGTTTATAAAGCCTAATCCCAGCCCATTCGTTCACAGTTCTTCCTCATTGAACCGAGTGTCTGGTTCATTGGCCCAGTCTGGACAGAAGAACAACCCTAATTTGGAAGGTTGCTGAAAAGATGTTATTAAATAAAAATTTAACTTCCTACAATTATTTAGAGAAATGAGCTCATGAAAGATGATTTTTTAAAATCTTACACATGATGACCTTCAGGTCTCCCGGGGTAGCTTCTCTCGGTGTTTCCATCAGTAAGATGTTTGTCAAGCCTGACAAATCAGTTTTACATGCTTACTGTGTCTCCTGACTTAGGAGCTGTAGCTCCCACATCAGGCTCCTGTTTTAGTGCATTACTTTTTCTGGTTCCCAGCACTGCAGTCTGACTGCAGCTCAGTCATCTTAGTTAGTACCTGGGAGTAGGAAAACAAAACTCTGTGGCACTACCAAAGGCAAAGATAGGTCGTACCGTGTGGCTAAAGTGTCAAATGTAAAAGCACCAACCAGGAAAAGGGGACTTCAGGCTGGAAAGAAAGACACAGAAAACCCTGCTTATACAGATTATCTCAGCCTCAAACCTGCTGTCTTTTGGGTCCTCTTCCCCCCCCCCCCCCTACAAAATTAAATATACATCTTTATTTTAAGAGGATTTTTTTGTACTATAAAATTATGTTTATTAAAGTAATTTTTAAATGTTACATATTGGGTCCTTTACACTTTCTAGCATATATGAAATAGAGAATATGCTTTATTTTTTAGGGAGTAATAGCTGAGTCTTGGATCGCATCTCAGAGCTACCTCCTAATGACTATTTCATTAAATTCCTTTTATATAGGCTGATTCTGATATATTTTCAATGAAAGAGACAGTGGGGTTACCATGTGCTTTGTCTTAATAAAGAAAAAAGTTCCCTGTTTATTAAAAGGATTTAATTTTCTAAAACCGGTTTGGCTCAGTGGTAGAGCGTCGGTCTGCAGACTGTAAGGTCCCAGGTTCGATTTCGGTCAAGGGCATGTACCTTGGCTGCGGGCACATCCCTGGTAGGGGGTGTGCAAGAGGCAGCTGGTCGATGTTTCTCTCTCATCGATGTTTTTAGCTCTCTATCTCTCTCCCTTCCTCTCTGTGAAAAATCAATAAAATAAAAAATATTTTTTTAAAAAAAGGATTTAATTTTATAACATACAGGGTGCTGTGTATTTTGATTTTATGGAAGGTAGAGTATTGATTATTGTTTGCAAAATTGTTTTTATGTCAGTTTTCTTTTAAAAAGTGATAGTTTGGATTTAGTTAGCTGCTTGTTAATTCATTTAATGCAATGTGAAATAATTACTATGGTTTTATAGTAAATAGCATAAAAGTGTGGTTGCTAAGTTAAAAATTATTTTGTTTTTCTTAATAAATTTTTAATAATACTTTTGTGTACATCACAGCCTCAGCAAGAAGTTGATTTAAACTCTCCACGAACTACCACTTTGGAAAGACAGAATTTCTATTGTGTTCCAGTGCCTGGGGAATCTGTGTGGGTAAAAGAAATATCCTTTATCTGAACTTGCTTATTATGGTCCTTGATTATTTTAATTGAAAAGACCATAATTTAGATTGAGTTTTTAAAAACTTAGTCTTTTTATCCCAGTGAAGCTAACTGGGAAAAAACAAAACAAAACAAAAACCCTGTAAAGCAATCTAAGTATCCATCCCTGAGAAATGTAAAATTGGTACATTCCTATAGTGAAATATTGTTAAAAGGTTAAGGTAGATTTAAATGTATTGAAGAAGAAAAAAGAGTACATGATAATTAAATAAAAAAGTTTTAAATTACAACTAATTCTAATTTTCTTAAGGGAAAATAATACATTGGTTCTTTTTGAGAGGAGATTGTGGAAACTCTTCATCTCTTTTGTTTTCTTATTTAAAGTTTCAGTTAGTGATGTTTTTAGGCATAGTTTATATACACTGAAAAGCATAGGTTTTAATGGTACACGCCAGTGATTTATGCCCCAGAGTGAAGAACTTGTGCCAGGAAGTTCCCCTCTGCCTTTTCTAGTCACCACTCCCCTCCCTCACTGTCCTGCGTTCCCCCCACAGCTTCCCCACGCATGTTCCTGACTGTCAGAGCTCGGTTCTGAGGTTCCGTAAGGTGCGTTTGGGGTAGCCTTGCTGTGAGGGACATAGTTCTTCCTCGTGCCATGTGCTATTTCTGGGTCTCACCTAAGTGCCCGGGATGGTCAGTAGGGTCCAGTTCTAAGTGTTGTGCAACTTCCAGAACCTTCATTTAGCTCCTAGCCAACCAGCAGCTGTTCTTTGCTAGACCTCAGGGAATCTTGCCTTGTGCGTCCACCCTTTTATACTCAGCCAAAGACCCAAATGGAACCTGCACAGATTTCCGGGTCCTCTTCTGTCTCTGCAGGGAACTCCTTCCCCTCCGGTACTAGTCTGCGAATCCTAGTTGCTTTGGTAGCCCTGAACTCTGCTCTGTGTTGTCTCTACCCAGCAAGAGATGGGTCTCCACTTCTTTTTTGTTGTGATTTAGAAAATGCCCCCTCGAGGGAGATGGGGTTAAAGTGGAGTTCACCCTGCATATTACTCATTCAAGGATCATAACCTTATGCTCCCTGCTGACAACAGACCCTAACCGGTTTGTCTCAGTAGATAGAGCATCAGCTCTATCTGTCCTGAAGGGTCCCAGTTTCAATTCCAGTCAAGGGCATGTACCTTGGTTATAGACTCGATCCCCAGCTCTGGTTGGGGCACGTGTGGGAGACAACCAATTGCTGTGTCTCTCTCATATTGATGTCTCTCTCTCTCCCTCTCTCTCTCTCTCTCTCTCTCTCTCTCTCTCTCTCTCCCCCCCCCCCCACCGTCTCTCCCCATCCCTTCCACTCTCTCTAAAAAAAAAATCATTGGAAAATGTCCTCTGCAGAGTGGGGATTAACAAAACAAATGAAAGAGAGAAATAGCTGCTTCATGTCTTTTGTCCAGTTTTACCATTCTTTACAGCAGCAGTAGGTAGGGGGCATAAATTAAGCTTAATATTAGCCTCTCACTACCAAATCTGGAAGTCCAGCCTTTAAAAAAATTTTATTCTAAGCAAATTGCCAAATTAGCAATCTTTTATTAGTCGTATAATTGACATAATTTAGGTTAATCCTCATACATAGTGGTGTTTTCCTTAACCTTTTGTTTAACGCCTATATCAATGCAAACCAAGCTCGAGTCAGTCCTTCAACGTCTTACACCCCCAGTCGGCACAAGAGGAGTTACGAAGATGACGAAGACACGGACCTGCGGCCTAACAAACAGAAAGAGCAGCACGCGGGGGCCAAGCAAGCAGGTAGTGTGTGCTCACAGGAGACGGGGAGTTGGAAATTTTCTAAAGGCATGAGAGAATGTCAGAATTGGTATGTCATTATTGATTTCACCAGTCATAGTTGTTATGCATGGAGAATTTCTTTATTATGCCAGGTAGATAAGTTTGTCTTTATTTCTCCTTTTATGTTCAGTTATTTTTCCTCAGCACCTTTAATTAGAGGACACGTTAGAGAGAGAGGAGGGGCAACAAACTTAGTTTATTGATCGCTGGATGATTGGGTCAAGGGGGCAAATATGAGTCAGTTTATAAACAAAAGGTTACTAATGAATTTCACTTAACCATATATTCTATTTTACTAGAGGCCCGGGGCCCAAGGTTTGTGTGTGCAGGGGAGGGGGAGGGGAGGGCCTGTGCCCTCTCACAGTCTGGGACCCTTGGGGGACGGTCGGACATCCTTAGTATGGCCTCAGAGGTGGAGGAGGCTCCCACCTCCGCTGCTGCGCTTGCCAGCCATGAGCCCGGCTTCTGGCTGAGCCCTGGGAGCGCACTGACTACCAGGGGCAGCTCCTGCATTGAGTGTCTGCCCCCTGGTGGCCAGTGTGCATCATAGAGACCGAATGTCCTGCCGTTCGGTCAATTTGCATATTATCCTTTTATTATAAAGGATAAGTTCATATTACTGTCTTTCCTTAATGCTAAGGAATAGTTTAATGTCTTTAAAATTGTAATGTCTTACAGTAAATATATATAAATGTAGTATTCTTTTTCTCTACCTATCCCAAATGTTTATTGAAATTAGTGGAGTATCATAACAATAAATGGTAAAATCCAGGTCTTTGGTAATGCTTTTCATTTAAGCAATTGGTTCTCACATCTGTTTCTTGTCTGATTGTTTCAATGTCATATTGCTGGGCTTTTAGTTTTTTATTTGAGTACATTATTTATGTAAAGTTTACTTGGTTTCTAGGCAATCTTTTAGGCGATAGTTTTAAACTTTTTCTGAGGTAAGTGGATTCACAAGCAGTTGTAAGAAATAACACAGAGAGATCTTAATACCCTTGACTCAATTCCCCCAGTGGTAACACCTTGTATAATCATGGTAGAATATCATGACCAGGAAGTGGACATTGATACAATCCATTGACCTTGTTCAGAATTCACATTCTTACAGGCATCTGTGTATGCATATTCAGTTCTTTGCAATTTCATCACGCGTGTAGACTCATGTGCCCACCAGTAGAGTTAAGCTGTGGGACAAGTCATTACTTGACTTCTCATATTGCCCTTTCGTAAGCACGCCCACCTCTCCTGCCTCTGCTGTCCATCCCCAAGTCCTCAACCCCGGTAACCACTAATCTATTCTCCGTCTCTGTAATTCTGTCATTTCAAGAATGTTATGTAAATAGAATCTGACAGTAGGAACTTTGTGGATCAACATTTTTCATTTAGCAACATTCCCTGAGATCCATCCAAGTTGTTGTGTGTCAGCAGTTCATTTCTTTTATTGCTGAGCAGTATCCTGTGGTGTGGCAGGCTCATATTGATTCTAGTTAGTTATCAGCCCTACACTGATTCTTTCTGGGCTTTCGACCCTCTTTTAATCAGCTTTGTATCCCCAATCACTAGTATGATTCCTGGTACATGGTGGATGTTAATAACTGCGTGGTGAGTGAGCTTATTGCTCCGGTTTTATTCTGCTTCGAAGGAGGAAGCTGTCCCACCAGGCGTTCTGTTGTCAGAGGCCATATATGCCTCAGGTCAGAGATGTCAAAGAAACCATCTCAAATATTAACTGTTAAAAATGCTTACACTGGAATCCGATGGGGGGAATTTGTTGCCATTTGATTGTAGGAGAAACAAGGACTAAATTTCCGAGATTATAATAATCTTTGTTCTACTTATAAGTCAGAGAAAGAGCTTTGCTGATATGTTAACAAGTTGTGAGCTCAGAAGCATCCTTTATATTAACTTGAAATGTTCCCGAGGACGTCCTTTACTGAAGGAAGCCCTGGGAGAGACGTGAGTGCAATGCTCGCTTCCGTTTGGCTCAGGGCGTGGCGGCGGCCTTCAGGGGAGCGGCGAGCCAAAGCGCCTGGAGACGGAAGCTTCCACCGGACCGCGGCTGAGCTCCCCGAACCTCTCCTCGCCCTTCGACCTGAACTTCCCTCTGCCCGGAGAGAAGGGCCCCGCGTGCCTTGTGAAGGTGAGCTCCCGCCCGCGTGTGTCTCAGAGATCACAGGGGAGGTTCTCAGCGTCTGTGTTCGTTTCCCGTTACAAACCGGGTGGCTGAGGAGAACACAAACGCGCCCAGGCCTTTAGATCCGAAGTCCGACGTGGGCCCTCCTGGAGTAAATCGCTGTCCGCGGGCGCGTTTCTTCCGGGGGCTCCGGAGGCTCCGGTTTGCTTGTTGCCTTTCACTGTTTCTGCAGGTGCCCACCTTCTTGGTTTGTGGTCCCTTCCTCCAAGTTCATGGCCAGCAACAACATCTCTCTGACCATTTTTCCTTTTTTTTTTTTAAAGTAGTACCTGAGGGTATTTTTCCATTGATTTTTAGAAAGAGTGGAAGAGAGAAATATCTATGTATGTGAGAAAAACACACCCATTGGTGCCTCTTGCATGAGCCCCAACCAGAGCCCAGGATGGGGAGGATCCTGCAACCAAGGCATGTGCCCTTTACCAGAATCGAACCCGGGACACTTTGGTCTGCAGGCCAACGCTCTATCCACTGAGCCAAACCAGCTAGGGCTGACCATTTATTCATAGTCACATCTGACTGTAGGTAGGAAAGATTCTCCAACTTTAAGGAACAGTGTGATCAAATTGGGTCCACCCAGATAATCCAGGATAATTTCCCCATCTCAAGTCACTTCTGCTTATAAAAATAACATATTCAGCCGAAACTGGTGTGGCTCAGTGGATAGAGCGTCGGCCTGCGGACTGAAAGGTCCCAGGTTCGATTCCGGTCAAGGGCATGTACCCGGGACCTTTCAGTCTGCAGGCCAACGCTCTATCCACTGAGCCAAACCGGTTTCCGCAAAAACCAATAAAAATATATTTTTTTAAAAAAATATTTCAGTCACAGAAGTGTAACAATATTTTAATTGGTATCTATTCCCTTCCTCTATTATTTCTAAATTTCTAATACTATTTTCGCCACTCTTCTCTTACCAAAATCCATTTCTCATTTGCATTTAAAATAGAAGAAAATTTTTTTAATAGATTCCTTATCTTGCTTATCCCCTTTTTAAATCCTGATAAGTGAACAAGTGATACAAGTTTTAGAAATGATCAATGAGAACCATTTTTATTTGTTGTGGTCTTAACTTTAATGACACTTCTATAACACGAGGACCAGAATCCCAGTATTTTCCTGCCACTGGCTTCAGCAGCAGGGGCTTTGACAGTTATTAAAGACCATCATCGTGTACAACTTTGAAAGTTGTTTTTTTTATAGTGAAAGGCCTCATGGCCAATCTGAGTTTTTGTTAACCTCTTAACCCTGTTTTTATGTTTCCCCTTCTTTGATATGGGCAGTAGATTTTGCGATTTTGCAGGTTTCTGGTTTTGTCGATAACCGTCCTTGGGGAAAGCTGCTTCTTTGTAGTGTGGCGTGTTGAAACGTGTCGGTCAGGGAGTCGGGGTTCCTCCATTTTCATGAACTTCCTTGCTAACAGAAGAATGACCTCAGGCAAGCACTTACCTCTCTTGGTCTCAATTTGTGAAGCAAAGGGGTTGTTTCTCTCTCTCTCTAAAGTTAAGATAGTATTTATTTCAAGACTAGTATCTTCTGCTCTGTCGGTGTTATTCAGTCCTAACAACACGACGACGCCATGTTGCCTCTTTATCAGGTCTATGAAGATGGGGATTGTTTCAAAGTGAATGACGTTCTTGAGTTCTACGGCATCCTCTCCGTGGATCCTGTGCTGAGTGTACTGAACAACGACGAAAGGTGAGTCTTTTTGTTCTTTTTTTTTTTTAATATATTTTATTGATTTTACACAGAGAGGAATTGAGAGGTATAGATAGTTAGAAATGTCAATGAGAGAGACACATCGACCAGCTGCCTCTTGCACACTCCCCACTTGGCATGTGCCCGCAACCAAGGTACATGCCCTTGACCGGAATCGAACCCGGGACCTCTCAGTCCACAGGCCGACGCTCTACCACTGAGTCAAACCGGTTTCGGCTTTTTTTTTTTTATAACTAATAACAGGATAGAGTAGAATGAATTTTTTCACACACTGAATAATGGATACCTGATGGCTTTTGAGGAAAAAACCCAGGTTTCTGAGACCTTCTGTGGCATTTGATGTTCCAGCTGGAGCTCAGGAAAGTCTGTGTTTTGAAATGACCTAGTGAGTAGACAAACTATATCCCATTGAGTCAGGTGACAGCATACTAAGTACAAACATTCCTCTTCTTGGAGCTAGGAATGAGTCACATGACCCACCCAGCCTGAACTGTGTGAGGCAACAAAGGGGGAGCCATTTTCCGTCTTGTTTGGTGTGTGTGCGTGTGCATGTGTGTTTTAAGATGTACAGGAAGAACTACTCTTGGCTTGAATTCTCATTTCCCCCCAAAGATGTACGTTATTGTTACATCTCTGAAACTGGCGCATCTGAGTTGAAGCTCTCCCTCTCTGCAGGGATGCCGCATCGCTGCTGGATCCGATGGAGTGCACAGACACGGCCGAGGAGCAGAGAGTGCACAGTCCTCCTGCCTCGCTGGTGCCGAGAATTCATGTGGTTTTAGCCCAGAAGTTGCAGCACATTAACCCATTGTTGCCGGCCTCCCTGAACAAAGAGGAGAGCAAAACCTGTCAGTGTGAGTGCCAGCGCCGGGACCAGAGGTGCCCCGTGTGTGTCGGGAGCTGCCTGTGACGGGTGCTCGGGAGGGGGGGGAACCGAGTCAGGTACTGGTTCGTCAGAATGGCCGCTGGTTCTTTGCCCCATCATCCTTTAGGTTAATTCTCTTCATTAAAGTCTTGACGATATACTGACTCACAGTGGGTTTGTTTCGCAGTTATCTTTTTAACCTGAAACACTCGAGAGGAACTGGTGTGTTTATTCTAAATCAGGTCTCCTTTCCTTCTCCAGTCGTTTCAAGCTTCATGTCCGAATTGTCTCCAGTCAGAGCAGAATTGCTTGGATTCCTCACGCATGCCCTTTTGGGAGACAGTCTGGCTGCTGAATACCTTATATTACATCTCATCTCCACAGTGTGAGTGCTGTGCTCCTGGTGGGGGTGGCGGGAGCTGGTGCTCTGTTGAGAGGGGGAAAGAGCAGGAAGGGTTCTGAGGGTTTCATCGCCAAGTGGTTTTTACTTGTCAGTGTAATGAGTGTTGGACCAAATTAATGGCCGAGTCCTTTTTCCATCTCTCTCAGTTTCGCATGGAGCATTTTGATGTTCTCTTTAAATTTAAGGGCCAATCCTATATAATACAGAGCTAATATGCTAATTAGTCTGAACAGCAGAACAGCCGTCCGGACGAGGCTGCCAGGGGCAAGCCCCTTGCACGAATTTCATGCATTGAGCCTCTAGTGTCAGATCAAGGACCTGGATGGGTAAAATGAACTGTCTCCTTTTTGCATTCCTAATTCTCCGACAGTCAGCGAGGTCTGTTGTGCGCACGTCTAACTTAGGTGTGGGTGTGAGCAGCCCTTGCTTTCGGTCACTATAGTTCTTTGTGTTCTGGTTTCAAAAGTAATGTGTGTGCCTTCAGCCAGTTCCAAGAGCATAAAGAGGAAAATAGAAATAATCTATGACATCACCATTTAGAGATAATTACACATTTTGGTACGTGTTCTTGTCATTATTTTTGTTTACATTTATATATATTTCTGCATAGAACTCAGTTATAATCTAAACACAGATCCGTACCTTTTATCATTTAATACCTATTAAACATTCCATCGTAATTCTTTTTTTGAGAATTTTTTTCATTAATTTTTTTAGAGAGATTAGAATTGGGGAGGGAGAGAAACATTGATGTGTGAGAGACCCATCAATTGGTTGCTTCCTGAACACACTCCAACTTGGGTGGGGATCGAACCTGCAACCGAGGTACGTGCCCATGACTGGGAACCAAACCCTGACCCTTCAGTCCATGGGCCGATGACACTTTTAACCACTTGAGCAAAATCAACCAGGCCTTTTTTCTTTTTAATTTATATATATACATATATATATATATATATATATATATTTTTTTTTTTTTTTTACAGAGAGGAAGGGAGAGGGATAGAGAGCTAGAAACATCCATCAGAGAGAAACATTGACCAGCTGCCTCCTGCACACTCCCTGCCGGGGATGTGCCCACAACCAATGTACATGCCCTTGACCGGAATCAAACTTGGGGCCCTTCAGTTTGCAGACCGACGCTCTATCCACTGAGCCAAACCGGTTTCGTTGTCTGTTCAATATTTCATTGTAGACAGTTGTACTGTTTCCCTAATTGTTAGGTTTTCCTATTTTTTTCTCTCTTCTGAACTACACCACAGCATCTTTGTGCTGTAAGTCCCTGCTCGAACAGAATTGGACACAGTGATATCTAATGGTTGCAAGCACAGATTCTGGAACCAACCATCTGTGTTCAAATCTTAGCTCTTCTACTTCCTGGCTATGTACACTCTGCCATGTTGCCTAAACTTTCTCATCTGTTAAACAAAGGTAATAGTACCTACTTCAGAGTGTTTGGGGATTAAATGAGAAAGCATTTAAGCACTCAGAACAGTCCCTGGCACTTAATCAGCACTCATGTAAGTACTGGCTGTTATTTTTTTTGCTGTTACTCTGATAAATAAAAGAACTTCAGAGTAATCTGTCTTTAGTGATATTATAAGCTAATTTTCCCATGTTGCTTTTTGATGGAAATCACCTGGGTATCTTATTGGTTAATTTCTTCCTTTATTTTTTTCTAGATATACAAGAAGAGACGTTCTTCCACTAGGAAAATTTACAGTCAACTTGAGTGGTTGCCCACGGAATAGCACCTTCACAGAACACTTGTATCGAATTATTCAACATCTTGTTCCAGCAGTAAGATCATTATAAATACATATTACAGATCTGAGCACACAATCAGCCCAACTATTGATCTTTGAGGTCTGATAGATATCTTTAAAAGGAAGCAAAGCCTGCCAGGCTCTCTAACTTAAAATGTACTTTCCTCTAACCATTCACTTTTGTTGCCTTAGCAGCAATTTCTAGAAAGGTAACTGAGCCCAATTGTAGTTACTCTCTCAAAATTGTTCTCAGTTGAGGCCAATGTGCTTGTGGAATTGGTGTGCTGTGTGTGCCTCTTTAACACCTTGTTCACGGCAGGCCGAGTCTGAGTAACGGGCTTGTGTGGGGCTGGCCATCTTCGGGCTCACTGGCATCTTTGTTTGGACAAGATGCTGCTCTCAGCGGGGGTTTGCTTGTGTCTAGAACAGCTGTGGGCAAACTACGGCCCGAGTCAGGCCCGTTCGGCTGTTCTGTCCGGCCCGCGGAGCCGAAAGAGCGGAGGGTTCTCTTGCTCTCCCCTCCGCTCCTTCACCAGCAGCCCAAGAGGAGAGTGCCAGCATGGTCAGGTTGTTTTTGTTCCGGCCCTCCGGTCCAGTGTAAGGACCCACGGTGGCCCTCCAGTCAAAAAGTTTGCCCACCCCTGGGCTGGAATGTGGCCTCCTTCCTATCCCCCATTTTCCCTGACTTCAACAAAGCCAAAGTACAAAAATCCTCTCCATTTTGAAAATATACTTTATCTCTTCCTCGACACCCTTCTCCCGCACCCACACCCGCCTCGGGCCCGCTGTTGGGGTGAGGGAGAGAGGAGCAGAGCGGAGCGTGGCGGCTCTGAGCGGTGGGTGAGCAGGCGGGGGCAGCCCGGTGGGGCGAGTGATGAGACCCAGCGCCCAGCACAGCTCAGTGTGCTCTGCTCTTGGTTTTTCTTGAAACAGTTTGTTCAAGAATCTATAGGGTGTGAAGGGATATGACTTACATTCAGGGAGTACATCTCCCCATCTTGATGAGGAAAGAAGCATTTTATTTTCCGTTTTGCTGCCCTGTGCACTTCAGCTGCGGGATATTTGGATTTGGTTCTCTGGTAAAATAAGAATCTTCAAGAATACACAGCAAGGCAGTTGAGAATAAAGCAGCTCAGAGTCAGTGACATTTTATTTAGGAAATAGATCATTGTTTTTGCTTAAAAGGCCTCAAGAAACCATGAGATTCCTCTTGGGAGTTGATAGGTTCATTCCACATAAGCACAGTGTTTAACCCCAAATACATGTTTTCTTAAAACAGGACACTTGGTTCCTTGCTCATTAAAAACCTCTCTCTGCAGTCTTTTCGTCTCCAGATGACGATAGAGAACATGAACCGGTTGAAGCTCATTCCCCACAAGGACTACACGGCCAACCGCCTGGTCAGCGGACTCCTCCAGCTGCCCAGCAACACCTCCCTGGTCATCGACGAGACCCTGCTGGAGCAAGGCCAGCTTGACACCCCAGGTGCGTACGTGGTGCTTCCCTCCCATTGGTACCTCCTGTCAAAGCCAGGTCTGTAATGACTTCTTAGAAGAATAACTGAGGACAAACTCACATCTCAGAAATATTTAAGGTAAAGGCTTGCCGTATGAATTTAATTAAAGCATATAGTATAAGTTGTGTACATCAACTATGTGTTGTTACAATTATATGAAAATTTACAGTTTAGACCAAATTAACAATGATAGAACAATCAATGAATAGCTTTAAAGATAAAAAGAGGTTTTGCCTTTAGTCATATATTATCTTTAAAAAAAAAAAAAAAAAAAGTGTAGCCAAAACCAGTTTGGCTCAGTGGATAGAGCATCGGTCTGCGGACTGAAAGGTCCCAGGTTCGATTCCAGTCAAGGGCATGTGCCTTGGTTGTGGGCACATCCCCAGTGGGGGGTGTGCAGGAGGCAGCTGATCGATGATTCTTTCTCATCTATGTTTCTAACTCTATCCCTCTCCCTTCCTCTCTGTGGAAAATCAGTAAAAAATATATATTTTAAAAAGTGTACAAAAGATGTAATAAAACTTTTACTGCCCAATATGAAGTTTAAAATTTTTATTTCTAAGCATCTCTGAAAAAATAAAAAGTTTAGAAGATCAGATGGTTTGCACTAAGCCCAGTTAGAGAGCATTATAAAATTACAAGGACTCAGCTGGTGTGGTTGAGCTCAGGAACCAAGAGGTCACTGGTTTGATCCCCCGTCAGGGAACGTGCTCAGGTTGAGGGTTCAGTCCCCAACAGTGGCATGCAGGAGGCAGCCAATTGGTGATGCTCCTCTCTCATCGATGCTTCTATTTACCCCTCTCCCTTCCTCTCTCTCTAAAAATAAATAACATAAAAAAGAAATGTCTTTTTTAAAATAAAAATAAAACCATAAGTAAGCAGATAGCTCAAATGACATGATGCTGGTGATAAGTTCAAGAGGAAAGGGTAGAATTAGAAACAGTGTTGACTGGGTGCACACACAGCTAAAGTAGGTGGTAGCAAACCAAAAAAGCTCCGTGACCTCACTCCTGTGGGCGGACATGATTTCCGTTCTATCGCACTGTGGTAGAACACCACAGTGGACACACCACCTAGGAAGTAGTCATACTTAACTGGGAACCTATTTTTTGCCCAATTGCATACCAGATGCTAGGTATCAGATACCATGTGGGAAGTATTACCTAATGAACACTTAGCTTAGTAAATTGGACAGTGCCTTATATACGTTTTTAAAGCGAAGAAGAAACCGTATGTGTTATCATCAGTGTCAGTAAAACTAATTTGTTTAGGTGATTAAAATCAAATGACTGAAACATTGTTTTCCTGCTTTTCTAGGTGTGCATAATGTGACGGCCCTGAGCAACCTAATAACTTGGCAGAAGGTGGATTATGATTTCAGTTACCACCAGATGGAATTCCCTTGCAATATTAATGTTTTGATTACTTCGGAGGGGAGATCACTCCTACCCGTACGATGAGTCATTTTTAAAGGGAGGGAGGTTATATTGGAAAGATATTTATATATTTTTTGTCTCTTGGTTACTGCATATTACTAAGCTAAACTTGTTTCAAAATTGTAGCTGCTGATTACTAATAAGGGAATTATTTTGTTTCTGCCTTGGGATGAAAACTTAGATCTACGAAGAATCAGTTATCAGCAAATCACAAGACAAGCGAAAAAAGCTGTTGGTATAGAAAGTAGAAGCTGTCAGTAACTTGCCTGATTCCTATCCACACCTTGGTTCTTCCTGCCTCTCTCCCATTGACTTCTGCCAATCTTGTGTGAGAAATTTTTAAAGTGTTCCTGATCCATCTGATATTTTTTTTTTTGCTGGATGGTGAAATGCTCTGGTCAATCATCAGTGTGACTGACAGAGCTCTTACTGATGGGAAATACACTATTCAAAAGGCACCCAGTTTCTCTGTGGGATAGCGTTCCCTTGTGATTTAGGAGAAACCCACCTGTGAGTGAGGGTGAAATGGCCCCCGGTAAGTTTTCCGTGGAAAGAATGATTAATATCTGGAATACATATTCTGTGGTTAAGAAAACATCTGAAACCTTTTAATGAGCTGCTTTTCAGAGGCTGCTGCCTTAGGTGTTTGCTGATACTGGCGAGGAAACATAAGTGCCCAAGAAAAGGCCAACTTTTGTAATTTATATAGTGTCTATAAATCGATGTTAAAAAGTGACCCTCCCCCCCAATAATAAATAGTATTTTTAATTCTCTTAGGGGCTGGTAGAGATAATGCATCCATTCTGAAATGTTAGATTGATTTAAGAACTTGGGGAATACTGTGCCCTGTTTGTCTCCAGGCAGATTGCCAGATCCACCTCCAGCCCCAGCTGGTCCCGCCCAACATGGAGGAGTACATGGGCAGCCTCCTCTCGGCCGTGCTGCCCTCCGTGCTGAACAAGTTCCGCGTGTACCTGACCCTTCTGAGGTTCCTGGACTACAGCATCTCTGACGAAATAACCAAGGTGTGTGGGGGACAAAATAAAGGATTTCCCTGTGCTGAAGTAGAGTATTTAATCAATTTACACTTATTGTATTTACTGATAAGGTAATTTTGCCACTTGTTTTCTGTATGTCTTATGTCTCTTTTTGTTCATCTATTCCTCTGTTACTGTCTTTTGTTTGAAATAGACATATCTAGTATACAATTTTTTTTTTCTTTTTTTTTTTTTAATTGTACATGCCCTTGACTGGAATCGAACCCGGGACCTTTCAGTCCACAGACCGACGCTCTACCACTGAGCCAAACCGGTTTCGGCTCTAGTATACAATTTTAATTTCCATGTCTTTTATAATGTTTTTCCTTAGTAGTTGCCCTAGGGGCTACGATTAACATCTTAACTCTTAACTGAAACCATCATTTGGAGAGTAATGCCAATTTACTCACGGCAGTACCCAAACACTGTGCTCCTTTACAACTTCATTCTCTCTTTGTACACCGCATGCCCATCGGCATTCATAATCACTGCTCTGTCTTTGGGTCAGAGGGGGAAAGTCGGTCATGCTGCTTTGTATGTTTACTTGTAGAGTTCCTGACCACTGATCTTTATGTGCAAAGTAACTTTATGAGTTACTTTGCGCTGTTGTTTTATTTCAGCTTGAAGAACTCTTAATATTTCTTGTAGGGCAGATCAGCTTATGACAAATTCTCTCTACGTTTTTTGCTTATCTGGAAATGTCTTTATTTCTCCATTTTTGAAGACTAGTTTTTAATGGATGCAGAATTCTTGATTTTTAGATTCTCTCAACCCTTTTGGGTGATTTAAAAAGCAGTATGTCCGTGGCCTTCATCATTTCTGATGAGAGGATCCTTTGTACACGAGTCATTTTTCTCTTGTTCTTTCAAGTTTCTCTCTTTGGCTTTTGAGAATTTAATTGTGATGTGTCTAGATGGGACTCTCTGAGTCTCCCTTCTGGGGCTGAGCATCTTGGATGTGCAGATTAATGCACATTTTGGGAAAGTTTTCAGGAAACTTGGTAAATTATGAGACCATTGCTTCTTTACTTTCTTCCTCCTTTCCTTTCCTTCCCTATGGTACTCCCCTGTATGAATGTTGGCGCCCTTAACAGTGCCCCACAAGTCTCAGGCTCTGTTCATATTTCCTCATTCTTTTTGCTTGCCATTCCACAGACTGCATAATCTCAGTTGTCCTGACTGCAAATTTGTTGAGTCTTTTTCTGCCTGATCAGATTTGCTGTTGAGTTTCTAGTTAATTTTTAATTTGTTATATTTTTCAACTTCAGAATTTCTATTTGTGTGTTTTTTTTTAAATATTTTTTTATTGATTGAAGAGAGGAAGGAAAAGGGAAAAACAGAAATATCAATGAATCATTGATTGGCTGCCTCCTGAATTCCCCCACCCCCAACTAGAGATTGTGCCCACAATCCAGGCATGTGACCTGACCAGGAATCAAACCGTGATATCCTGATTCATAGGTCAATGCTCCACCACTGAACCATACTGGCTGGGCTCAATTTGGGTTTTTTTAAATCCTCACCTGAGGCTGTTTTTTCCATTGATTTTGAGAGAGAGAGAGAAATATTGATGAGACAAACACATCAATTAGTTGCCTCCTGCATGCGCCCTGACCAGGGCCCAGGCAGGGGAAGAGCCTGCAACCGAGGTACATGCCCTGACCGGAACTGAACCTGGGACCCTTCAGTCTGCAGGTGGTCAATGCTCTACTGAGCCAGGGCTGGGCCCTCTTTGTTTTTCAAAATAATTTCTATCGAAATTTTCTGTTTAGCAAGACATCATTCTCATGTTTTCTCTTATTTATATGTGGTTTCCTGTAGTTCTTTGAATATATATAAAATGGCTGGTTTCAACTTTTTGTCTAGTAAGTCCAATATTTGAGTTTCTTCAAGGACAATTTCTATTTTCTTTTTTTCCAATGAATGTAGTTGTACATTCTTGATTCTTGTATGTCTCCTAATTTTTATGTTGAAAGCCAGATATCTATATATATATAAAAGCCAAATGACCGGAACAACTGGTCAACCTCCTGTGGCCCCTCCCCCCTGCCAGCCAGACCCTACCCATGGACGAATTGGTGCACCTGGCCTCTAGTTTTAAATAATATAATGTGGCAACTCTGCTGACAGATTGCCCTCCCCTCCCTTCTAGGATTTGTTGTTATATGACTTTCTGAATTCTATAGTTTGTGTTCTTGGTTGTATGTGGACACTGAAGTCTGCTCTCTTAGCTTAATGGTTACTCAATGATTGGATAGAAATTTAATTTCCTTAGATGCCTGTTAGCAATATGTCTCCCAGTCTGTATCCATATTGGGGCAAGCCTTCAACACTCAGCCATGCAGATTACAACTCCCCTCTCCTTCCTTCACTTTCTGCCTGCAGACTCGCGGTTATTCCCAGTGAGAGCGAGGGGCCTGCTCAGATCTGAGCATGCACACAGACCGGTGCAAGCATGTGACCTAAATTCTTAGGAATTGCTTTATATCGCTCGCACACACGCACACATGTGGACATCTCATTCCCTGCTTTTCCTTTTTAAGGAATTTGGTTAGCCAGTGCCTGCAGCAGCCAAGCTGGTCAGTAATTGCTGGGATTTTTCTAAACACCCTGGGAGAAGAGGCCGTTCACCCTGGGCAGCCCACGTCCGGTTAAAGACCTACCTTCCCAAGGGCTTCTTCCAGGAGCCACCGTCAGGGCTGACCCTCTGGGCGGTGCTGTGGAAGCCTTCCAGCCCCACCACCCTCTGCGGCGGTGCCGGCTGGCCACTCTCAGGGCTGCCTGGGAGGTGGGTGAGGATGGGGATGGCAAGTTAAGATGCCTCAAAGCTCAGTGTTCTCACTGCCTTTCTCAAGCAATGCTCCTCGGACTGCTGCAAGCCTCTGGCTCATTGCCAGAATTCTAGAAGATGGAGCAGATTTTGATCATTTTTAGTAGAGTTCTTACTCCCTTTAATGGAGAGAATTTTCTGAGGTCCTTGCTCTGCCATTTTTAGTGACATCATCTTCCCTGTATTCACAGACATGTTTGCCTCATCTTGTTTGGAATACTCGCATCAGTTACGTTATTCGTGTGCATTAAGTTCGGCTCTCAGTCCTTTCACCCATGTTACCTCATTTGTCTAAAAAGCAGGGCTGACTTCATTTTTACACCAAAGGACCATGTTAGTTTCCTTTTCCCAATTAAATACAAATGTCATTTCCTCTTTTGATAAAGGCGGTTGAAGACGACTTTGTGGAAATGCGCAAGAATGATCCTCAGAGCATCACGGCCGACGACCTCCACCAGCTGCTCATTGTCGCACGGTGAGTAGTACTTGTCCATAATTGCTTAATTTATTTAGTGATAACTGAGGTAGACCTTTAAAAACCCTTGTGACGTGGCTCACTGAGTGACGTTGCGTTTGGCCAGTGGTCACTTCGGTGGAACCAGGCATGCTTCTCTCAGCGAGCCACCCCCCGTTTGACTTGAAGGGTTCTTTGTAGAAGCCACTTGGCTCTTGACTTTTTGTGGTCCTGCCACGGATCTGTCTCCTGTTCCTCGGTCTAGACTTAAGTTTGTTCTTATCTCAAACCAGGTTTCTGTCTCTCAGTGCCGGTCAGACAACGCTGTCCCGAGAACGATGGCTCCGAGCCAAGCAGCTGGAGGCTCTGAGAAGAGCGAGGCTCCGGCAGCAGGCGTGTGTGAACGGCAACGAGCTCTAAACGCCGGTGCCTAGTGAAGAGTAACGGGCCAATTACAGCCCGCTATTGCAGATGCAAGTATCATTTATACCATTGTTTTGTAGATACTTTGTATTAAAAACCAAGGACTTTTCCTGAAACCAAGCCTGGTAACACCTGAAGTTTATATAATATTCAGTCAGGGCTTTTACCTTACTGATTTTATGGAGCTTTTGGAGTTTGTTTTATAATTATATAAATTAGTAACAATGTAAAAATTGTATTTGATATTAAAAGTTTAATATTGATAAGATAATGTTGCTGCTTATACCATTTCCTTAGCTGAAGCTAAGTTATAGGCCAAACTGTTCATATGAAAATCATTGCAGTTCCGTTCAGGAATTGTTCAGTTAGGATTTTTTACATATTTTCAATTCACAGTGGATCTGAATGTTTAGTGACCAGATATCTGGGAAATGATAGTGCAAAACTTCACATGATTTCCCAAACGTTTGACCACAGCAGCTTTTTTCCTACCTAACAGTTGTTATCTGCAAAAAAAAAGTCTTTAATGTGGCAGTGGTTCCCATACTTTTAGAGTTCATGGACCAGTAATATTTCCCAAAATTTTGGGGTGGACAAGGATGCCAACTTATCTGAAAGATCAAATCACTGTATTACATTTTTTTTCATGAGGACAATCTTAGAACAAGATTGTCCTTTAAATGGAATAAATGTAGCTTTTTGGAAAAATACTCCATTGTCCTTATTTTTCTCATTTCACCCCAGTACATTTGGGAACCACTGTTTTTATGGCACCACTTGAGAGTAAAATAGTTATTTTTTAAGAAAGGTCGTCTTTAGAAAAAAAGGTTAATTCTTTTTAAACTTTATTAGATCGACATCATCTGCTACTCCAGAACCCCGTGATAAAACTGAGTAGGCTTTCCCCAGGCCAGTTACGGTTCTAACGTAATTGTTCATAGTATAATTGTGGCTCCCAGAATGTTTGGAGAGGTTAGAACATCACTTAAGCTGTGGTTATATGTAATTATTTTTGGTCAGTGACTTACCTATTTGGAAACATTAATGGTTCAGTTAAATGATCCTTAAATGCCACCCCCAAGTCTAAATGTCATTGTTAGCCAAGGAAGCAGTTTCAGCCTTGAAAATGGAGGAATTTAGTATGCCTGGCAAACAAATGAGAATTATTAGTTGTTTTAACTTTTCCTAAACTCAGATCTATTTTTTTATAAACTAATGTAAATTATCAGTTTATATTTAGTATTCTAACTGGTTTTCATTTTTATAACTGGTAGACTAGACCATCCTTAAACTTTTAGAAATGAAACCTCTCCTGGATTTGTGGTAATAAAATTCAAGAGTAGATTAGTTACCGTGTGTTTCTTGTGCCAGTGTGAACTGTAGTCTACCAAAGACAAGTACTAAGTGGCTTGGTCTCGCAGAAAAGTTCCTTGAGAGGAAAATCCTCTTTCAGAGAACGGCAGCTCTCCCCTGTGCCCCGCGTGGAGGAGGCGCTGTGTCTCAGACTCGTCCTACTGAGCAGGAGGGAGGAGACCCCGGGCCCAGAAGCCCTTCCTCCCTTGCTGTTCACCGGGTATGAAAAGCTGTCAATCTAACTATTGGAATCACCGGAAAACTAACCCATAGATGTCATTCAAGGACTTCTCATAGTGTCATTTTAAATTACAACGGTGTTTTATTTTTTAAATAGTCACACGATTTGACACGTCACACACACAAAAATACATCACTAATAAATAACAAAAGTGGAAATACTTAGCAAAGTTGCAACAGACAATGTTTAGCTGAGAATCACGTCAACAGAGTAAGGCTCTAAAGATACCAGGTGAGCCAGATTTTGTTTGGAATAACTTTCTTAATCTATGGGCTTACAGAAGAGTTTCCATGTGGTCAGGGTATGGTCATAAAACCAATTTTAGCACAAGTGTGCTTCAGTTTTAAGTCTACACAAGATGTTAAGGAATGGCCCCTACAAAATTTCAATTACCAACTTACCTGAAAACGCCAAAATTAATAGGTGCTGGTATTCATATCTGATGTCTCAGGTTTTATTACTGACATATCTGAATGCTCCTAGACTTTGGGGTGTACAGAGTGGCAAGAAAATTAAGATCAAATGGGCATATATTTCTTAATTATGCCAGTAACCCTCAATTCTTCATAGGGAATGGTTAAGCCATCAAAACAAAACCAAGTTTTTTATATTAAAATGCTTCTCCAGATTAGTAACACTTTAAAGTCACTAAAAAGTAAATGCATTTACCTTGTAGAGGCAATACACAGAAATGTATGAGAAAAATTAATCTAATCCCCCTCAATGTATCCATGAACATCCTTTGTGTCTACTTCACACACACACAAAGTAATATCTCCTTGGAGTGTTACTTATCATACCCCAAAGGAACCGATCCCTGCATTACATCCAAAGAGACAACGCTCTGTAGTGCTGAAGCTACTCCGTCTACACTCCAGCTGATGCACCTCTGTTGTCATGACTCTCAAATTTGGAAATCTGCTCAAGTTCATATTCTTTTAAAAACTTTCCCAGGAAACAGGGTTTATGATCCCTAAATTCAGAGTCAGTGCAGGTTCACATAGCCTCCCATGTGAAACCCTTCTTCTTTTTAAGTAAGAGCCACAGGATTGTGGCTAACAACTAGATCTGAATTATCCGTGTCTGGCATTGTGTAAACATACTTCTGAGTTCACTTTGCTGGACTTCGTTCACCGCGTCGGCGTCTGCAGGGCTCTTCTGAACCTTTGCCACCGCAAAGCTTATTCCCTGGCTTAGCCCTGCTTGGGTAATGTTAGCGACCTGGACCACGGAGCTCCGAATCTTCGCGAAGGGAGACACTGCTCTGCTGCTGCTCTCTGAAGGAGAAGGAGTTACATGGAGCCCCGTCTCGAGTTCAAGCATGCTGGATCCAGAGCCGGGCGTCTTTTGAGATACAGCTGACTGTGCTGGTTCGACAGACAAAAACTGTTGGCCTGTGGCAGAAAAACACACGTCTAACTGAGATGGTCGAGAAGGCATCTGTTCCGTTGACTCAGAGTGGGTTTCCTCATTGGAAACCTGGCTGGTGGTTTGATTTCCTTCCTCACCAGCCTGCTGAGAAAGAAGTCTGGTTTCCGACAGTTGCGTCATTTTGTTTTGTGCATCTTGTACAAATCGGTGGCAGTAAATGTCCACAGGCTTGGGGAAGCCGGTCAGTATGTGTATATTGTCAGCAGAGGGGCTTTTTTTTAAAGGAGACTCACAGCCTTTCCCAAACTCACTCCCATGAGCGGCAATAGTAATATCTGCAGGAGCATAAATGCCAACGTCAGTGCCGCTAACAGACTGGGATCTGCCTAGTCGAGGCGCTGAAGCAATAATGCCACAGCTAGGAAGAACGTAGTCCACCGGCCCCACGTTCTCTAGCGAATGCGCCAGCTGCCTGTCCTCGTCGGACTTGGCATTTGTAAGGAACTCGTCCGAGTGGTAGGAGTCGTTATCGGAAGACATTTCCCCGTCAGACTCCGCCTGGGCCTCGCTCTCCATCACGCCCGTGTTCTCCATGGTCTCAAGACTACTATCTGATTTCCAGAGGTTTACTTTTAAGTTTGGTTTTAGAAAATTCACTTTCATTTCAGGTTTTGCAAAGTTTCCTAGCCTTCGTAAATTGCCAATATTTACATTGGATCTGGTCTGTTTCACTTTTTGATTTAGAGATGAAAATTTGCTCATTAAGAAATTTTTTCCCTGGGCCAGAGACCCTTGGTTTTGAGATCTGATGCCAATTATGTCTTCATGAGGCTTACTGCTCTTCCTATAAAGTAGAAGAGAGAACTAAGTTAATTTCCCGTATAACTCAACACACCATTTCCAATTTACTAAAGTAAAAATTCTATTAAAAGTGGACCTGATTTCTTAAAAACAGTGGATTGCTAATTGATAAACTAAGACAACCCCTTGGAGTTGTCAATAAAACAGGGTGTCCAATAGAAATATAAAGCTGTAGATGTCATGAAAATCACCATGTTAAAATTGTGAAACGCATTTTAATAGTATTTTACTTACACCCACTATATACAAAGTATGGCGTTGCAGCTTGTAGTCACTAAGGTAACTGATGGTCTGTTTTTTCTGCTCAGTCTCTGAAACCGTCAGGGGGCAGAGTGTGCCGGAGGGCAGAGGCCCTCGTGACACTGGCACTGAGGGGAAACGGGGTGCGGCTGTGACTGCAGCCCCAGTCCCCACGGGTGCTCTCCTCACCTTCCCAAGCCGCCACCAGGTGCAACAGAGCCACCCGTGGAACACTGCGCCTGCAGCATTTTAACCGCTAGTCTTTGGAGTGTCACTGTTTGCTGCTGCGTGTTTCCTCCAGCCGTGTCCAGGCATGCAGAGGGGGGGGGGGGGGAGCCTCCCACAAGTCGCCTCAGCCCATGTTTCTGTGCGTCCTGAGAGTAGGTTTTTCTCAAAAACCCACACCCCAAAAGCAACTAATCTCCTTTCAGAGGCTCCACATCCAAACCTAAATGATGGCAAAGTCAGCACTGGTTACGAGGGGGAACCTGCTGCATCGTAACTAGAGGGGTCTACACACTCCAATTCGGCTGAATTCAGGAAGAGGTGGAGGGGGGGAGTTTTGTTTCCTGATGTTCCCTGTGGGTTATCTGAAAAGATTTGGGACATTTAACATAACTAAACTTAGTGGCTTCTCCTTTGACATCCCTCACGACCAGTACAAATGAGAAAATTGTGCTATTTGCCACACATATCTTGAATGTTTGACTTGGTGGTCATGCAACTCTTTTGTAAAAATTATAACATCAGAGACAACGGAAACCATTTTCGCTACTAACAAAAGACTGAACCATTTTTTTCTGGATGACCAAATGGCTCTCTTCTCTAGTGCAGTGTTTCCCAAAGTGTGGTACGCGTAACCCCAGGGGCACTGAAGAGTTTGGTGGGGGTACGGGTTACCTGGGGTTTGGTGGGGATATGCACTGCACCGTGCTTAGCTGCGCCTAATTCTACATTATCATGAGTCAAGACAGTCTTGTGAGGCGTGAGATGATCCGGTGTGCAAATAAATGTTACTTATAATATAACTTTTATTTCTATTTTATTATGAATAATTTTATTTTTCGTTTATTATTTTGTGTATGTACCAAAAAAGAAAAAATAAATGTATTTTGATTGTTATTAAAATACATCCTTTTTTATTTTTTGACGAGGGGTACTCAGCGTTATGAAAATTATAGAAGGGGTACACATATGTCAAAAGTTTGGGAAACACTGCTCTAGTGGAATGTAGACCATGGACATGCTCATTAGATGGAAAACTCAAAAATTTAAATGTAAAATAATATGTTTATAGGCATTCTTTCCCAAATTAAAAACCTCGTGTTTAAAGCATAGTGGCTAGTTTCTCTACAAAGTTATTTAAATTGAAGTGTTCCTCTTAAGTATATTTTAAGAGGAATTTAAAAGTATATTACTTGTGGCCATAATTTTAACAAAAAGCTTTACCTTTAATCCACAGAAATCTGATACTTCTCTCAATACCAATTCATTACCATAATGTGATTCCCCACCTGTGCAAATATTTTTATTTTTATTTTTTTAAAATATATTTTATTGATATTTTACAGAGAGGAAGGGAGAGAGATAGAGAGCTAGAAACGTCAATGAGAGAGAAACATCAACCAGCTGCCTCTTGCACACCCCCCACCGGGGATGTGCCCGCAACCAATGTACATGCCCTTGACCGGAATCGAACCCAGGACCCTTCAGTCCGCAGACCGACGCTCTACCGCTGAGCCAAACCGGTTTCGGCTGTGCAAATATTTTTAAAGAAGACTCAATAATGTCTTTATTCTTGAGGAGAAAATCAAAACAGTATACTCACCTCTCAAGTTTTTTCTCGATTATAGGCACATCTAACCCCATGGCTTGCTTGGTGATCTGCAGCATCTCTGCAATGCACTGAAGGGTATCTGAAACCCAAACAGAACGGCTTGCCACTTTCTCCAGAAACATACTAAAAAATCAGCAGCTCTAACTCGGAACCTTAAATGAAATTTGTGGTCTTCCAGTTAAATACAAAATTATTTGCTTCAATTTACAGAAAACTGCTACATTACTCCTGTCTGTGAGTAACATAGGTGCTTATGTAGGTGGGTCCCGACTTACGGTGAAAACTGCACCGTAGGAGTGGATCTCCGATGGAACCTGAGGACCCACTGTACTGCCCCACTAACTCAGTGTTGTGATTTTTTTACAGAGAGGAAGGGAGAGGGATAGAGAGTTAGAAACATTGATCCGCTGCCTCCTGCACACCCCTACTGGGGATGTGCCCACAACCAAAGTACATGCTCTTGACCAGAATGCTCTATCCACTCAGCCAAACCAGTTAGGGCTGTAAAACCGTTTTTTAACAGGAAGAGTAATTAAAGAGCAAAGGAACCAAATCAATTGGAACTAAAGTGCTAGATGCTGAGAGTAATAGCTGTGAACCAGACAGCCATGGTCCCTGACTATTACTCACACGAGACACATGTGGTGGGAAAAGCCCTCATCCCTCCGGCCACACACAGGACTCACAGATTCCCTTCCCTCCCTGTGCTGCTGACAACAAAGCTGCTATTTCAAGGTCTCGAATCACAAAGCTATTTCCCTTGACCATTTAGCTGGTAAGGGGTGTACTGCCCCCAATTCCATTTGTGCTTATAAGAGCAGATAAAAAGCTTCCGCTCAGTAATTTCATCTTACCTTTGCCGTCCTCTTCTGGATTGCGCATTACAGCCCTCAGTGTGTGGAAATAGCCACTGGCCTCTTTGTGCCTGTAGTGCAGCCGCATGCAGGAGAACTTCGGCTTACCAAAAAGAGTGGGCTCAGGACCTGAAGACCAAAGGAATATATGTAAATCTTGCACACAACATTTACTTTCTTCCATATCTTCAAGAGACCAACTCATTCATCCATTAGGTAATTTAGCACATTTTTCTTCACAATCTCAACAAAAGCACACAAGCTTTAATGCCAGTTTGCTTCAGCCTCAAATATGTAAACTCTTGATCTCTGGGTTAATCTTGACAAGATAATAAAATAAAAACTATTGCATGATATCCATCACTAATCTCTGAAGAATAGAAGGAGCCCTAAAAAACACGACCAGGACTGGCCTCTGGTTCCAGGGAGACGTCACGTGCTGCATTAACAATGTGGCTGCTCTTGGAAGAAACAGTATTTGCTTCCTATGACTTGGTGAGTATCTTTAAATTTACCTATTTCTATTTTTTCCAGGTCTTCTAGACTTAGTCGTTGATACTGGTTTACTTTATCAACTTCATCATCATAACTAGATAAAGGAAAAGAGATTAAAAAGAGTATTAAAATCAAAAGCATATTTGTCTTATAGCTGAGGTATATAGTAGCATCTATGCAGTTAAAATCTGTAGCACAATACAGTTCAACATTTTTAGTTAGATGTAATGAGATAACATACATAGTTCAATAGTCAAAGTCAGTTTATAGATCTTACACTAAAATTCACAGCAAAAATAATGCTTTTTAAAACATTTTGCAAAAAAGAAAAACAAACTTAAACCTTAACCTTAAAAGGAAATTAAAAAATACAGAGCATGCATAGTGAAGCTATGTATTTGGGAATAACAGAGTATATAAATTATATCCGAATCAAGGAGGGAAATTCATGTCATCAATGCCAATAGGCACCCAGGCCAATGACAAAAAACACAGAACACACAAAGCCAAAAAGAGTGAATATTGGGGGAAACAACCCTCGATTCTGGCAAAGCTATGAAGAAGCACTTGTAATTCATCACCATAACCAAATGATAACTCTGCACACAAAATTATCTGCACAAAGATAGCTGTATCAATAACATTTCTTTAAAAAAAAAAAAACGATTCTTAATTTCCTAGAATGGAAATTTACTCAGATTTTAAAACAAGATTTAAAGCTTTAAATCAATAAGCAACTTACTAGGCAACGTAGTAGGCAGAGTTAGAAAGCAGTAACAGCACATCCACATCTCTGTGAGTAGCGTCAATGAGGCTAAACAAACAACAAAGCAATTACATATTTTTATTTTCATCTACATTTTTGCCAAGCTTATTTTCACAGGAGAACCACTTGTGATAAAAAAAGACGGGGGGGGGGGGGGTGTCATCAATGTATACATTTAATTTCAGAAGTAGGACACGATCTATCCATTTGGATATTTAAAACATCTGATTTGGGAGGGTGAGAGGAAGGAGCTTTGGAGAGAGGTCCCTTCTCACAGATGGCCAAGGAGAAGGAGGGAAACAGATGGGGGAATGGATCATGGGGTAAAGGGGAGAAATGGAAAGAAATGTGAGGTTGAAAAGGAAGAAATGGCCTAGAAAAAAACCTACGTAATCTTCAAAATGACACCGCACAGTAGGGTATTTTTACACTGCAGAATTCATCCTTTGAAAGAATTTTACATGAATACAATGCAAAAATGGGCCAATCCCAAGCTACTTTGCATTTTCCTGATTATAGAATACTTGGATTTTAAGAAACAAACATTTACTCATTCAAAGTACATTTTGCCATTATCTACCTCCATTCTAAAATCAATTATCAAAAATAAAATAAAATAAAATCAATTATCAAAATAAAACTTGGACTTTAGATCAACCACTAAACAAAAAAACTATAGTAAAATGTACATCTTTGTAAGATTACAAAAGAAAATGGTCAACATATGAAATTACAGATAATGGAGCCTCTGAACTCAAAACTTAATATTCACCTACCGTGTTTCCCCGAAAATAAGACCTACTTACAGGTTTCCTTCTGAGTGAAATATGAGGCACCCCCCCCCACCTGAAAATAAGGCCCCCAGGCTCTGCCTCAGAATGAAAATTTACCATAAACTAGTCGCTAGGGCCGCCCTGACTGGCGTCTAGCAACCAGTGACGTGACGCAGAGTCCTGACGTCACTGCTGTGTGAATGGAGAGAAATCAGCGTGGAAACTTTGTGAAACCTAAACTGTAAGAAGCTGTGACTTGGGTGAAGAATTCATGGGAGAAAATCACTGACAGTTGCATTGCAAATGCACTGCGAGCAGGCTACCTTGACAAGAAGTACTCATTTAAAGACAGTGCTGTTGCTAAACATGAGAGATTTGGTCCACTGATTCTGAAAGAAATGGAGTCACAAGAAATTCACCAGGAAATTCAGGAATTGGATTGTTATGATGATGTTCCAGAAGATGATGACATGATTGTCATTGAATAAATGAGTAAATTCTTGATACTGTAGGATTCATAGTTTGTCTGGTTTGTGTTGACAACTGCCGTACTACCGTACCGTATACAGGTAATAAATTTCCTTTATTTTCATTTAACAATAAATGTGTACCGTATTCTTCATGGAAAAACAAGACGTCCCCTGAATATAAGACCTTACGCATCTTTGGGAGCAAAAATTAATATAAGACAAGGTGGATATTAATCTGGTTTCTTAGTCCCATAATTTCACTCTACCAATGCATAATCCTACCTTAGAATTCCACACGTATTTGCTAAGACTCTTCAATAGCCTCAAAAGATCAACTCCTTCCTCCTCAGAAAGAGAAGACTGGGAAAGCAGGGAGAAACGCCCTTGTAGAGGAAGTCACATTTAGCCTAGCCTGAAGAAGGGCACGGCTTAGCCAAGATGCCGGGCCGCGATCCCGGTAACGCGCCCGCGGGGAAGCCGGCGGTGCCGGGAGACTCACCGGCGGGAGAAGCGGGAGAACGGGGGTGCACATCCAGTGCCACCGGCTGCTTCGTTTGGCCGTCAGCCGTGGACCAAGGCCAGCGCCCCCATTCCCTCCCCCGCCCCCCTAGTGTTTCCGATGCGGCCACAGCAGCAGCGCGAACCCGCAGACAAGCGCGTGCAGTGCCGCCAGGGACAGAATCAGAGCGTAAAAGCCGCTGTCCTCGGGGGAAAAGAGCAGAAGACTTTGAAAAATGACTATTTTAGAATAAAAATACAGAGCCACGGGAGCTTTGAGCGTGAGCGCCGACAAGAGGAGAACCATCTTGAGGTCGGTCTCGGCGGCGCGGACCGCGGCCTGGGCTTCCCGCAACGCTTTCCGGCGCCGCGACATCGTCCGCGTCCCGTTCCTCCGGGGTCAGGGCTCGGCGGCCCGCGTGTGCGGCAACCCGACCCCGCGGCCACCGCCCGGCCCCGCGGCCACCCCGCAGTCACCGCGGACCCCGAGGCCGCCGCCGACCCCACCCCGAGGCCGCCGCGCCGCCACAGCCACCGCCCAGCCCGCAGTCCCAGAGGCCACCGCGCCAGCCCCGCCCCGGAACACAACACGTAGGCGCATTGCAGCGTGCAGTGCGCATGCGCAGCTGATACAATTTTTAAACGTATTTTATTCATTTTAAAATTGGATTTATTTATTTTAAAATTGGATTTTAAATATTTTAAAATTGGATTTTCAGAGAGGAAGGGAGAGGGAGTTAGCACAACCAAGGTAGATAGATGCCTTTGACCGGAATTGAACCTGGGACCCTTCAGTCCACAGTTGGACACTCTATCCCGGGTGCAGAAGGCCAAATGGGGAGACATCTGGACCTTCTTTAGGTTGTGGCTGAGGGGGCCCCGGATATTGGCAGAATCATGTCAGTCGCACTCCCGCCCTGGGGGTGCGGAGATGTTCTTAGCTCCTGGCTTGTGTTTGTCCGGGAGGAAGGAGTGGGTGGGCCCTGGGCCGTCCCGGGCTCCTTGTTTTCCTGTGAAACCCCCTTGTTAGATCGGAGGATAAATAGAGGTGCTGCGTGGCTCTGTAGGTAGTCAGTCTGCCTCTCCAGCAGGGCAGGGCGGCGGCCCTCCCAGCTCCCAGCTTAAAATCTATCTCTGTGTCTCCTCTCTTTATTTCTAATATTTCTCAATCCCTGGCCGCCTCCCCTTAGAACCGGTTCGTTCATCTCTCTACGTGCGGGACGCGGAGAAGGGAGATCCCGCCACATCAGGCCCCGCATTCTGGCGCCCAAGGGTGGGGCGTGGGCCCGAAAGGCAACAAGAGGTAAGACAGGGATCGCTCCCTAGAATTGCGAGCCACAGATTTAAGGGGAAAAAAAGTAAAAATAAATAAATAAATAAATAAATAAATAAATAAATAAATAAATAAATGTTGAAAAAGTAATAAAATTTAAAAAAATAGATAAACAATGCCAAAAATAAGCCACTTTAAGATGCCTCATATTCACCATTTTTTCCCCCAGCTAATGATAAAGCTTTGACTAATTCATGAATGCATCAGGGATTTCTGTGCACATGTAAAGGGGAAAGGCCAGTTTAAAAAACGAGTGAACTGGGCTTTTTGCTGAGTGAACTTTTTGCTGAGTACAGAATAAAAACCCCAGACTTTTTAGCCTTATAGGTGGTGGAGATGAATACAGGCTAGTTTCCCAAGGCATTTAAAGCAGCACTTAAGATTTCTGCCAAGAGGCAAGTAAATACCAGAACATAGATAGCAAGTTTACATATTGTTAGGTCGAGGCAAAGGGGGGTAGCCCAGAGCAGATGCGAGCACCTGCAGGATGGATGGTGACAAAGATAACTGGCTAGTTGGCGCCTTCCTAGGGCCTTCCTAGACCCCTGGCCCGAGGCAGGAATTCCACACCTCTCATGCCCTCCGCCCTCCGCCCTCCCCTCCCTAAACAGCTGTATAAAAGCAACACCTATGCCGCTTTGGGGCGCGAACTTCCCTGGCCCACCCTCGGACCTCTCCCTTCCTCTCTGTTAAAAAAAAAAAAAAATCAATAAAATATATAAAAAACAAAACCAAACAAAAGAAATAAAAAAAATAATTTGTAACCATTTGCAACAGCATGGATGGAACTGGAGAGCATTTTCCCCCCTTGGTTTTTATTTTTAATTTTTATTTTTTTATTATTTTTTAAATAAATCTTTATTACTCAGATTATTACAATTGTTTCTCCTTTTTCTCCCCCAAAGCTCCCTACCACCCAGTTCCCTTCCCACCCTCTGCCCTTCCCCCCTGTCCCCCCAACTGTCTTCATCCATTGGTTATACGATTTCAATCCAGTCTCTCACTGCTTCCCCACCCCCTTATCCTCCTGATAATTATCAGTCAACTCTCCTTCTTTGCCCCTGATTCTACTATATTCACCACTTTATTCTGTTCCTCAGATTTTTTTTCCTTCTCTTTTCCTTTTTTCCGTATATGAATTTCAAGTGGGACACTCTCTCTCATTTGTTTTTGTAGGGAAATACAACAAGAGTGTTCTGTGGCTAATGGCTGCAGACTGTCCAAATGTCTCAGGACCACATGAATAGAATCCGCTCCTCCTCTGGTTCACACCACCCCCTCCCCCCGGATCCCACTGCTTCCCTGGGGCACACGGCTCCCCTGGAGCACATGGCTCTCCCGGGACACACGGCCACCCTGGGGCACACACGCCCACCAGCTAATCAGAGTGAGTATGCAAATTAATCCCAACCAAGATGGCTGCAGCCACAGAGAGCAGGAGGGAGGCTTGTGTTTCCCTGGCAATGGAAGAAGCCAACCTTTCCAAAGACCCTGGCCGGCCTAGGCCTCCACTCCAGGCTACAAAGTTTCAATTATAGAAGATACATAAATTCCAAAAGAAATGGCTGCTGCCATGGAGCAAGCAGGAGGCTTGGTTCTGCTCCAGGCAATAAAGTTTCAATTGTATAACATAAATGAACTCCAGATACCAGGACCTCTTCTTGGGTCGCCGTGGAGCATGGCTGGCCTGCAAACCAGGCCCCTCACCCAGGCTGCTCCATGCCCCAAGGTAACCCCCACCCTGATCCAGGACACCCTTCAGGGCAAACCAGCAGGCCCCCACCCATGTACCAGGCCTCTATCCTATCTAATAAAAAAGTAATATGCAGATTGACCATCACTCCAACACACAAGATGGCTGCCCCCATGTAATCAAAGATCCTGGCCCCATTGGACACAAGATAGCCGCCACAAGATGGCCAGCAGGGGAGGGTAGTTGGGGGGACCAGGCCTACAAGGGAGGGCAGTTGTGGGCAATCAGGCAAGCAGAGGAGTGCAGTTGGGAGGCACCAGGCCTGCAAGGGAGGGCAGTTAGGAGTGACCAGGCCAGCAGAGGAGGGAAGTTAGGGACAAAGAGGCTGGCAGGGGAGCAGTTAGACATCAATTAGGCTGGCCATGGGAGTAGTTAGGGGGTGATCAGGCTGGCAGGCAGAAGCAGTTAGGGGCAATTAGGAAGGCAGGCAGGCAGGCGAGCAGTTGAAAGCCAGCAGTCCTGAATTGTGAGAGGGATGTCCGACTGCCCCTTTAGGCCAGATCCCACCGGGCAGTCGGCCATCCCTCAAGAGGTCCCAGATTGGAGAGGGTGCAGGCTGGGCTGAGGGACATCCTCCTCTCCCTGGACCCCCTCTGTGCACGAATTTTGTACACCCGGCCTCTAATATATATATATATATTAGTTAACCTTCACCAGAATATATTTTCCATTAGGGAAAGGGAGGAACACAGAGAAATATTAATGTGAGGACACACTGATTGATTGCCTCCCGCATGTGCCCTGGGCCGGGGACAGAGCCTGCAACCGAGGTACGTTCCCTTGACCAGAATCGAGCCCAGGACCCCCTTCATTCCGCAGGCCAATGCTCTACCCACTGAGTTATGTGCATTAATACAGTAAACCTAGATTCTGAGGGGGAAAACCCACGCAGCCTGTAGCGAACCAGTTTTACAATCGTTTTTATATCAATTATTGCATTAAAATATTTCTCATTACTGAGTTTCTAGTGGCCCCTTACGCACCGAAGATGAGTGCCTCAGCCATCCTGCCTCAGCTCTGTACTTGGAAGTGCCATGCACCATGCACCCAGGCCCACAGGTTATGGCTAAGTCCTAGCATTCGTTACAGAAACCCATCGGAAAGGTCAGCACACAGTCAGCAGACATCTCTCCTACCTGGGGTCACAGTCAATGAGGGCCCAGCCGCCGTGGAACTTCTCGCTGTCTGGCAGCAGTAACTTCATGTAGCTTTGTAACAGCTGGCTGATGAGCTCCTGGTGGCTTCTCTGATTCTCCTTATGCAAAGCCTCATGCTCTTTCTCTTTGTTAAATATGGAATAAAGGTCTTCGGTCACTGGAATGCCTTGCATCAAATCTAGAGTGAAAAGTGTCGATATCTATCATCTTAGTTTCCTAATATATATATTTTTAAAAACAAAACAGAATGAAGACCTAAACCATAAAACTCCAAGAAAACATAGGAATAAATCTTTGAGACCTGGATTAGACATGGTTGTTATGCTGTTGTTGTTTTTATTTTGTGGAGGGGGATTGGAGGACATAGGACATCAACATCATAAAAAGAAAAAATAAACTGAGCATCATTAAATTAAAAACTTCTGTACTTCAAGGGGAAATAACATGACAGTGAAAAGACAATGCACAGGATGGGAACGCATACTTGTAAGTCACCTATCCAATAATGGACTGGCATCTAGAATTCCTAAACTCAATACAAAGACAAATGAGCCCGGCTGATGGGGCTCAGGGGTTGAGCGTCGCCCCATGAACCAGGAGGTCACGGTTTGATTCCAGGTCAGGACACATGCCTGGGCTGTAGGCTGAATCCCCAGTGTGGAGTGTGCAGGAGACAGCTGATCAATATTTCTCTCATCACTGATGTTTCTTTCCCTCTCTCCCTTCTTTTCTGAAATCAAAAACATTTTTTTTTAAAGATAAATAAGCCCATTTGAAAAGGATCTAAACAGACTAGCTAGCTTCTTCCTAGGGTGGCATGTGGCTCACACTTTAACAAATCATTATAATCCCATTCCCTATAGCTGTCTGGGACAATGAGACTGGAGGGGGATTCTGGGGAAGATCTGCCGCTCTATCACTCACTCCAGGGGGAAGCCACAGCCCAGCCTGCTATTGGCCTGTCTCCACCTGAGAAAGGGACAAAGCCTGAGTCCTCAAGGACATAGCTGAGTCACCAGACTGACCAACACAAGGAAGGTATCTTACTTTTCTGTAATAATGTGCTAAAACCCAGTTTTCCAGCCAGCACACCCACTGTCTATGGCAAATGAACCAAACTTTTTTTTTAATATATATTTATTTTATTGATCTTTCACAGAGAGGAAGAGAGAGGGATAGAGAGTTAGAAACATCGATGAGAGAGAATCATCAATCAGCTGCCTCCTGCACACCCCCTACTGGGGATGTGCCTGCAACCAAGGTACATGCCCTTGACTGGAATCAAACCTGGGACCTTCCAGTCCGCAGTCTGACGCTCTATCCACTGAGCCAATCCAGTTTCGGCTAAACCAAACTTCTTTACACCAGACTTCTCAAATTACTAACTGGCCTGTATCTAGGCCCTATTATTTCATGTATGATAAACATCAATGAAATTAGATTTAAATTAAAAAATAGGATTTACCTGGCGTCTCAAAGGATGAGAACAATTAATTTATTGTGTCTTATGTTAAGTTCGTATCTCTTACTTGTTTTAATAATAAAATTCCTTACTACTTTCTCAAAAAAAAAAATAGGATTTAAAAAATCTTAGAGACCATAAGGTAAGGTATTACATTTGGTTCTAACCTACACTATATGTTTATTTAAATACTATAAGGAAACTTTTTAAATAAAAGTTAAATTTAAAACATGCCAACGCATGAATTCCTCTGGGCAATCTACCCTCCATTTGCTACTCTTACAAAAAACAAAAACACATGAATGAATTGTTTAGAATAAATTTTTACAATATATTTTTATTGATTTCAGAGAGGAAGAGAGAGATAGAAACATCAGTGATGAGAGAATCATTGATTGGCTGCCTCCTGCACTCTCCACACTGGGGAGCAAGACAGCAACCTGGGCCCATGCCCGTGACCGGAATGGACCCCAGGAAGGGCCCTCAGGCCGGGCTCTATTCACCGAGCCAAACAGCGCAGCTTATGCAATACTCCTTAATGTGCTCTTCAGCCACACCACGGAAAGAAAGAAAACCAACTGTTACACCTCTCGGCCTCGAGCAGCGGAAAAACAAACAGAAAGTGGAGTTTTCAGTTGATGAAGTTTTAGGGTCCCTATTTCTTATTTCATCAGCCATGCTTTCTGTTCTATGAACAGCAAACTGACAAATACGTATGGAAATGAGAGATTTCTTGTGTTGCTCCAGCCTAAAAAATGTGTCAGGCTCTAATCTAAGAACTTGAATTTGATTCATTTGGTAAGATGCTCAATATAGAAGCATACGCATATTACAAACATATGAACTGTGTTAATAACGTTGGTTTCTGTAAAACAGTCACAGAAGGAATAACAAATTTTACGTTTCTTACCTATGACAGCTTGCCTATAAGCATCCTTAAATCGATTCAGGTAGTACCTATTTGCGGAGTTAACACCATCTTTCATAACTCCCGCTAACTTCCTTTCTCCTGTCCTGGTAAAGTCACCCTGTCAAAGAAAACATTTAGACAATTTATTTAAACACAAGAATGTTCCCGAAGTCAAGGTGGGCTTGTAAGACTAACTTTGTAGGCTTTTATAATTCCAAGTAATGCAGTTAAGTTAAAATATCTATTAGTATTTGACTCTGACCCAAACATGTCAAATAATTAAACTACAAATTACTATTTGTAGCAACAAGCCTTCAGCTTGATGGAGCTTTAAGGTAAAGCCATTCTTGGAAATTTATAGAACAAACAAAACCAAACAAAAAAGCCTTTAAACCTCAACTTGATATACTGAAAAACCACAAATTTCTGATGTGGAAAAATGTGGAGAGCTCCCTAGATTTTATTAGAGATTTGGCCTGTGTGTAAATAGAGCGAGAGCAGGTTTCTCATCGCACGGTTACAGTTCCTGTAGAATGAGCCAATGAGGACTTACATTGTTTGTTTCTCTTGTTTTTAACAACAAAGGTATCAGAGCAAATCCCTGGAGAAGTGGTGATTTAAACTTAAAGCAAACCCATCCCAACCCACTATTTCTTTCCAAGGCCATTCCTGAAACAGGCCTTGTCCTAACACTGACAATTTTGGAGAAGATACTGCCAACTAGTTAAGCCATTCACTGGAAACAGTAATAAGTAAGAACCTTGTCAACACTTAGCTCTTACCTTCTTTGTAACAGCAATAGGTATGAAGTGACAGAGCATTGTTTGGATGTGCATTTCCCTGACGGTTACTGAGGTTGAGCACCTGTGCATGGACCTGTGGCCATTTGTATGTCTTCTTTGGAAAAAATGTCTCTTGAGGTCCTTTACCCACTTTTTACTCAAATTGCATTTTGCTGTTGAATTAACTTCGTATCAGTTACATATTGCAAATATTTTCTCCCATTCCATAGCTTGCTTTTTATTTTACTGATTTCAAAAACATTTTTCTCACTGTGCAGAAAGAAGTTTTTGTCTGATGTACTCTCACCCTCTTATTTCCTTTTTCTTCACTTGCTTGTTTCTGGAATCACACCCAAAATATCATCGCCAAGACCAACGTCATGGAGCATGTCCCGTGTTTTCTAATAGGAGTAAACGGTAAAGTTCCAGATCTTACATTTAAGTCCTTAATCCATTTTGAGTTCATTTTTATATAAGACAGGGGTCCAATTTCACTTTCTTGCATGTGACTATTCCTTTCCCCATAATGTATTGTTGACACCTTGCTGAATATTATCTACAGAATGTATTAATCTTATAACAGCTGTACTAGTTGTATATGTGGGTGTACTTCTGGGCTCTCAGTTTGATTCCATTGATCTGTATGTCTGTTTTTATGTCAGTGCCATATTGTTTTGACTACTATAGCTTTGTAGTAAGGTTTGGAATCAAAGAGCGTTATACCTCCAGCTTTTTTCTTCTTTCTCAGAAATGCTTTGGCTATTGGGGTCTCATGGTTCCATACTAACATTAGAATTGCTTTTGTCTATTTCTGCAAAAAATGCCACTAGAACTTTGATAGTGATCACACTGCATCTATATATGGCTTTGGGTAGTATAATAAACATCTTGAGAGTATTAATATTTTTTAATCCATGAACATGGGATAGTTTTCCATTTATTTGTAGACTCTCAATTTCTCTCATCGATGTCTTATGGTTTTCAGTGTACTTATCTTTCACATTTTTGGTTAACTTTATTCCTAAGTATTTTACAGTCTGTGATGCTATTGTAAAAGGGATTATATTCTTTATTTTTTTAGCAGTTTGTTGTTAGTGTATAGAAGCACAACTGATTTTTGTAGGTTGATTTTGTATTCTGCAATTTTACTGAACTCGTTTATTAGTTCTAACAGTTATTTGGTGGAGTGTTTTTAGGATTTGCCATATAGAACATTATGTCATCTACAAAGACAAATTCACTTCTTCCTTTCCAATCTGGATGCTATTTTCCTTTCACGACTGCTTTGGCAAGAACTTCCAGTACGATGCTAAATAGAAATGGTGACAGTGGGCACCGAAGTCTTGTTCCTGATTTTAAAGGAAAAGCTTTTAATTTTTCATTGAGTATGCCATTAGCTATGGCTCTGTTACTATTGCCTTTAATATGCTGAGGTACATTCCTTCTATACCCAGTTTGTTTAAATAGAGTTTTTATCATAAAAGAATGTTGAATTTTGTCAAATGCTTTTTCTGCATCTATTAGATTATGATTTTTATCTTTCATCCTATTAATTCAGGATGTCCCATTTACTGATTTGTATATTTTGAACAATCCTTCCACCTCATGGATAAATCTAACTTTATTATAGTATGAGATACTGTTACAGTTAGCTTGTTAGTTATTTTCTTTTTCCATTTAATATATTTTATTGATTTCTTACAGAGAGGAAGAGAGAGGGATAGAGAGCTAGAAACACCAATGAGAGAGAAACATCGATCAGCTGCCTCCTGCACACCCCGCACTGGGGGTGTGCCCAAAACCAAGGAACATGCCCTTGACCGGATCGAACCTGGGACCTTCCAGTCCGTAGGCTGAGCCAAACCAGTTTCAGCTGTTAGTATTTTCTTAAGAATTTTTGCATCCACATTCATCAGGGATAGTGGTATATAGTTTTATTTCCTTGTAGTGGTATCAGGGCCTCATAAAAAGTGTTCCCTCCTTTTCTGTGTTTTGGACAAACTTGAGAAACATTGGCATTAATTCTTTAAACGTTGGTAGAATTCACTAGTGAAACCATCTGGTCCTGGGCTTTGTTGAGAGGTTTTTGCTTAATGATTCAATCTTCTTACTCTCCGGTCTGCTCAGATTTCCTGTTTCTTCATAATTCAGTCTTGGTAGGTTGTATGGTTTCTAGGAATTTATTTCTTCTAAATTGTCCAATTTGTTCTCATATAATTGTTCAGTATAGCCTCATGATTCTATGTATTGCTGTGGTATCCTTTGTTTGGGAGTGTTAATTTCCACATATTTGTGAATTTTCCAACTTTCCTCCTGTTAATGATTTCTAATTTCACACCACTATTATTAAAACAAAAACAAAAACAACAAAACAACAAAACACCTTGATATAGTTTTCTTGAACTTGTTGAGACTTTGTGGCCCAACTTATGATCCTGGAAGATGTCCCATGGCCCTTAAGAATGTGCATGCTCCTATTGAGAGAGGGTTAAGTGACCTGCCCAGGGTGGCAGAGTAGTAAAAGGCAGGATGGGGATACAAATTTAGGGGGTAAATTATAACACTTGGACCAAATCCCATCAACAGACATGTTTTGTTTTGTCTACTTAAATATTTGTATTTCACACAATTCCAGACTGCCAGCTCCCTCGAAAAACCCGGAAGGCCCAGCAGCCCTGCGCCTCCATCCTCAGAAGGAAGCCAGCAGCGCCCTCCGGGGACAACGTGTGCCCTTCCTCAGGCCCACACAGCGGCGTCTCCCCTTCACCTGAGGGGGCTGCGTGAGCACCTAGCCCCGCCACACAACAAGCGTGTGTGACCCCTGCCTTAGCCAACCTTCCAGAGAGAAGTCAGCCACCACCTGTGGCCGCATGCCTCTACCTCAAAAACAGAGAAGGTCTGAAACCCATTCCGGGCCCACAGAATGGGGCGCCGCGGTGCCTTTACCTTGAGGGCGGCGGTGCCGGCGTACTGCCTGCTGATGGAGTCCCCGTTGTTGGCCCACATGATCTGATAGATCCGATTGCACTTCACCGGCAGTGGCTGCTCTGGGGGCATCACACCTAATTTTTTCAGCTAAAATGTACACATTGGTGGATGAATTACATATAAACCAAGACACCATAGCATAAAAGATATACTGCAGAAAAAGGAATTATGTTCATCCCCAATCAGGACCCGTAAATAAAAGAACGCTGTTTTCAGCCCTGGCTGGCAGGTTAGAGTGTCCACGTGCACCAGGGGGTTACGGGTTTGATTCCCAGTCAAGGGCACATACCTGGGTTGCAGGTTTGACTCCCGCCCCCCAGCCCCACGTCAGGGCTCATGCAGGAGGCAACCAATCGATGTATCTCTCTCTCTCCCTCTCCCTTTCTCCTTGAAATAAATAAAAATTAAAACAAAACAAAAACAAAAAACCAAGCTAGGATTTCCACCTTTGAATTCATTACTCAGGAGTTGGAGGGCCAGAAGATCTAAAAGCGGACATGGGTGGCAGACATAAGGACTAGAGGAAGGATGGGGCATAAAGTAAGGGGCTGGTTCTGTGGTGCCAGAGGAGCCAGCAGCCCCAGTGGCGGCACTGCTGGCAGGAAGACAACCAGGTGAAACAGCTAGTCCCTTCTCTCTCCTCCGCCTCACGATCTTCCTGTAGTGTCCGCTAGGGGCAGAGCCCGACTCGAAGCCAGTCAGGATAATGTGCTGGCCGCAGCTCCCAATGCAGGAGAGAGGGGTTAGAGATGAGGGAAGGTAAGTGACCAACCAATTTTTAAATGTTGGGCCTCACATTCTGAAATGCGTACTTAAGAAAATACCACTTGCGCCTGGCCGGCTTGGCTCAGTGGAAAAAGCATCGGTCTGCGGACTAAAGGACCTCAGGTTCGATTCCAGCCAAGGGCACAGGCCTGGGTTGTGGGCTCGATCCCCAGTGGGGGGCGTGTAGGAGGCCTTAAACCACTTGGTTCAAGTTATTTCTAGTGGAGGTTATGCTTTCCAGGTTTTGATGCAACAAGATGCTTTGTGCCATACATGCTCTGAAGAACAAAGATTTCAGTTACTTGTTTGCACTTGAAAACATTAAAACGGCCGTTTACACCCCAAAGCTCCCGTTACCTGCTGCTCCATGACCACTCGCGCGATGGCAGCCTGCACCACGTTGGTGCGGTCCAGGCAGTCCATGCAGTTCACGCGGAAAATCCCTTCTTGTTTACATATCACCCCGGCTTGGTCAACCCTTTTCAGAAACGCATGGGATTATTTCACCACATGGAATACTTCAACACGTTTTTCAAAACCCGGAATTCCTCCGGCACGGCGCTAAGCGCAGCAGCACTGACTACCAGCTAGCCTGGAACAGCACGTGCGCAGGCCTTACTGAGGGCGATGCAGACACGGTTGACTTATACAGTGACTTACAAGGAAGACATTACGATCCCCATTTTGGAAAGAAAACGGGGGGACAGAGAGTCACCTGCCCCAAGTCACACAAATACTAGGCAAAAAACGGCACGGGTCATGCTTTTCCGCACATTTAAAATCAGGAAGCACTTTCACCACCGTCCTGCCCTCCTGACTCCAGGCGGACACGCATCTGAATTGGCGTGAGCAGGCGCCTTCGCCTCACCAGCCAGCACGGCCACGCAGCATGCCTGCTCCTCTCGTGTCCCTGCCATCTGTGGCCTTAAGTCTACTAGAAACTTCCCTTCTGTCCGGGAAGCCAATTTCTTCTTCCTGCCTCTCCCTCCTGCAATATGAGAGTCATCATCCTCCCTGACTATTTTAAATGCTGACAGCCGAGGGCAGGCCCCTCAGCCCTCCGTCCACGTTAGGGACGGCGAGGACGAGGAGAAGGCAATGAGACTGAAGTATCAGGAGGAATTGAAGAATGGCCCTCGGGCATTTCACGGCACTTTGCCCACCCACCTGACCCCTCTTCCCGGCTCAGAGCTACAATGCCTAACGCCTCCCCCTCTCTTAGCTAGGGGAATGGGAAACGGGAAGCAAAACCAGAAAAACAAAAACGCTTCCTCAGCTTGCTGCTACTGCCTCCTGCTTCATGTTACCACACAAACACACATGGCTTCCCAGACCGAGCGTTTGCTCAACTGATTCCTTATGAAATAAATACGTACCAGCACCACTTCATGTCAAGGATAATGTCATGAATAGCATCTGTTAGTGTTTGGACATTCTCAAACTTCATTCCTCGGCTAAAATACAAGCCAAAAGAAAAAGAAAAAGCTTTAACTTAAAATATGATATTTAAGATAGCCTGGAAAGTTAAAGTATTACTTTAAGTAAATGAGGTTAATACTACTATAATTTATATAGGCAATTACATAAATGTTTATAGCTAATCTGTAATGTGGAAGAAAATATACTTAAAATATACTGAAACATAAGGATATCTAAAGCTTCTCTCCCTGTCAAATTTTCAAAACTTAGATAACTGAACCCACGTTAGAACCAGGGCCATGATAAAAGAACCTTGCTTTCAAAATACACACAAGGTGAAGCTGTCATCAAAATGGCTCACTAACTGTTGATTTTCCAGAGCAAATTCTAGTGCACTTTCCCCACGGAGAAAGAAGTGCCCTCGCAGAGTGTGAAAGTGAGCCAGCAGGATGGATTTGTGCAGGGGCTTCTGTGACTGCCAGGCTCGGGCTCAAGCAGAAAGGAAAAGGTCCCGGAATCTTTACTTGAATAAGAGAAGGAAAAGTGAACTCCAAGTCTGAAAGTTACTTTGGAACAGAAAGACTATAAATATTTCAGGAACAGCGAAGTTACATTTTTAGCCAAAATAAACTCCGTATGAAAATTAGAGCGAAGTAAACAAGTAATACGCCTTCCTTTTCCAAGAAAGAGGAGAAATTTTTCTTCCCAGGAAAGAGAAACTCGGGTCCCTGGGCAGCATCATACCACAACGCTGGAAATGACTAAAAAAAAACAAACTCGTCTCAGGAAGCGGCTCACCAGTGCTCGTGGAAGTCGAAGGAAACGTAAGTGAGGTGCGCGTTGTTGAAGAGCAGCACCTGCTTCAGGTAAGCGTCCCCGATAATTTTCTCTCTTCCCGTTTGGTCTACCAGGTTAATAATAACCTGTAAGAGTACAGAGAAAAAATTCAGTTTAATCAGGTGATAGAATTATAATGTGATTTACGTTTTAGAAATATTCTATATCTATGCTTAAAAACTCCACTCAAGCATCAATCTTTTTCCTATACATTAGATTTTCATTTGTTACATTTAGGTTTATAACTGCATACATCAATGGCATTAATAGTTTTTTATACATTATATATTTGTAATAACCAACTAGGATAATGAAAACAAGGTCCTTTAAAGTAGCAGATGTTGAAAATATTTAGAAGACTTTTTAAAAATATTTTTTTATTGATTTCAGAGAAGATGAAAGAGGGAGAGAAAGATAGAAACCATCAATGATGAGAGAAAATCATTGATCGGCTGTCTCCTGCTCAACCCTCACTGGGGATTGAGCCCACAACCCAGGCATGTGCTCTGACTGGGAACCAAATTGTGACTTCTGGTTCATACCACTGATCAATGATTCTCTCTTATCAAGGCTATCCCTACCTTTTTTTTTCTCTCTCTCTCTCCCCTTAAAAAAAAAAGATGGTAATAAATATTTATAACATTTGTAATAGTATTTATATTTATGATAATGTTTCAAGAAATAAAATTCTAATAAATATTTACAAACTAGTAAGGTCAATTTTATCCATTTAAAAATCATGGTTAGTGCTTTTTTAAGTGCAGTTTAAGACCCAAGGTCAAAAGATGTTCTATATTTTCCTTTAAAAAATTTTTGTTTAACTTTACACATTTAAATCCATATGCACCTGGAACTGATTTTTATATACGGTAAGTAGGATATCAGAAAGCAAAATTATTGAATTAACATCAGAGCATGTTTTATTTTGAATGACAGTACCATTCAAAATGGCTGCACCAACTTGTGCTCCCTCCAACAATGTGTGAGAGTGCTCATCTCCCGCCCTCCTGACTTCCTCTTACCAAACTTTATAGGGTTTTTAAAAAAATATATTATTTTATTGATTTTTTACAGAGAGGAAGAGAGAGGGATAGAGAGTTGGAAACATCGATGAGAGAGAATCATCAATCAGCTGCCTCTTGCACACTCCCCACTGGTGATGTGCCTGCAACCAAGGTACATGCCCTTGACCAGAATCGAACCCGGGACCTTCCAGTCCGCAGACTGAAGCTCTATCCACTAAGCCAAACCGGTTTCGGCTAGGTTTGTTTTTTTTTAATCGTTTGGTTTTATTTCCCTGCTGGGACTTTCTTTGGATTTGCACAAAATTTATATTAATTTTGGAAGAACAGAAATCTATTGAATATTGAGTGTTTCCTTCTAAGATTATTGTATTTTCTTTCAATTTATTCAGATTTCCTTTTGTGTTCTTCAGTAACTCTCCCCTGGCCCCTGCCACCACCACATGTCATGGTATCTATTTTGTATGCTTACAAAATTTAGGCTATTTCTTCCTATTTTATTTTTGTTGCTGTTAGGAAAATGCATCCTATGACATTACATATTCAGACTGGCTATTGCTAATGGATTAGTTATTGACAGTTCTAGCTCAATCCTGTATCTGAAAAGCTGGTCATCTTATTGAACTTGTATTTCATCTAACAGCTTTTATGTGATTTTGGTTTATATGATCACATTCCTACATGACTGTATGAACATATAAGAAAGGTGGGCAAAGAAAAAATATTGAAAGATTCATATCAAATTGTTATTTCCAGGAGATAGAACTAACTTTATGGGTGGTACTGAAAGATGTCTTTTACTTCTTACTCTAGATATTTCTCAAATCATAATAATTGACAGATTAGCCGAAACTGATTTGGCTCAGTGGATAGAGCATCAGCCTATGGACTGAAAGGTCCCAGGTTCCATTCCAGTCAAGGGCATGTACCTTGGTTGTGGGCACATCCCCAGTAGGGGGTGTGCAGGAGGCAGCTGATCGATGTCTCTCTTTCATCGATGTTTCTAACTTTTCCTTCCTCTCTGCAAAAAAACAATAAATATATTTTTAAAATAATAATAATTGACAGATTAATCTCTTATCTAAAAATCGTCTAGTCAAAAAAATAAAAAAATAAAATAAAAATGGTCTAGTCAATTGTATTGAAAAATAAAACTGATTTAAAAAATTAAAAATTTAAAAAATAATAAAAATGGTCTAAAGTAGCTGACAATGAGATTTCTTTTAAAATATTAAGAATAGCCCTAACCGATTTGGCTCAGTGGATAGAGCGTCAGCCTGCAGACTGAAAGGTTCCAGGTTCGATTCCAGTCAAGGGCATGTACCTGGGTTGCAGGAACATCCCCAGTAGGGGGTGTGTAGGAGGCAGCTGATTGATGTTTCTCTCTATCCGTTTCCCTTCCTCTCTGTAAAAAAATCAATTATATATATATGTGTATATATATATATATTTTTTTTAAATATTAAGAATATTTTTAGCTTATATGTGTTCTTTAACTTCATAAGAGATGCCATTTTGCTTAATTATGAATAGAACATTGTTTTTTTCGTGAGATTTAAAGAAACAAAATACACAATCATTTTAATATAAAGGAACAGTTACTACTAGAGACCAAGGCGCACCTGCTTTTTATAAATTTTCAGTTGTTCTTCAAAGTGGGCACAGAAATAGGCAACAGTTTCCTTTTCACCTGCAAAGAAGTGACATAAAATCGATTTTTCCTTCCCCTGTTTAAGGAAAAATTAGTGTCTATCCCATCTTTATTCTTACTTTTAAAAAAATGACAGCCCAAATGTAAGATTTTCTAAAATTAATTACTTTAAAATGAAATGCTAAACCAAAGATCTAATTTCTCCCTCCATCCCTCATTAGACTAAATTTAAACAAAATACAAACTGTGAAATTATAACACTATTTGTATACCCAGCCAACTTGTCAGGAAAGGTTTTATTAGTTTATAATTAAAAAAAACTTCAATCGAGGATATTAAAAACTGAAGTTTTACCACATTCTCAGAAATATAAATTCAGTTTTGAGAGAAAAATATTTTGTAAACAATTTTTAAAAATCAACTGCCCTGGCTGGTTTTGCTCAGTGGATAGAGCATCAGACTGTGGACTGAAGGTTCCCAGGTTCAATTCCGGTCAAGGGCACATGTCCGGGTTGCGGGCTCAATCCCCATTGGGGGGATGTGCAGGATGCAGCCAACAGATTATTCTCATCGTTGATATCTATCTTTCTCTCTTTCCCTCTCCCTTCCTTTCTGAAACCAATAAAAAAATTTTTTTTAATCAACCTAATTCAGTAACCTAATTAGGCTGACATGTCTTAGCTATTCCAGTGTTAAAGTTAAAATACAAAAAGAAATTACCTTCTCAATAATTTAAACAATAGCAAACACTTCACAGTGAGGCATTTCAATAAAGGCATCTTGCATTATAGATGCTGTCTTAAGATACTCCTCCTCCTACAAATATGGGCTTCATTTACCCTTTTCCAAAACTAAGCATCCAACAAAGAATTCTTCAAAAAAAAAATCAAGAATTTAAAGTGTACAATAAGCTGTTTTGCTCTATTGTTGGGGAGCTTCTAATTGTTAAATTACTTAAATTGTCAACAACCATTATTGCTCTTGTGTTTGTAATCACTTTCTACTAAATTTCACTGTATGAGTTATTGTTTTGAATAAAGCATCTGGTAAAGCAAATCCAAATCTATAAAGTACCTAATATCTGTGTGATATCATCATTTGCAAACCGAGTAAGGGACATGCTTACTCTTGTCCAGCCGAGGTCTTGGGTTGTATCGATAGCCAACCTGGCTCCAAAAGACAGGCACGGAGCCTCGCGTTTGAATGAAGGACAAGGTGTGGTTATGGACATGAATCAGCTGCTCAGTCTCCACATAATTTGCAACATTTCCGTTTTTATCCACGCCTCTTCGTTTATAGCGCATTCCTAAAACAAAGCAAAAAAAAAAAAAGGCAACATTAAAAAAAATTTAGTCTAACTAGATCATGCTTCTCTCTCTTTCAGGATCTAATGTGCCTTGGGGATCTAATGTGCAACTGCCAGGAAGAACTGGATCAGCTTATCCCAAAGCCTGATTTTACGAACGGCGGCGAAGAGCTCTTATGCACCGAGGGAGGAGGATTTCCCCCAGGCCCTCGCCCGCAGGAAGGGTTTATTACGGTGACGGTGCCGCAGCCCATCAGTGGGAACGTTGGTATTTTAGAAGCTCATCCCAAGGGACTTTCTCCTCTTCTTTCTCCTTTTGTTAACTCCTCCCAGCTCGCCTCTACCCAGTAACTGGTCCCCAGGCACGTTACAGAGTGAGCACTGAAACGGACTGCCTTCCAGATCCACACGGCCATAGCCGTTCAACGCCCCTTTGCGTGTGATTACAGCCCTCCGCACACCTGCTCTGTGCCGACTGCGACGAGAAATGAGAGCCACCAGGAACCGTGGGTGAATGTCATCCACGCAGGTGGACTCCTGGGGCGGGGTCTCTGGGCTGCTTTTCTCATCGTCCGATGGCTCACTATAATTTACCACAAGCTCTTCAATCTGCACAAAACCTTGGATAATGGGAATAATCCAGAAGTCCACATCTGGCGTCTGAAAACAACAGGAACATCACGTTGTTTCTATGCTGTACAGCACTGCTACTTCTTAAACCCAAACAGGAGCCGGCACATGTGTGTTGGTTCAATAGGAACAGAAACTTCCATTCTTTAACCATATCCTCTGCTCACTGGAGAACACAAAGGAGTGGAGGGAGGAGCGCAGGTGGAGCAGAGAGCATTTCCTTCTCTTTATAACTAGAGGTCCGGTGCACGGGGCGGGGTTGGGGGTGGGGGGTGGGAGTCCTTCAGCCCAGCCTGCACCCTCTCCAATAGGGGACCCCTCGAGGGATGTCCGACTGCCCTCTCACAATCCAGAACTGCTGGCTCCCAACTGATTGCCTGCCTGCCTTCCTGACTGCCCCTAACTGCTTCTGCCTGCTAGCATGATCACCCCTAATAACTCCCCTGACAGCCTGATTGATGCTTAACTGCTCCCCTGCCAGCCTGATTGTCCCTAACTGCTCTTCTCTGCAGACCTGGGTCCCCCACAACTGCCCTTGCCTATAGACCTGGTTGCCCACAACTTCCCTCCTCTGCCGGCCTGGTCACCCCTAACTGCCCTCCCCTGTGGGCCTGATTGCCCCCAACTGCCCTCCCCTGCTGGCCTGATTGCCTACAACTGCCCTTCCTTGCAAGCCTGGTCCCTCCCAACTGCCCTCCCCTGCTGGCCATCTTTGACCACATGGGGGCAGCAATCTTGTATGTTGGAGTGACAGTCAATTTTCATACTCTTTTCTTAGGTAGGACAATCATTCAAAAGATAACTGCCCGAGAGGGACCACACCATAGGAGCCAGACAGCGGGGTCCAAATTCAAGCTCCACCACTTACTAACTCACCCAGGAGAATCACGGCACCTCACCAGTGCCTGGACATTCTGCTTTGAAAAACAGGAAAACTACCACCCTATAAGATTGCTGTGAAGATTAATGAGCAAAATGTAAAAAGTGTTTAGCAGAGTGCCTGCTTACAGAAACAATTAGCAATAGTAAAGGATAAATAGTAAAATACAAAAAGCTTCCCATAGAGTTGTTCTTAGTCCCTCTTTCTCTCCTGTCCCCATAATCAGATCTAGCCTAATCTCAGCATCAACTTCACACCCACCTCTTCTCGCATAACCACACACTCCAGGTCTACCTCATGGTTTTGTCTCACGGAGCCTGCAGAGAGGATCTTGGAAAGGTGCTTGAAAATAGTAAAGGGTCCACCTGCCTCCATTAATCTTACCATCATTCCCATTATTTGTATTTTTCCCCTTCTAGCAACAAATGCAAAACTCTTGACAGAAATAGAGAAATGTATGTTGCTAAATGCCACTTTTATTGCAAGTCAACAGTTTTAAATGGTAATGTAAAACATCTGCAAAAAACTCTGCAAAACATAGGGCTCAGCATGTCAGCAACAAGACAGAGATTCATTAGACACCCTCACTGCTCATCATGCCGCAGATTTTGGTGGTCATAGTCTCAGCATCATAAAGAGGTCAGAACCCTTTCTCGATAGAGACAGGATAGGAAGCTAGTGGTAGGCACTATCTACCTACTAACTCCCAGCCAGGAAGAGAAATAGAAAAAAGGGAAAAGGTTTGAAAATTTTTAAAAATAATATGCTCATTTAATCCTTACCTGAGGATGTGTTTGTTTATTGATTTTTATTTTTTAGAAAAAGGAGGAACTGAGGGAGAGGGGGAGAGAGAGAGAGAGAGACAGAGAGATATCAATTGGTTGCTTCTTATATGTGTACTAACCAGGGATCAAACCCATAACCTAAGAATGTGCCCTGACCAGGAATCAAACCTGAGACCTTTCTGTGGAGGTGACAGCATTCCAACCAACCGAACCACACTGCCCAGGACAAAAGGTTTGAAATTTTTGAAAGGCTAAGAAAAAGATAATATATGATCCTCACCAACTATTTGCCCACTTTGCGTCCACAACAGTAACTGGCACATAGTAGGCCTTCCACAAATAAATCCTTGTTGACTGACTGAGTAAATTAATTAGTTGTCTTTGGACAGTCATCATTCTCCAGCATAATATGACAGAGCAAAGAAAGACTGTAATTACCAAATCTCAATAACCTCTTCATATTCCCTGCCTTCCCTGATTCAAATACTGGCAGTACTAGAACGTCCTTGGAGATCTGTCCAGATGAGGAAACAGGAAAGTTAAAAAAATTTGGTATTATTCAAGGACAATTGGGCTTCAACATTTCCAATGAGTAAACAAACTAGCTCTTTAAAGGAACTCTGAGGACATTAGTTCCCCCTTCTTCAATGACTACTACCCTGTGGCCACCTGCTAACAAGGTAGGCCCGCGGCTAAGCAATGGAATCGTGAGCTGCCTTAAAATACCAAACGCCTTCGTTTTCCCCGGCTAAATGATTCCCATTCTATACAGAAAATCATTAGAGATTTTAAGACAATTTAAAAATATTTGCTTGACTATATATCTTAGAATATTTTAGAAAACAACTACTCACACCAATCTCAATAAGATCTTGTATCATATATTTATTCCAAAAAAATCGATCATCAACCTGGAAAGGGGAGAGAATGAACAGTTCAGAACCTGTTGTTTCAGTTTTCCGATAAAGCCAAGTAAGCCCACAGGCTGCCGGAGGGCAAACCCTGCCCGAGCCCGAGGTACCTTCCGCCAGAGGGGCCGGGGGTCGCTCTCCGCAGAGCTCTGCCTCTGCACCGAGTTGGTCAGGTCATAGGTCAAGCTGTAGTAAAAGGATTCCGAGTCCATGAACATCTTCAGCAGCTCTTCAAGTAATCTTCTTTCCAACTTCTCCTTTTCTTTACTTTCCTTAACCTGGAAAATATGAGTCTCCCATCACTGCAGGAATGCAATGTAAAGAGTCTTGTGTGGGTAGCACACGCCTTCCTAGGAAGGAAGGGAAGCCATCCCAGCACATGCAGGGGCAGCGCTGGAATATGACAAGTGGTTTCAAAATAAGACCCCTGCAGGAAAACTGCCCTCAATTTTAACCCAATAAAAAATGAATTCCAAGCCCGTATCAGTTAAGTCTTTTTTTCTTATTAAGTCTTTATGTTGAAAGCATTGCATATGTTCCTCCTTTTTCACCCATTGACCCCTTCTAGCCAGCCCCCAACCCCACCCCGGCCTTCCCCACCCCACCCCTATCTGTGTCCTTGGGTCATGCATATATGCAGACAAATTCTTTGGTTAGTCTCTCCCTCCGAGATTCCGCAATCTGTTCTATGCGTCTATGTTTCTGTATCTATTTTGTTCATCAGTTAATTTTGTTCATTAGATTCCACATATGAGCGAGATCATGTGATACTTGTCTTTCTCTGATTTTGCTTACTTTCTTTTTACTAGGAGCAGATACATTGGACTTAATATGCGTAAAGGTCTTCAGTAAAAACTTTGAGTCATCGGGAGATGGTATAATCTTCTCTGGTTTGTTAATTCCAAAATGATGCTTCTTACAGAGCTAAATAGGGAGGGAGAGAGAGAGAGAGAATCCATTACTATTAATATCTGCTTGCTAAATGTTCAAGTGTGAGTACAGAAGCGGATGCTACTTCAAAGTAAACCTCTAGAGTCAGAGAAACGGCAACTGGCCACAGGAAACAGCGGTGCTGTCAGTGACTAGAAAGCTAAGGAGACGGCAGGCACACAATACAGGATAGGATCTTCTTAGGATTTAGGGATGGGAAATTCAGCTTAGGATCAGAATTATATATAGTTAATATAACTGAGAAATAAAATACCCCAGCTGAGGTTAATTAATGCTTTAAAAATGGGCATCTAAAATTTTAAATACTGCAAAATGCACATTTGCTATGCTCCACAGCCGCCTGTGCTAAATATTCATTCATGCCAGTTGACTGAGCGCTCTGGCTTAGAAGATGTCCAGAGTCTGCTCTTCTGGGCATCTCAAAAGCTGGACACAGCACTGCTTCCTCTCCTCCCATCCTCACACACTGACAAACCAACAACACACACTCTTGGGGTCCAGAGATTAAATGTGAAGCAGCATGTAGGGGCTTCAGGAAATGCGAGGGCCAACTGGCGGCGGTGAGGAAGAGGATGGGGGCGTGGAAGGCCAGAGAAGGGCACAGTATCTGGTGAAAATCAAGTGTTTACGTGTAATTTCACACCCCCTCCCGGTCTTCACTACCCTACTGCCCGTGTTCACGGAAACTCCCATCTTTTGCTCTGAGCACAAGACCCAAATATAAACACCTCCCTGCTGCTGACACACCGGTCCTTCGAATCAGCATCCTCAAAACTGTTCAACACGTTTCTCAAATCCTGGTCCTCCTCTGATCTGACCTCCCCCGGGCAGCGACCACAGCACCACGGGATCACTTAATGGGAAGCAGGAGCCATCTTCCATTAGCCTCCTTCCCAAAGCCTCTCCTACCAAAGCCAGCCACTTCTTCCGACTGCTACTGTGTTAATTCAGGTCCTAATCTCTTGCCCAGACCAGTATTTCTCAAAGGAAGTGCTCAACAGACAGAATTATTTATGCACAATCATCCAGCCCATTTGGTGCAATGACCTAACGGCCTCCTCTCAGGAGCGGGGGAGTCGCCCTCTGCACCAGCTTCCAGTACCAAGCGTGGCTTCCGACCCCCATCTGTCAGGCGGCCCTTTCGTCCCTGTGCCGGGTAGGGAAATTCCTACCTGCGACTGCCTGCCTCTGATCCAGAGTCCAGGAGGCCTCTGGCCCATCAGACTACTGCTCTGTTTATGGCCCATGAAGGGACTACTCTCCAGGCCTAGCAATATCTTCTTCATTTTTTAAATTTTATTTACTGATTGATTTTTTTAGAGAGAAAGGAAGGCAGAAGGAGAGAGAGAGAGAGAGACATCAATGTGAGAGCACAGTATCCATGTATCCATTGGCTGCCTCCTGCACATCCGCGGGCAGGGATCGAGCCTGCGACCGGGCCTGTGCCCTGCCCGGGGAGTCACAGCTGTGACGACACCACCAACTGAGCCACATGGTCAGGGCTCTCTTTCTTTTGGTAATCTAACCTCTTCCTGGCCTTGGGCCCAACACACCCCGTAACTTCCTTCCTTATCAACAACTCCAAAACCCAAAAAACTCTGAAACCTGAAATTTTACTAGTATGTTTTGAGTTTGTTACAACTCATTTACAATATGCCAGAATGTAACCTAAGCTGACATGAAGCTACCTCCCTTATATGAATATTCTGATTGATTCTTTAAGAAATATCAATGTGTTGTACTGTGGAGTAACCCCCCAGACTCACAGGGCACACATAAAATACGTGGAATAACCTCAATAACAAATAACCCCAAAATCAAAGCTTGAACTCTAAAACAGATATGGCCCCAAAGGTTTCAGATAAACATCGTGACCCGTAGAGGGAAGCACAGACACTACGCGATCTTCTCCAGAAGTCTCTCTACCTCTTAAAACTGATTTTTCTAACTAGAAGTCTAAACTTACTTTGAACATAAACATTTTCAATGAATATTCTAGAAACCTGCACACAGTTATCTTTAGAAAACAGTATAGACCGCTCTCTTTCTAAAAAGGTCCAATGAAGCCCTCCCACAAAGTGTGGACAGAGAACACGACACCTGAGACCCTGTCCAGCCTGAAAGGCTCTGTTCAGACGGAGTTCTTGGGATCGCACACATCGTGAGGGCGGATCACCTTCCCTTTTCCAGGGGCCCAGCCAGCTCTGCGCCGCGTGTGCTCAGGCCTTCATCACAACCTGGCACACACGATCTCAAGAAGAAAGCCACGCCACAAGCCCCACAGTGCTCCCCGATATTTTCTATTACCCCACCAACTTGTATTTCATCGTCAGGATCAAGAGCACGTGTGGCTGCTGTCTCGGAAAATAAAAAGACACGGTTTTTACTTTAAAAGTTGGTATCTATCTATGTCCATCTGGAGCTGAAATTTTAAACAGATGTCTGATTGGAAACTAAATATGGGAAATGATGCAGTTATCTATTAAGGCAACGAGACACAGCAAATACGATATGCACACATGGAACATCAAGCCTATAAAACTTTAAAGGATTTTTTTTCTCCCCAAAGAAAGAGCACCTATGTTCTCATTTACTCGGACCACACAGATTCTTCAGACCCTCGTCTAGATTTTTTTAATGTCACACTGCTTTGAAAAACAGTCTGGCAGTTCCTTAAAGGATTAAACCTAGGGTCACCACATGACGCAGCAAGTTCATCACTAGGTATAAACCCAAGAGAAAAGAAACGCCTGCCAACAATGTATACATTAATGTTCACAGCACATGCCCTCTCCCCATCACCACCTCAACCAAAGCAGCTCTGATCTGATGCATCTCATATACTGGATCTCACCGATTTGGAAACAGAGTTCCCATGACTAAAATGGAGTTTGAAAACCACAAGATTAAATTATTTTAAAGGTATTACCCATGTCTAACGTTGTATGATTCTGCTCTATTAAACCAAATCCTCATAATTGCTATTATATTCATATCACGTTTCCATAAAATCTCCTGAGACAGCACCATACCTCCAGCTCAAGATCCTGAGGTTCCATTTCAGAAAGTGACAGCACAGCAATTTTGGTAACTTTACAGACTTCATGGTCTCCTGGAAGTTTGCCCACCAGTGCCTTCTGCCGAATTAAAATAAGCCACCATGGAAAATCTAAAACGGAAACGTCATTATTAATGTCTAGTCTCTATAAAGTGCTACTATCCTGCGAGGCGGAAGGTGAGTAATCCACAACGTGCATCAGATATAACTCTTTAAAGGAGACAACAAAACATAAAAATGGCCCTTAAATGTGTGAAAGGGTGTTTAATCTCACTCATTCATTAGAGTAATGCCATTTTTACCCATCAGATGGGGAAAATAAAAAAGTAAGATAATATTTTCTTCCAAATATAAATCAACTCTCACATTAGGAACAGTGCTTTGAAGATGTGCTTTTTTAGACATTTCAATAAATGCAAGAGTTTGAAAGTGTTTTATAATTCTTTATAAAGTAGGGTGGAAATCTACTCCAAAGTTTCAAGCTTTTATAAGCCATTTCATTATTCATTATCATTAAACATTAACCAAGAACCTACCATGTGCTGGGAAGGCATGAATCAAGGTTACCAAGCACCTAACACACAATAAACATAACACATAATAAAACATAATATACTATAGAATGTCACAATACATTTTATTGAATTAAAATAAATCCTTGCTCAGCCAGCGTGACTCAGTGGCTGACCATCAACCTGTGAACCATGAGGTCGCTGGTTCGATGCCCGGTCAGGACACATTCCTGGATTGCATGGGGCGTGCAGGAGGCAGCCAATCAATGATGTTTATCTCTCATCATTGTTTCTATCTCTCTCCCTTTCTCTCTCTGTCTCTCTCTCTAAAAATCTCAATTAAAAAATTTTTAAGAAAATAGAAATCTGACAAAACGTAACACAAATGATCTCAACAGAGAAGGAATTTTGTAAATAGCACCTTCCCGTTTCAAGGAGGCGTCAATGTTCTGGACTTCGAGATGGAACTCAGTCTCCAATTCTAGCTCCATCCCGTATTTCCGGGTACGTGGCAGCACGAAACTCAACTGCCCTGTGCAGCAGACCTGACTGCCTGCTGCAGAGAGCGGCTGAGAGGATTAAATGACTTTTAAATTCATATCACCATCGCTAAAGCTCATGTTTACAGACAGCAAGCCACACGAAAGGCTCTGGTTGAGACAGAGCGTTTGAAAGGCACGCCCCTCCCGAGAGCCAGGCTCCGGCAGAGCTCTCCTGGTCCTCTCTCCTGTGCCTTGGGGACGGGGTTTCCGAACGGCTTCTAAGAATAAAGCAATGTTAGTGTCGCTCCATTCATCACTGAAATATGTAAAGTATTTCATGTCCTCAGTGTCACAGCAAGAAAGTCTCCATGGACCGCAGAGGACTGAAATTACACACTCAAACCCTGTGCATAATCCACTTCACATTTCAGCGACCGAGACATCTCCGCTTCCAAGGAGAAGCGGGCAGATGGCAACACGACTTCAATGAGAGCGCGCTGATGACTGTCTGTGACTTCAGCCCCACTTGTAGTAATTGCCCTAATCACTGCGTCAAGAACCTCTACTGCCAAATTAATCGAGGGTTTTTTTTGACAATTTTCCAACTATTTCTGAATCTATCACGGAATACATATTTTTGCTTTTTCTATTCCATTATTTCTTACCCCGGCAGAGCTTATCCTTGTCTTAATCTTCTAAATAATTTCAATTTAAAGAGCTTTTGCGATCTGCTTAAAGTCTCCAGCCTAAAGCAGTCTCTTCACGGATAGCTGTGGAGGATACAGCTGCTTCCCCAACAGCACACAGAAAAGAGACCCGGACACACCAAGGAGAGAATGTGCCGGCACCGGGAGGAGATGGGTCTCCAGCCACGGAGAGGCCTCAGAAGACCCAGCCCTGAGGCCGCCTCGATCTCAGCCTGCAAGCCTCCAGAACGGGGAGAAAGTAGATGTGTGCCTGCAGACCCCAGTTTGCAGAACTTCGCTATATGGCAGTCCCTGAGCCACACCTGCGTGGTATTCCGAGCTCAGGTCAGGGCCGGCATGGACAGTGCCCACACCCTTTTAAGGCTGTAACGACATCTGTTCAAATACACTTAGACGTTACTACCTCATCAGGCAAGAACACAAATCCGTGCATTTATATGTAGAGAGTAAGGAGGAGGAGGAAAATGTTTAAGGACATGTTTTATTCCCCCTCGTCCTCTCCCCAGAAGGTAGGATGCTCCCACGGGAAAATGCCTCAGTGGTGATCCCGGTTCTGAGGCACCCCACAGCACACCTCCCTCACCCGGCTAACGGTGCGTGCGGCCAGAGCAGAGACATAGCGGGTTCGGGGTTCGGAGAAGGGAGGAGGCATCCCCAGGACAGAGAGTGAAGAGAAGGCAGGGAAGAGTAAGACGAATGCTCCAAGGGGGAAGAGCTGGGGGGGAGTGACACACGGGGGTGAGCCTGCAATTGTCTCCATGGGTAAGGAGCCGCAGGGAGCCCAGAAGAGATTTCCCTTTGTTAACAGCCAGACCTTAAAGTGATGTGACAGGGGAAAAGAGGTAGAGATTAGGAATGGGAAAAACAGATACTTTCCTTGTCCGTCTTTATTTTTTTAAAAGATGGACAAAAAAAAAGATTTTCTTTTTCCAGTTCACTCTATTCCCCACCTTTCCCTCTTGCAAAATACCCTGTGTAACAGGTGCCCCACTGCCACCAACCACTGTGTTTGGTCCGGAGGAAGGCAAGTGGTGCCGGAGGGGAGGCACACGGAAGTGACCACGGGAGCTGACCAAACTTTCACAGCATCGTGGAGTCATCGGCCAGTAAAACATCTGTTCCTTGCCGGCAGGAGATACCTGCTGGGTTGTCTGCCACGTCCAAACCCTACTGCTCCGCCTGCCGCTCCTGCCTAGAGGAGCACACTTCTGGAAAAGTCTCAACTTTGTGACCAGGGAGGGCCTTTGGCCCAGGGGGCCGAAAAGAGCCTCTGTCCTACGTCTGAACTACAACCAGCTACTCAGTCCTTGGTAGCTAGTCAGTCTCCGATGGTTGTAAGGAACATCAGCCCAGCCAGTGTGGCTCAGTGTTTGACCACTGACCCATGAACGAGGAAGGCATGGTTCGATTCCTGGTAAGGGCGCATGCCTGGGTTGTGGGCTCCATCCCTAGTGGGGAGTATACAGAAGGCAGCCAATCAATGATTCTCAACACTGGTGTTTCTATCTCCCTCTCCCTTCCTTTCTCTGAAATCAATAAAAACATTTTTAAAAGAAGAAAAGAAACATTAGATGTTGGTTGGTTTGGGGGCTGAGGCTGAATTGAATGCCTAAGAGCAAAAATGTCTTACATACACAGAAGCCGAACGAAGAGGAGGAGGTAGGGGAGGCGTAGGGAGAAGTGGTGGCGGAGACCACCGGACCAGAGAAAGGAGTCGTGGGTCCTAGACCATGTCCCTCTTGGTTTGCCCCCTTAGGTTTCTTATAAAAATGTGGGGGGAGGGAGGGGCTGTTCTGTTTTGCATAAGCTGACAGGTTTGTATTTGCAACCAGAAGAATGTTGATAAAACAGTGGCCTGTAATTTCTGAAGCACCTTACGGAGACCGGCAATCCCCTAGGGAAAAGCGGCGGTCAGTTTTACTCTCGTCTCACTGCGTTCCAAGCAGAGGCCGGAGGCGGAGATGTGGACCCAGTGAGCCGCCTCCCGCTGCACGCCCTGCGGCGTCCCCTCCTCCCATGCCACTCTGGATTTGGCTTTGTGCTTCCATTGCCAACGGGACCTTAGTAAACAGTGACACAGCCGATGCTTGGTAAACCCCTGTCGGCTAGCCACCACCCCAACAGGACGGTATCCAGGAGAGGAGACCCACGGAGAGGCGAGGAGAGAGGAGGTGTGAAGGCAATGCCACAGCAGGGAAACTGAGACCGCCAGGCCAGCCCCCGCCCAGCTCCAGGCTGCCCCATAAGGACCCTGGCTAACAGAATAAATGAAAAGGATGTTAAATAAGTTCCCTCCTATCTCAAAGCTAATAAATAAAGCTTGAATCCAGGTCCTCTGATTGAGTTTAGGGATTTATCCACTGCTCCAAGATGTGAAGAAAAATAACTCAAAATTTTCATACACTTCACTTAAACAATAGAAAATTCAGAACACTCAGCTATGAAATTATCTTGTCAGCACATAAATAAATTAAAAATATATGTATGTAAATGTAGACAGGTAGGAGGGTGCTATTAAAATACTTAGCATGGTTACAGAATGTCTAAATGCTTTTCTCTTTAGTATTGAAAACAATTTTAAACTCCCAAAGGCAGAATATAAGAAAGTTCTTGTGGCAATATTATTTCTAATAGTGAAAAAATAAACAAACAACAAAACAACAACAACAAAAAACACACTATTACTCAGTGATAGGAAAAAAGACAAATTATGGTATTCATACAGTAGTGTAAACAAGGAACTAAAGTTTCATATATCAACATGGATAAAGCTAAAAAATGTAAAGTTGAGCCAAAACTGGTTTGGCCCAGTGGATAGAGCATCGGTCTGTGGACTGAGGGGTCCCAGGTTCGATTCTGGTCAAGGGCATGTACATTGGTTGCTGGCACATCCCCGGTGGGGGGTGTGCAGGAGGCAGCTGGTGGATGTTTCTCTCTCATAGACGTTTCTAGCTCTCTATACCTCTCCCTTCCTCTCTGTGGAAAATCAATAAAATATATTTTTTTTAAAATGTAAAGTTGAGTAGGAGAAAAAGTGAAAGAATACAGAGCTGAATATCACTTATTAAAAAATTAGCCACTTATTTGTGTAGGAATACAATGTAATAAAAGCAATAACGGAAGTCAAAATTCAAAACAGCGGGAGCTCCGGGAGGGAAGGAAGCAGGGTGTGCGTGGAGAAAGGCAAATGAGGGCTCCGAAGACAGTGCCAAGCTTCGTTTCTCAAGCTGGGCGGCAGACAGGTGCTTGTTTCACAATAACCTGTACCTTTCTCTGTGATAAACAGCTTCTGTATCTAACATATATCTCATAATGAAAACAGATTTAAAAAAAACTAATAAAGGAAAATTAGATTGTCTCCAGCAATATGTGCTTTATACACAAGAAGTCACAAATGCTCAATAATTTTAGTTTACACTAAAAAGGGGAACACTTTTTAAAAATGTTTATATTGATTTTTAGGGAGAGGGAGAGAGGGAGAGAGAAACATCGACATGAGAAAGAAACATCCATCAGCTGCCTCCAGCACATATCCCAACCAAGGAGCACTAGGGATCGAACCCACAACCTGGGCATGTGCCCTGACCAGGAATCGAACTAGCGACCTTTTTGAGCACAGGACAACACTCAATCAACTGAGCCACAATGGCCAGAGCAAAGGGCACACTTTTTTACACAGCAATAATGGGAAAGCCTCCAATAGCTCAAAACTCATATTAAAATGGATACGAAAGGAAAAATAGACATTTAAGTATAATGCTTAAACTATTTCATTTATAGTCATTTTCAGAATATTTTGGGACCCAACTATGTAACATCTATTTTTCCACAAACAAAATTTCCTCTAATCCCAGGGCACCGGTGTCTGTCCTTCTAAGACTAGGCCTGCTGAAGTACCTAACCTTCCACCAATCTGTCTGCCCGGACAGGCCCCGGAAAGGACCACACTCCACACTCTCCCTGGCCAGTTAGTTAATTGGATCAGGAATAGACAGCTGACCCAAAGCCAAGAGCAGCCATGGTCTGCCACCTGCCTCTCTCCCTAGCCTTGTCCTCTCCTTTGAAATCAGTGCAGTTGGGGGATATCTTCCCATCAGAGCACCTACCAACGTTATCAAATAATTATACATTTTTTCAGTGATTATTCACTAATGTGTTTTCTCTCCCAAACTGTAAGCTCCATGAGGGTGGGAACGGGTCAGGTTTTGCTCACTACTGCGTCTACCAACTAGCACGATTCCTGACATAGGCTAGGCGTTTGAAGTGCTGTGTTTTAAGAGGAAGAAGGGGTTGTAATATTATACCTCCCTTTTCTCTAAAGTTTTATTTTTATTTCATGAAACTTATATGGCAATATACCCACTTTGGACAGACCCCAAATTAAGGCAAAGGAACCAAAGCCATAACAGAATCTACATTTATCCTCAAAGAAGAAAATGTCAAAATGCCACAAAAAGTTGGATAAGTTTAAGGAGTTTACAGAAACATACCTGAATGAAGCTGAATTTTCCCAATAACACCTTCTACCAAACCCAAGCAAATGGGATTCCAGGCAAGAAGTAGATCAGTAGCTAGAATAAAATAAGAAGCAATCATGAGAAAATATTCATCAGAAAACAAATTAAAATAATATATTAAAATATGACCAATGTCCAAAAACAGCAGTTATGGTCACCCAGAACTGAATACATTACCATCAAGCAATTTTTGAAAAAGCGTTCAATCAAAGCCTGAATAAGGCTTCTGCCTAAGGGCAGTTATGGGGAAGGAACTGACATTCTGAAACTCCCCTCAGGCTGGAGGCAGAACTCTGGCGCCCTTCAGTGGGGGGAAGGGCTGGTGCACCACAAGACAACAGGGATGCCGGCGGTCCTATAGTCAGAGCTAGTCCCAAGTCCAAAGACAACACCTGAGAAACTGCCATATAGATGCCCACTTACTGGATCCCAGTCTGGAAAATACCCTTTCCCCAAGAATCTTACACCAAGCAAAGAAATCCAGACAGCTAGTGCTCTCCTGTGGGACTTGTAGGGCAAAAATAATAGGAACAAGTACTGAGGGCCCGTGTGAGCCGGGCATCCTGATCAGGCGTCCTCATCTGAGCCACAGACAAACTATGATGAGGGTGACTGGTTTCTCAATTCTCCCAAATAACTTATGCCATTCTGGACACACGAGAAGTTAATTCAGTACACACGATGGGTGCCTGAGGACACTGGGGCTTAATTCTCTTGTGGAACCCAGATGGCAAAAGGCTGTGAAATACATGGATATAAAGGTAACATTAATGGCAGTTCAACAGGTTGTGGTGTGTGCGGGAGGCAACAACCAATTGATGTGTCTCTCACATGGATGTTCCTTTTCTTTCTTTCTTTCTTTCTTTCTTTCTTTCTTTCTTTCTTCCTTTCTTTCTTTCTTTCTTTCTTTCTCACTCTCTCCCTCTACCCCTCTCTCCCCACCGCCATCCCTCTCCACTCTCTATCCCTCCTTCTCCGCTTTCCCCCTCTCCCTCCCCTCTTTCTTTCCTTCCTTCCACTCTCTAAAAATCAATGGGAAAAATATCCTCAGGTGAGCTGAAACCGGTTTGGCTCAGTGGATAGAGCTTCAGCCTGCGGACTGAAAGGTCCCAGGTTCGATTCCGGTCAAGGGCATGTACCTTGGTTGCAGGCACATCCCCAGTGGGAATGTGCAAGAGGCAGCTGATTGATGATTCTCTCTCATTGATGTTTCTAACTCTCTATCCCTCTCTCTTTATGTAAAAAAATCAATAAAATATATATATTTAAATATCCTCAGGTGAGGATTAAAAACTAGAAAAAACTAAAACAATTACCAAGTTTTGTGGTATAAAGACTAAAAAATAATAGTTACTGATAATCTTTGAGGTTCAAGAAGAGAACCAGTTAAACCCATTCAGACTGAATTCATGGTGGGATGATCAAGGACAAATGTCTAGATGTAAGAACCAGAGATTTGAAAGGAGGAAAAGAAAACAGAAGATGATGACAGTAAAATTCCAGGTGTAGAAGTTAACCTTTGAAAAGCATCCTTACCACTTTTTCTAAGTCTGGAAGCAAAGATGAAAGACTAAATATAGAAATGGAGAAGAAAAGCAGAGGATGTGTCGGATGGCGTGACTCAGTAAAAACAGGCGCAAAGTCAGCTTTGCTGGGGGACGGAGGCAGCAGAGGCCTGGTGTGAAGAGACTTCAGAAAGTCAACCTGTAAGTGTTCTATGTGTGTTCCAAAGCATGCATATGTTCACCTCAGTGTTCTCAAGGAAAAGGGCTATCAATCCATTAGTGGATCATGAAATCAATTTTGTATGTAATTAATATTAAAGCAATACAACAGAATAGAACAGAAAACTGAATGCACCATGTAGGGAAATATTTTATGAAATTCTGTTTCTGGTACATACATATGTGTTCAACAGGTCATGATTTTAAAGTATTTCTTACTGTGGATGTGAAATATTTGAACACATGATTTAACTTTGGGGCTAGGGCTCATTTTAGCAACTTTGTTGATTATTGTGTTCCACTTCTCTAGCATTCGCTAATTTCTTTGCTAAACCTAATAGGCTTTGAGAGCAGGCTTTTTCCTTTTTTTTTTTTAAACTCTCATGCTTTGTGTTTTTTCCATTTTTCCTTCTTAAGTTTTGCTTTACACTTGAGACTAGGCTCAAGATTACTGTATCTTCCTGGTGATCTGCTCTCTCAGGATGTCAGAACTGCCTTTATTTCAAATACCATTCTTTGCCCCAAAGTCTAGCTTGCTTACCGTTATTCCGGTATTGTGAAGGAAATCCATTTGGTATAAAAAGGGATGAATATGAACACTGCTAATCCAATTGTATTACTTCTCCTATTCTCCGCAGCTTTAGAAACTAAGTCCAAATTCCTTGGAAAGACTAGTAAGCCCTCCCATGGGCGGGTCCTATGCCCCCCCCCCCATCCTGGCCTTCCCGCGGCCATCCATCCACAAGCAGCGCCGGCCCCGTGCGGAATGCCGCTCCCACCCACTGCTGCCTGCTCTTCACTCCAGACTCAGAGCAGGGTCGCTGGTGTCCCTGACACATTCCCCTCTCCGCCCACCTCGCAGAACAGAACGGATCTCTCCTGTGACTCCCTGAACCTTGCTCAGGTTTCCATCATAGCAACTTACTTTGGTTACACCTGTCTGTCTCTGACTGAGCAGGAAACTCATCAGGAACAGGAAGCTCATAAAACCTACTCTCATGTCGCTTATATCCCAGTGCCTGGCACACAGCCGGCTCCAAAAGGCTGAGCAGACAAATGATCGTATGACACAGAATGGAGTGGAAGCTAAAGTCATAATTTGCTGGGAATCGCGTTAGAAGGGCTCACTTCTTAAAGTGGCAAAGTTAATGTCCTCTGTTCTGGTTCAGGTAAAAGCTTCAGGGCTAGCAGAGACAACGGGACTGTCCAATACCGCATACCTTGTCAAAATCAGAACGCATTTCCCATTCTCAGCCCAGGGCTCTTTCTAGTACACATGTAACTCCCTAAGTTTCCCTACCAAGTGTGCTCAGGTATGACTCTCGTTTCTGTATGGGACTTCCAGCTCACCATCACTCCAGCTGCGCACTGGGCGCTGTCCAAACGCTTTCCTTCCTCAGAGTCCGACTGATTCTATCCCCTCAATGTCTGATGAATGTCTCACTTCTCTCCCTCCCGCTGCCACCGCCTTGCCCAGCGTCTAGACCTCCCCCTTGTGCATCATTGAAAAGCTCTGGTCTGCTCTATAGCTAGCAGGCCGCTTCACACATAGAAGGCTCCCAACATGCACTGAGTGCAACAAGGGCTCCAGGCAGTTTGGTCTGCAGGACCGTGACGTAAAGGGCAGCGAGCTGCAAGAACAGGGACCCACTCAGGAGGACAGAGAGTGAGGGCAGGGCAGATTTGCATGGAGCTTGAGCATCAGGCCGGTGTGCAGAGGACGGACATGAGGGGGCAGGCCTACGCCAGAGATCCAGGTGAGCCTGGGTCCGAGGACGGCCTGGCTGACTGGGGAACTGAGCCGGGACAGAGTCGGAGGCGCGGCATGACGTGGGCACAGCCGGAATACGGTGTCCCAGGGAAAGTCCGACTCTACCACAGTCTCTGAAGACCTCGCAGCTCCATGTCCGCTTGTGTACATGGAAATTTCAACCAACTTACAGGGTTTTTATAAGGAGCAAACGAGAGAACTGTATGAAAGTGTCCAGCACCATGTCTGGCATATAAATATTCAATAACTTTTAGCTCATGTTGGAAAATGTACATGCACTTAAAATTCCAGGCTCTTAGCACTCAGTAAACCTCTCCATAGGTTTTTATTCCAAGGGTCTACGTTCAGCTTTAAAAAAAAAAAAAAAAACTTCAATTTTTTTTCTTATAAATCTTATAGTAAGGCCATAATTCCTGAAAGCCTCCTCAAAGTAAAAATTTTTATTAAAATCTCAATATCTAGATATGTCCCCCAAATTGGTTCCTCTGATATGAAACAGATCACAGCTCTGACACAGCTCAAAACTAGGTGTCCAGTAACCCAGGTCAGGTTCAGATCCAAATGGCAAGTCAAGCATGAGTGCCAGCTCCCTCCCCTCTAAATCCTCCACACGCAGGGGTGGCACGGGTGGTGGGGGGGTGGGATCTAGAAGTACAGGCTAAAGGGAGGCAAGATTATGCCTGGGAAAAAGACATGGGTATTGGTAAATTTTAGTTATGTATGTGAAAATACTGGGTGTTAAGAAACCATATAAGAAGAATATAAGTAACTTTCAATCAGCAATAGAGAGGCACCTAACAAATATTTAAGATATCCAATGGAAGACAGGAAAAGGTGATAGGATAAAAAGAAAAAACACAATAAATGGAAAACAAGAATAAACAATAGAGATAACTCCTAATATATTAAAATAAATGTAAAGTTTAAACTAACCAATTGAAAAGACAGACTATTATTAAGTCTCAACCCCTCTATCAGTTTATTTAATTCTATGCCTATTTTGTTTACTACTATATACCTGAGGTCTATGACAGTGTTTGATGCATAACAGGCATTCATTCAATAGATATTAAACCAAATGAATCAATAAATGAATAAAAGTAAGCATGAAAAATGGACTTCTACCAATTGCTTATTTTCACTGACTTTTAATAGGGCTACCAACTTAAATTGTTGTTTTTAAAAATGCTATACAAGCTTTTTTAATAAAAACATTTATCTCTCAATAAATGAAATAAATGATGAGCCTGTCTCACAATGAAAGACTTACCTAAACATTCGGGAAAATGATCTTAAAATCTCTAGCTGGTGCCCATGGTTTCTCATACCAACATAGAGACACAAGACAACAGAAGAGGGCCGGAAGCAGGCAATATGACTGGCCAAGAAAAGAGGCTCGGTGTGTCTTTTTGAACTGGTGTGCCTTTGCTGCCCAGTACAGTGCCTGGGACACATAGGTACTTCAAAGTGTGTGTGTGTGTGTGTGTGTGTGTGTGTGTGTAAACCTCACCCAAGGGTATGTTTACTGATTTTAGAGCGGAAGGGAGAGGGAGAGAGAACTAGAGAATCACTGATGTGAGAGAGAAACATCAATTGGTTGCCTCCCACACCTGTCCCAACCAGGGATCAAACCTGCAACCTAGGTATGTTCCCTGACCAGGAATCAAACCCACAACATTTTTGGCATGTGGGACAATGTTCCAAGCAACTAGCCACCCAACCAGGGCTGTGTGCATCCCCCTCCCCCAATCTGTTACTCTTTAAAAAGGAAGCAGAATCAGTTGGCATTAGTAGACTCTGCATAGAGGAAATCTGTAAATGATACTAGTCTATAAATCTGCAAGTACCCTTAGTAATGCACACTATCACTACTCAGGAGGCAGAAGGAATTGGAATGGCAAAGAAAATGGCCAGTGGGCTGATACTATCCTTCCACAAAGAACAGCCATGTCACTGATCTGCTTCAACAAGCGTAGTGCTCTCTAATCTTCCCTTCAAAAAGTATATTCCAATGTGGCAGATAAACTCAAAAGTCAAACGTTTGAAATTTGCAAGCAGGTTTTAAAATTTAGGAATATCAAAGACATCTAGTAAAGAGAAAAGTTGCTTACAAATTACAAACATATAGCATTTTACAAACAATGCCAACTTTTAATTAGTGAAATAAAAGCAACATACACTAAAAGGTATAAATATTTTGTTATGCGCTCAATTGTTTGACCAATTGGTCTACACTGGCAGGTTCACTGGCAGTACAGGGCGTGTTTTTGTAGGCCCTCCTCTTCCTGGTACAGAGAGACCAGTGATAAAGGCTGGTTGTGTCTGCCGGCAGAGAGTGTGAGTCATTCATTCCAAAAGCCCCGAGTGCAGGCACTCCCTCAGCCCCAGAACGAGCCTGTGTTTTCACAACTGCTGGAGTTCATGGGCAGTTTCATCTGTTTGGTTTTTTTTTGTGTTTTTTTTTTGGGGGGGGGGGGGAGTACCAAGGTGTGCATAAATAATCAGACCCAAGTTTCATTTCCTGCTAAAGACAATGGATATCATTGGTATGAAAAGATAATCACTAACATCACACAGATGGGTAAAAGGGTTCTCCAATGAAAAACGGCAAGTTCCCCTTGTTCGCTCTTCCATGCTCTAACTCTCAGAATTTAATGTGGCCAGGAAAACAGATGAAGTTGATTCATCTTCAAAATGAAAAACTTGACACATTTCTTTGAACTCTCAGGGTGATGATTTTCTGGCGCGCAGCAAGTTAAAGAGCTAACCCAACTTGGAAGGTGCAGCAGCTGGTGATTGCCCAGTGTGAACTCCAAATCCGTGGTTGCTCATTCTGGCTGCTCCTGGTCATCATCTGGGAGCTTCCTCAAACACTGATGTCGGGGCCTACCCTTCAGCAAGCCTGACCTCAACTGGCTGGAGGGGGCCTGATGCAGGTGTGTGCAAAGCTCCTCCGGGGAATTACAATGCACAGCCAGGGAGAATGGCGGTAGCCTCCCCTATCCACAGGGGTGGAGTGGCGCGGTGGATGCCTGACACTGCAGACAGTAGGGAACCCTTATATTTACTATATTTTTTCCTATACTTACATCCCTATGATCAAGTTTAATTTACAAATTCATGGACAAAAGATTTATTCTTATCAAGGACCTTAGAAACTTCAGCAGATGATTTTTTCGTTCCTTACTAAGGGGAGAACTTTCACCTTTCACTTAAAGAAAGCAATTTAGGCTTCTCTGGCACATCTGAATTGCCAGCACCACTCCTCCTGCGCTTTGTGGCCATCAGTAAGTAAATAAAATAAGGGTTCTTTGAACACAAGCACTGCCATGCCTCCACAGTCCCTCTGATAGCCAAGATGGCTACTAAGTGACCGACGGGACAGTATGAGATTTCATCACACCTCTCAGAACCGCGTGCAATTTAAAACTCTTAATTTATTTCTGGAGTTTTCTATTTAATATTTTCAGGCCTCAGTTGACTGGGAGCAACTGAAACTGAGGGAAGGGAAACATCGGAGGTTTAAAAGACATAGTTTGGGAATAAATGAAAGGAAGTACAGCCTGTCATTACCTAAAGAGGCTGAAAATACAACCAGTTTGAACAAGGACTCGATAAATCTTTGAATAACAAATGCATAATGCATCACCCAAGAAACAGCAATGTGTTCAAATATGTCCCTCACCTTCTGCTCTCCCCCAAAATCCATCCTCTGATATCACTTTCAGAAACAGGATGCTGAGAACAAAACCAGAGCACAGCTGAGCTGACAATTGGTATTTTCCTTTCCTCACTGTAGAGCTCTTAAACCAAGCTGTATAAAATTAGCACTTCCTTCATTAACAACCTTTCTCCCAGCTGGTACTTAAATAATGTCCTCGCTTTCCCTGAAAACTGTGTCCAAAGTTAACTGTTCTCTCCCGTGTAGGACTGTCTGATAGTAGTCCTGCCACCATGGGTCCTCACCAACAGAAAGCTCTGCCTGCAAACCCCGTCCCATCAAATGAGGACTCTGCTGGACCAACCCAGGCCGACAGCGCGGGGGAACCTGCACCATGTCGGCCTGGCCAGGTGGGCACAGGCACCCTCAGAAACGGTCCTTTGTTTTGTTTTGTTTTGTTTTGTTTTGTTTTGTTTTGTTGTTCTGCATTCCCAACTAGAATGAAGGCACTGAGCACACAGTTATTCTGGTAAGACACACACAAATAAGGCCACGCGTGCACAGAGCTGTTTCTCCCGGGGCTCTCCAGGCCTACAGAGAGAAAGAAATGATCACAGACTACTTCAAGAAATTTCACAGGATCAAATAAAAAAGTATCCTCATTTTACCAGAAAAAAACTTTTTTACCATCTCAGAAAAACAAACACTGAGACCCTGAACTTCAAGACAGCTCAAATCTCCCACAGACCTGTCTCTGATAGCTAGCTCCATCGCAGTGTGTCACTCCAGACGGCCGTGTGTCTGTCCCCTATTGGACTACAGCCTCGGCTAGGACAGACAGTGTTTTAACCATCTTTCACTTTAGCACAATGCCCAGCAGAAGGTCTTTAACAAGTGTTTGTTGAAAGAATAAATGGCTTCACAGACACTCAGTCTTAATCCTTTTGGAAGGAGAAATAAAATACTAAATTAGTTGGAAGCGGGGAGGAGGGGCTGCCGCTTTGAGAGGAGGGACCTTCTGAAGGTAAAGGAGCATAAATGCAATAGCTACCAGAGGAGAGACAAGCCTGGAAGACACAAGCACAGCTGCCCAGAAGGGAGACTGGCAAACTGTGAGGCTGTCCATCACAGCTAGATCCAGAGGGCAGAAAAAGTTTACATCTGCCATAAAAGCAATGTATAATAATACTGTGAAGCACCATTATTATATATGCAAACTACTATAATTAAAATCATATGGCATATTTAAAATTTCCTAATATTTCAGTTTGATGCTATGATTGTTTCAAATGGTATGTACTGACCACTGCAGAAACTGTGGAATTTGAAGTTCAGTGTAAATGAAAGCTGATTCAGAAGAATAAGATTTATAAAGAGTTAATGTATTTTTAAATATCCCACTGTCAAGTTGAAGAAATGCGAAGTTAAACTTGAAAGAACCTGACATCAAAATGAAGTCACTTAAAGGAGGAACCCTGACCTAAAATCAGCCCGCCTCCCCAGAGAAAGCAGGCCCGAGCGGATGATTTTTCTGAATGAGCAGTTTTTTTAAGGGTCTCACGGCAACCAGAAAGTGAGTCATTCTAACAAAGCATGGGGTTTCATTAAGATACTATCAGTGTGTCTTGTAATAGTACTGCAATGCTAAATGTTCAGTGTTTACCCTCACTTTTAAAATACTATTTACATATTATTATTTAAGATTATCAACAACTGATAATAAAAAATATTTCTCCATTTTGTTAAACATACTCTAATTCAAATGTTCTTTTCAATTCAATTATGGCCAGTTGACACATACTGATGATATAGACGAGCTAAGGAGTAATTAATTATTTGTTAGAGGTTCAATAACACTGCTGTTACTTCTCAAACTTGTGTTTGCTCACAAGGCTAGATTTTAAAAGGTGACATTTTAAAACATATTTGAATATGAACAGAACAGTTAAAAAGATGCAAAGAGAGGTAGTAATACAGCTAATAAAGACCTAACATTTAAACCCTCATAAAACCACACCAGACTAAGGCTCTGAGAATAAACAGCACAAACTAGTTTGATTTTTCCAATAGTCTAGCATCTATCTATAAACACAACAGTTCGTTTTGTCATAAATCACAAGAACCAAATCATTAACTTTTTTTTTTTTTGGCATAAGAAAAAAAAATGTCTTCAGGTCCCATTTATTTTCATTCTAAAAGAGAATTTCTTGAATCTCAGACTTAAAAGTCAGACACTCCCCCCCTGCCCCGCCCTTTACTAAACAAAATGAGAAATTAGCAGTTTTTTTAGTTAGCAAGAGAGGCAGCATTCTGGCCTTCTAGTCTTACATTCTGCATTTAATCCAACAATCTCTTGGCTACTCAAAGTACCAAGGGTTGACCAGACACTAACTAGCATTATTTCAATTCATTCGAGACAATTTTTACGTAAGACGTGCTGGGGGCCAGGTGCTAGGGGTATGGTGAGGAATGTACATCTCCCCCTCCTCCTCGCTCCAAATGCGCTGGGCTGGGCAGGGAGGGCTGCAGGAGGCCGGGCAGCTAGCGTCCTGGAGCAGCACCAAAGCAGCCAGGTTCCGAAAAAGACACCAATTTGCTGGCACCTGCAAGCTCTACTCCAAAGGCCTTCCTCCTGCCTCTCCTCGGAGGCTAGCTTTGGCCAAGCGGTGGCCTCTGCTGGCCCAGGCCTGGTCAGAGCTCAGCCACAGGCCTCGCCCCCCGTGGAAGGCAGTTGTCCCGAAGACTCTCCCCTGACCGCTCCCTCCGCTTCGCGTGCTCTGAGAGATGCCGTGAAACGAGAGCCAGGCCTCTCGCCAAGCCAGGCTGAGGAGGCCTCAGGTTGCTCATCACGGGCTGAATCCTTCCACCCCGCACTGGGATATCAATGCTTCTGCACCAAGATCTACCCTGTATCCATTCCCTTCCCAAGCTGCAGGTGTTCTCAAAACCTAAGAGGAGAAACCTGGGAAGGTCAATGGGGGGAAAAGAGAAGATATATGTACTACTATATGTAATACTTTACACAATAAAATAAAATAAAATAGAGAGAAACCTGATAAACTGACCCTACCCTGGAAAAACAACTAGTCAATCTATTGCACAGTGACATTCCCTGTAAGAATATGAACTAATTTTGCAAGAAGGAGTCGGGGATAGGTGTTGGGTCAAAGAACCAACCAGCAGTCCCATTATCGACCCTTTCCTTCTACACAGACCCTCCCTCGGGGTGTGTGCTCTGACATCTGAGAGGCTATCTGATTCTCCAGAAAGGCTGCACTATATGATGATGATAGCGAAAGACACATTTCAGATATTGTCCATAAAACTATAAACACTATGATCCTGTAGTCAAGAAGAGAGAAAAGAAAGGCTTATAAAGCAGGTGTGTCAGCTTTGTAGTCACAGGGTGGGTTAGAAGCCCCCTCTCTCCCTCTGAATTCTGTGATCCTGGACAAATTACCTCTCCATGCCTCAGTCTCCTGTCTGTAGGAAAACAGCCAAGCCCTCCTCCTGAGGTTTGTGGGGATGGAGGCACCAGTACAAACAAAGGGCTCGGCTCAGTGTCTGGTCCAGAAAAATGCTCAATAAATAAAAGCTGTTGTTATCAGCTACTATGAACCTCGGTTAACAATGTAGACAACAAATTATGTTCAAAAACTTCCTTCATCTGAAAAACCTGATTCCAAAAATGGTTATCTGCCTCGTTAGAAAAACCCTGTCGTTCTTTTCTTTAACCCCAGAAGGGAGAAAAAAATAGGAAAGATAAGTCTTTTCTATTTTTCATGCATAAAAATAAGTGTTCATAAAAACAAACACACAGACCTCTGCGATCTAACAATGCTATGGAATAAAAAGTAGGTCAGAATATAAAAACTGGTAAGCCATTTAAATAAACTGAAGGGTAAAGACACTGGGAAAAAACCTGGTTATTCAACAAAAACAAAGATTTTTACAATATATTTAATAATTTTTACATTAAAATGCCCTATGGTGTTTTGTCATGGTAATTTGTGTTTAGTTCAAAATCTTTTTTTCAAAGTCAGTATCAAATGACACAAAACTCTAAATACACTGAATCTGTATTAATAAAATATGATCCTGAAAAGAAAGTTCCATGTGGATCTCAGTTCCAGAACTATAATTTCTCACTCAAAGTTAACTTCATATGACATACTAAAAATAATTTCATTATTAAAAAAATTACTAAGAAGAACAGAAACACTTTCCCTGCTTCTGTGAATTCTAATTGATAGCTAGTTATCTCCTCCAAAAACACATTCACTGGTATTCACCATTCAGAATCTCATTTCTCTCCCCGGTGTACAGGCTGGGAATGTCAGGTGCATGACAAATGCTTCACCATCTTTTCACGGTCACTCAGCCCCCAAGCAGTACGAAGCACAGGCTGACTGCAGAAATTACATAACACCGATCACACCAGACAGAGGTCTAGTCCAAGCAATTTTAAGGCCGAAGAGGTAAGACCAGGTCACCCTTCCCGAACAGGGGACTGTGTGAGGCCTACAATCCCTACTCTCAGACAGTAAAGCTTCACTCTCCGGAAGTTACTGAATGTTTACACAGGACTTTATCATTTTTCCCTGGTAGGCAATAAAACAATCTAAGTATTTTCCTCTAGGGGCCACTTTGCAATAGACATAAGCGTCCACCAAAAAGCAATGCCACAGACTAAAAAGGTGAAAGCATCAGCCCTGGCTGGGTGGGCCAGATGGCTGAAGCATCCTCCCATACACCCAAAGGTTACGGGTGGGATTCCCAGTTGTGGCAAGTAGGGCAGGCAATTAATTACATCAATGTTTCTCTCCCTCACTCTCTCCCTCCCTCCCTCTTCTCCCTCTCTTTAAGAACCAGAAAAACATATCCTCTGGTGAGGAGTTTTTTAAAAAGGAAAGAAAGCATCAGAAAAAAATATCAGTAACAACTGTTTAGAAGAAACCATTTTTAAAAATTAAACAATGTAAAGAAGAAAATAAGGAATGCAAAGATTTTTCTTTTAAGCATGGTGATGCTAAGTCAGGCAGAAAGGGGAAAACACACACACACACACACAAGTGGAAGGCCTCACATTTATTTCCTCACCCAGCTGGACAGAGATTTTCTGCCCCAATTATAAGATATTAAAAACAGGGCCTAAAATGGGTATAAGCATAATACAACATCCTATTTTTATGGCAATGATATTACTGAGAGAAAACTTGGACTTAAAATTTGACTCAGCTCCACTCAACCAACAATGCTTTCTGCATTCTAAGCACTCCAGAGCCCGGAGATACCAAGATGAGTCAAGTCCGCTCCTCGCCTTGGGAAATGTACTGTCCCCGGAGGAAAAAGGAAGGAAACTATTATTATATGATGCAGTAAGGGCTATAATCAACGTGTGCACTAAGTGGATCAACACCTGGAAACACAATAATGTGTTTACTGTGACCACAATTCTGCCCTAGGAATGCAGTGAGGGTGAGCACACCTCTGAGCTGGGTCTTACAGAATAAACGAGGCAGGAAAAGAGGCTGACAGAACAAACATTCCGGGATAAAGAACCGGCCATTTTAACCTAAAAAATCATAACAGACATTCCAGGATAAGGAAAATGGTCATTTTAACCTTAAAAATCATAAGGAACATTCCAGGATAAGGAAAATGGTCATTTTAACCTTAAAAGTCAACGCTGACTCCTCTGCTGGCTCTAGGAAAAAGGGAGTCCTGATGCTGGCTGCTCATAGCCATGCGCACAAACACCGCAAGGCCCACGGGCGTTTGTGGTCTTTCTCGCACGCCCTTTGGAAAAGACACGGACGTGGTCAGTAACCTGGTCAGCTGAACTATCAATGGGGAATAATGGGATACTTTAAATGCTCTCATTAGAAAGTAGAGCAAAACTGGCGATAAAAGCAGAGGGAAAGGGTATGATAAGATGAAAAGAATTTTGAACGATTCTATAGGGGGAAAAAGCAATTAAAATACAAATATTAATAGTCGTTCTTTAAAAAGGATCTAAGTACTGGATAGGACAAACAACTGGGTAAAGTACCCAGGGTTCTTTATTCACTGGCTACACTCAAACACCTGAAGATAAAAGCGGGCGGTTGTTCTGATGTATAATGGCCTCTTCCTTCCTCTAGATTTTCGGTCTGCTTCAGTCTGTGGTTGCCTACATCCTAAGACATGAAATAAATGTGACTGCAAAGACTTCAGGCATCTATGTAGAAAAGAAGTTCTTACCTTGCCTTCTGATGTGGACTGTGAATACATAAACAGTATCTCAAACCACACGGCCTAATCCAAAATCTAGGCCGAGGTTAGCCCGGGGATAGCTCTTAAAGGCTTACACCTGTGCTCATCTGAGCTCCTGTGGCTAGAAGTAGGGGCTGGAGTATCCTTCCGCAGAAAGTAGGGCACAGGCCAGCAGCCTACAAGAGTTGACTGTCTTCGCTTGAGGGGAGCGATTTATCCCCAAACAACCATTAGGATAGGACAGTGGTCGGCAAATTGTGGCTCGTGAGCCACATTCGGCTCTTTGGCCCCTTGAGTTTTTAGCAAAGGCCAGCTTAGGAGCACCCTAATGAAGTTAGTAACAATGTACCTACCTATATAGTTTAAGTTTAAAAAACGTGGCTCTCAGAAGAAATTTCAATCGTCGTCCTGTGGATATCTGGCTCTGCTGACTAATGAGTTTGCCGACCACTGTGATAGGAAAGCCTCCCGTGTATGAGAACTGAACACACAGAACATCAAACAATCCGCTTAACCCCGCTCCTCCTCAGAGGGCTCCTGTGACCGCACCGGGTTCCACGTACTTCCACGAGCGTGGTTCTCTGTCAATCTTGGGGGCTAAGGGAAAGGGGAGAGTGGCCCTCGAAATGCAGACAACCCAGCCCCCCTATGTATATAGCCCCCAATTCACTGCCCAAACATGCTGGTGCCTCATTATCTAGAAACATCCTGAGTTTTTATCATGAAACGCACCGAGACCAGCCCCTGCCCTCTAAAATGTACACGGAACGAACCGGCATTGTCCTAAAAGCCATGTCCTCCCTGTCCCTCCTGTCCAAGGGCCAAAGGCCGCCCTCCTGTGTAGTTGGAGAGACGAGGAGAGATGAGGTGGAAAAGTGTCGGATATTATCTCAATTTCCATCCAGCTGTAAATGATCTACGGCAGGCCGGCTCCTCTCAGCCTGGGCGTTTGCAGTCCACCTTCCTTCAAGCTAAACGGGGAACCCGCCCCCAGCACTGCGGGCGGAGCAGGGGGAGGGCAAATGGTCAAATCAGGAAAAACAGAGGAGAGAATGAATGGAGGGTGGCCAGAGTGGGCCTATCTACAACTTCTGTCCAAGATCATCAGGAGCCTTATCTGGTGCCGCTGTTTCTCCTCCATCTGAATAGAGGAAAACACACGTAATTGTAAGAAAATGCACCCAGTCTAGAGGGGAAAAAATTCTCCTTCCCTGCAGACCAACTGCAGGCCTTGGTCAGAAAGCGGGCGAGTGCTCTGGGGCCGGTTCTCCTCTCTCCCTGACCTCAGGCCGGAGACGCAAGCTTTCACACCTATGTCCTCACGGGGTGTGTGTGTGTGTGTGTGTGTGTGTGTACTGTGTTCTCACAGGGGTGTGTGTGTGTGTGTGCACCTGTGTCCTCATGGTGTGTGTGTCTGTGTCCTCACAGTGTGTGTGTGTGTGTGTGTGTGTGTGTGTACCTGTGTCCTCACGGTGTGTTTCTGTGTGTGTACCTGTGTCCTCACGGGGTGGTGTGTGTGTGTGTGTGTGTGTGTGTGTGTGTACCTGTGTCCTCACGGAGTGTATGTGTGTGCCTGTGTCCTCACGGGGTGGTGTGTGTGTGTGTGTGTGTGTGTACCTGTGTCCTCACGGGGTGTGTGTGTGTCTGTGTCCTCACGGGGTGGTGTGTGCGTGTGTGTGTGTGTGTACCTGTGTCCTCACGGTGTGTGTGTGTGTGTGTGTGTGTGTACCTGTGTCCTCACGGTGGGTGTGTGTGTGTGTGTGTGTGTGTGTGTTTGGGGGGGGGGGACAGGACATCATCAGCTGCTGTGAGGCGGTGGTGGGGATATTAAGGACCACGTCCTTGAGAGCCATCCCAGGGATGGTGGCTGCTGGGAGGTGAAAAGCTCATCTGGCTCCCTTAGACTTTCCAGTTCACATCATGGAATTCCTTTGTCGAGATTATACGCAAGAATTACAAGCAAAGCTGAAATGCTCTATTTATTTAAAGAACTCTGTTCTCTCGCTTCTCTAGGGGAAGATGCCCGAGGGGATAGGGAAAAGGACAGACGGACCGGCCGCTCCGAGGGGGAGGTGTGACCGGCCCGGGCGAGGCGGCCGCCGAACTCACCGCGGGAACTAGTTTTCCCGACGCAGACCCGGCGCCCGGCCCGGCCCCCGGCCCCGACCCCCGCCCCGGCCCCGGCCCCGACCCGACCCCGGCCCCGGCCCCGACCCCGGCCCCGGCCCCGACCCCGACCCCGACCCCGGCCCCGGCCCCGACCCCCGCCCCGGCCCCGGCCCCGACCCGACCCCGGCCCCGGCCCCCAGGACATCCGGCCCCGCACAACCGCGAGCCACACACAGACGTGACAAGCCCCACACGCCAGGGCGCTCTGACTGCAGCGCCACGACCAAAGGAAGGAGAGGGGCTTGAGGCAGGTGCCCGCGGGGCGGCAGGGAGGGCCCGGCCTTGAAGAAAAGGCCCGGGAACAGGTGAACCGGGGTCGCTTCTGGCCCGAGATGGGGACTCGAACCCGCGGGCCAGAGGCCACTCCAGGCAGGAGGCGGCCTGCCGGCCAGGGGCGCCTCGCCGGACGCCGGCGCCGGCGGCTCGGTCCGCTCCCCGGAGGGACGAGGGTCGCGGGCCCTTTGTCCGCGCGGAGGGGTCGGGCCAGGGGCCGGCGCCGGGCGAGCGCCCCCTCCGGCGGGAAATTGTGACCGCGCCCGCCCCGCCCGCCCGCCCGCCGCCCGCCGGGCCCAGGCGGCGCCCTCCGCTCCCGGGTGGGGGCCGACCGCGCCCTCCCGCCGCCCCGCGCCCTCCCGCGCCCCGCGCCCGCCCGCCGCCCCGCGCCCCGCGCCCGCCCCGCGCCGCCAGCCTCACCGGGTCGGAGCTCGAGGCCGCCGTCGCGGCGGCTGCACCACAGCGCGCGCTCGCCCTGCTGCAGGATGTAGTGGTCCTTGGCTTGGAAGAGCTCCATGCCGGCCCGGCGCGCCGAGGGAGGCGGCGGCCCCCCGGCCCGGCAGGCGGCCCGCGGGCGGCGCGCGGAGCGTCCTCGTCAGCTGGGCCGCCAGGGCCCGCGCCCGGGGAGCGGCGGCTGAGGGAGCGCCGCGGCTGCGGGGTCCGCGAGAGAACGCACCCCGGGGAGGCGGCGGGCGGGAGGCGGCGGCGGCGGCCGTGGCCTGAGAGGCCTCTCCCGGCTCCGCCCCTTGTCCGCCCGCTCGGCCCCGCCCCGGCCCCGCCCCGCCCCATCCAAGGCTCCGCCCCGCCCCCTCCAGGCTCCGCCCCCATGGCACGCCCCGCCTCCCCAGGCTCCTCCCATGGCCCCGCCCCGCCTCCTCCAGGCTCCTCCCCTGTGGCTCCTCCCCCGCCGCGGGCTCCTTTGGGCTCGCGGGGCTCCCTGTTCCCCGCCGCCTGCGTCTCCTGCAGCTTCTGCCGAGCTCCTTCCCCGGGTTCCTGCCGCCCCCGACCCCCGACCTCCGACCCCCGACCCCCCAGGCTCCTCTTCCCCTCCGCCCGGCCTGCCTTCCCGCCCGCAGCGAACGCGGGCAGAACCCGGGAAGGGCTGGGTCGGGCAGGAGGTCCGCCTTCCTCCCTCGTGGCCCTGGGAGCGGCCGTCCGCTCGTGGGGCCTGCCCTCCATGCCGGCAGGTCGTGCGTTCCTGTCACCAGCCCTGAGGGAAGCTGGGCAGACTCCCTAAATCCAGCCCGCAGCCCCTCCTTCCCGGAGGCGGGAGCTCTGGGTTGTGCGGGGAGAGGGAGAAGGAGGCCCCCGCCGGGCTCTGCCGGGTGGGAGCGCCCCGCGGTCCCATCCGGTCCGGCGTTTCTTTCCTCTCGGACCCTGTGACGTCTGACCGCGGCCGGCGTCCCATAGTGCGCACCCGCGGGGAGCGTTGGCAATGGGAGAGGCGCAAGCTTTCCTAGCACGGGGTCCGAGTAGCGGGGAGGAAGGCGCAAAGCCCAGACGCCCCCAACTGAGCAGGAGGGATCTGAGAAGACTTCACAAAATAGGTCCATCAATGAAGTGGAAGGGATTCAGGCCGACGCGGGCAGGAGAGCTGAAGAGCCTCCATGGAAGGAGGAAGCCCCGGGGCCTTTGAGCTGTCTACCTTGGAAGGCCAGGTGGCTCCTGGAACAGAACTGTGCTTGAGTCAGCCCCCCCTTCTCCTTCCCCGCCCCCACCCCCAGGTCCAAGTCCAGCTCCTGAACGATTTGGGGTCAGTCTTTTGGTCTCAGATGGTGGTTGAATTAAATGACCTTTAATGACACTCCCAGTTTTATAGGTCAGGGAATACTTTTTTTTTTCCTTCTTCCTTCTGCTTTGATAAATGTAAGCGGACTCACATTCAGGAAGGAGTTCCACATTATTAACGGTTCTGGCCCACACTGACTGGGTGCTGAATGGCCGTAGCACAGGAAGTCCCACGATGACAAAATGTGCGGGAGCCGCTAATAAGTACAAAGCTTTCGGGGCTGCCCAGACCCCTCAACATCAAGGTCTCAGAGGGGTGATTACTGTGCCAAACCTGTGTGCTGTGACTTGGACACAGAAATTAATAGAAATAAGGAGACCAGAAGTTTCAGTGAGAACCATCAGTTTCAGATCTGTTGAATTCAGCCCTATGTTAACTTTCCTTAGGAAAAAAAAAAAATAGGTAATGAGAAAGTCCTATGAAGACAGATGTTCTGCAAATTATTTCATTTTTTTAATGAACCACGTTGCCAGATATATGAAGAAAACAATGCTACCGTAACTGTTTTTAAAACAATTGATTAGTTGATTGAAGCTTTGCCTCGTGTTTAAAATCAGTGGTTCCAGGGGTGGGCAAACTTTTTGACTCGAGGGCGAGGGCCACAATGGGTTCCTAAACTGGACCACAGGGCCGGAACAAAAGCATGGATGGAGTGTTTGTGTGAACTAATATAAATTCAAAGTAAACATCATTAAAGGGTACGGTCTTTTTTTTAATTTTTTATTTCAATAGTTTAGAACAGCCATCCGGCCCGAGGGCCGTAGTTTGCCCACGCCTGTAACCCTAGCTACTTTTTAGAATCACATGGGGCTGGGGGATTTTTCAAACCTACCAGCTTTTGGCTCTCCGACCAGTTAAACCAGAATGTCAGTGTGTTGGGCTCTGGTGTCGGTATTGTATTAGGAGCTCCCCAGAGGGTTCTACTGTGCAGCTGAGGTGAGTGCTAGGGTCACGGAAGGAGGAGTTCATGAGGCCAAAAGGGGTGAAGAATTATGAATTTGTTAGGTCACCTGGGTACCAGATGGGCTGAACCCCAAAATGGCACTGGCACCCAGGGACAGGGAGTCAGAGGTTTGAAATGACTAGGCGGGCTTTTTCTGGGCGGAGAATTCTCTAGGCCGAGTCCTGAGGGGAGAGAGAATGGTCTTAGCAAGTGGAAGGTGGCCTTAGCAAGTGCTGAGCAAAAACGGAATGTCTGTTGTGGTCTAAAGGTCAGTTCCCAGGGGCGGGGGAGCCCCTCCAATAATTAGATCAGACCTAACAGCAAGTGCCACCATTTTAAATGAAAGCCGTTGCAAAAGGCTCGCTGACAGCCGCTTAGCAGAAAACAGCAGTCAATCATTAACTAATACCATTTGGGGGTTGCCTACTTGTAAATCCAGAGATAATAAGCAGAGACCTTAGAGAAAATAAAAGGGGGAAAAAAGGAAAGATGCTCCTAGAATCTCTCTGGCCTAGATGCACGCTGCTCTCTCCCTCCCTCTCGCTCTAAAACCATGCTTGACTTTGGCGGAGGCAGAGCCCTGGCCTGGCTGAGCAGAATTCAGTGAAAGAGTCGATATCCGGTCCTTGGCCCAAAGCATGGCCCCACCTACTGCCCCAGCCGGCTTGCTGCCAGGCGCTCCTCACCTTGCCGCTTCTCCTCTCCCTGGCTGGCCTCCCCGCCCTCCTCCCTCTCCTCCAGCCTCCGAATCCGAGGCCACGTTGTTCTTGAATGGTGTCACCCAGGTTACAGCGGAAAGTTGGCAATGCTGTTCTGGTTTTTTAAAAATTGAATGACCACCATACACATTACGCATCTTCTTTTACATGTGTGGTGTATGTAGACGAATGTAAGGATACGCACAAGGGTGTTAGGTTCTAGCCACTTCTCTGTGATCTCCGCCAAGTCACTTAATCTCTCTCAGTCTCAATTTCCTTATTTATGAAAAGAGGCGATCGATCAATCGCTAAGGGTTCTTCCAGCCCTGCAATCAAAGAATGTGACAAAATGAGTCCACACGGTTCAACCCACACAAACAATGATGGCAAATGACTCAACTTTGATGATCAGTTTGGCCTTCAATGTCAGGTGTATTATTTGTCTCAGATTTGGGAGTTCTGAGTAGACTAGAATCCTCCAGCGCAATTTGACTTTTGACATCCTCTCCTCTCACACTTGACCACGGTCTCGTGTGTTGCTTGTCTGTTACTTTCCTCAGTCATGTTTGTGTAAGAGAAATCTCCCAAAGGAGAGTTTTTTTAAAGATACATGTATTCTGACGAAACCGGTTTGGCTCAGTGGATAGAGCGTCGGTCTGTGGACTGAAGGGTCCCCGGTTCGATTCCGGTCAAGGGCATGTACATTGGTTGCGGGCACATCCCTGGTGGGGGGTGTGCAGGAGGCAGCTGGTTGATGTTTCTCTCTCATAGATGTTTCTACCGTAGCTCTCTGTCCCTCTCCTTTCCACTCTGTAAAAAAAAAAAAAAAAAAAAAAAAAAAATCAATAAAATATATATTAAAAAAAAAAAAGTACCGGCATTGCGTTGTATGGCCTGATTAAACTGTCAAGGACCCAAGTTATTGTTTAAACCAGCTATAATAAGTCTTTCATGCGTGAGAGAGAGAGGAAAAATGGAATGTGTTTTCTGCATCTAATCTCCTTCCAGAGGAAAGATAAAGTAGCCTTTTACGGTGATAATTTCATATTTGTCTAAAGCCAGCTGTCTCTCCTTCCTTTCTGTTATCACTTATTTTTCAATTAAAAAATAAAAAAGATGAGACAGCTAAAAAAAAGTAGGTTGTTCTAAATAAGCTAATTTGAAAAATATGCCCAATGTATACTGTTAAATAGAAAAAGTCCCACATTGCAGAATAGTATTTTTAAGTATTCCAATTTTTTTTCTTTTTAATTGAATACTAGAGGCCTGGTGCATAAATTTATGCACCAGTGGGACCTGGCCTGCCCACTCCGATGGGGGCAGATTGGTGGTGGAGCCAGCTGGGGGAGGGGCAGGCAGTTGGCTAGCCAGGCGCACCCCTGATCAGGGTGGGGGGAGGGCCAAGGGGCAGGACTCCCACCTCTACCCCCTACCCCAGTCAGGCCGGTTGGTTGGCCACAGTGTGTGTCATAGTGACCAGTCGTTCGGGTCGTTCTGGTCATCCGGGTGTTCTGGTCACTTGGCTTTTATATATATATAGATATTGGGGTAGCATTGGTTAATAAAATGTTATAAGTTTCAAGGGTACAATTCTACAACACATCATCTGTATATTGCATTGTGTGTTCACCACACCAAGTCCCATTTGCGTTTTTTAAAAGAGGAGGATGGAAGAGAGTGTATGTTTTTAATGCCCAGAACACAAGGAAGTGTGGTTACCTCTGAGGAATGCAAATGGGGAGGAGATGTGGCAGCTGAAGGCATCCGGAATGCAGGGAGAGTAGAAACATTTCCTTTTATATTCCTGTACACTATTTTAATTTTTATAGCCATGTACTTTTTTAAAAATATATTTTATTGATTTTTCACAGAAAGGAAGGTAGAGGGACAGAGAGTTAGAAACATCGATGAGAGAGACATTGATCAGCTGCCTCTTGCACACCCCCTCCTGGGGATGTGCCCGCAACCAAGGTACATGCCCTTGACCGGAATCAAACCCGGAACCCTTCAGTCCGCAAGCTCTATCCACTGAGCCAAACCGGGTTCGGCTTGATTACCCTTATTACCAGATGACAATAAATGCTGTCAGATTGTTTTTATTAAATAAATAAATAAATAAATACTGTTCCTGGCTGGGGTAGTTCAGTGGTTGAGCATCGTCAATCCATGAACCAGGAGGTCACGGTTCAGTTCCTGGTCGGGGCACATGCCCAGGTTGCGGGCTCAGTCCCATTGGGGGGCATGCAGGAGGCAGTCGATCAATGATTCTTTTGCATCACTGGTGTTTCTGTCTGTCTCTCCCTCTGCCTTCCTCTCTGAAATCAATAAAAATATATATTTATAAAATACTAGTTTTGTGTGTGTGTGTGTGTGTGTGTGTATAAAACTCATTCTTTGCCGAAACCGGTTTGGCTCAATGGATAGAGCCTCGGCCTGCGAACCGAAAGGTCCCGGGTTCGATTCTCAAGGGCATGTACCTTGGTTGCGGACACATCCCCAGTGGGGGGTGTGCCAGAGGCAGCTGATCAATGATTCTCTCTCATCAATGTTTCTAACTCTTTATCCCTCTCTCTTCCTCTCTATAAAAAATCAATTATATATATATTTAAAAACCCTCATTCTTCTACCATACCCAAAAACATATGTTTTGGCCACATATTACCTAAAGATCTAGAACCCTTTGCCTTGACAAGCCAGGAGTCCCGGGCCTACCTCTTCTTATTCTGCATACGCTGCTTAATATCTTTGAGATTTCCCAGCACCTTCCATGCTGCCCAACTGAAGACCGTTAAGTCTGTAAGCCACCTTAGACGTTGTCAAAGCAAGGCCTTGTTAGACCTGTAAGCCATCCCTCTGCGCTGTATAGTCTTTTAAACGGAGTGTGAGGAACTTTTCCTTCAGCACTTTTCTAAACCACAACAGTGGCTGTGGCCTCTTCTTCCCTCTGCCGATTGTAATGCTCAGGCTGATGGCCCGCTGGGGTCTGCACCATCTCCAGCCAGTAGCAGCGGCTGACGGGCCTTCTGCGAATCACCTGAGCGATGTTTCAAAGAATGCTTTGTCCTGCACCAGAGAACTGCAGAGGCAGAACTACTGGAGAAACTGGGTACCTCCTTGGAAAAACCGCCCAGATTTTATTTTATTTTATTTTATTTTATTTTGTTTTATTTTGTTTTATTTTTATTTATTTTTATTTATTATTTTATTTTATTTTATTTTATTTTATTTTATTTTATTTTTTCCACCCAGATTTTAAACCCATTGTTGCTTCTCCTGATTAAAGAAAAATAAGCCCTAACCAGTTTGGCTCCATAGATAGAGCATCAGCCTGTGGACTCAAGGGTCCCAGGTTCAATTCCGGTCAAAGGCATGTACGTTGGTTGTGAGCACATCCCCAGTGGGGGGTGTGCAGGAGGCAGCTGATTGATGTTTCTCTCTCATCGATGGTCCTCTCCCTCTCCCTCTCCCTTTCTCTCTGTAAAAAAATCAATAAAATACATTTTTAAAATAATAAAAAAAAGAAAGAAAAATAATATCTCAGTTTTCAACGGTTTGTAAAAGCAACCCTTAGTTTCAAGGAAATATAGGGTTTGGGTTTTTCTAACACCGCCCCATCCTTTCCCTCAATTTTACAGCAAATCTCCAGTGAGGCCTAGGAAACGCAGGGGTGTGTGTTGGGGGAAGGGCATTGCGATGAGCAGAGTGAGTGGGGGAGCAGAGTGGGGCCGGGAGTGGAGCGGAGGGTGATTTGCCGTCTTGGCGATGGTGTTTTTACCCAAGCCCATGGTGGGCAACTGGAGACCAGCTGCAAAGGTGGCAAATGTACTTTAAAACTTTGGTCCTCACGCTAACGTTGGGGTTAGACTGCTGTTGCTGCCTCTTGAATATGGTGAGATACTAACGTTTAAATTGCCCACACGTTATGCTGCATTTCTCATTGCTGTCCTCTGATTTAATCACGTGGTGTTCTAGGTTGTAGGGATGATGCTCATAAAGCTACAACTCAAAGGGCAACATTAAAAAAATTTAAAAATACCCATTCCATCCAATTAGAAATAATTTGAGAAAATGCAAGTCCGTTGGGTGTGTTTCTCCAATACGTTAAAGCCCTCCATAAGTTTGTTTTTTTTTTTTTTTAATCTTATTTCTTCTCTCCTCACCATTGCCCTGGTACCGCACAGATTCACCCATACATCTCCTCGCCAAACTGCTCCCTGCACACCTCTCTTTATTTCTGCTCTTTGCTGAGAAATCTGACCTCTTAGGGCTGTTTTCCCGGGATGGCCTGGCCCTTCTGGGAAGCAGGAAGCTGAGCCACAAAACCCTCGGGCTGTGGGGGAGAGGGGACAGGTCTGTCCATTACCCCGGAGGCGCTGACATCTTCCTTGGAATTCAGTAAAACTGTAAAACTGTCTTCTCTTTGAATGGGGGGTAGAGTGTGGCTGGGGGGGGGTATTTTGGGCACTTACATTTAAAGGTCCCAGCCTAGTTTCTGGGCTTTCCTCCCCCTGTGATTTCATGATTGGAACTCGTGTGTGGCTCAGAGGACAACAGCAAGCTTGAGGACAATCCTGCAGAGACAGACAACTCTGCTTCGGTAGGCATCCCCCAAAGTGCCAACAGTCCTTGTGGTGTTTTTTTGTTCGTTTGTTTGTTTTTATATTTTATTGATTTTTTTACAGAGAGGAAGAGAGAGGGATAGAGAGTTAGAAACATCAATGAGAGAGAATCATTGATCAGCTGCCTCTTGCACACCCCCTACTGGGAATGTGCCCGCAACCAAGGTACATGCCCTTGACCGGAATCGAACCTGGGACCTTCCAGTCCGCAGACCGATGCTCTATCCACTGAGCCAAACCGGTTTCGGCAACAGTCCTTGTTTTTTGTTCATCCGCCCTGTTTGGAGCAAATTGCTTACTGTTCTGCCTGCAAAGTGTGGGGCTGAGAAATCCAAGGGGATGGAGAGACAGGTAGAAAGGATCAATGTCAAGAGAGAGGTAGTTTGGATGAACTCTCTTGTCTTGTTTTCCCATACCCTACCCTACCCTTACCCTAACCCCTAGTAAGGAGAGGTGTTTGCCAATAGTGTTAACCCCCTGACAATGCTGGCAAGTGTCAAACCCTGAATGCTGCCTATTTCCTGCATTAACCTGACCTTTATGTCCTGGGGCAAAACTCACAACTCTCCAAAATTAGTTTCCCTTATGTAAAAATGGGGATAAAATTCAAATTTTCTTCACAAGGTTCTTGTCAGGATTAAATGAAGCAATGTCTTGAAAGGGTGTCCTAAACTATAATGTGATATAGGAATGTTATTTTATCATTTTAAAAATCTATGTGTAAACGTTTTCCCTCTAGAGCTCAGATTATTTGACGGATTCCTAATGGCCTATCTAATAAAGATGGAATGTGAAAATTGACCATCACTTCAAAACAAAGATGGCGGCACCCACAGCCAATGAGGAGGAAATATGCCAAGTAATGCAGCAAAGATGGCGGCAGCTGGCCCAGAGTGAAGGTGGGAGGCAGTGGCCAGAGCGAAGGCCCATGTCCTGTGTGATGGAGGGAAACCAGTGCCAGCAGCCAGGGGAAGGAAGGCCTATTCTCACACAAATCTTAGTGCATCAGGCCTCTAGTTGTATATAATTGTAGATTCCTAACATTATATAATATATATATATATATATATATATATATATATATATATATATATATATATTGGATTCCTAACATTATATATATATGATTAAAATGCTTTTAGCTGGAACTACATCACTGGGAAGTTGGAGTAATGAGATGATCTTGATTCCCAATTAAGACAGAGGATTTGCCCTGCAGCTAATGAAGTTTAAGCATTAGACTATGCGGTTTCATCCAAAGCCCAGTACTTAATTCTGTACTCATTGTTTTGTATTCTTCTTTCTAAGGAGGACCTTCCATGTTTTAAAAAGCTTTTCTTGGCCCAATGGCTCACTTGAGGGTCATCCTGGACACCAAAAGGTTGTGGGTTTGATTCTGGGTCAAGGGCACATACCTAGGTTGCAGGTTTGATACCCTGTTGGGCTCATACAGGAGGCAACTAATCGATGTTTCTCTCTTACATTGATTTTTCTCGCTCTCCCTTCCTCTATCTCTAAAATCAGTGCAAACATATCCTCATGTGAGGATTTAAAAAATAAAAAAGCTTCAGGTACCACAAACCTTGCACCTAACACACTGGCCGGAGTAGCTCAGTTAGAATGCCGGCTCGCACACCGAAGTGTCTTGGGTTCAATTCCCAGTCAAGGGCATGTATCTGGGTTGCAGGTTCCATCCTCCAGCCCCATCAGGGCACGTGCAGAGGCAACCAACCAATGTGTCTCTTTCACATCAACGTTTCTCCCTTTTTTCCTCCCTCTCTCCCTCCCTTCTGTTCTCTCTAAAAATCAATGAAAAAAAACATCCTCGGGCCCAGTCGGTGTGGCTCAGTGATTGACCGTCGACCTACAACAGTGGTTGGCAAACTCATTAGTCAACAGAGCCAAATACCAACAGTACAATGATTGAAATTTCTTTTGAGAGCCGAAAACCAACTTCTGCGCATGGGCCACGAAGTTTCAACCGCACTGTGCATGCAATTGGTATGTTTTGTATTTGTGTACCACATGCACACATGTGGTATCTTGTAGAAGAGCTACACTCAAGGGGCAAAAGAGCTGCATGTGGCTCATGAGCCACTGTTTGCCAACCGCTAACTTATGAACCAGGAGATCATGGTTCAATTCTCAATCAGGGCACTTGCCTGGGTTGTGGGCTGGATCCCCAGTGTAGGAGTGTTAGAGGCAGCCAATCAATGATTCTCTGTCATCATTGTTGTTTCTATCTCTTTTTCCTTCCCTTCCTCTCTGAAATCAATAAAAACATATTAAAAAGAAAGGAAAAGAAAAGATACCCTTGGGTGAGGATTAACCAAGAAGAAGAAGAAAAAGAAGGAGGAGGAGGTGGAGGAGAAAGAAAAAGGAGGAAGATGAGGAGGAGGAGGAGAGGAAGAAGATTCTGTGCTTCCACATTTTAGGAGAATTTGGAGCCTGCTCTTGTCTTCTCTTGATATGTCCTTCTTTCTTTGATCATTCTCTTTTATCATCTTAGTCCCTTCCCTCATTCTAAACTCAAATATATTTTTGCTTCTCTCCAATTCTCTAATTCATTAACAGTCATATGGTTGGGTGAACACACACACACACACACTCCCTCCAAGCAAGAGATAAATTTAGAAATAGGAAACAGTGTGTTCAAGGATAGCACCATTCATCCCAAATGACTCAGAGAGAGCTATTCTCAGTCAGTGTAGAGTCCTTGGGGCAAAAATAGAGGTGGGAAGAATTATTTTATTCAATAATGCTAGGGATATAGATTTTCCAGGGGTGGATTCAAAAGCACTATTAATAGGAAGAGAGTGTTTTCATCACGTGATAGTAGACCAGGCTGTCTTTAGGAGAAACGTAATGCTCCGTGTGGGAAGGTGTGCTTGCCCTTGGGTGATTCAGAGGGAATCTGACCACAGCCCTTTCTGGTCAGAGAACTCCCTGGAAGCAAGCAGGGCACCACAGTCCTCCCCCAAGTAGTAGGAACCCAAGGTCACTCTTAGCAACACACACACACGCACACACACACACACACACACACACACACACAATTCTGAGCCAACAAAGAAATGTCTTCAGTGACATCACACTGAAGCCTGGAGTAGTAAATTCTTGGGAAGGTAGAGGACAGGTCCCAAACTGTGTAAAGAATTGTGATATTCTGCCAAAACCGGTGTGGCTCAGTGGATAGAGCGTCGGTCTGCGGACTGAAAGGTCCCAGGTTCGATTCCGGTCAAGGGCATGTACCTTAGTTTCGAGCACATCCCCGGTGGGGGGTGTGCAGGAGGCAGCTGGTCGATGTTTCTCTCTCATCGACATTTCTAGCTCTCTATCCCTCTCCCTTCCTCTCTGTGGAAAATCAAATATATATATATATATATATATATATATATATATATATATATATATTTTTTTTTTAATAATTGTGATATTCAAAACAAGGTGTGGGAGACTTCAGACTGGGAGGAGGCAGGAGACAGACACTCAAAATTGGAGAGAGAATTGGGGAGATAGGTAGTATCCATTCAGAATATTCTCTGAAGGCCCAAACCAAGAGGACTTGCTCCCCGCTACCCTCACCCTGAGTGGCATGAGGAAAAGAGTCACAGGAAGGCAAAGCTTCCAGCCCTGTTACCTGGGCTGCTTGGGGTTGCTTATCTGACATTTCAATAGAACCACAGCCTGAGCCCCTGTGGCCAGCTGAATAATAGCCCTCCAAGATAGCAGGTCCTAATCTCTGGACCTTATAAGTGTCACCTTACATGGGAAAAGTATATTTGCAAATATGATCGAGATGGGATTAAGGTGGGCTAACTAGGTGGGCTCCCAGTGCAGTTACCTGTGTCCTTATGAAAAGGAGGCTGAGGCCGAAACCGGTTTGGCTCAGTGGTAGAGCGTCAGTCTGCGGACTGAAAGGTCCCGGGTTCAAATCCAGTCAAGGGCATGTACATTGGTTGCGGGCACATCTCCAATAGGGGGTGTGCAAGAGGCAGCTGGTCAATGTTTCTCTCTCATCGACGTTTCTAGCTCTCTATCTCTCTCCCTTTCTCTCTGTAAAATATCAATAAAATATATTTTTTTAAAAAAAAGAAAAGGAGGCTGAGGGAGATTTTACACTCATACCGGGAGAAGTCCACATGAAGGCAGAGCAGAGAGAGACTTGGAGATGCTGGCCTTAAGGGTGAAGGTGACATGGCTACAAGCCAAGGGATGCTGGCAGCCACCAGAAGCTGGAAGAGGCAAGGAACTGATTCTACCCTACGGCCCCTGGAGGCTGCTGACACTTTGATTTTGGCCCAGTGAGGCTAATTTTGGACTTCTGAGCTCCAGAACCATAAGAGAATAAAAGTGTGTTCTTTTCAGTCACCCCAAGAAGCTACTACAACCCCTGTGGGAATTCTGTGGGTATTTGGTCTGGCGAAGACTGGCAGAGATGGACAGCACTGGCTGCCCGTCATCAGAGGCAGCAAGATTTCTTCTTACGGTCACTAGTGCGAGGGGACGATATTCGTTTGTGAGGGCTGCCATACAAATGGTCACAAATGTGGTGTCTTGAGACAACAGGAATGTGCTCCGTCCTGGTGCTGGAGGCCAGGAATGCACCATCACGGTGTTGGCAGAACTGCCTCCTCCTGGAGGCTGCGAGGGGGGATCCGGTCCATGCCTCGCCTGCCTTCTGGGCTTCCTCCCCCCTTGGCTTGCAGCTGCACAACTCCAACCTCCGCCTCGGTCTCACTCAGCTCCTCCATGGCCTTCTTCCCCGGCCTCTGTGTCTCTCCTCTTTGTCTGTCTCCTGTGAGGACACGGGCCATGGGGCTGAGGGCCCACCCAGCCCAGGAGAATCTCATCCAGAGAAAGCTAGTCACAGCTGCGAAGACTCTATTTCCAAACAAGGCCACGTCCACAGGCAGTGAGTGTTAGAACTTGGACAAACCTTATTCTACCCACTCGGGGGGCCAAGCCCTCTCCCGTCTCACTCCGAGGGGGGTGGCAGAGCACCCTAGCCACCATGCTCAGCCAGCCTGGGCAGGATGGACACTCAGCAAGTTGCAGCAACTTGCCGAGGATCAGGCAGCACGTTCCTGATGCCGGGCCTCCTGGAAGCCAGCCTTGGGATTGCTAATCCAGCGCGATTCCCACCACAGCACCCAGCTCAGCTGTGGGCAAACTACGGCCCGCGGGCCAGATCTGGCCCCTTCGGCTGTTCTATCCGGCCCGTGGAACCAAAAGAGCGGAGGGTTCTCTTGCTCTCCCCTCCGCTCCTTCACCAGCAGCCCAAGAGGAGAGTGCCAGCATGGTCAGGCTGCTTTTGTTCCCGCCCTCCGGTCCAGTGTAAGAACCCACTGTGGCCCTGGAGTCAAAAAGTCTGCCCACCCCTGACCTAGCTGCTCGGTAATCCCCTGCCGGGCAACGATACCGTTGCATTCACAGTCAGCTTCCCATGTGCACCCCGCTAGTCTTCACCCAAGTCCTTGGGGCAGAAAAGACCAGCATACCATACACTAGTAACCCTTAACACCAGGCCTTCACGTTCAAGTTTACATCCAAAGGACTTAAGGAAACATTGCCCTTCCGACACGTACCATCCTGTGCCTGTTCTCAGAAAGGGAAAGATTTCTCAAGAATCGGCTGGTTTTGCCTCCCACAGCAGCTATTCTGGATGTTTCTGAATGTAGAAGATTCTTTACCTTGGAGGCGCAATGATCACCTCACAGTGGACGAGGCTTTCTCTGGTTCTAAAGCTCTTGCTTGGCGCTATTGAAATAAGAATATACATCTCAAGTAAAAACTGCTGTTGAATTTTAACCCTACTAAGTCTGTTTCTTACACCTGATTAAACAAGGAATATTTACTTTAGGGCAATTTTCCCTTGCCTGAGACCAGGAGCACAGGAGATTAATTCCCACTGACTCAGTAGCTTCAGGGATAGAAACTGTAGACAACCTTTAGAGATAACCTTTAGAAATTAACCACTGAGTTCTGCTTTGCAAGATAGGGCCACATTCCAATGTCCAGTGAGATGTGACTGGGAACGACCCTACAGCTGGCCCCAGTCTTTAAAATGTAATCTTTAGCCTTTAAAATTAAAACAAAGGAAAATTCCTGTGATTTGAGCCTTTAAAAGGGCTAACTTCCTCTATAACGACGCAGTCGTATGGAGGCGCCTGCGTGTGTGCTCTTGCAGCTGCCCTGGCCATATATTTCAATACATCTTAGCCTGCTTTTTAAATAAATCATCAGCCTCCGGTGGTCTTATTTTGAACCCAGGATTCGACCCCACAACACTATCTTGTTTGAGACTATGGATACCCTCAAAATGTTCTCATTGCCCGGTTTGGCTCAGTGGATAGAGCGTCGGCCTGCGGACTGAAAGGTCCCAGGTTCGATTCCAGTCAGGGGCATGTACCTTGATTGCAGGCACATCCCCAGTGGGGGGTGTGCAGGAGGCAGCTGATGGATGATTCTCTCTCATCAATGTTTCTAACGCTCTATCCCTCTCTCTTCCTTTCTGTAAAAAATCAATAAAATGTATTTTAAAAAGATGTTCTCGTGGAACTTCAGTCAGTGGTTCCCACTTACCGAATCGTGTGAACGGAGGGGAAGAACAAATTCTGAGCGTCTGTTCTAGACACGTTACCGCTGACATACCACCCACCACAAATCTCTTATCTGGACCTGTGGCTGCTGCACCACACAAGCCACCAAACCATTTGTCAATCGTTGTGCTTGTCCCTGCGCTGCTCACTTCCTCTGTCAGTCCCCTGGGGCCACTGCAATCCAGTCCCTCAAACCGGGTGGTTTAAAACAACAGAAACCTATTCTCTCACAATTCTGGGGGCTACACGTCCCACGTCAAGGTGGTGGCAGGCTTGTGCTTCCTCTGTAGTCTGTAGGGGGGGGGGCGCTCCCTTGCCTCTTCCTCACTTCCTGTGACTTCCAGCTAGCCTTGGCATTGCTCAGCCTGCAGCTGAGCCGCTCCAATCTCTGCCTCCATCCTCACATGGCCTCTCCCCATCCTCACATGGTCTCTGTGCCTCTCTCGGTTCTCCTCTTCTTATAAGGAGTCAGGTTGGATTGAGGGCTCACCCCAATCCAGTGTGATTATCATCTAAATAACTAACTACATCTGCAAAGAGCTCTATTTCCAAATAAAGTCACGTCCGAGGTTTCCTTATGCACATGAATGCTGGGAGACACTGTTCAGCCAAGCACACTTGCCCAAGGAAGGTTCGTGGGTCTCTTGGATGGCTTGAGCTTCTTTTACTGCCCCTTTTAATACACGATCTCGTCATGGCACTCAGCTAGAAAAGCCACACAGAGAATAATTCGAAGCCTGCACACTCGTGGTTTTGCTTCCTTCTGCCGCTAAAGGGCAGAGTTTTATTTGCTCTTAAGGAAAGGAACACCATCCGCCATCGGGGACTCAAGTGTGACAGCAGCCAGATCATATCGTGCGCATGTTCGCAGCCAGCTCTCTGTTCCAGGAGGGTGGGCTGCCATCCCCCACACGGCGCCCCCTTCCCCACACTCAAGCAGGGCTCCGTCTCTGCCAGCCAGCCTAGCTGTGATGCCAGGCTCAGAACTTGGAGAGCGGTGCCAAGCAGATGTCCAGCTTGAGGGCTCTGCCACCACCCTTCTCCTGCAGGCCCCTCCCATTGCCCTCCAGGCTGAGGTCCTCCGGAGGGCAGGACTTGTGGCCAGTCCCCGCTGAATTAGCGTCTCAGGCTGCCATAACAGAGAGCCACCGAGCCGATGGCTTAGACGACAGAAATGTATTTCCTCCCAGTTCTGGAGGCTGGAAGCCCGAGGTCAAGGTATCATCAGGGTTGCTTTCTTGTGAGGCTTCCCTCCTTGGCTCGCAGTTGGCCACCTTCTTGCTGTGTCCTCACATGATTATATCTCTGACACGTGTTGTATGAGTCCTAACTTCCTCTTCTTATAAGGATACCAGTCATATGGGATTATGGCCCACTCATATGACCTCATTTTATATTAATTACCTCTTGAAAGGCCCCATCTCTAAATATAGACCCAGGACTTCAACATAAGAACCTGGGGGGATGGGGGAGACACAATTCAGCCCACAACATCAGCTGATGGTCTCATCTTCCGCTCACCAATTCTCCTTCTCATCATCCCTTACCCATCTTTGGGGTCCATCCAATCACCCTACAAAATGTGAACTCTTTTTGCCAAGCACAATGTGAATTATATAAAATAACATAGGTACACATGAACTGGACATTTGCAATAACCTCCCCAGGATTGATATCCTCTGCACAGTTCTTGGGTAAATGAAAGTACCTGTTAAAAAGGGTCATTTCAGAGGCATATTGCAAATGTTTTGTTTGCTGGGAAAATGGAACCAAAATAACCGAGAAATTTTGTTCCATTATTAATCTAATCTCAAACAACAGGTGTCCGGTGCTGAAAATAGCACCAGGAGTCTGAACCAGCAAGACGCCAGAGAATGATCACAAGCTTAAAACAATGACAACACCTCAATCATAACCAACACCTCACGTGAAAAAGTGTCTCCTTTTAGAAGTACATATTTTTTTTTATTGATTCCAGAGGGGAAGGGAGAGGGAGAGAGATAGAAACTTCAGTGATGACAGAGAACCATTGATTGGCTGTTTCCTGCCCTCCCCTCACTGGGGATAGAGCCCTCAACCCAGGCAGGTGCCCTGGATGGGAATCGAACCCGGGACCCCTCACTCCACAGGCCATCGCTCTATCCACAGAGCCAAACCAGCCAGGGCAAAAAGGTGTTTCTTCTTAAAGCACACCAAAAAAGGTGGGAAATGGGCAATAAAAAAAAGTCTTTTAGAGACAGCATGAGAGTCAAAAGGCTATATTCATGGAAGTATAAAGCCATACAGACATTCCTATTTTCCGTTAGGGCTTGAGAGAAAACGCAACACGTTGTTAATGCTCACAACAAGCATTGATACTGGAGCCGGGAAGTAAGCACACAGAACCAGGCCAGCGCCGGACACAGGGGTCCTCGGTCAGCCGGCAGAAGGAAAAATGTGTTGGAGTCAGAAAGTGTGAGGGCAGAGAGCTTCCATTAATGATGATGCAACGAATCAGTGAGCCCTTTTCCAGGTCACCAGCTTCTACCAATTCCAAGTTCTGCGTGTGACTCACTGCAGTCGTGAGAGATATAAAAAGAACATGAGGTCAACGGAGCTTCTATCAATTTCATGTGTTTAAAAAAAAACAGCCCACAGTGCTAGGGATGCACCTATAATCTGATAAGGGGACGTATTCAGCCAAAATATCCTTTTCTGCTACGAGTCTATGACTGGGTTGAAATAAATAGCTGAGTTCCCGACAGAATGGAAACGTCTCACCTTGGCTTAGGGGTGGACTCAACCATGACGTCAGAGCAAGAATAACTGGCAGGCACCAAAGAGAAGATATATCTTGAGGGGAAAGATATGAATAACAAGTTCTGAGGAAGGGAAGGTTAGTTTATAATAATAATTTTTTAAAAGGGAAATCATGCTACCTCTGATTTTCCACAGCAGCCTTTGTAGAGCTCAGAATACTTACAAGACGAATGTTTATTCTGAGGCGGCAGGAAGTAAGTGTCAGTAGTGTTTGCGGATGGCGTTCGTGGTGCCTGGGTCCTCTTGGCAGGATCTCCGGCTCTGAGAGGACTTACAGAGAGAGTCTCTCTTTTTCTTTCTTTCTTTTCAAAAATATATTTTATTGATTTTTTACAGAGAGGAAGAGAGAGGGACAGAGAGTTAGAAACATCAATGAGAGAGAATCATCGATCAGCTGCCTCCTGCACACCCTCTACTGGGGATGTGCCCGCAACCAAGGCACATGCCTTTGACGGGAATCAAACCCGGGACCTTCTAGTCCGCAGGCCGACGCTCTATCCACTGAGCCAAACCGGTTTCGGCAGAGTGTCTCTCTTTTTCCTACAAGCTTTCCAGCTCAGTCACCGGAAAGCTTCCCCAATCCCAATATGTATTATTTTAGTACAAAAACACTGCATATTAATGATATTAAAATTTCCATCAGAAATCTCAATGCTATGGAGAGCAAGAGTTTGTTCTGTTTCGCAGATTAAATAAGAGAGGGGACAAAGGGAGGTGGTCACGTGGTCGGGGTGCTCCTTTCCTGTGTTGCCATAACAAATTACCACACACGGTGTGGCTTAAAACAACAGAAATGTGTTCTCTCCCCGTCTGAAGGCTAAAATCCAACATCTCGGTGTGGACAGGGCCTCGTGGGCTCCGCAGGCTCCAGGGGGCAGTCCCTCCTCGCCTCTGCCAGCTTCTGGTGGTTGCAGGCCGTGCTTGGCGTTGCCTGGCTTGGAGACACATCACTCTAAGCCAGGGGTGGGCAAACTTTTTGACTCTAGGGCCACAGTGGGTTCTTACACTGGACCGGAGGGCCGGAACAAAAGCAACCTGACCATGCTGGCACTCTCCTCTTGGGCTGCTGGTGAAGGAGCGGAGGGGAGAGCAAGAGAACCCTCCGCTCTTTCGGCTCCGCGGGCCGGATAGAACAGCAGAATGGGCCGGATCTGCCCCGCGGGCCATAGTTTGCCCACAGCTGCTCTAAGCTCTGCCTCGTGGTTACCTGGTGTCCTCCCTCTGGGTCTGCGTCTAAACTTCCCTCCTCTTACAAAGACAGCAGCCATTGGACTGGGCTCCAGTGTGACCCCATCTTAAAACCTGGTGACATCTGAAAGACCCTGTTTCCATTAAGGTCATAGTCACAGGTACCAGAAGTTAGGACTTGAACATATATTTTGAGGGGATACAATTCAACCCACAACAATCAGTTTAAGAACAGGACAACTGCTTCCCCGGGGTAGATATACTCAAAACCAACAAGGGCCCCGTCTCTACAGGCGGAAAGGGAGACAGCACCAGGTTGCCTGGTGAGGTTGCCCAGAAGCTCTTTCTAACAAGCTATCCAGGAGTTCTTCCCACCGCTAAGATTCATGATTCCATGACTTATTTTCCCCCAGAATCTACCTATAACTTCTTGTGTGACGTTCTCATTACAGAATTTTCATATTCCCATCCATACAGCTGGTAACGGTGTTTTTCAGAGGAAACTTCTTCCTAAACGGGATGGTCTTCTCTAAATGATTCTTCTTTATAAAGGAAGGAGAAGCATGTCCACAGAGGGAAAACATAGAATGGGAATAATGAACACGTTTGAGCTTCCATGCTGCTTAAGACTCCGCGGTAGGCACTGTCAGTCTACTTCTTATATGATAGCTTTCCATTAATGATGATGTAATTAAGTGGTGATATACTATCTACTTCTTATATTCCAGGTAGGGATGGGGAAGATGAAAGGCAGAGCACACAGGAATTTGCCAACATCTCAAGGGCCCCAGGAGGGTCAAGGGTAAGCTACAGACAGAAGCACCCTGCTTCTGACCCCAAGGACAAGACAAGGGGGAGAGAGAGAAGGAGGCAGGATGGGGTGAGGAAAGGCCCGGATAGAAGCTTTCTTCCTTCCTTCCCTCTGTACCAAGCAATGGTTTGCTCAGGAACTGGCTGCTCTTTCTGTTTGTCAGTGTTGCCTCTGACCAATCAGACACAACGCCCCGGAACAGGGGTCCATTGTCATGTGAGTCAGGTGGCGGTGAGCTAAGCATTGTCCTCGTCTGTCCCGCGCTTTGTTGGGAGGAGAAAATCATGCCACGTAATCATTCTTTCGGAGTCTGGGGGAGAGCCAGCGGAAGTGAAGGATTCCTTTGTGAGTGACCCCACCATGTCTCCTTATGCCCTGCAGCGTTCCTTGTCCACCTTCTCCTGACAAAGCGTTCATTTACTAACCACTACGCTCCAGCTTCAACAAGCTGGCAGCTCACAGCAGCTACTAGATATCAGTTGTTGTTTCAGAACTGCTAATTCCTACAGAGGCAGGTCACACTAATTCCTGAGGATTTCATCGTAATGCAGGAGAAATATAAACAACCAGATTGCTTCTTTCTCTGCAGGCGCAAAAAGAAAATGTCATGTGATTTAGCTATGCAGCTCCAAGAAAACTTTTAACCTTCCATTTCCTCCTTTGCACCTCGTCTTATGTGACTCCACTTTCTGCCGTTCTGAATTATTGTATGTGCCTTCTCCACTTCTGGGCTAAAGTCTAGGGAATTTTAAAAAATTGGCTCAAAGTGATGCAGTTAATTTGTGGGAAGAGCCAACATGAGATCCTGAGTGACTTGATTACTTAGACACAGAACTGATTCCCTTTAAAAAAAATTTTTTTTATTTTTTTGTATTAGTTTCAGAAAGGAAGGGAGAGAGAGAGATAGAAACATCAACGATGAGAGAGAAGCATTGATTGGCTGCATCCGGCATGCCCCATATTGGGACTCGAGCCCACAACCCGGGCATGTGCCCTAACCAGGAATTGAACCGTGACCTCCTGTTTCATAAATCGCCACTCAGGCACTGAGCCATGCCAACTGGGCCTGATTCCCTCTTTGTATCTGATTCTACATTCGTATACATATTTTTATATCCCTGCCAAGCTTGCTGATCTCCTGTGCTGAGCAATCACGTCAACTCATGGGCTTGGGATCATCAAGTACAGATATAGAAAAGTTATTCTGGTCCTTAAAGTTTTTTGAGGAGTCATTTCATAAACGTTAGAGAAATGTGGCATCCTTATTATTTAACTTTACTTACAAAAAAAGAAAAAGAGAGAGAGACACAAGGAAAAGAAGAGAAGAAAAAAAGGGGAAAATATGATACAGTATTACTAATAGTAAAAGTGTTAAGAAAAAGGAAGTGAAATTATACAACTCAAAAATATACTCATGGTTTAGTCATAGATTTCCCCCATGAGCACAATCTAATAATAACCAACATTTAGGTCATAGGTCAAACAAGTAATTATAATCAACAGGAGAAAAACAACATTTTTCCATAAACTAGAATGAGACATTTTGTTAAATGTTGTGTTCCCACAAGTCCTCACAGTTTCTGAGGCATCATTGGTGTTCAGTGCACTTTGTCTAATAAATATTGAAACAGATATGTGGGCTACAAAAAGTCAAATTACAATATTGCCTAGACCAGGGGTGGGCAAACTTTTTGACTCGAGGGCCACAATGGGTTCTTAAACTGGACCGGAGGGCCGGAACAAAAGCATGGATGGAGAGTTTGTGTGAACTAATATAAATTCAAAGTAAACATCATTACATAAAAGGGTACGGTCTTGTTTTGTATTTTTATTTCAATAGTTTAGAACAGCCATCCAGCCCGCGGGCCATAGTTTGCCCACGCTTGGCCTAGACTCTGGATTCAGGAGATGTGTGTGTGTGTTTTAATTTATATTAGAGAGAGGAGGGGAGAGGAAAAAAAAGAGAGAGGGAGAAACAATTGCCTCCTGCACACATCCCAACAGGGATCGAACCCACAACCTGGGTATGTGCCCTGCCTGAGAATCAGACACCACCTCTTGGTGTATGGGAGGGTACTCCAGTCACCTGAGCCACACCGGCCAGGGCTGGATTCAGGTTTCCTTTAATACCAACACCTGGTAATTTTATTTTGAAAAGCAGCACAAAAATGTTTTCAGAAAAAAAGAAGAAAAAAGTTCCCAGCCCCCGTTTTTGAACTTCCCCTCGACACCAGATGTCCACTGGAGACACATGTATAGAATGGATGTGACTTGAATTCCTTGGTTATAAGGAACAACAACCAACTTAAGCTAGCTTAAGCAAAAAAGATCATGTATCATGTGGCACAATTGTCTCACAGAACCCAACGTCTCACAAAATATTCCGTGTGCTCCTCTGCATTTTCCCAGCATCCTTTGTAGTTCATTTGGGGCCATGTGACTAGATCTAGCCAATGAACGGCAACATATGTCACGCCAGGGCTGAGGCATTTATGAATGGCTCTCCCTCCTTGAAAATACTATGCTAACTGAAATAAAGCCAGTCCACAAAATAACAACTATTGTCTGATTCCACTTAGATGAAGTCCCGAGACTAGTCAAACTCAGAGAGACAGAATAGTCAAACTCAGAGAGACAGAAAGTAGAATGGTGGATGCCAGGGGTTGGGGAGAGGGGAGAATGAGGAGTTAGTGGAAATTTAATGGGACTAGAGTTTCAGTTTGGGACGATGAAAGACGTTCTGGAGAGGACAGTGGTGATGGCTGCACAATGTGGTGAATGTACTTAAGGCAACTGAGCTGCACACTTAACAATGGTCCAGATTATAAATTTTATCTTTTGTGCCCCGGCCGGTTTGGCCAGAGAAAATCAGCAGGAGGGGCTTCCCAACCCAAGGGGTGGCCTGAGCAAGCACAGCTCAGCTCCAACTGATGGCTTCTTCAGGGCAGCCTTCCCTGGCTCCCCAGTTAGGTCACACCCCTCTGTCCCACACCTCCACCCGCCCACAGTCCCCCCAGGCACGCCCACTGTGTTTGCTCATGGCTGTTGACCTGGTACAGGAAAGCTGATGAGAGCAGGAATCATGTCTGTCCTGATCCCCCACCGTGTCCCCAGCACCTGCATCCACAGGGGATGCGCAAGAAATGTGTATGACGGAATGAATGCAGGAAACAAGGCGGGAGGGAGAGAGCCTGTTTCTGTGAGGTCAACAATGCAAATGGCCCGCACGGAGGCGCCTCAGGACTGACTTGAGGACTGACTTGGAAACTGGGGTCAGATTTTGTGAGGAATGGAGGGGTGGGGGTGGGGGGGTTTGCTACTTATTTATTTTTTATTTTTATTTTATTTCTCTAATATATTTTATTGATTTTTTACAGAGAGGAAGAGAGAGGGATAGAGAGTCAGAAACATCGATGAGAGAGAAACATCCATCAGCCGCCTCCTGCACACCTCCTACTGGGGATGTGCCTGCAACCAAGGCACATGCCTTCGACCAGAATCGAACCTGGGACCTTTCAGTCTGCAGGCCGATGCTCTATCCACTGAGCCAGACCGGTTTGGCTCGGCTACTTTTTGAAAGCAGAGGTTTGCTTTGGGATAGCTAACTTGGCAGTGATCTATAGAATGTCCTCTCTTCTGAAAGGGAAATAGTAACACATCTTTGGTAGGGTCGTTGGGAGGATGCGACGGGATCACAGTGCCTGGCCCACGGGAGGTCCTCGGTGAACAGCAGCCATTACCAGAGGAGGAGAAAGCTGGGGCACATCAGTCAGTTTGCTCATTTACCCGGCAAATATCTGATGAGAGCACCCAGGGAGTCCGGGGGAGAGTCGCCTCCACTCCAGGATGCACACCCATAGAATCTGTGTCCAAGGACGTCCAGTCAGACGGGGAACCAGAAGCCAACCTTCATGCGAAGCTCCAGTCAACCCGATGTAAACCTAAGCCCGAGGGAGACATGGCCGTCCTCTCTCTCCACTGAACCCAACAGGCAGGACCCACGGGACAAGGGTCGCCGGACCTGCCCGTCCAGTCACAGAGGAGATGGTATCAGATCCCTGCCTACCCCTCCTGCAGGAGGTGGCCCGTGAGGGCGTGCCAACCACACACGTCTGAACTTGGGAAGTGAAAGAAGGGTGGGACCTGGGCCCTGCCTTTAAGACCAGTGACCCCACCCACCGATGAGAGGGGTGACTCAGGCGGTCCCCGCCTCCTGCTCTATTAGGGAACCACTGGATGGGAGTCCGTAGGGGTCAGGTTGCCATGACAATGTATCAGCAGCTTCCTGGTGGGTAAACGACAGGAATTTATTGTCTCATGTTCTGGATACTAGAAGTCCACAGGTAAGGTGTCAGTAGGTGTGGCTTCTCCCAGGCCTCTCTCCTTGGCTCGCAGATGACTGTTCTCTCTGTGCTGTCTACACCAGTGGTCGGCAAGCTGCGGCTCTCAAGCCACATGCGGCTCTTTGGCCCCTTGAGTTTTTAGCAAAGGCCAGCTTCGGAGAATCCTAATGAAGTTAATAACAATATACCTACTTATATAATTTAAGTTTAAAATATGTGGCTCTCAACCGAGTGTCCCAGGGGGCCGAGTGCCCCGGGTGAGCCGAGTGTCCCAGGGGGCCGAGTGCCCCGGGCGAGCCGTGTGTCCCAGGGGAAGCAGTGGGACCCAGGGGAAGGGGCGGTGAAAACCAGAGGAGGAGCGGACTCTATTCATATGGTCCTGAGATGGTCACCATAAAACAAGCAGATTGTCAAATGACAGCGGGGAGGGGAAGGAGACCTGGGGGGAGATAGGAGAACAACCGAGGGACTGGTATGCATGAACATAAGTACAACCAATGAACACAGAACTCTGGGGAGGGAGGGCATAAATGGGAGGGGGGGCAATGGTAAGCTATGTACACAGATAATACCTTAATAAAATAAAATTTAAAATATATATATATATTAAAATATGTGGCTCTCAAAAGAAATTTCAGTCGTTGTACTGTTGATATTTGGCTCAGTGGACTAATGAGTTTGCCGACCACTGGTCTACATGGCCTTTTTTCCTGTGTGAGCTCATCCCTGTGGCTCTTCTACATCTTCCGTTTGTTTTTGTTGCTGTTGTTGTTGTTAATCCTTACACTTTTCCGTTGATTTTTAGAGAAAACGGAAGGAAGGGGGAGAGACACAGAGAGAGAAGCATCGATATGAGAGAGACAGATGGGTTGGTTGACTCCGAGGTATGTGCCCTTGACGGGAATCGAACCTGGGGCCTTTCAGTCTACAGGCTGACGCTCTACCCACTGAGCCAAACTGGCTAGAGCTCTTCTACTTCTCACGAGGACAGGGCCCAGTCTCATGACCTCATTTAACCTTAATTACCTCTTCACAGGCCCTGTGCCCAAAAGACAGTCACCTGGGGGTTAGGACTCCCAGGTCTGGGTGTTGGGGCAACAATTCAGTCCATACCTGGCCACACTGGGCTTCTTGATCTCTTCCCTGCGGAGCTGGTCTAGAGAGGGAAGAGAACCAGGAAGGGAGAGAGCCGGAGACACCGTTAAGCAAGCATGCACCATCTCTCCCCGCAGTTTGCCCCCTTCTCCTTGGAGAGAGGCAGGAGGGGGAGAAAGGGAGCAGACATGTATTCTAACAGTGGCCTCACGCCGGGTGCTCCTGGGAATGACCTGGCCGATGCCTGGACCCCGCCACTGAGTCTTTTGGTTCATTGGTATGGGGGAGTCTGAGCCGGGGTGTGTGTGTGTGTGTGTTTATTGAGATATACTTCACATACCATAAAATGCACCTTTTAGCTCCAGCTGGTTTGGCTCAGTGAGGAATTTGTCAGCCTGTGGGCTGAAGGGTCCCAGGTTAGATTCCGGTCAGGGGCACAGGCCCAGGTTTTGAACTCAATCCCTAGTAGGGGGCGTGCAGGAGGCATGCAGGAGGCAGCCAATCAATGATTCTCTCTCATCATTGACGTTTCTCTCTCTCCTCTTCCTTCCTCTCTGAAATCAATAACTTTAAAAAATGCACCCTTTAAAGTATACAATTTAGCCAAAACCGGTTTGGCTCAGTGGATAGAGCGTCGGCCTGCGGACTGAAAGGTCCTGGGTTCTATTCTGGTCAAGGGCATGTACCTTGGTTGAGGGCACATCCCCAGTAGAGGGTGTGCAAGAGGCAGCTGATCGATGTTTCTCTCTCATCGATGTTTCTAACTCTCTATCCCTCCCTCTCTCTTCCTCTCTGTAAAAAAATCAATAAAATATATTTTTTTAAAAAAATAAAGTATACAATTTAGTGGCCTTAATATATTCACAAAGTTGTGCAACTATCACAACGATCTAATTCCAGAACATTTTCATCATCCCTCCAAAAACCTCAGACCCAGGAGCGGTCACTCCCGTTCCTCCTGACCCCTGGCCCCTGGCAGCAGTTGCCGGTAAGTCATGCCGCTTTGGCCAGTGCAAAGGTCATTGTGTCCCATCCAACATTCCACACATTCAGGGAGCAAGCAGTTCCGTCGGAATGGCTGCTCTGGCTCTATTTTACATTAGTTTTTTATTTTTCAATTAGTTGACATACAATATTATATTAGTTTCAGGCGTAAAACCCAGAGACGAGGCATTTATATAACTGGTGAAGCAATCACCCTAGTAAATCTAGTGCCCACCTGACACCACATAATGGCTCCACTTTTGTCAATTTTTCACATAGACTTGTCTATTGCCTTTTATTTAGGTCAGTTTTGTTACCTGTCTTGAGCTCTATTATGTATCACGTATGCAATACAGATACAATTTGAAGCTCTGGGTGATGATAAAATTTATTTCTGCCTCTGGCAAGCAGTTAGGATCTGAACAGACACCCAGAATCCCGATTATGAGGAGGAAGTTGTAATCAGATTGTGAGTTATTTCTGACACACACATCTCCCCAGTGTTAGAGAGCGGGGCTGTGGCGTTTATTCGCGGAGTGAGAGGGAATGAGTTCAGGCCTGTGTTCCGGTCTTCAGACCAGCCCTGCACCCTGTGTCTGCCGCCGTTAGCTGGTTTTCAAATGCGGCGTTCGTCTTCGTTAGGGCAGCACTGTATGACCCGAAAGAAGAGACACTCCCCTCTGAAATGGAGTCTGTCATGCTCGGGAAAGACTCCCTGAGAAAGCAGGAAGGAATTGGGGAGGCCGGGGTGAAATGGAAGGCACAGTCAGGAGTCGCCCCCTTTTGGTCAAGAAGGTGAAATCCCTCGCCTCAGGTTGTAATGATTTGTGGGTTTGAGGCCTTATTAACAAAGCCGAATTTCCCCAAACCGAAGGGAAGCGGTTTGCTGAGACAGCCAGGGCGTTGCTGTGGTGCTGGGCTCAAGAGCCAGGGTCTCAGGGCTCCAGGCCAGAGCCTCAGAAATTACCCCCTGGAGACGTCAGACTTTCCAATACTTTGGTGAACCCTTCCTTAGCTCTAAAGAAATGCCGGTATTTTGCATTTAACTTTCCAATGTATCAGAAAAATTTCACATTTATCCAATATCGACCATTTCAGCTATACATTTTGTACTAATTAATAGTAAGTTATTTTTGGAACAGACTTCCTTCCTTCTTTCATCCCTCCTTCCCTCCCTCCCTCCACTTCTTTCTTTCTGTCAGTCTAAGAAACGTTATCCTTAAAACTGTTGAAATGAGATTATGAATTGCCCATATATATATATATATATATATATATATATATATATATATATATATTTCAGAGAGGAAGGGAGAAGAAGAGAGTGATGGAAACATTAATGATGAGAATCACTGATGGCTTCCTCCTACACGACCCACGCTGGGATCCAGCCTGCAATTCAGGCCTGTGCCCTGACTGGGAATCGAACCCTGACCCCCTGGTTCCTAGGTCAACGCTCAGTCACCGAGCCATGCCAGGTGGGCTTGTCATTTTATTTTATTTTTATCATTTTAAAATATATTTGTATTAATTTCAGAGAGGAAGGGAGAGAAAGAGGTAGAGAGAAACATTAATGATGAGAGAGAATCATTGATTGCCTCCTGCATGCCCCCTACTGGGGACTGAGCCTGCAACCTGGGCAGAATCGAACCTGGGACCCTTCAGTCTGCAGGTTGACTCTCTATCCACTGAGCTGAACTAGCTAGGGCTATTTTTAAACTGTATATTCTCTGATATCTTGCTCATGAGGGTGAAATATAATAAAATTAAAGAATTACCATATCTTTCTATTTTTTATTCCGAAGGATTTAAAAATGTATTTAAGATAATGATCTTTTTGTCTGAAAAAAACAAAAACAAAACAAACAACTTTGTGGCCCAATAAGTCATCAAAATGATCTCAAAACCGCAATTGGCCACCCATTAAGCAGCATCATTCCAGCTGCTTCCGTGTCAGAGGGAGGCCTGAGTCATCTTAGGATTGGCATTCCTCTTTGAGTGGATTCTTTCACTTTTTGAAAATGAAGGGCAAGTAGGTGCCGTTGCCCTGAGCGGAGGTGGCACCACGCTGTTCTGAGGGCTGGTGAGAGCTGCCCTCCCTGACTACTCCCGATGAGCAGACGCGGGAGGAAGGGTATAAATGCCTCACAGTTAGGGAGCCTCCGGGGCGAAAATCTGCAGATCCTAGCCCAGGGGTGGGCAAACTTTTTGACCCGAGGGCCACAATGGGTTCTTAAACTGGACCGGAGGGCCGGAACAAAAGCATGGATGGAGTGTTTGTGTGAACTAATATAAATTCAAAGTAAACATCATTACACAAAAGGGTACGGTCTTTTTTTAAATTTTTTATTTCAATAGTTTAGAACAGCCATCCGGCCCGCCGGCCGTAGTTTGCCCACGCCTGTCCCAGCCCCTTCTCCCGCTGAGATTCAAAGGCAGGAAAGTCTGGCTTACCCGGCGGGCTTAGCGGTTGAGGGTCGACCTATGAACCAGGAGGTTGAGGTTAGATTCCCGGTCAGCGCACATGCCCAGGTTGTGGGCTCAGCCCCCAGTGTAGGGGTCGGGGGGCAGCGAACAGGAGGCAGTCAGTCAATGGTTCTCTCTCATCATTGATGTTCCTATCTATCTCTCCCTCTCTCTTCCTCTCTGAAATCAATAAAGACATAAAAACAAACAAACAAAAGACAGGAAAGCTGTTGGGATAGATGAAGGCTCTTTGGACAGAAAAGAATACCAACGTCCTTGAGGAAAAACTCTGTGAGGGAAGTCTGAACTAGAGGCCAGGGTGTGGAGGTGTGGGGGTGCAGGGATTGGGGGTGCGGGGCTTGGGGGTGGGGCGTGGGGAGGTGGTTGGAAGGTGGCGAGGCGTGGAGTGAGGGTTCCCGGAGGACATACCTGGAGGCAGCCCAGGGAGGAACGTCCTCGGGTCAGCTGACTGCACTCAGCTGTGCCCGGTTAAAACTGGCTCAGGTCCCCCTTCAGGTGAAAGGTCAGAAGAGGGTTGTCATGGTGATCAACGCCTCCTCCTCCTCACACCTGCGAGGGGATGTCAATGGTCAGTGTGCAGCCAGTGGAGGGCGTCTCAGGGCCCCTCCCGGTTTTGCCACGAATTGAAGGCCATGGACTTGCAGGCCCCTCTGTCAGCACACCTCTCATTGGCCCTCTCAGCACATCCTCTCATTGGCCCTCCCAGCACATCCTCTCATTGGCCCTCCCAGCACATCCTCTCATTGGCCCTCTCAGCACATCCTCTCATTGGCCCTCCCAGCACATCCTCTCATTGGCCCTCCCAGCACATCCTCTCATTGGCCCTCTCAGCACATCCTCTCATTGGCCCTCCCAGCACATCCTCTCATTGGCCCTCCCAGCACATCCTCTCATTGGCCCTCCCAGCACATCCTCTCATTGGCCCTCCCAGCACATCCTCTCATTGGCTCTCCCAGCACATCCTCTCATTGGTCCTCCCAGCACATCCTCTCATTGGCCCTCCCAGCACATCCTCTCATTGGCCCTCCCAGCACATCCTCTCATTGGCCCTCCCAGCAGCCACAGTCTTTATGCTAAGGAAGCTGTCTGTGTGTGAGTTTTTGATCCAATTACCTGGGAAGGTCCATGCCTGGTGAGAATGGCACAGGACATGTGTGGTTTTGTGAGGCTGAGCATAGATGCCTTCAAGGCTGCATGCAGGTCATGAGCTGGCCCTCCCCTCTGTTCTGTCCAGCTCGACACCCAGGATTGAGTTGACTTACCTTTCTTCTAGAAGCGTACCAAGGGGCATCCTTTTTGGTGTCTTGGTTTTGGAGTTGGACTGTCCCTCTTAGCCATTGCCCTTCCCAACACAGAGAGGGATGGGGATGGCAGGGAGAGAAGAACTGAGCCATGTGCCATCGCCCCTCCCCAGACTCGGCCCAGACGCCATCTTTCTTTTTTCGTGTATTTTTGTTGGCTTCAGAGATGAAGGGAGAGCCATTGATTGGTTATCTCATTCACACCCCACCCTGAGGAAGGAGCCTGTAACCCAGGCCTGTGCCCTGTCCGGGAATCAAACCGCAACCTCCTGGTTCACAGGTTGATGCTCAACACCGAGCCACCACGCTGGGCCCAGATGCTGCCTGGAGTTGGAGAGCAGGGCCAGCCCCGCAGACCTGTTGCTTTGGCTCCTCTCTCCTTGTCCTCAGGGGCACGAAGGGAAGAGTGGTGGAAACGACGCTCCCGGAGGTCCTCGGGGTTAAAAGTGTAGAACTGAGAACTCTATGGTCACTTTTATTTATTTATTTTTTTAAATATATTTTATTGATTTTTTAACAGAGAGGAAGGGAGAGAGATAGTAAGAAACATCGATGAGAGAGAGTCATCGACCAGCTGCCTCCTGCACACCCCCCACTGGGGAGGTGCCCGCAACCAAGGTACATGCCCTTGACTGGAATAGGACCTGGGACCCTTCAGTCTGCAGGCCGACGCTCTATCCACTGAGCCACACCGGTTTTGGCTCTATGGTCACTTTTAACGGGGAGAAACCGAGATTCCAAAAGGTTAGGATCTGCCTGAGCTCACGGTTGAGTGAGGAAGCTGGGGTTGGAGCTCAGCCTGCCGGTATCTGACAGCAGAGCCCACCCACCGCTGCCCCTAAAATGCCCGCCAACAGAGCAGGCCAGTAAGAGAAGTGGTCTGACTGTGTTTACTCGAGGACCTGGAGGCAGCCCCGGGCAGAGCAGGGCACCCTGAAGGTGGGACAGCTCCGAGCTAGCAGGGTGCTGCTGGCAGACTTTGAGTGGAAGGATGGAAGAACTTCCGCAGGATGGGGCGCAGGGGAGCGGGCGCCCCGTTCCCTCTCTCTGCGGCCATGTCTCCCCTTCATGGCTCCCACGTCGAAGAATCCCAGGCCATCGTCCGTGTTCTCTCAACTCCCGGGGCCGGGCTGGGGCCGGACCGAAGGAAGAACAGAAGGGACTGGAGACAGAATGAATGTGCGCAGCACAGTGGGGCTTGGAACTTGCTAACTGGCAGCCCCAGGGCCGGATCTGTCCTGCAGATGGGTTTTGGGAGGCCTGCTGGGTTTTTTAAAAAACATTTATAAATATTTTTAAATGGAGAGGTTTCACAAAAACAGATGTCTGGCTTTTATTGAAAATTGGAAGGCATTTATAACACTGCACCCAGGACGCCCACGGCAGCCACTGGCTGGGGGAAGCAGTAGCTCACTGCCCCCCACACCTCCCCCGCCCCCACTGCGACAGCTGGCTCTGCCACTGCTCCCGGTGGCCTCTGTGAGCACAGACTGACCCGTGGCCGGCCGGTGCTGTGACAGAGCGAACTCCACGCTGAAGGCAGCCCGAGGGACCCGGGCCTTGCAGTCCAGCTTCTGGAGAAGAGCAGTGAATGGTCCCTTTCCTGGGTGCCCCGCAGCCACGGGGCACGCGATGGATGTTCAGCAGGAAGAGGTCCCAGAAACACAGACCCAGAGGTGACTGGGGCCGGGGAAGTGGAAGCCAGTGACCCAGGGAGAGTGAAAAGGATTGTCCAGAGAAACACGTGTGTGTGTGTGTGTGTGTGTGTGTGTGTGTGAGATATTTACTTTAAGAACTGGCCCTCGCAATTGTGGGGACAGGCAAGTTGGAAGTCTGTAGGCCAGGCCGGTAGGCTGCACACTCAGGGAGTAGATGCTGCAGTCTTCCTTGCTGAGAAACCGGTTTTGCTCTTAAGGCCTGCAACTGATTGTGTGACCCCACATTATCGAGGGTCATCTTTATTTAAAGTTAACTGGTTGTAGATGGTAACCACAAAACACCTCCGCGGCAACACAGACTAGGGTTTGATTAAATAGCTGGGTGCGATCACCCGGCCGTGTAGACACCCACACCTAAGTAGCGCTGTGATAAGAGCTGAGGGCTGAGGAAGGCGGCCAGGTGGGGAGGAGGTGGGCGGGCAGTGGTGATGGGAGAAGTCCTGCCAGGACTGCAGGTGGGAGCACAGGTGCATGGGATGCCAGGAGGGTGACATCAGCTGGCTCTTCAAGATATCCTATGTAATAAAAGGCTAGCATGCAAATTGTCCCCTCAACCGGGAGTTGGATCATGAGTTCAACCAAGGGGCAGGGCTGTCCGGCCGGCCCACCACCTGTGGCCCCTCCCCGATTGGCTCCACCCCCGATTGGCCCTTCCACCCTGATGGGGGCAGGGTAGGCCAGCCAACTGCCGTGGCCCCTCCCCCTGGCAGCCCAGCCAAATCGGCCCCCATTGAGGTGGGCCTGCCAGACCCCACCCGTGCACAAATTTGTGCACCGGGCCTCTAGTTTGATGATAAAGGGGGTAAACTGAGGAGCGAGCAAGAAAGGTTTCTTTTTGGTCTGCACTTCTGTAGGTGAAGGAGAAGGAAGGAGCCAGTTAGGAGAGAGGGTGACATGGAAAGGAGCAGGGGAGTGGTGGGGTTTCTATTTGGACAAGAGGAGACCTTGCTCAGCAACTGAGTCGCCAAGAAAGCACAGCCTCTATGTGGGCAATCGAGGACATGGGGGAAAGCGCTGGCTAGACAGACAAGGACAGGAAAGAGAGTGTTCTAGAAAAGGCCCCTTCCACCTGGAATACTTTTCCAATCCCCTCCTCACCTCCTTCAGGCTGGGCTTCCGGTCTGGGAGGATCCTGCAGATGGCCCGTGGCCGCCTCCCACGCCCTTCCTCTGAGTGCGATGGCCTCCTGCGCACTCCTCTGGTCGCCCCTCCTCCCCTGCCCAGCGCTGTCCCTGAAGCAGGTCCGGCTGGCTTCCACTGGTGGGCAGTGCTGGCCAGCAGGCAGCTTGAGTGTCAGGAAAGCAGGGCCCGCCAATAGCTGGGGCCATTTAATGTCTCACTTTTCAAGAGCATACAACATGGCAACCCAGGCCATCCTTACATTGCCTTTGTTTTTAGTTTTCGTGTGGGGAGAAGGAACCTCGGTTTTTCCCACACTTCGGGCCTCCGAGGGATTAACCCAGCCCTGCCCTCGCCCTCGCCCTCCGAGGAGCTCAGAGGATGTGGTGGCCCAGCCCAGGGCAGGGAGAGCTGCTCAGGAAGGGCACACGGACACACAAAGGGCGTGTGCGCTGCTTGGGCTTGTGTGTGTGTGTGCGCGCGCGCGCCGCCTCCAAATCCAAAACATGCTGAAACACGGAAGAAAGGTATTTGCCTGAGTGACTCAGACATGTTCCAGCATTTTCCCACAGGCTCCTGCACAGCCCAAAATAGCTGCAGGCCTGGAGCCCGTCCCTGGCCTGTGACTGCGTTTGTATAATGTTACAGGACAGCGGGCAGCGCCGCACTCACATGGGAGCTGCAGGAATGCGCAGCCCCGAACGGAGTCCCCGGGCGCACGGCCGGGCTGGGCCCTGAGGAGCGGAGACCACAGCGGGGCCGCGTGGGGGCTCACCAGCACCATCCCCATCCCCATCCCCACGAGGGCGTGGGCAGCGCCCGCCTTTCCTGGAGGCGGAGAAACAGGCCCACAGACGGGACACAAACTTGCCCGACCTTCCACGTCTGGGGATTGCGAGAGCGAGCTGCTGGCAGAGCTGGCCCTAAGGCTCGTCCGCTGACCCCGACATTTGTTTCTGGATAAATGTCAGCTTGGCCGCAGAGTCGTTAAGATCTAAGTCAAGCCGAAACCGGTTTGGCTCAGTGGATAGAGCGTCGGCCTGCGGACTGAAGGGTCCCAGGTTCGATTCTGGTCAGGGGCATGTACCTTGGTTGTGGGCACATCCCGGGTGTGGGGTGTGCAGGAAGCAGCTGGTCGATGTCTCTCTCTCATCGATGTTGCTAGCTCTCTCTCTCTCTCCTCTCCCTTCCTCTCTGTAAAAAATCAATAAAATATATATATATTTTAAAAAGATCTAAGTCAAGGGAGCTTTTCGGGGTTGGCAGTGTGCTAGGGAATGACTGGAGATGTTAAAGCAACGGGGCTCTGGCAGCTACACAAAGGCTGGGGCAGTTCGGGGAGAGACCGAGGGCACTGTCCAAGTGGGGGCAGGGCAGGTCTGGAGAAGGGGCGGAGAGCGCAGGCGCATTCACGGGGGAGGGAGCTGCGGGGGTGGAGACACTGAGCAGGGAGAGAGAATGGTCTAAAAGCCTTGGAAACCAAACCCAGGGATCTGGGCTCGCTAAAGGCTGGGGGTATAGACACCGTTACCTGCTAATTCCAAGTCACTTGCTTTCTCTAGGAGACAGGAATCCTCTCACAGGACTTGAGCACATAAGCCCTGACCTAGGAGGAGGCCAGAGGTTCTTGGCCCGTTCCCTCTTCCACCGCAGCCCAGTTGGTGCTGAAGACGGTGAGGCTAACATGGCCTTCGGTGTCTCGTGGGCCCGGATTCAAATCCCGCCTCTTCGGGTTCCTCGGGCGTAAGCACACCACTTCCCGTTTCCTCACCCAACACACGAGGATGTTAGGAGCCAACGTCTGCCACGTGCCAGGCACTACTGTCAGGCGTCACTTGTCTGAATTCATTCAACCCTCCTCCTCCTCCTCCTCTGCCCGCCCACCCTTTACAGCGGCAGGAACAACCAGGCAGGAAAGGACCGTGTGCCTTTCCCTGGGCCCTAGAGCTGGTCCACGACGCTGTGATGTGACCCAGGAGTTCTGATTTAAGCCTGTGTCTTAAACCATCATTCCCGTAAAGCAGTGTTTCCCAAAGTGTGGTACGCGTACCCCCGGGGGTACGGGAAGAGTTTGGTGGGGGTACGAGTTGTACCGGAGTTTGGTGGGGATATGTACTGCACCGTGCTTAGCTGCACCTAATTCTATGTTCTCATGAGTCAAGTCAATTTCATTCTTCTAATTGATCCAAATGTTATTTATAACTTTTATTTATATTTTATTATGAATAATTTTATTTTTTATTATTTTATGTACCAAAAAAGTAAAAATATTTTGATTATTAAAATACATCCTTTTTTTTGACAAGGGGTACTCTGCGTTATGAAAATTATAGAAGGGGTACACATATGTCAAAAGTTTGGGAAACACTGCCGTAAAGGGTATCGGGTGGGTTAAATAAGCCAAAACTCCTGAGCATTCGCCAGATCCTCCGTGACTGTCAGTCCTGACTTAGAGGGGCAGCAGTCAGGTCAGTAAGATCCCTGCAATCAGCTCTATGCCCAGCCCGTTGCCCCAAGCAAAGCCCAAGGCCACCCACAGGTCAGATGAACGCCTGCCCTAATCCCCACCCGCATACCATCGAATCTGGAAGACTGAGACTGTTCTAACTTCCTTAAAGGGCTACCTCCTGATGCTGAGTGATAAAAGAAACATCAACCTCATCCAGTAGGCACTCGGGCAGCCTTGGTGCTCAGGAAAGTAAGAATAGAAGCCCAAGTCCACAAAAGAAACGGTCACATTCTTTGATTCAATTTAGCCATAGTCCAGTAGGTCCTCCCTTCCAGCCCTCCCAGCTACATGGTGGAGTTTCTGGAACCGGTGCGGCTTTAGCTGTCAGCCTGTCCTCTCCCGATGAGTTCACCCAGGAACGCTGCGGGCAGAGTCCCACGGGAATAACTTCAACCTTGCTCAGCAGGCTAAGAGCGGCAAGTATACGGTGTGTATTTTGGTGCAGCGTGGTCAGTCAGGCACCGATATTAAACGCCACACAGTCGTGAGGAATTCAGCTCGGGCTCTGAAGTCAGAGTGCTCCCTGGAGTTCCAGGAAGGCTCCTCTCTCTCTCCCTTTTCCTTTTCGGGCTGGCGTGGTCAGCAGCTAGGAAGACAACTAGCACGCCTCCACACGCCGGGGCTGTGGAGACACTGGCTCTCAGAGACACACAGACAGCGGGATCTTCTCCCACCCAGCAGCTTCCAAGTTCATGTGATCCCCAACCCCAGTGGCTTCTAGGAACCCACTCTGGGAAGATAAACCTGTTAATGAATCGCAGTGTAAATATGTGTGTTTTCCGATGGTCTTAGGTCTACAGCAGCGGTTCTCAACCTGTGGGTCGGCTGAGACCGCTAGCCGGGTCGCCTAAGACCATCGGAAAACACAGATATTTACATTACGGTTCATTAACAGTATCAACATTACAGTTATGAAGTAGCAACGAAAATAATGTTATGGTTGGGGGTCACCACCACATGAGGAGCTGTCTGAAAGGGTTGCGGGCATTAGAAGGTTGAGAACCGCTGGTCTAAGGCCAGGTGGGCAGAGTGGCATATGGGCTGGGCAGTCGGAAGAGGTGTGGGACACACATCCCCAATACCCGAGTTCACAGCCCTGAGTCTGCCCAGGACGCAGTGTCCCCTCCCCCGAGGCTGAAAACCGACCACGACTCATCTCCCACGAGCCGGGCCGGCGGAGATGGCTCGTAAATGCGTCCGCCACGTCTATTTACTGAAGCCGGCGAGAGGCCATCGCGACGATGCCACTCTCCTCAAAGCTTGACAAACCACACAAAGCGCCGAGTCACGTTATCACTTTATTTTCTTTTTAAAATTTAACAGTAAGGGCATCCAACATACAGAATTCCTACGGCTCCTTACACATTTTGCTCTAACTTAGGCATGTTAGCTTTGAGATGAAGAAAATCATCCCGTTTAAAGTGGCAACATTTCTGAAAAACAGGCTTCATGTTTGTGATGGGAAACTGACTCCTCCGGTCCGGAGCTACAGGGAGACGGTCAAACCCCCGCTAACACGTGGGCCCCGCGGAGGGCGGGCCCGAAGCAACAAGCGCCGTTAGCTTTAGAAACAAGCAACTTCTTTATTGTACAGCACAAGAATACGGAGAAAAGCAACATTTCCCTTGAACCCTCTCACTGTGTGCCTCCACCCAGGTTACTGCGGACCAAGCGGCTATGAATAGTAAAAACCTACTGATTTCAAGTCCCTGAAATGCATGCAACTGAGAACTCCCGAACGCACACCCAGTTCCCAGGCTCGGCGCCGCTCTACTGAGATGGCGGTGCGGGGGCCCCAGCGCTGTCCGTCGTGCTGCCGGGGTTTGGGGTGGCCGCTGCTCTGGCATCTGGCTGCTGGCCGTCGGCTCCGGGATCCTCCCCGTCTCCGGCACTTTTCTTGCCCTGGTCGGCGGCCACGGCCATGGCGCCCATGATTTCCTGCAGGGGCGGGTCGCTTTCGAGGGAGCTGGGCTGGAATTCGTAAACCTGGACCTGACCCGGGACATCGATTGCCTTCTGTTCAAGTTTCTCCAGGATGGTCTGGACCTTCCGGACTCCATCTCTCCTGGCCTGACGGACATCGGCGCGTCCTTCCGGGTCCACCGAATCCAGAGCCAGGAGCTCTTTGGTCAAATACTCTTCGATCATCAGGTACTTTTTGTCCGTCTTCTTACCTTCGAAGCTGTCCACTGCCTGCTCCAGCCCCTGCACCTTCTTCAGGATGGCTTCCACTTTCAGCACGCCTGGATGTTTGGGGGGGGCCTCAGCCTCTCCTGGCTTCTGGGGTGCGGCTTCTGCTGGGGCAGGGCTGGGGGCTGCCCTCTCTTCTGCAGCCACATGCTTGGGGGACGAGGGGACGGCAGCGGGGCCGGGGCTGGGGGCCGGGGCGGGGCCGGGGGCCGGAGCGGGGCCGGGACCCGGAGACCGAGGAACCTTTACTTCCACCTTCTCCGAAGGCGGCGGGGGCTTCTGAGCAGCAGCCTGGGACTCCGGCTCCTTCCGGATCACTTGGATCGGGATGTGTCCAGCAGGGAGATCTGAACCCGCTGGGCCGGGTCTGCTTTCTGGTTTGTTTTCAGGCTGTGGGGCAAACGAAGCTTCTCGATGGGTCATGGGCTGCTGAGAAGAGGCAAGGACAGATATTTTTAATAACTGGCTGAGAGTCACAGGATGTTGTTCATAGCTAGCATGAGACTGATTAGAAACCTGGGGAATGGTGTTTTTCAAAAGTTTAACAGTACAGAGATTTTCAAAGTCAGTAACAGCTGTTACAAAATAAACACGCACTAATCACGTGTGTGACCAAACCATGTGTCATGCTTCCATTTGTTACCTTGGTCTATTTATTAGTGTGTGACCTCTCACTGGGGTTTTCTGTAGATGGCATTCTCAGGGCAATAAAAAGAAAACCAAGATAATTTTTAAAACAGAAAACACTGACAGCTCGTGCTGACCACCGAGCTAGTTTAGCTCAGAGCCAGTCCGGGCGACTGGGACCCAGTGATGCAGCCTGGAGGGGACCTGCCACTTGTCCCCGCCCTGCTCATCTGCTGTTTCAGAAAAGTTATTGTTTCTTTTAACCTATGGCAGCCTAGTGGTTTCTGCCCAGAATGATATACATGTTTTTTGAGACTAAGCAAGAGCTGTAACGTGACTGTAAGCTAGAGCCATACTGTTTAATGAGCTGCGCTTAGAACCAAAACATTGGGCTCTTCCACGTTAGGTGAATATCTAAAACCCCTTAAAACCCCACACCCCAATTCTATCCACTGGGAAGTAAGAACTGGACTACGTTATTTCTAAAGTATTTCCAATTTAAAACACTAAATCCCACTATAATGTTCCATTGGCCCGATTCCTTACAAGCTCCAAGAGGGATCTCTACAGGCTACTGGGCGGATGGGCTCCTCTGGGCGGGCACGGGCCCTGGTCCTTCAGTGGGGACTGGGCGGGGCTCCTCACAAGCGAGGTTAATGAGGGGAAGTGGAAAGAGGATTAAATATTGTTTTACCATTTATGGGGAGCACGTGGGAGAGAATCGGGGGGGGGGGGAACTCCAGCTCTGTAATGGGTACCCCTTTCCTGGCACCTGGTGGGCACTTTGCTGTCCGAGAGCCAGCAGCCTCCTTTTCCGCCAAGTCTCCCCTGCCAACCAGACATCCTCAACTTGGCCCTTACCGCTCATGAACCAGCCACACGTCTCTGGGTTTTAAAATGGCTGGGCCAGCTGGCGTGGCTCAGTGGTTGAGCGTCAACCTATGAACCAGAAGTCAGGGTTTGATTCCCGGTCAGGGCACATGCCCGGGTTGCAGGCTTGATTCTTAGCGGGCTGCGTGCGAGAGGCAGCTGATCAATGATTCTCATCCTTGATGTTTTCTCTTTCTCTTTCTTCTCCTCTCTCTCTCTCCCCCTCCCTTCCTCTCTGAAGTCAATAAAAATATATTTAAAAAATAAAATAAAACAAGGGCTGGGTAGGAGTGATTTTAGAAACACTTAAGAGGGGATTGCTTTATGGCTATGCACTTCAAAAGTGTCGCGATCACAAAAGCAAAGGAAGGTCGCTGAGACGCTGTTTCGGACGGTAGGAGACTAAGGAGAAATGACTCCGAGCAGAGCTCAGGATCCTAGACGAGATCCCGGGACGGGAAACTGTGACAAAGAAGTCTGAAAACGGACTGCATCTTGGAGAACAGTGTTGTAGGATGTGACATGTCCTGAATTTGATCACTCCATTGTGGTTCTGAGTGAGGTCTTTCACTTAGGAAAATATTTACTGAAGTAGTGAAGGGTAAACGGGCATGATATCTAACAACTAAACAGCAAACAACCGAAATACCTAGGGTAAGACATATATAGAGAAGAAAATGTCAAAGCCAACAGCAAACCGGTAACAGTGAGTAAGGGTGAGGGGCATACTGGACTTTTTTTGTATGATTCTCACAACTCCTCTGTAAGGCTGAAATTAATTTACAAACAAAAACAGGCTGGAACAACAGAGGAAGAGGAGGATGCTGTCACAGGGCTCGGGACATGCCACTATTTGTGTAAAAAGACACTGTTTTGTTTACAGAGGGACTTCCTTCTGGAAGCTGTGCCAGCGAATGCATGCAGCCGCCCAAGGTGCAGCCAGAGGGGGCTCCGGGCTGCTCACTGCTCACTGCCGAGCTACGCGGCCTCCTCCTGCACCAGCCCACGCCTGTCCCCACTGAGGACCAGGCGCCGTGCCGCGCGGAGGCGGTCCCATCCACCCAGACGGCCGATTCATGTGTGGGACCCAGGGTGGGGTGGGCACAGCGCCCCTCGCCCCAAGAGACGCGGCGTAGCCAGGTGGACCCGGCCCTCCTACCTGAGGCCTGTTGACCACCGTGTGCACGCGCACGGGCGACGGGGAGGGCACTGGGGCGCTGCCTCTGGCTGGAGAGCTCTCCCGGCTGGACGCGCCCAGGACAGGCGACCGGAACGGGGACGCCGCCCGCCGGGGCTCCCCCTCATCCCCCTGGATCTTGTGGAACACGGGCTGGTGCGTCTGGTACTCCCCCTGCGGAGCGGGGTGATGGGTCTTCTGCGCCTGGTGGAAGGCGGCCTGGGCTGCCGGCCGGGACACGTTCTGCTCGTGGATCACGGGGATGGGGATGTAGCCGCGGGGCAGCTGGGGACCGCCCAGGCTGCTCCTGCCGGAGGCTGCGGGCAGGCTGGCCGAGGACGACGAGGACGAGCAGTCCGAGGTGGCTGGAGACTGGGATCGCTGGAGACAAGAGGGTAGAGGTGTGGCCCCGGAGCCCCCCGCCTGGCCCTCTGACCCGCCTCCATTATGTGCTCAGGCCCCCATGCTCGCCTTCCTGCCCTCAGGCTGAGTGTTCGGGCCGAGGGCCCCGCAGCCGAGAGGCCTGGGCTCCCGTTCTCACCAGCTCAACCGCCCCTGCCCTGGTCACAAAACAGCAAAGGGCCCCCTCCCCCGACCCCTCACTGGCTGGCCTGAAGCTTGAGGCAGACAATCTGTGTGTGCGGGAGCACAAGGCCCCATACAAGACACATTGTATTTGTTATTACATGTCGCTTCCTTTCCTCTTTCCTGTTAACCCCCTCCCTGCCGACCAGAGCTCAGCTGGGCACCGGGAGCCAGGCCAGGCCCTTCCCTTCCAGCCCCACAGGAAGCCAGGAGGGCGCGTCCCGGCTGGCTCCTGAGGGTCCCGCTGGCACCAATCTGCTCAGATTCCCTGGTGTGTCACCTGTGACTTCTACAGCAAAAGCAGTACAAGCAGAGCTACTGCTTCTCCGCCATATGCAACAAACTCTGCATTAAGTATCTTTACCCCCAAGCAGACAGCGAAGCCAGAGCCGGGAACAGAGCCGAGGGCGGCAATCCCGGCCCTGGGTACAGACAGGGAGCAGGAATGCGCGCCTAAGACTGTGCCAATGTCTGCGACAGGAAAACCAGGAGGACTTACCGCTCAGGAACCCCCCCCACCCCCCCACCCCGGGTCCGCTGGCCCTCAAGCCTCGGCCAAGCACCGGTCAGAAGCAGTGGCTTCAGCCTTAAAGCCTGTCACAGAGCCGCCGCCTTCCCACCCTTATTCCGGATTTCTGTTTAAACCCTGGGCACCGTGAGGGCGGCCACGCCGTCTCATTTTCATATCCATACAGGTCCAAGAGTTAATACTAATCTGTAAACACTGAATTTAACAAATACTCTGTGTTTCTGGACGAGAAAGGCCAGCGAAAGCAGCGTCAGATTAGGAACCACACCGCCAGGCTCTCGTCCTATCGATGACCCTTCCGAGGCGCAACCCTGAACTAGAAAAATGAGCGTGGCCCCTGCCCACCGCTGGCGGGCAAGGTGGGGCCGTCGAGCAGGCTTTGCTGGGTGACCTCTGCTGCTGCAGGCCGGGCCCAGACGCCCTGCATCTCATCAGGTGCCAGGCCCCGGGTGCTGGCAGAGCCTGGCGCCAGCCGAAGGGACACAAGGCTCCAGGTCGCATGCACAGGCCAAGAGCCCGGCCCTCCTTACCTCGGGTCTGTGGGCGGCGGGCGGCTGGGCTGCCGCAGCTGCTGCCGCCTGTCCGCTCGGCTTGTCCGGCGGGGCGGCCTCGGCCGCGGCCTGCAGAGGGGACTGGGACCTCTGCGGGGCCGGGGCCGCCTCCGTGCGGAACCGCGGGGCCCCGGGCTGAGCAGCCGCAAAGAAGTGGTGCGGCGGCCGGCTGTCGGCGCCCTCGTGGAGGACGGGAATGGCGATGTAGCCTGGTCGGAGCTGGGGGTACACCACGTGGCCCTCCCTGGCGGGCAGCAGCCGGGGGCCCTCCCGGGAGGGGCCATTTGCAGAGGACGGGGTGTCCTAGAACAAAAGGAGACGCACAGGCGGGTTAGAGACCAGGATGGAAACAGTGCTGAAGAGGGAGCAGGGTGCTGAGCGCCCCCGGCCCCAGCATCAGCCAGCTCGCTGGGCACAGACCCACTGGGCACAGACCCCCTGGGCACAGACCCCCTGGGCACAGACCCCCTCGCCAGACCCCCTCCTCCCTCAGAGGCTGCTCTCTGGCCAGCAGGGTAGGAATCAGAGAAGCGAGGGAAATCAGGCGGTGAGGTGCCTGCTGAGATCTCCCTCCGGGCAGCGGGCAGCACGTGGGAGAAAGCCATGTCCCCCCCCAGGCCTCAGGGACCCAGACGCGAGGCTCCTACTTCAACCCCAACTCGCTAAGTCCCGGCAGCCTCTCTGCTCCCCCAAGGTCCTCCCGGCCCAAGCCAGTCTGGCTCAGGGGAGAGTGTCAGCCCTCAGACTGCAGGGTCCCGGGTTCGATTCTGGTCAAGGGCATGCATGTACCTTGATTGCAGGCTCCATCCCCAGCCCTGGTTGGGACGGAAGGTGTGCAGGAGGCAACAAATAGATGTTTCTCTCACATTGACATTTCTTTCTCTCTCATCCACCTTCTGAAAAAAAGGAAAACCATCCTCGGGGAGGGTTAACTAAAGTAAAAAGGCCCCCCGGTTTCCTAACAACGCAGCGCTGTGCGGGCCTCAAACACGGGCACGGCCTGGAGGTCTTTATGGAGAAGGGGCAGCAGGGGAGGCTGCCTCCTCTGGAATATTTTCAGAACAAGGAGAGAGAGAAAGGGAGAGGGAGGGGGAGGGGAAGGGAGGGGGGAGAGGGAAGGGGGGGGGAGAGGGAGAGAGACTATGCAGAGCAGCACAGGATGAGGACAAACCCCAGGGATTACACGTGCCGGGTTTCTGATGCCACAAAGCCTGCTGGTGGGGAGTGGCCGGGGTCCCCCATGTCCTCTCGGGAAGTTCTCCCTTCAGAGGCCTGGCTATTTTGGGACCCGGGAGCGGGCCAAGTTGCAGATGTCCCACAGAGAGATCTGGTTTCAGAAGCCGAGGCCGGCCAGGCCCTCACCGGCCATGTCACTCCTCACCAAGCGGAGGCCCGGCTCCCGAGCACCACCCGGCCGGAGCCGCGGACTCCTGCCCCCCGTGCACTCCGAGCGGCCAGGGATGGAGGAGAGCGAGCCCACCTCAGAGGGCACCTCTGCACCGCGAACCAACGCCAGGGCCGAGCTTCTGGAGCCTGCAGGGGGGAACTGGGCTGCCAGGGGAGAAGCCTGGGCCACTGTGATCCTGCTGCTTCTGTATCTGAGCACCAGCGCTGGCCCGGCACCCGGCCTTCCCAGGGCGCTCCCACCCAGCCCGCCAGGCCCCGGCGCCCGGGGGGGCGGGGGCCGCCGTGTCCTTGGGCACAGCTAGCGGCACCTCAGATTAGAATGCCCACGTGCTCGGCGGCCGCATTATTTTAGCTGCTCCAGTCTGAGGTCACCCAAGAGCAGGGAGCGGGTCCAGGCTTCACAGTCAAAACCGAATTCCTGCGGGAGACAGGCACCAAGCAGTGCCCGGCCCTGAGCTGCGGGTGCCGACTCCTAGCACGCCGCCGGGCTCCGCCGGGCTCCGCCGGGCTCCGGGCCTGGGCACGTCCTGGGGGGTCTGTGCTGGCGGCCCGGGGCACTGCTTCCTCCAGGGAACCACAAGAGCCCCCGCATGTGCACCCTCCCCGGGCTGAGCCGGCGGCAAGCCCTCACCCACTGCCCCTCCTGCTGAACGAGGTGCTCGCTGCCATGAGCGGCCAGACCAGCAAGCGCCATCCCTGCCCGCCAGGGCTTCCACAGGGCAGCTCGGCCCTGGCCCGTGTGGCCCAATGGCTGGATGCCGTCCCCTGAGCCAGGAGGCTGCGGGCTGGATTCTTGGTCCAGGCCCAGGGGCGTGCTCTCACATCGATGTTTCTCTCCTTCTTTCTCCCTCTCTCTCTAGAAATCAACAAACTATTCTTTAAAAAAGTTACGGCTGCATGAAATCAACGGGAAGCCCACTACCGGGACAACAGGAGGCTGCGGCTCGGGAGCCGTGGGCAGATTTGTGGGCTTTTCCAGTCAGGATGGGACTCTCCCATGAGTGACAGTTCTGGGACAATTCTCTTAACTGTGACCTTACTCCCCGCACCCAGGAAATGGAGCTAGCAACGCCCACAGGGCAGGACTGCTGTAAGTTCTGAGTGGTCCAGAGGGGGGGATGCCCAGGAGCCCGAAACACAGGTGAGCCCCCCCTAAGCAGCATTCGGTTATGCTACTCACACCCCGAAGTCCAAGCGATCGGAACGGAAGGACAAAGCTACAGGCGGCGGTGAGTCACGCTGTGGCCGCCCGGAGGACCTGGTGGGGACTGGGAGTCCTGAGAGGACCTTGTGAGGGAACGGAAACGTCCTCCATCTGGCTCTGGGTGGTGATAGGCGGGGGCACGCCTCTGTGCACATCTACCCAACTGTGAGCTTCTCCGGAACCCCCCACTGCCCGTTCCCTGCCACGTCCCACCGACACCCCCTGGTCCTCACAGGTGAGGCTGCCAGCCCTCCCGTCCCCAGTGCTCCCACCCCGACCCTCCCGGCCTGGAGCCCTAGGCCTGGCTGAGGAAGCCCTGGATGCAGGAGGCCCGGGGCCCGCCTGCCAGGAGCTGAGCATTTTGTGCGTCTCACGGAGTAGATCTCGCACCCGAAGGACAGAGAAAAGGCGAGGAAGAGGCGGGAGGGAGGGAGGGAGGAACGCTGCCTGCCCGGGCTGGGCAGCAGACGGATCGCCAGAGCCGGTGCCCTGCGGGAGGAGGTGCCCCGTGGGGGTCGGGGGAGAAAGCGGGTGGTCACTGTGGGCAGGGGGGGTGTCAGAGCAGCAGTGAGAAGGGGGGGGCCCTGAAGGTAAGTGCTGAGCTGAGAGCTGGAGAGGCCCCAGGTCCTGTGTGTGGGCATTGCTGACAAGTGACCTCACCGGCACGGGAAGAATCGAAAGGAGAAACCAGGACACGTCAGGAAACAAGAGAAGTGAGGGCAGAGCTGGGACAAGGGCTGAAGGGAAGGATGGCCCAGGGGGAAGAGGGGGGGCGGGGCTAGGACGCGAGTTCTGAACCTGGATTGGTTGAACGGGGCTGTCCGCTGGCAGGGGGAGGGAGGGATGGTTAGGGGCGGCTCCTGCAGTGCCCAGGCCTGCACCTCTGGCCCGTGTGAGTGAGTGCCCCTGTCCATTTAATAAAACCCGGGGGGGAGGAGCCTTGCCTGGGGTGGTGATCACACAATACAACATAAAGGTAATGTAGTCCTGACCGGTTTGGCTCAAAGGATAAGAGTGTTAGCCTACAGTCTGAAAGGTCCCAGGTTCGATTCCAGTCAAGGACATGTACCTTGGTTGCGGGCACATCCCCAGTAGGGTGTGTGCAGGAGGCAGCTGGTCGATGTTTCTCTCTCATAGATGTTTCTATTCCTCTCCTTTCCTCTCTAAAAAATCAATAAAATATACATATTTTTAAAAAGGTAATGTATTGCCGAAACCGGTTTGGCTCAGTGGATAGAGCATCGGCCTTCGGACTGAAAGGTCCCAGGTTTGATTCTGGTCAAGGGCATGTACTTGGGTTGCGGGCACATCCCCAGTAGGAGGTGTGTAGGAGGCAGCTGATTGATGTTTCTAGCTCTCTGTCCCTCTCTCTTCCTTTTTTGTAAAAAAAAAATCAATAAAATATGTTTTGTTTTTTAAAAAGTAATATATTATAAAATTGTACCCCTGAAATCGATATAATTTTATTAACCAACCAGAGGCCGCTGCACCAAATTCGCGCAAGGCCAGGCCCTCACAGCCACCCCGGCTGCTGCCTTGGCCCTCACAGCCCCAGCCTCGTCCAGAAGGTCATCTTCTGTTCAGTCTAATTAGCATATTAGCTCTTTATTATACAGGATGTCGTCCCTATAAATTCAATTAAAAAATAAACAGCAAACAAAACACCCACGCTCTCTTCATGAGCCTCAAGTCTAAAGGCAGCACCTTCCCTCCCCCTATGGTGGGGTTCTTTCTGTTTAGCCAATCCCCGCTTTGGGCAAATTAATAAATCACGTCAGTTTTACAGAGCAGACAGCTAAGTGCGTCCACATGGATGGTAATTTAAACCAGGAATGAAACCCCCGCCTATAGCCAGGTCAGCACCAGGAGTGTGGACCCACCTTCTAACGTGTCTGTCACTAGGACCTGATCAACAGCAAGAGCTGCAGTGTTCACTAACTAAAAAGCACCGTCCGAAAGTTCATTACATCGCCCTTACCCGAGGATATGTTTAGAGGGAGGGAGGGAGGGGAGGTAGAGAGGGAAACATCCATGTGAGAGAGGAATGGATAGGTTGCCCCCATAGGCGCCTGTAGGCTGGGGGTGGAACCGGCCACCTCTGGGTGCAGGTGACACTCCAGCTGAGCAGCCGGCCAGGGCAGGGACTGTTTTCCAGCGGCGCTCCTCACCATCCCGATCTTTGGCCGAAGACAAGGAATACACACATACAAACCCAGTCAGGAGGAGGGGTCAATGGGGGGGAAAGGAGACTTATTTAATACTTTCAGCAATGAAGAATCCTTTTAAAAAGGATTTTTTAAAGGATTTGTATACATACAAACCCTTCAGAACACCCAGGAAATGCAAAAAAAAACCAAAAAAAAAACAACAACAAAAAACAAAAACCACACACACAAAAAAACCAAACTTTAAAAACACCAGTTAAGAAATAGCTAACATCCTGACCTCGCTGCTTCTCACTGCATTAATGTATAAAATGAATTACTTGATTCTCCTTCCTCGTTTGCACACACATTAAATCCTCTGAGAGCACCACACAACTCCACCAGGTAGCCAGGACAAAAGCAGGAAAAACTCCCCGGACGAGCCAGCCTGCCTACTGGATACAGGGTATCATTACTGTGAGGGAAGAAGGCCGGGTGAGGGCCGAGCTCCGAGCTCGGGTGAGCCTGTGTGCTCAGCAGCCCGGCTACGCTCATTGCTTGTCTGTGGCCCCAGCGTGGGCGCGAGGGGACAGCGTGGACGTGGGAGGAGGCGCACGGGCCCTGACCCAGGTTCTGTCCTCGCCAGGTGAGCCCGGGAGCAGCTCGCACCCCCCACACCCTGCTGGAGCTCAGTCCTCAGCTGAAAGGAAGGGGAGGCCCAGGTGTTGTGTAAAGCAGTGTTCCTCAGACTCTGGGGGGCTCCAGAGCACCCAGGAAATGCAAAACAAAACAACAAAAACAAAACAACAAAAACACCGCTAAGCCAGCCCAACCACGTCTGACCCACTGGGTGCGGGCCGGCCCCCCAGCACCGCGCTGAGAAACACTGACCTGAACGAAGCCCCTTCCCGCACCGCGGGCTCCCGGGCCCTCATTTCCAAGGTCCCGTGCTTAGTAGTAAGTGTCTGCATGAAGCTCAACACCAGGGAAAAGTGAGTTCAGGGAAATCTGAGAGAGACCCTCCTCCGGCACCGGTTATCACATCAGGTGCCCCGTCAGCGCAGTGGGCAGCCCATCGGCGTCGGAAATCCAGTCGGAAATCGCTGGAACTTGGTGCCCCTCATGTTCATACCAAGCAAAGCGGAGGAAACGGAGCCCCGGCACCTGCGAGGCATGCGCGTGGTCTGCACGGAGGCGACAGCAGCGGGGACCGGGCCGCCGGCGCCGGAGTCTGAAGTAGGACACAGCCGCTGATAACCGGGTTTTCAGGCCGGAAGAGCCTTCCCAGTGGCCAGGCGCTGATTTTTTTTTTTTTTTTTTTTTTTTTTTACTAAGGACACTTCACAGCTTCTAAAACAAAGAAATATATTTGGGAAACAAGAATCCTGGAACTGACCGTAGATCTAGGGCTGAGACCAAAATTAAGTGGCTTGGCTCACCTCATCCCGCAGGAAACAAAACAAAAGACAGGCTTCCTTCTAAAGCAAATAGAGCTGAGCTTCGACATCCACCAGCCTTCCGTGGGTGTAACAGGCCACGGAGATGAGCTAAGAGCGGCCGGGCGGGCGGGCGGAGCGGCTCGGTTATACCATGAGCACGGAACACTTCCCGGTCAGGCCACGTCCTGGCTGTAGATTAGATTTCAGGCTGGGGCACGTATGGAAGGCAAACTGATCAATGTTCCTCTCCCCTAACCCCCTCCCCGGTCTCTCTCTCTCTCAAATCAATAAAAATATACATTAAAAAAAGAAACGAATTAAGTATTTATTGCTATCCTATGTAACCTATATAATGAAAGGCTAATATGCAAATGAAACGGTGAAACTACAGATCACATGATACACACTGACCACCAGAGGGCCCATGCTCAACGCAGGAGCACCACTCAGCCACAAGCTGGGCTCACAGCGAACAGCGGTGGGGGGAGCCTCTCCCTCCTCGGGGGCACTGTAAGGACCCTTGGAGGAGGCACAGGCTGGGCTGAGGGACAGTCTCCAGTGCACTAATGTTGTGCACCGGGCCTCTAGTTTGATACATAAACAGTATTTGTATGCACACAGCCAAACTCAGAATTCCTTAAGCTCTCACTGGATTGTGATAAAGGGTCTCTCCCACGCCCCCAGCCCTGTTTTGGATATACAACAAGTAAAACCTGAATAAGTGAGGGCCACATCCACATCCACAAAGTCTACACCAAAGCCTAACTCCTCAGTGGCCTCGTGAGGCTGGAAATGAGCCGTTAGAGTTAGAAGCCCCTTCTCTAAGTCCTAGAATACTGACGAGCAAAGAGGCCATCTTCTCTGCGGAAAACTGTATCTACAGCTCCAAGACCTGGGAGCAAACAGTCAGAACAACTGTAGGGGCCGGAGCCCTAAACACCCTCTCCCTCCAACAGGCCGCTGGCCGGCCAGCTGCTCTGCAGGGGCCTGCACTCCGGACAAACTCACCGCCGAGAACCCACACCCAACTTGCAGTGACCGTGGCTCCTCACACACATGCTGAGACCAAGCCAGGCCAGCCAGGGGCCGGGGGACCTGCTTGGGAGCAGAAGATCCATTGGTGTCCCCCCAAGATCCTCAGTGCTCCCCCCAGGGGAGTGATTTCCGGGCTGGGCACCAGCACCTCCCGCTGCGTTTCCTGCTGGAAGGAGTGCTCGGGCTCAGTCAGCACCCGGCCTCCCCAGCCCCTCTGGAGTCCTCCCCGAGGATTCCACGTAGATGTGGCCCAAGGTCACAGGGACGTCACTGCAGAACCAGGCCGAGAATTCCGGTCACCACACTCCCAGCTTCCGGAAATAAAAAACCACCGACCTCCTCTTGGGGAGCAGGAGGGGGGGGGGAGCACTTTTTAAAATCACCTAAAGCCTGAATCACAGATGGAAAAGGACCTGAAACGCCCACCCAGGAAACAGGCTGCCCGGAGTTAGAGAGGCGGCCTCCCGTGACGCTGCCATGGGTTCTCACTCCTCAGACTGGGGAGCACTGGTCGGTCAGGGGCCCCCACCTTCCAGGACGTGTGTGTTGGCATCAGGGCGCAGGGCTTCAACTGACACGTTTTGCATAAAACACAATTTCCCAAAAGAAAACACTCTCCGGTTCATCAACCGTGGCTTAGAGAACCCCTCTGACTGATGGTGGCAGTCTTGGGGCGGGGTGTGGGGGGTGTGAACTCTCCTCCCACCTGGACACAGGTTGGAGGAGCCAGCTCCAGCGATCCAGGGGGACAAGAGGAGGACAGACCCGTAGCCCACCAGAACCGTCTACTGAAGGGCAGTCAAATGCCCGCCAGAGCCTTTCCGAGGACCGCACACACGTGGCAGGGCGGGCCCTGACCCATCACGCTCCGTACGCCATCCCATGACCCTCACAGCTCTGACCCTCACAGCCACCCCCCGGAGCCTTCTGTATGCCCATTGTACAGACGGAGGGACTGAGGCCCTAGGGGGGTGAGTGACTACCTGAGATCACTAGCACCTGATACCAGGGCCAGGGTGTGTTAACCCTTCCACTGTTACTGCCACACCGTTCGCTGTGGCCACTGTCTTCCTATCTGTCTTCCCGGGGTGAAAGGCAGCGAGAGAGAAAATGCTTCATTTTGCCTGGCTGAGCCGGGCCGAGGCTCAGACCTGGAACATTCAGTTCCAGTGAGCTCCGGGCCAGGAAGCCAGGCTGCTGAGTCATCGCCTGGCCCAGGCAGGGCAGGGAGAGCCAGAGTGGGGTGCTGGGCTCACTGGAGGCAGGGAGAGTGGAGAGTGGAGAGTGGGGTGCTGGGCTCACTGGAGGCAGGGCAGGGAGAGCTGGGTGGGGTGCTGGGCGCCCCGGGCAGGAGAGCTGGTCCTGCCCGGACACTCAGGATCCCCAGGACTAATCTGGAAGATTTAAAAAATGAAGTGGCCGCTTCCCTCCTGCACACGCGAGGGCTCGCCCTCAGTGTGTGGGAAGAATCTGAAACACGAGGGCAGCTACCACTCTGCGCCAGCACCCTGAGGCCGTTACTGGTCCGTTCTCCCGCAGGTGCCGAGGGCCAGCTCAGCCCGGGAGCTCTGGGTGGCCTGCTGCTGGCAGGCTCCTGGCAGAGGCAGTGAGCAGTCTGCAGCCCGGGCTTCTCTGCACAGCAGTGAATAAGCAGCTCGCGGTGGCGTCTGACCTCACCGTCGGCCATGGCGGGTACGATCTAGCACAGCGCCGGGCTCCCCGTGGCTGTCAGCAGCGGCCGCTCCGAGATGCTGTGTCACCGGTGGGGACACAGAAAACTGTCTCTACAGACCCAGAGAATGAGCCTAGGGAATCAATACTAACGCCTCTATGGGGAAAAGGCAGTTCAGAAATGTGATGAAGAACAGTAAAAAAGAAGGAGGAGGAGGAAGAAGAAGAGGAGGAGAAAGAGGAGGAGGAGGAGGAGGAGGAGGAGGAGGAGGAGGAGGAGGAGGAGGAGGAGGAGGAGGGGAGAAGGAGCCACTCTCGGGGACAGCCTCCTCCCACCAGAGGCAGGAGAGGCCTGGGGGAGAAGGCCGCGGAGGGGGGGTGCCCTCTAACACGGCGTCCGGCCCGCATGGCACTGAGCACATGACTGCGGAGCAGGCGTCGGTGCGTCCAGAGGGGACGAATGGGTGGAGACTCGGCCCAGCTCCTAAGCCCAGACCAGGCTCGGGATGAGCCAGCATTTCTCATCCGCTGCTCCGACAGGCCGTCGGCTACTGATGACGCGGCCGGGCCTGGCGAGCTCTGAGTGCGGAGAACTCTCGGGAAGGCCCACTGGGGGCATGTCTGCCACCCCTGCTGGCTGCGGGTGGGGGCCAATCTCCAGCCGGAGGTTAGGTCACAGCGGACAGGCCTCAGGCCAGACACACCCCCTCTCAGAGAAGGTGCACCTGAATGTTTCTCTTTCAGAGAGCTGCCTTGAGGAATTAAGGAGGTAAGGTTTGTGAAAGCACCCACATGGCACATACGAACCCCCAAACTACGGGGGTTCATGCCTTCCTGAAGAAACTCTGATTAAGCCTTTACAAGCTGCCTGGCTTCCCGAATACCTGCCAAGCCCCTCCCTGCAAGACATCTTCCTAGAAACAGGAAAGATTCTATAACCCCGGATTCTATAACCCGCAGTCGCCCATGCCGAGGGAGGGGTGGGGTTAGCTTCCACGTCTGCCCGAGGAGGGGTCTGGGGCTGAGGCAGAGGGTCCCGGGTGCAGAATTGATTCCGGCAAGGCCTTTGTCTTACGCTTCGTTTTTTCTCCATAAAGTATCTTAAATGTATTTGTTGTTCTTAATGTTAATCCTCACCAATGGACATTTTCCACTGACTTTTTATTTTTTTTATTTTTTTATTTTTAGAGAGAGAGTAGAAGGGAGAGGGAGAGACACACATTGATTAGTCGCCCCCTTCCGGCACCCTGACCAGGCCCTGGATTCGGGCCTGCAACTGAGTATGTGCCCTAGACAGGAATCAAACTGGAGCCCCTTCAGTCCATGGGCGGATGCTCTACCCACTGAGCCAAACCGGCTGGGGCAAGTGCCTTAAATATTTAAGAGCCAGGTTAAGCCAGCAAAAATGTGGAGAAAGAGTAGATTTGGATTATGCACAGCTTTCTATTTTTGATGATAAATGTCAGGTCATTTTAACCCATCGATAGGAAATGAAACGCATGTAGAGTGCTTACATAAGGCAGCCGTGTGTCATTCCCGGGAGGAGGACAGCGCCGACCCAGCCTCCTGGGAGGTGCGCAGCTTTGTGACTCACCAGCCCGGCCCTGGCTAACGTCAACGCCGCCTCGCACGCCGCAGACAGACTCTGCCCTCGTAAAGGGCAAATCTGCTCGGCGAATCGGGGGACAAATTAGCCGTCCTTGCGTAAGCTAACACAGACTGCTCTGCAGAGGGGGAGCGGGGCCTTGGCTGAGCCGGGCTTCTGGGGCAGCGGGCCAGCCCTCTATCCCCACTGTTCACGGCGCAAAGGAACCCGCCCGCGGGAGCTGCGACTTGCGGGGAACTCACAGGACACACTGGCCCCGCTCCCTGCCTGCTCCGTCCCTCTGAGCTGCACCAACTTGCAATCGGCCTGCAGAGAGCAAAATGGCCGCATCTTCAAGAAAAATCAGGAGGCTCTGCTGGACCTGAAGCAGAATAAACGGGTGCCTCTACTCCCATCGAAACTCAGAACGTTTCCAATTTCCTGGGAAAGGATGTCCCTACCCCTCTCCCAGGACTGAGAGCCTCTGTCCGATTATTACAGGTGGTTACTGCTGGAGGGAAGACAGGAAGGGAACACCGACTAGTGCTTTCTTGGGGTGCAGGAGGGTCTGGGAACCTCCCTGAGTCTGACCCTCCCCACACCTGGCACTGTCACCCGCCCGGCTCCATCCCTCCCACGCCACCCCCTGCCCCCCCTCCCACTCCCAGAAGCAGCCACTGGGAGTTTCCCTGGGAGGGAATTGAGGGATTCCAGGGCCTACGTGCGGCCTACTTCCTCTGTCACAACCTGCCACCTCCTCCCCCAAAGGAGATCACAGCCACTCAGTGGCTCCAAATTCAAGTCTGGCAGATTCAAGAATCATCAGGGAAGCTTTTCTGAGTTTCAGATTTCTGGGCCCTTCCCTGAGCAATTCGGATTCCACATGGGGTGGGGATGGAAGGCTGGGGATAGTGGGTGACACTGCTAGCAATCTGTGTTCTTAAAAGGTTTCCCTGAGCGCTGGGCTGTGTTGGTCGGTGGTTAGAACATCCGCTCTCACACTGAAGGGTCTCAAGTTCAATTCCCAGTCAAGGGCAAGTACCTAGGTGGCAGGTTCGATCCCCAGCACTGGTAGTGGTGCACGCAGCAGGCAACTGATTGATGTGGATTGATGTGTGTGTGTCTCTCTCCCTTCCTCCCTTCCATTCTAAATATCAATGGTATGGGCTTGATCCCTAGTGTGGGGCATACAGAAGGTAGTCAATCAATGATTCTCTCTCATCATTGATATTTGTATCTCTCCCTCCCTCTCTGAAATCAATAAAAATATACTTAAAAAGCAATGGGAAAAAATATCATTTGAGAATGAACAAACTAATAATTATATATATATATATATATATATATATATATATATATATGGCTAAGTGACTGACCATACATATGTTGGTTCTGGTCAGTACATATGATGTGCACTGGCAATTTAAAAATAAATGTTGACTCACGCATGCAAGTACATATAAAGCTCTTGCTGGCACCAATCGCATGCACATTTCAATCTGTCATTGTTGATTGTGAATGTAGTTGTTTTTGTTGACATTCTGAAGCTGAAAGAAAGTGGTGGCGTAGACAGAATGTCTGAAGACCAACTACTGGCAAAACATACCTCTGACACTTCTACTATAGAGAATGGACGAATAGTGATATTAAAGTATTTCTTCTAACTAATTTCCTTCCAACGTGCACGAACTTGTGCACCGGGCCACTAGTGATGCTACTACTAATACAAGCTTCCCCGAGACCGCCAAGCTTGGAATTGTGCTGGCGACCTGCAAGCCCTGCTCCTGGAGGGGGGTCTCCCTCTGGTCCCAGGGGGTTGTGACAGAGCAAAGCAGTGACATTCGCCAAAGGCGCCGGCCATTGTTTATTCAGTGAGAACCCAGAGGAGGGGCAGCAAGGAAATTGTGCATCTCCTGACGCCAACGCAAACGCCAACCTCTCTGCCAGGGAGGTGGCTGGACTGGTATGAACTTGCTGGAGATTAGGGGGAAGCCATGTGAGCAGAAAATCAATATCCAGGAAGTAGGGAGGTGCACTTAGCGTGGAGCCGGATAAAGCCCTACGCCTTTGCCTCCGGCTCCCCGCCCCGCACTGAACAGCAACACTTGCATTCACTTTCCCCCTCTGGAAAAATGGGGATAAAGTCACCCTCACCAGCCAGGCAATGAGGGAGGATCAACTGTGAGGAGACAGAGTGTAAGACTAAATGAAAGCCATTCCTTCATCAACGTGGTTCAGCTGCAAACACTCGGAAACTGTCTTCCCCAAAGAGGGCTTTCTCTGCTATTCCTGCTCAGCGCACAGCTCTCGATTGACTGACAGCATCTCCGAGATAAGGATGCTTGGAGGGTCCTCTTGGCGCGGCTCCTCCAAACAGCCCTTTGCTCTGTGCCAGGGCCCTCTCTCCGCATGCATTAAACCGACTGCTGCCCTGGCGGGTCTGGCTCAGGGGATAGAGCGACGGCCTGTGGACTCAAGGGTCCTGGGTTCCATTCCGGTCAAGGGCACATGCCCTGGTTGCAGGCTTGATCCCCAGTAGGGGGTGTGCAGAAGGCAGCCAATCAATGAGTCTCTCTCATCATTGAGGTTTCTATCTCTCCCTCTCCCTTCCTCTCTGAAATCAATAAAAATAAAAAAAGAAACAGGTTTCTGCCCTGATGGGGTGCTCAGTGGTTAGAGCACAGGCCTGTGGACTGAAGGGTCCCAGGTTCAATTCCAGACAAGGGAACATCCTTTGGTTACGGGGAGATAACCATCAATGTGTTTCTCTCATATAGATGTTACGCTGTCTCTCCCCCTCTCTTCCTCTCTCTCTGAAAATCAATGGGGGAAGAAATATCCTTGGGTGAGAATTAACCAAAAAAAGGAACCGATTTCTCATATAAAGTAATACTGAAGGGCTTTCCATTGTATCTGGTCTGGAGTAGGGCGTAAGTCATGGAAGTGAAACTGAATTAATCATCCAGATATTCTGCCTGTATCAAAGCACAGATTCAAAAGCGACAAAGCCCAAAGAGCTAATGAACTGGATGTTAGTTTTCCCCTTATGTGTTGGTTCCGTGCTGAGAAATCCTAAGTAATGAATTGGTAAGGGGAACTCTTTTCTTGAGCTGATCACAACCAGCCATCACCATTCAAGTGATCACAGCACAGAAATCTGCTACCCAATCCTTGGCGATCAGGAGGACACAAAAATAACCAAGTATTGCAGCCCGCACATACAAATTCAAGATGCTTCTGCCTTCTTCCGGATAGATACTGCCTCCTCTTGGGACTGTCTGGCGTGGTGCTCTTTGCTATTAGTATTAGCTGAGGGACCTCTGCAAACACACTCAACTCCCTGAGTTTCTCTTTCAAAATAATAAAGAGGCCGAGCTAAAAGCTCTCCAAGGACCTTGCAACGTTAAAATTCAAAATTGAATTTTCAAGTCAACTTTTCCAGCGTCAGAATTCTGACTCAGTAGCTCTTATTTTCTGTGTGCTGAGAAGAATAGTAATTCAATCTGCTTTTTTCCACCGAGACGCTTTATGAAAGCGCAGCCTAAGCCATCCATGGGATGGTGCGCGAAGATCTCGGCTTGCTGGGTGAGTTTCATGTTGAAAACAAAGTGCTGGCAACCTGGGCCTTACCCCGCACCCCGCACCCCCGGAGGATGTGTTCAAACTTGACCTTCACTCACAACAAGGGTGCCAGCAGACCGACTGTCCCTGCCTCTGGAGGAAGGAAACCTCAAAATGATTGTTGTTGTTTTTTAACCACACGAAAGATCTAGCCCTCGCCTGTGGGTAGAGCGTCAGCCAGAGGACGGAAGGGTCATGGGTTCGATTCCGGTCAAGGACACATGCCTGGGTTGTGGGCTTGATCCCCAATCAGGGACGTGCCAAAGGTAGCCAATCAATGATTCTCTCATATCATTGATGTTTCTATTTCTCTCTCCCTCTTCCTTCCTCTCCGAGTTAAAAAAAAAAAAAAAAAAAAGACCTACATCCACAGACTGCAGCAACTGGGCTGGTTTGAAATGAGCAGACACACACACACACACAATTCATAATTATGGCTCTTGTACTAATTATAGCCGCTTGTACTAATTTTCTGAAATAAATATACAATTAACTTCTTATAAATGTAAGTTGCCGAATGTGCACTATCTCATCCTTGGGCACTAGAGTTTTATCAATATTTTAAAGAAAAAAGTTTATAAAATAAACGTAAATAATATAAATCTTTCCTCTAAAACAGTAACTTTGAAAGCACTTTTAACTTGGTGAATTTTTATGTCTTCAAAATAACTTACCAGTTCTTTGGAGCCTTTCTTTTCATTTTGTCCAGAACTGCATTTACAGCGACCCTTTGGGCGCGTTTGCTTTTCTGTTTAATCCTCACAGGAGGGTAGCTGACTTTTGGGGAGAGGAAGGGGGAGGGAGGGAAACATTGGTCGCTTCCCATCAGCACCCCGACCAGGAATTGAACCAATGGAACCCAGAATCGTCTGGCACACAGGATGGCACCGCAACCGACTGAGCCACCCGGCCAGGCCTAAAAGTACTAGTACATTTCCTTCGGGGGGGGGGAAAAAAAAGCTCAAGTGTATAACTAATTGCACAGAAAAATTTTTTAAAAGTTATAGCTTTTAAAATTAGACAATTTCCTGTCTAATTGCACAGAAAATTGTCTAATTTTAAAAGCTATAACTTTTTAAAATTTTTTCTGTGCAATTAGTTATAACTTTTAAAATTAGACTTCCATTTTTGTTATTTTCCAGTCGCCATGGTCCTGGGGCTCAGTACCCCTCCCCGCACAGGTGTCAGCGGGCGCACTCCCGCGGCGGTCGGTGCGAACCCCGGCCCGGGGCGTGTCCCTCCGGGACCGGGGGGCCGGGGGACCAGGGGGACCGGGGAAGCGATGGCGGCGGCGGCGGCCCGGCCTCCGGGCGGGGAAGCCCGTTCCTAACAGCCGCACCGGGCGGATCCCCCCGCCCCCCGGGACCGTCCCGACAACGCGATTTTACCTCAGATCGGAAAGGGGAAGAAGGAAGGAAGAAAAGGGACCGCGTCCACCGGAGTCTCCTGAGTCACTGGGTCAGGACAGTCGGGGTCCCCCCCACCGAGCCGAGGAGCCCCGAGTCCCCCCACCTCAGCCCGCGGGCGGCCGCCTGGCGCCGCCCGCCGAGTCCGCCCAGGGCAGCCGCGGCCTCGCCCGGGCCGGGGGGGGGGGGGGGCCGCTGACCAGGCCGCGGCCTCAGCCCCTCCTTCGAGCCGGAGCCGGACCGGAGCCACCGCGCCCCCCGCGGCCAGGGCGGGAGTCCCGGGCCGCCCGAGGCCCGCGGCCCACCTCGGTCCCCGCCGCCCGGAGTGTGGGGGGTGGGGGGGTGTGGGGGTGAGTGTGGGGTGAGTGTGGGGTGGGGTGGGGGCCCGGCTCACCTTGGGGCCCTCGGGGGGCACGCGCGGGTCGTTCCACGTGGTGGTGCGGCTGTTGTGATCCACGAAGAAGGGCCAGCCGGTCTGCGGGTCGATCTTGATCTCCCAGCCGGGCGGCAGCGGGTCGCGGTCGCCGCCGGCGGAGGCCGGCTGCATCACAGGCGAGTGGGCGGCGGCGCTCATGCCGGGCGCCGGGGGGCCGCCGGGGAGGCCGCCGGGGGAGGCCGGGCCGCGGTGCGGGGTGCGGGGCCGCCGGGCGGGGCGCGGGCCTCCGGGGCCGGGTCGCCGCTGCCGGGCCGCGGCCGGAGCTGGAGCCGAGCGCGCCGCCGCCGCCGCCGCCGAGGTGTCCGCGGGCCGCCGGCGGCACCTTTATGAATTAAAGGCGCGGTGACGTGGCCGGAGGGTGGAAGCGTCTGGAAATAGCCGCCGCGCGGCCGGCGGGGAAGGAGGAGATAAAGGGAGGCGGCGGCCGGCCGGCCAGAAACTTCTGGGCCCCTCCGGAGGCGGGCGGCGGGCGGCCCGGCGCGGAGCTCCGCCCTGAGTCATCGGCTAAACCGGGGCGCGGCGGGCGGGGGCGGGGCGGGGGCGGGGCCTGGGCGGAGCCCCTCCCCCAGCTCCTCCTCTGCCCCCCCCACCCCCTTCTCTTCCCACCCCCTCCGCTGCCCTCCCACCCCCACCGCCGCCTCTTCCCACCCCCAGCTCCTCCTCTGCCCCCCACCCCCTTCTCTTCCCACCCTCCCCCCCAGCTCCTCCTCTGCCCCCCAGGCCTCCCGGGGCCCCCCAGCCGCTGGGGGCGCGGTCTGAACGCCCCCCGGCCGGTTTCGGGTTTCCGACTCGCCCCCTCTCCTGGGGGCCGCGGGGTACTCCCCGGACTGGAGTCCGCTCTGGGGGAGCGAGCTGCGGCTCCTGCGGCTCCTCCGTATAAAAAACAAACACAGTCATCGTTACGCCTTGAAAGTCGCTGGTTTTAAGCTGGAGTTTCGCCCAGCCTCCCCTTTGGCTCCCTGCTGTGCGGATGCCCCGGACACTGGAGCGAGCCTCTCGGGTGCGCTTTAATCCCTGTTTTTGGTTTTGGGTTTTTCCCGTGGGCTCAGGAGTGTGGGCCTGAGTGAGGAGCCGGAGGAAATGGACGTGCGCACGGAAGCTCACCTGCCTGCCTGCCCGCGGGAGCCGGGGAGCCGGCAGGATTGCATCAGCGGCGCATAGTTTCATGCTCCTGGGTCTCGGATGCCGAAACTGCCGCTGCAGCAAACAACTGCAAGGAAAACCACATTCTTTGGAGGGTTGGTCCTTTTTTTTATGGTGGAGGTTGGTTTTGCTATCTTAAATCCTGACATACATGTAGGAAGGAAGGACCTTATTGAAATGAAAAAAAAAAGTTGTGTCGTTGACTCTATGGTGGCTGCGCTCGTAACCTCAACCAAGCACCCAGCTCCTCCCGGGGGAGAGAATGAGCCCCAGAGAATGTTCCGGAGGCTCCGTTTTCAGGCATGCAGACTCGTCCCCTTCCCCAAAACATTTTTTTGCCATTCTTTTTTATTTATTAAGGTATTATATGTGTACATAGCTTACCATTGCCCCCCCTCCCATACATGCCCTCCCTCCCCAGAGTTTTGTGTCCAGTGGTTGTACTTATATGCATGCATACCAGTCCTTCAGTTGATCTCTTATCCAAAACAACATTTTGAGAAGTTGCCTTGGACTGATCATTGGGCCCAATTTTCTTTTCTTTTTTTACTTTTTAAAAAAATATATATTTTATTGATATTTTACAGAGAGGAAGGGAGAGAGATAGAGAGCTGGAAACATCGACCAGCTGCCTCTTGCACACCCCCTACCGGGGATGTGCCCGAAACCAAGGTACATGCCCTTGATGGGAATCGAACCTGGAACCTTTCAGTCTGCAGACCGACGCTCTATCCACTGAGCCAAACCGGTTTCGGCTCTTTTCTTTAAAAATAAATAAATAAATATATTATTGATTTTTTTTTTTTTATACAGAGAGGGAGGGAGAGAGATACAGAGTTAGAAACATCGACGAGAGAGAAACATCAATCAGCTGCCTCCTGCACATCCCCGACTGGGGAGGTGCTTGCAACCAAGGTACATGCCCTTGACCAGAATCGTACCTAGGACCCTTCAGTCCACAGACTCCACTGAGCCAAACCAGACAGGGCTGGGCCCAATTTTCTTTTCTTTTAAAAAAAAAAATATATTTTATTAATTTTTTTTAGAGAGAGGGAGGGAGAGGGATAGATAGTTAGAAACATCCATCAGCTGCCTCCTTACTGGGGATGTGCCCGCAACCAATGTACATGCCCTTGACGGGAATTGAACCCGGGACCCTTCAGTCCACAGGACAAGGCTCTATCCACTGAGCCAAACCGGTTAGGACTGGGCCCAAATTTCCAACTCAAGTTCAGAGCCTACCCTGGGGCCCCTTAGAGATAACGCCTCGTCTCTCCCAGCCTCAAATCACCCCTTTGGAGCAAATGCTAGAGGCCTGCCATCATTTCCAGGGGCACCATTCCCGCTGACGGGTCTGCTCCTCTTCTCTGAAGCCCAAACACTCAGTTTTGTAAAGACACGGAGGTGACTAAGGGACTGGCTCAGGTCACCAAACACGCGAGAGACTGACGTATGAACCTAATGGCCGTGTACTCATTTACCATGAGGAGACTCACCACAGAAGGAGGTGGGCCCGACCCTCAAGTCCCCTGGTCAGTGTCTGTCTCCTTCTTCCTTACATCTAAAGCCCCGAGCACAGCGCTGAGCCCAGAGTCCGTATTCAAGAAATACTGACGTTGCTGAAACCGGTTTGGCTCAGTGGTAGAGCGTCAGCCTGAGGACTGAAGGGTCCCAGGTTCGATTCTGGTCAAGGACATGTACCTTGGTTGTGGGCACATCCCCAGTAGGAGGTGTGCAAGAGGCAGCTGATTGATGATTCTCTCATCGATGTTTCTAACTCTCTATCCCTCTCCTTTCCTCTCTGCAAAAAATCAATAAAATCAATCAATAAATAAAAAATAATTTAAAAAAAGAAAAAGGAAATACTGACGTTTACCAAGGGTTGAATCCAAAGTGAATTTTTATTCCTGTCGTCTGCCATTGCTTACTTTGCTTTCCACTGCAACTGCAGTTTAAACCACGAGGGCATTCTTAGCTGGGCTCCCCGCCACCCGGACTAAAGCCGGAGGAAGCAGGTTCCTCTGGGATCGCTGTGGCTGTGGCTGTGGCTGTGGCTGCTCCTGAGCCTGGTGCTCCCTGGAGCTCCACGTGGCTTTGCTTGACATGTGGCCGTGGGCCTGGGAGAGCCGGCGGGAGGAAGCTCCGTTGAGCCGTGCCGAATGAGGAAGAGCGTGTCTGTCCTTGATGGTTTTCTCACTCTAGCTCTCAGAACACTTGTTCCCAAATGCGACAGACTGCCTGTTGGTGGCCCCCTAAAATGTCTATGCTGACACTTATTCATAATGTGGTGTTATTTGGACGAGGGGTTTTGAGGGGTGATTAGGTCACGAGGGCAGAGCATTCGTGAGAGTAATGCCCTCATAAAACAAAAAAAAAAACAACAACAAAAAAGGGGAAAAAAAAAAAAAAAGACTGGCCTGGCTCGGTAGTTGAGTGTCGAACTATGAATGAACTAGGATATGAACCGGGAGGTCACGGTTCGATTCCCGGTCGGGGCACATGCCCTGGTTGTGGGCTTGGTCCCTAGTGTGAGGCCTGTAGGAGACAGCCGACCAAAGATTTTTTCTCATCTTGATGTTTCTCTCTCTCTCTCTCTCTCTCTCTCTCTCTCTCTCTCCCTTCCTTCTGAAATCAATAAAAATGTATTTAAAAAATAATAATTAAAAATAATGAAGGAAGGAAGGAAAGGAAAGAAAGAAAGAAAGAAAGAAAGAAAGAAAGAAAGAAAGAAAAGGAATAAAGAAAGGGAAGAATAGAAAGAATGACTGGAGCCAGCCGGCGTGGCTCAGTGGTTGAGTGTTGACCTATGAACCAGGAGGTCATGGTTCGATTCCTAGTCAGGGCACATGCACGAGTTGTGGGTTCAATCTCCAGTGTGGGGCGTGCAGGTGGCAGCCGATTGATAATTCCTCATCATGGATGCTTCTCTCTCTCCCTATCTCCCTGAAATCAATAAAAATATATTTTTTTAAAAAGAGAAAGACTGGAGAGCTCCCTCACCCCTCCCATCACGTGAGGACAGAGCGAGAAGACAGCCACCGATGAACTGAGATGTGGGGTCCCGGCAGACATGGCGTCCCCTGGTGCCGTGGTCTTGGACTTCCGGCTTCCAGGGCTGCGAGAAATCATTTCTGCTGTCGCCAACCCGCCCAGTGCCTGGTGTTCTGTTGTAGCGGCCCAACTGGGCTAAGATACCAGGCCTTCTGGAGTTCATCGTCCCAGATCGAAAACTTAGACATGACCCAAGATTTTCCTTTCTCGCTTACCATCCAGTCACCACCAAGGCTGCAGGTTCCACTTCCTCACTGTCCCTTGGCACTGTGCTGCCGCCTCCTTCAGCGCCTCACCCAAGGCACCCTCATCTCTCATGGACCTGGCAAGAGCTTCCAGTCTCGTCAGGTCCAACCCATTGCCCACATGGCAGCTGAGTGCCCTTTGCAAGTTCAAAGGACAGTCCTTGCTCTGGTTAGATGGCTCCTACCGCCCCATGTCCAAGTCCACCCTCCCCGGCCTGGTGAGCGCAAGCCCCTTCCCCCCGCTCCCCGGTGAGCCCTGGTGCTGGCCGGGTGGAACTCGGTAATGAACGCACTGTGCTTTCTCTTGTCTGCGTTCCCTGCTTCCTCACCTCCTCCCCACCACCCGCCTTCCACTGCCTTGGCCGCTCACTCCTCTTCCTCTCCAGGCACCACCTTCTGCATCTCTCTCCCCCTTACCTTCCTCGTCTGGGTCCTGCACCCCTGCACAAACCCTGGGCTACACTAGCAGGCCCACTGCCTTGCAGTTGCTTGTTTGATGGTCTGATTGGCTTATGGGTTGAGTTACTTTTTTTTCTGTTGTTTTTTTTTTAATATTTTATTGATTTTTTTACAGAGAGAAAGAGAGTTAGAAACATCGATGAGAGAGAATCATCCATCAGCTGCCTCTTGCACACCCCCTACTGGGGATGTGCCCGCAACCAAGGTACATGCCCTTGACCGGAATCGAACCTGGGACCTTTTAGTCCGCAAGCTGACGCTCTGAGCCAAACCGGTTTCGGCGGATTGAGTTTCTTGAGGACCAGAGAAGAATCTTTTTCTAAATATATTTTATTGATTTTTTTTTTAACAGAGAGAAAGGGAGAGGGATCGTTAGAAACATCAATGAGAGAGAAACATCCATTCGCTGCCTCTTGCACACCCCCTACTGGGGATGTGGAACGGAACCTGGGACCCTTCAATCCCCAGGCCAATGCTCTATCCGCTGAGCCAAACCGGCCAGGGCCGGGGAAGCATCTCGGGCCCCTGTGTCGCCAGCTCTGGCCCGGTGCCTGGGAAATAAGTTATAACAGCAGCGGCAGCGGTCACAGCTGCCCTTTAGCAGTCTCCGCTGCGTGCCAGGGGCTGTGTTCCGGCTTTCTGCGGATTACCTCACTGAATCTTGGTGGTGGGGGCTGGGATCCCCCTTCAGCAATGAAGGGCTTGGTCTCCCACACGCTGCAAACGCTGCGGAGACAATCCAGCTGCCCCGGGAGCCGGCTCAGCCGCAGAAGACTGCCCTGGCCCGGCCTCCCCTCCCCGCCGGGAACCTGGATCAGGACTGACCCAGGGAGGGGCCCGAGGCCTGCCCTTTGGTCCAACTGAGAACAGGGCCTGCGCTCTCCCAGCTCCAGAGCGCCCTCTGGGGTTGGCTGCTCCCTCTGCCCAGTCCTGCCTCCTGCTCCCCCTTTTTGCCGGTAGTGGGGAGCGGGGAGTGTGGCTGTGAAGAGAATTCCCTCCTCGGGTCCTGCTTGCTCACGTGTGCCTCCCAGTCTGCTTCCCCCGGACCCAAACCTGTCGCAGTGCCCCCAGCAAGCAGCCTTCTGGGTGCGGGCATGAGTCTCCCTTGACAGATGTAACAGGGAAGGTTTAGAAATGCTAGGGAGCCCTAACCGGTGTGGCTCAGTGGATAGAGCGTTGGCCTGCGGGCCGAAAGGTCCTGGGTTCGGTTTCCCGTCCAGGGCATGTAGCCTGGTTGCGGGCACATCCCCAGTAGGGGTGTGCGGGAGGCAGCTGGTTGATGTTTCTGGCTCTCTATCCCTCTCCCTTCCTCTCTGTAAAGAAAAATCAATAAAATATGTGTGCTTTTTTAAATGCTAAGGAACTTGCTCGGTGTCCCAAAGGTGGAGGGGGTCTGAATGTAGGCAACTGGATCTGGAGCCGGTGCCACTGACCAGGCGCCCGGTCAATATGATGAGTGAGTGGACGGGTGCACAGTTCCACCGGTCACCACGGAAAACACCTGAAAAGCCACAACTCGGGAACAAAGCCGTGTGCACGCGGTTTTTCTCGGAGCCCGGGAAACATGGCAGCGGCCAGCGCTGGGGAAGATGGCCGTCAGCCCGAGGGCCGCGTGGCTGGGCCTGGCTGACCAGCGTCAGAGAGAGGCCTCACGGGTCGCAGCGGGGGCTCAAGCCCAGCCTCCATGGTGAGTGCTCAGAGCAAATGTCTCCGCAAAGATGCCCGTGTCTGCACGGTCAGTCCCTTCCGAATGGCCCCGGAGCTGGTGTAGGCGCGAAGCCGAGGCTTCCGGCCTGTGCCAGGAGCTGGGCAGCCCCAGTCCTCTGGGCTTGTGTCTGGGACGTCATCCGAGATCAACAGGCACGGCCGCCACAGCTTCACCAGCCAATGCCCCCAAGACAGACCCCTGCGCTCCGGCAGCCCGGCCGTGGGCAGCCAGTCCACGGGGATGGGCGCCGTGGCCTCTCCAGCGTCCTGACGGTCAAGGGCATGGGGGAGAGCAGCCTCAGCAGTGGGTGTCAGGGCAGAGAGGGGAACAGGAGAGGTCTGGTTTGGTTATGCCATGCCTGGTCTCAGTGATAAGCTCTAGAAATACACCCTGGTGGCCCACCCGACGTGGCTCCGTGGTTGAGCGTTGACCCAGGAACCAAGAGGTTACCGGTTCGATCGTGGCCGCCGATTGATGTTTCTATCTCTCTATCCCTCTTCTTTTCCATCTCTCTAAAATCAATAAAAACATAATTTTTAAAAAAAAGAAGAAGAAGAGAAATGTACCCTGGTGGAGGGGAGGGGGAAATCAACAGTGCTTAGGTGCAGCGTTTCAGATTACGGCGCTAGCTTTGCATGTGTTTATTATGAAAAGCTAAAGTCCCTCTGTGCTGTCCGGTGCTCTCTGACCTCCCGTGGCAGGGTACATCCTGTACCGGCCTCAGAGCCTTTAATCATAAACTGTCCTGTTTTGCTATTTAACTGTCCACGTCCCTCCCTGAACGCACGCCAGGAGCCATGGACATGGGGACTCTCGCGTCCAAAGCTAATGAACGGGCTAAGCTCGCCAGGACCTGATCTTTCTTACTTCACCCAGCACCCCGGCGGCACAAGCCCGTTGTGCAGAGAGAACACGGGCTCGAGGTGTGGATTAACTTGCCCAAATTCACTTGGCTGACCAGCAGGTAGAACCAGGATTAAAACCAAGTCTGTCTGAGTCCACGGCCCTTACTCAACCTCAGGGTTAAACACCCCCTTGCCCTTGGCAGCGTCTCCGTCCTCGGGGGGTTCTAGCTCAGCAGCTGCCATGGGTTGGATTTACATCCACCCAGACCCTCAGAATGCCACCTCACTTGGCAGATGATGTCGTCCTGGGCTAGAGCAGGCCCTCGTGCAGTGGCCGGTGTCTTCCTGAGGAGAGGAGTGTGCACTCGGAGTCACAGACGGAGGAGGACGCCGGGGAGGTGGAGGCAGAGAGGAGAGTGCCGTGTCCACCAGCCAGCGTCAGAAGATGGGACCCGCCCCCAGAGGCTCCCGGCACAGCGCGCTGACGCCCGAATTGCCAATGTCTGGCCTTCAGCACTTGAGACAGTAGATCCCTGTGGCTTTAAGACACCCGGTTTGTGGTTCTTGGGAAAGGCAGCTCAGGAAACACACCGAGGAGCCTGCCTGTTGATCTTTAGTGCCCTGTGCAAATGTCACTCCCACCATCCTGGACTGCCCTTTGGAACAAGACTGACAGACTCTCTCACCGGTCCCTCATCAGACACCGCAGCTCAGAGAGGAAGCCTTTCTTTCTTTCTTTCTTTTTTAAAATATATTTTATTGATATTTTACAGAGAGGAAGGGAGAGATAGAGAGCTAGAAATGTTGATGAGAGAGAACCATCGATCAGCTGCCTCCTGCACAGCCCCTACTGGGGATGTGCCCGCAACCAAGGTACATGCCTTTGACCAGAATCGAACCTGGGACCCTTGAGTCTACAGGCTGACCCTCTATCCACTGAGCCAAACCAGTTTTGGCAGGAAGCCTTTCTTGATTCCTCACCCCCCCCACCAGGCAAAAAAAATAATCTGTTTAAAGAATTATCTACCCTGAAAAGTACTAAACCCCCAACTCATTTGAAGTGAAATTCTTAAATGTGTATTTAAATGTACTTTTTTCCTCCCACTTATCCTCCAAAAACTTAAGGTCAGGTTTTAGTCATGTCACTCTGACTAAACATAAATCATTTGATAGCTTATCAAGCCCCCAAATCAATAAATAGTGACAGAAATAAATGTAGGCAGGGAGTGAAAGACGCCATTACCCATCTTCATTTACTCCAGCAGACACTGAGGGCCGGCTCTAGATTGGAACGATGAAGGAAACGTACATAAGCTTGGCACCTTTTGTGAAGAGACAAGAGCCGTGGGAAGATCAAATTATATTACAACCTGGTCAGAGCTGCTGCGGAATAAAATGTTCTGCCTATAAAGTTGGCCCAGCCTGCCAAAGCTGGAAAGGCTTATGGGAGGATTGGACTTTTGTGTTGGAAAGGTTTTAATTGGTGACACAGACACATAATACAGAATTAAAAAGACACCAGCCATGACTGGTTTGGCTCAGTGGATAGAGCGCCGGCCTGCAGACAGAGGGGCCTCGGGTTCGATTCCGGTCAAGGGCACCTTGATTGTGGGCACATCCCCAGTAGGGAGTGTCAGGAGGTGGCTGATCGATGTTTCTCTCTCACTGATGTTTCTAGCTCTCTATCCCTCTCCCTTCCTCTCTGTAAAAACATCAATAAAATAATTTTAAAAATTAAAAATAAAAAGACACCAAAGGATATTGTACTCATTTGCCAGGGCTGCTGAACCCCAGTACCACAGACTGGTTGGTCTACAGAAATAGAAATTTACTGTCTGAAGCCCAGGGCACTGCAGGGTTGGTACCTAAGGACTGAAGGGAGGATGCACTCATTGCCTCTCTCCTGGCTTCTCGGGGTTTGCTGAGCATCACTCGTTCTCTGCCTTCATCTTCACCCGGTGTCCTCCACGTCCACCCCCCCCTTAATTTTTACATATCCTGTTGCACATAATTATTAATAAGGAACTACAACGCTCGCTAATGACTGGTTACTATAATCGTGTTGCATTCATTTCCCTTAAGCGTCTTTTTTGCAGGCGCACCATTTCTCTCCTCTAACACTGGCAGAGAATATTTTAGCAGCCGGTGGCCCCGCCATTAGACTTGGTGTGTGCAACAGGAAATATTTTGCTTTCGGAGAACAAGAAAAAAACAGGTTTATTTGCATTACGCTTATTAATTTGTTATTCAGTGTCTGGTGAGTTAATGTTCAAGAAAAAATATTAATTTTTATTAGAAATGTTCTATTTTATGTTAATGAGGACTCATTTATTTCAGCCCTTTGTATTCAGCATGTCTCTATTGAAATAAACCTTCGTTTCTATGAAAATTGAAGCTTTTGTGTTTTTTTTGCGGCCCACATCAACTTATACCTGTTTATTTGGCCCGTATTGCCCTTTGAGTTTGACATGCTTGCTTCACACTGAACAATAATGCCCCGGTGAAATTTCCCATGTCAGTTCGTACAGACCTTCCGTATTCCTCTCTACGTGGCTGTATAGGAGTCCGTCATTTATGTAACAGGTCCCCATTACTAGACCGCTGCTCTTCAGCCATTACAAACGATGCCACATGCACATCCTCGGCACACGACATTTTGCACGGATATAGGCGTGCACCTGTTAATGCTTGGACGTGGAAGTAGAAGAGCTTGGCCATCGGACTAGCGCATTTTAAAGTGAGATATTTTGCCAAATTGCTCTCCAAGGAGGTCAGAGAAGGTCGGCCTTGCAGCAGCAGGGGAATCGTGTGGCACTGGGTCCCGCCAGAGGACCGACCCTGGGGACACAGGTGGCCCTCACAGCAGGCGCCTTCCCCTGGTAGCGGTCACAGGGGCCACTGGACACCTGTTAGTGGGCATACGTGTCCAATTCCTGTTCCCCTCGGAGGCCGCAAACTGGTGACCTTTGAGCATATACATTCCCCATACCTGTACCCAGATCAACAAAGAGGTGATGAATACCGTATTTGCCGGCGTATAAGACGATTTTTTTGCCCTGAAAATACATATTTGCCGGCGTATAAGACGACCCCCTAACATTTCCACTAAAAATACAGTTTGTTATATACTCGCCGTATAAGACTACCCCCCACTTGGAGGCATATTTTTCAGGGCCAAAAAGTCGTCTTATACGCCGGCAAATACGGTACATATTTGTGAGATCATTAAATAGACTTTGTCCTCCTGCTGAGCTGTAATCTGTGGCAGAACTAAGTCCCCACCCTGTTTCCAAAGAGGTCAAGACATTGGTGATGATGGTGATGAGAATTACTTTTTCCTGGACAGGGAATTACTTTTATTTTACATCCCATTTCCAAAAACAATTCAAACAATGCAGAAAAGTAGAAAATAGAACATCTGTAGTCCCACTGCCCAGAGATAAGATGTGAATAAAATAACGTTAGACCAGCGCTAGCTGTAAAATGTGATGCATTATCAACACCATTCTCTGGTCTTTCCTCGCTGTTGAACCAAGACCAGCACACGGATTGAGCATCTGCTCATCGGGTGTCAGGGGCTGAAATGCAAAGGCCAAGCAGACAGACGCAGGATTTCCCCGCTTCCTGGGGGTGTCCAGCTGGTTAGGAAAAGTCTTCTCAACGGGAAGGTTTTTCTGGTGGTGGTTTCTGTGCCATCTCCTGGCTGCTGGAGGCAGGGCCTCTTGCTGCTGCTGTGCTTGATGCACGGTTTCCTTCCCCTTCCCAGGCTGTAGTGAGCACAGCGCTCGGAGCATTTCTCGGGGGCCATTTGCATGTTATTCAAAACTGGTTGTTCCATGTGCAGGGTCTTTTCCTTGCTTCGATCCCTCTGGAAACTCGGCCTCCCTAGATGGAAGATTTTTGGTTGTAACTTGTGTTTAAAGATCACATTCTTCCACTGGGCGGCAGTTACTCAGACGGCAGGCAAAACTGGTTTAGTTCTTGATCCCTTTTCACTAACAAAAAGACGCATTATTCTCAGTAAATAGGGAGGAGCAGTTAGCATCATTTCCTTTGTTCATGTTTAGATTTTTAAATGTTAATGATTTTATTTATTTATTTTTAAAATACATTTTTACAGAGAGGAAGGGTTAGGGATGAGAGCTAGAAACATCGATGAGAGAAACATCGATCAGCTGCCTCCTGCACACCCCCTACTCAGGATGTGCCCGCAACCAGGGTACATGCCTTTGACCAGAATCGAACCTGGGACCCTTCAGTCCGCAGGCAGATGCTCTATCCATTGAGCAAAACCGGCTAGGGCTAAATGTTAATTATTTTATTTTATTATTATTTTTTAATATATATTTTATTGATTTTTTACAGAGAGGAAGGGAGAGAGACAGAGAGCCAGAAACATCGATGAGAGAGAAACACCGACCAGCTGCCTCCTGCACACCCCTCAACAGGGATGTGCCCGCAACCAATGTACATGCCCCCGACCGGAATTGAACCCTGGACCCCCCAGTCCGCAGACCGACACTCTACCATTGAGCCAAACCGGTTTCGGCATAAATGTTAATAATTTTAAATTACACCAATAATATATAAAATATATCCTGGTTTGAAAATGTGCTTTAAATTTTAAACTCAAGCATTTCATCCAAAGAGTCTTACTCTGGCCTCTCTTCATATTCTTTAGGGTTGTTCGTACAGGGCATAGGCTGAATTGAACCCACGTTATGGTTTCCCAAAATTTCTCTGTTTCTCAGATTAATCAACATGCTGTTGATTGGCTACCAAATGCCAAGACCAGCTGGTGATCTGGAACAGGTGGCACTTGCCTTCACGGCGTGTCTAACCTGTGAGGCAGCCTGTTTTGCCAGGGACAGGCCTGGGGGCCCCTGGAAATCCAGCCAGCCTTCCAGGCCCACAGCCCAGCCTGGCAAAGGGGCATTCGAAAGCTAGGAAAAGCCGAAACTGGTTTGGCTCAGTGGATAGAGCATCAGTCTGCGGACTGAGGGGTCCCAGGTTCGATTCCGGTCAAGGGCATGTACCCTGGTTGCGGGCGCATCTCCAGTGGGGGGTATGTAGGAGGCAGCTTGTGGATGTTTCTCTCTCATCGATGTTTCTGGCTGTCCCTCTCCCTTCCTCTCTGTGGAAAATCAATAAAAAATTAAAAAAAAAAAAGAAGAAAGAAAGAAAGAAAGAAAGCTGGGAAAAGCATGCACCTGCACGATCACCATCCAGCGAGATGCTTGGTGCCATTTACTATGATTGGAACCCCCAACTCAAATTGAAAATCCGCTGCAGCCGAAACCGGTTTGGCTCAGTGGTAGAGCGTAGGTCTGTGGACTGAAAGGTCCCGGGTTCGATTCCGGTCAAGGGCATTTACCTTGGTTGCGGGCACATCCCCAGTAGGGGGTGTGCAAGAGGCAGCTGGTCGATGATTTTCTCTCATTGACGTTTCTAGCTCTCTATCTCTCTCCCTTCCTCTCTGTAAAATATCAATAAAAATTTTAAAAAAAGAAAAAAAGAAAATCCGCTGCAGGTACAGCTTAATCAGATACAAGTTGCAAATCAGTTCATCTATGCTAAATTAATGACAATAAAAACAGTGAACACTTCTATGGCACTTTCTGTGAGGATTAATTCACTTAATCGTCATAAGGACCCTAAGGTTATCCCTGGTACGGTCTGTCTGAATGTTCGTGTCCCCCCTCACCCCAAATTCTTGTGTTAAAATCCTACCCCCTAAGGCAGTTGTCGGCAAACTGCAGCTCTCGAGCCACATGAAGCTCTTTGGCCCCTTGAGTGTGGCTCTTCCTCAAAATACCACGTGTGGGCACGCATATACAGTGCAATTGAAACTTCGTGGCCCATGCGCAGAAGTCTGTTTTCGGCTCTCAAAAGAAATTTCATTCGTTGTACTGTTGATACCTGGCTCTGTTGACTAATGACTTTGCCGACCACTGCGCTCAGGTGATGGTATCAGGGGGTGGGGCCTTTGGAAGGCATTAAGTCATGAGGGTGGAGCCTTCACGAATGGGATCAGTGCCCTTATAAAAGGGTCTACACTAGAGAGACCCCAGACCCCTCCCTCCATGGGAGCGCACAGTGAGAAGTTACCGGCTATGAGACAGGAAGAGGGCTTCCACTGGAATGTCACTATGGGGAGGGGGAGTCCCCCCTTGATCTTGGACTTGGACCTCCAAAACGGTGAGAAACAAGTGTCTGTGGATTATAAGCTACTCAGCCCGGATACTACTACTACAGACTTAAGAGACACAAATTATTTGGTTTTGGGTGTCTTTCCCTCTAAACTGAGGGGCCAAGAGTCAACTTATTTTCATCTTCATTTTTCTTCCTCTGTCCAGCTGTGGCCCTCAGTCCAGCCCAGGGCCTGCTGAGCAGCAGCTGTGTTGGGTGGGTTACGCTCCCTGAGCTCTATTTCATCCCAGCGGGACTGTCCTGACCGCAGCCCTGTGCGAGGGCACTGATGTTTGGACCGTGTGAACCTTGCCTCCCCCAGATGTCTGCGCTCAGAGTGGGTCCCAGAGAGCCAACCCAGAGGCCAGCGTGTGACCCCTGATGACCCGGAGAAAAGATGAACTGAGCCCTCCAGCTCTACTTTTAGGAATATGAGGTAAGAAACGTGGAAAGAACTGGCAGAAGACAGCAGGAATGTGGCTGAGTCACATGAAGGGGAGAGACCAGGAGTGAAGACTTGAGGATGCCTGCCACTACCGTGCCCAGAGCTGCCTTGGCTCTGGGGTGCCCTCTGGGAGGGCTGCCTGGGTGGTGGCCGCTGTTCTTGATTTCTGAGCCCCGGTTCGCCTCTGTGGTAAGCCGGCCTCCGGGACCTGTGATCATCTCCTCCAGGTACTCGCTCTGTTCGGTGATGTGGGTACTCGCCCTCCCACATGGAATAATGCTGACTTGGGTGACTAATGGGATTCACAGAACAGATGGTGCATGGCTTCCAAGCTAGAACAAAACAGACACTGCAGATCCGCCTTGGTCTCCTGAATCATTCCCGTGGAGGGGAGCCAATCACCGTGCTGTGAAGACACCCAAGAGACCTGGCGGAGAGGCCCCTATGGGGAGAGCTGAGGCCTCCGGCCAACAACCAGCCCCGACTTGTGAGTGGACCTCCAGGAAGGTGGATCTCGCTGCCTCGGTCAAGCCTTCGGATGACTGCAGGCCTGGCTGACATCTTGACTGTGTGAAACACTGAACCAAAACCACCTAGCTAAGCTGCTCCCAAATCCCTGACCCACAGAAACTGGGTGAGTAATAAATGTTTGCTATTATTTTCAGCTACTAAATTTTTGGGGTAATATGTTATGCAGCAATAAATAATACACCTTCTTGGGTTTTTTAAATTTTTAAAAAATGTTTTTATTTAAAAAAATTTTTTATTGATTTCAGAGAGGGAGAGAGACAGAGAAACATCAGTGATGAGAGAGAATCATTGATCGGTTGCCTCCTGCATGCCCCCCAGGGATTAAGCCCACAGCCCAGGCATGTGCCCGTGACACGGGCAGTGATGATAATGGTGCCTAGTTACAGCCCCTCAGGGTGGTATGTCACACACTTATCCTGGAGGTCATAATTCATGTAAAATACTCGGAACAGTGCCTGACACATGATGAGCACTACAATGTCCACTCTCACTACCACTGCTATGATCAGACAAGGAGATGGAGGCTTGGAGATGTTGAGTAAGCCACGCCCATGCTTTTAACTGTATCACACAAATATTTCCCAAAAAGGTGGCAAAGGAAGGCAGACCAAGATCCGTGGCAGTATATTTTCTTGTAAAGATAAGAATTCATTCACATCTGAAGATAATCAAATCAGAGGGTAACCTCCTCTGAAAACAGTCTCCTTAAACCAGCGGTCGGGAAACTCATTAGTCAACAGAGCCAAATATCAACAGTATAACGATTGAAATTTCTTTTGAGAGCCAAATTTTTTAAACTTAAACTTCTAACGCCACTTCTTCAAAACAGACTCACCCAGGCTGTGATATTTTGTGGAAGAGCCATACTCAAGGGTCCAAAGAGCCGCATGTGGCTCATGAGCCGCAGTTTGCCGACCATGGCCCTAAACCAAGTTCAGCTGGATGTGGCCACAGGTTGCTCCCCTCTTCCTCTCCCAGAGGGTGGCTGTTCCTGGCAGGGACACCCGCCCTCGGCCCTGGGTGGGGGAGCGGGCTCGCTGTTGGAGCCGCCGTTCTGCACGACTCACCGGGCAGTTTATAGGCCGTGTGGCTTCACCGGGGACAGAGGAGCTATAACCACGCTGTCTGCTGATGTAAACTCTATTTGGGTCCAGTAATGTTTTTAAATAACCTCAAATCCAATTATCACGGAGGATGGGGCTGGTTGAATGACTGGAGACATATCATTCTGATCGTTCATTAACTAATTACAGAGCTCTGAGCAGCGTGTGCCGGGCAGGGATGAGTCAGGGAGCTGAGCCACGGCTGCGGGGCTGCAGCGCTCTCTCCTGGCGCCAGCATCAGGAGGCGGCAGTCTTGGGTGATACAGAGGACTCTTCCCCTGCTTGCTGTCTCCCTGGCATCGCTGGGCAGGTGCTACCTGAGACCCAGAAATCTGTCCCCGCCAGGGCCACCCGCAGGGCTTCTAGGTGCTGGAGTCCTCCCCCGGCTGCTCACTGCACTTACCCCCAAGGCGCGGCCACTCGTTCAGCTAATGAATCTCGTCTTTGCCGTCTTGAGAGCCACGTGGGAAAGTGTGAACCAGGGCGAGAGCGCCTGGGGGGCCCCTGCTCACCTCCCAGCGGGTGGAACTTGAATCCTCAATACACAGGACAGAGGGGTCACCATGCGGCAGGGCGGCTGCGTTGCCCCATGCCGGAGCTCCAACATTAAAGCTGTAACAGCGTTTGGAGTGATGGAGGCCTGCCACCTCGGGCAGGTCATCTTTGAGCCCTGGCTGCCTCAGCTGTAAGTGGGGCCCACCTCACAGAGTGGGTGGAGCGAAGGATGGAAGGAGGTAAAGTTTTTGGCATAGTGCTTGGCAAAGAGCCAAGGACTCAGGGAATGGGAGCCATCCTTCTTGCTGTCATTTGGCCACACGCAGTCTTACATCCTCAGAAGAGGAGGGTTCCGATCTCTGCTCCCTCCCCCGGTGCTCCTGGCACGGTCCGGCCCTCTCCACATTCGGCCACCTGGTGACCGTGCTCAGACTGACTGCTCAGATTCTTTTCCTGAACTTTTTTTTTTTTAAATTCTCGCCTCCTGAAAAATGCCTGAGCCTATCTTCCCATTGATTTTAGAGCGCGTGGAAGAGAAAGGGAAAGACAGAGAGAAATATCAGTGTGAAAGAAATCATCAATCGGGTGCCTCCTGCACGAGCCCTGACCCCAGCCTGGGCTGGGGAGGAGCGTGAAACTGGGGTACGTGCCCTGGTCAGAATCACACCCAGGGCCTTGGGTTCAAAGACCAACCTCTATCACTGAGCCAAACCAGTTTGGTTAGGGTTTTTCCTGAACTTAAAAAAATTTTTTTTAAATATGTTTTTGTTGATTTCAGAGAGGAAGGGAGAGGGAGTGAGAGATAGAAACATCAACGATGAAAGGGAATCATATGGTGCCTCCCGCATGCTCCATACCGGGTATGGAGCTTGCAATCTGGGCATGTGTCCTGACCTTTGACTGGGAATCAAACCGTGACCTCCTGGTTCATAGGTCGATACTCAACACTGAGCCACATCGGCTGGGCCGGACTTTAAAAATCCATGGCAGTTGCACCCAGTCTCCTGAACAGCAAAGTCCCCCAACAACTCCAGGTTAAAATCGGCAGACCCCCCCATTCTCCTAGCCATTGTTTAGGGGAAAAAACAAAAAACGTTAAGAGAAGTAAAATCGAGCCCCGCTGGCTGCACTGGCCTTCTTCTACTTCCCTCCAGAGCGAAGGCCAGACATTCTCGGGGCCAAAGGCAGCATGGACATTCCTCAGGCGGCACACCCACCTGGGCTCGGCAGGGAGGTTTCCTGTGACCAGCCTGAAGGACCAGGCCACAAACTTCCCTTTACATCCTGGAAGCGACTTTCCCATCCAGGAAGCTGCTTCCGTTACAGCTTCTTGCGGATGGAGCTCAGGTGGGCGGCACTTCCGTGAGGAGCCGGCCAAGGGGGACCTTGTGAGGCGCCTGGGGGCTGGCCGGGGACGCGCCTGCTGAGCCCGCACACAGGCCAGACCTCCGGTGAGGTGAGCAGAGCCCGCACCCAACTCTGAGCCCCATCCTAAAGGCCTGCCGCCCCAGGTGGGGACGCACTTCCATGTAACAGGCCGGGGCCTGGGACAGGCGGCACACCCCGTGCTGTGAAGGCTGTCCGGCATGGGCTGAGGGTGTGACTGACACTGGAGCTGGCTAACAGTCAGCCGGGTGAAGAAAGGTGGGAAGCAAGCAGAGACCCAAAAGTCCGAGACGTGTGTGTGCTTGTGTGTGTGCGTGCACACATTCCAGGCAGCTCAGGATTCAAGTGCAAGGAGACGAGCCGGGTACACGTTTGCCCATCACCATCATGTAGCACCAGGAAGTCCTTGGGAATGGCCCGGGGTCCTGTGTTCACGCCACTAGACTTCCAGGGCATGAGGAGCCCTCCCAAGACGTGCCCAGGCCAACCGCTCTCATTATTCTATTGTTCAGATGGGGATGACGTTGCTCGTGGGCTGTTGTGTCAAACCAAGTATGAGTGTGAGGTCTGGCATCACAATGGGTGTTTAATAATAATGCGTTTTTCCCCAGGTGCCCAGATAAAAGGCTGCGGCCAGTGGCTAATCTTGAATAGTTCTGGCCACTTGGGGGACAGTCCTGTCCTTCAGTTTGGAGGCCTCCTTTCATGTCGCCACAGTGGGCAGTGGGGTCAGCTCTTCGCCATCACACACTTAGGAAACCTGAGTTGGTTGATCCCGAAGCTCCTCCCACCGGCGTTTCCTCCTCCCTGCACTCCGGTTTCTGCTGAACTCTGCTTATGGCTGGAGCGGGTCCTGCCTGCCCTCTCCACACCGGGCTGCCAGGGAAAGGGCGCCCGCTGGGAGTGACGCAACCACGGTTTGCATTCACCGTCCTAACGGAACTTGAGGCTGAACATTTCCACTGCCCCTCTCGGTTTCAAGATCCAAGAGGGAATGATTTTAAATTATTAACAAGTTTATTTTTATGACAGAAGCAATGCAGACTCAAGGTTTTAAAAAACACCTCAAGTAATCCAGGACACTGAGGCCGAGTCCTTCCCCTTCTCCTGCCTTCGGCTTCCTGACCTGCAGAGGAGAGCCAGCAGGCAGCTCCCTCCGAGGGTGGCCTGGGGGTTAAACCAGGCATGTGAAGACACCTGGTGCAATGCCTGGCGGAGAGTGGCATCTGACATGTTAGTGATCATCATCACAGCCAGTCTATTTCCAGAGACGATGTAGGGTCTTTTTCCAGGAACATTTCATGCTTACAAGAAAAAAACATGTGTGTATCCATGCGCACAGAGATGTTATGCTTAATGCTCTGCAGTGTCGTTTGCAGTGAATCATCATCTTGAGCGTTTCCATATTAATGCTTATTGATCGCCCACATTCTTTTTAACTAATGGGCCAGTTTTTCATTGACAGATGTCCCGCAATTTATGACCCAAGGAGAGCATTTGAAATATATTATTACATATTTGTTCAGAGGTTTTATATTCTAAAACATATGCCTTCATTTGAATAATTCAAACATCCTTTTCAACATTCACAAATCATAAACTTGACCCACATTGTGTGCCGACAGCACTGCCGAGAGGCAAACTGGAACCCCAAATCAGGAGCGCTGTGGACCCGGCTAGACATACCTCGCTGCTGGGTTAAACAACAGAGTAGGTTACTATGCCTTTTCCAGCTTAAACTGGAACAGAACAGAACGTTAAAGGAAGTGTAGCAGTTGTTTGTTCAAGCTTTAACGGCGATGTAAGAGGATCACTGGTTTTACTATTATTTTCTGTTTGGCTTCCCGGCTCCTTGAATTCAATCAGCGTCCCGCTGCTCGGAGGAATTTTGGAGTGTGCGAGTCTTAATTGAAGTGGCGGTGCCGGAGACCAGATTAGTACCGGGAGCTACAGGGGGTCCAATTGATGGAGGTAAATTGCTGTTGGCTCTGCATTCCAACTTCTTTTGGCTCCTGGGACCCATCTGAATTCTGGTGGAGGCTGGGCGGCTGGGAACTGGGTTGGGCCAGAGCTGCAGCCGCGCTTCTGCTGGGCTGTGGGGTTCTTGGAAGGTCTGGCAGGAGTTCCGCTCCGGCCCCGGGGGCCTGGTTAGATGGCACCTGGCATGTGAGGTCTGCTGAGCGCACCGGGCCCCGTGGTGGAAGCTAGAGACAAGACGGACGAGACGAGACCGGGTCCCTGTCCTGTAAGGTTCTCAATGGGGACAAACAGCTTGTGGTTGCACCCACATGGGGTCAACAGTGATACATGGAGAGTAACCGGGGACCCCACTTTCCGTTTGGTTGGGGAGGGAGCACATGAGCTGAGACCTGATAGGTGAGAGGGGCCCCGCTCCAGGAAGAGCTGAGAAAGGCCATTCTAGGCAAAAGGAAGGACAAAGGTGAGGCTGTGGGTGAGGAAGCGCTGTTTGGTGAACTGAGGCAATCCCAGGTGGCTGGAACGTGGTGAGGAAGAGCAGGAGAAACTGTCCAAAGGGGACCCATACTTTCAAGGTTGTAGAGACCACAGCAGAGTCTGGATTTCATTCTCACTGCTATGGGAGGCCACGGGTTCTAGGCCAAACAACCATGTAGTCTGTTTCCATCTTTTCAAAAAGATCACCCGAGTTCTCTGTGGAGAGTGCGCCGAAAGGAAGGAGACCAGAGAAGGTGATGGCTGGTTTCCATGCAAGAGGTGGTGGCGGTGGAGGCAGCAGCCGCAGCAGAAGTTGTAGTTTAAATCCTCTCCAGCAGGCCAGAGCCCACTACAGGCTCCAGAACATCGATTCCCCATGAGCTCCCAATCAACCCGCTCACCACTCATTAAGCTCAGCTAGCAGACAACTGCCTGGTACCATAGGGGTCACAGGACACAGCAAGACAGACACCTGTCTCACTGCGTAGAATAACGCGGGCTTCTGAGACTTCATTTTACTATTCTTATATATTCTTTTGAATGTGTTACATATGACAACATGTTTTTAAAAAATATATATTTTATTGATATTTTACAGTGAGGGAGAGAGAGAAAGAACTAGAAATGTCAATGAGAGAGAAACATCGACCAGCTGCCTCCTGCACACCCCCCACCGGGGATATGCCCGCAATCAAGGCACATGCCCTTGACCGGAATCGAACCCGGGACCCTTCAGTCTGCAGACCTACGCTCTACCACTGAGCCAAACCGGTTTCGGCAACAACATATTTTAAAGTGGCATTTTGGCTAGGGGAAGTCAAGAACACCTAGATTCTACCTTGGCCTATCACTTCTATCTAGATCACGTGGCCCTCGGGCCGGATGGCTGTTCTAAACTATTGAAATAAAATAAAATGACCGTGCCCTTTTATGTAATGATGTTTACTTTGAATTTATATTAGTTCACACACTCTATCCATGCTTTTGTTCCGGCCCTCTGGTCCAGTTTAAGAACCCATTGTGGCCCTCGAGTCAAAAAGTTTGCCCACCCCTGATCTAGCCCTAGTTCCACGGCAGGTGCATGTACAAAGGAGGCAATGCCAGGTGACTCCAAACCCCAGTCCAGGGGGAGGAGGCTGGGCTGGTGGGCAGTGTCCCTTTTCCAGGTATTGGTTGAACTATGGGACCTGTTTACAGGTTCTGAGGTGTAGTATTTACTCCCCCAGAGCTCACACCTGCATCTCAGATTTTGCTTGCGGCTGGGATGGGAGGAAACGTAGGGGTATATCCAGAGGTCAAGATCAAGGGAACCTTAGAACCAGGTGCAGGGCTGGTGCAGGTCAAAGAGGAAGGAGGGAGGGGGTAGAGAAGGTGGTCAAGTGTTCAGGGAGCAGGCCTGCCCTTTCTCTCTTATTACTATGTTACAGGAAAGAGCTGCACCGCACCCCGAGATCCCTTTTACTCAGTGACTGTCCACCGGCAAATCTGGCCCACTCCAGAGAAACTTGTTAACTTCAGGAGGAATCAGGCTCAGGTGGGAGGAGGGCAGGAAGGGACTATAGATCCCTCTTCCAGGAGGAGATCCTCTTCAAACAGAGTAACTCCAGCTTCCCATAATTTAAATTGACAATCTGTGGGGCAGAATGCTAACTGCCCCCTTTCCCTTCGGCTCAAGGAGCCCACAGCCTCCTGCGATGAAGGGCTTGCCCAGCCCTTTTTTTTTTAAATTTCAGAGAGGAAGGGAGAGAGAAACATCAATTAATGATGAATCACTGATTGGGTGCCCCCTGCTCGTCCTCCACTGGGAATCGAGCCTCCCTCCCCTCCCCTGGGAATCTGTGACCTCCTGGTTTATAGGCTGAACCTCAGCCACTGAGGCAGTCCTTGAGATCTGCCTTGCTAGCCTTATTCCCTCCCGGGCGAGCGGCGTGCTGGTCCTTAGGGACAGAGCTCCCCCTGCTGGCTCCCCAGCGGGGCCTTCAGAATGTCAAACAGGACCCTTCCTATAGAGGAGACATCAGATAATCATCATCATAACCTACAACACGCTGCTCATTACACAGTACAAACAGATTAATAATGTTAATATGAAGTATAGCAAGGGCTCTGGAGCCAGCCTGGGGCCCTTATTAGCAGTGACCTTTGGCTAGGTCAATCTCCTGAGCCTCAGTCTTATCATCTGTAAAATGGATATAATAATACTGTATCAGTCCGGGTCCACTTAGGAAAGCAGAGTTTACACTAGGTAACTGTATGTGTCGGAGGACTGAACAAACAAAAGGGAAGCTACCATCCCTTTGGTGGGAGGGAGAACCTGGGATGGTCAGAACTGTCTCCATCTGTGGCTACATTACGATGTTCTCCTAAGCAGGGCTTAACGCTCTGGGTTGGCCAACAGGTCTTCTGCTGGTCTCACCTGGGCTCGTCCGTCCGTCCGTGCTGCAGTCTTCAGCTGGAAGGTCAGCTGGACATCTGGGTGGCTTGGCTTCGCTGTCTTTCATCCTCAAGCAAGTTAAACTGGGCTCCTCACACGATCATATGTGCCCCAAGTTAAACTGGGCTTCTCACATGATCATATGTGCCCCGACTCAGGAATCAACAGGCAACCCCCTGGTGCATACAATGCTCACCCCGAGTCACACTGGCCGGGCTGTTTACTTTTTAGAATATTTTTATGAAGGTATAATTTGCAGTCATGTAACTCACAAAATCAAGCTATAGAAGTTCTCAGCACACAAAATATCCCCATACCACAGTCATCTCTTCCTCAGTCCTCAGCTTCTGGCAACTATTGATTTTCCATCCCTACAGTTTTGCCTCTTTCAGAATTTTATATAAATGGAGGCATGCAACATATAGCCATCTGAACCTGGCTCCTTCCACGGAGCATAATGCACTTGAGACTCATTCCTGGGTTGCATGCCTGTTTCATTGCTGTTATTCTAGTGTATGGATTATGTTCCTGTTTGTTTATCCATTCCGAAGTTTAAGGACCTCTGGGCTATGTATCAGTCAGTCAGGGTTCTCCAGAGAAGCAGATCCAACATACAGACATCTTTATATATATACACTATCTTTATATATGTATACCATCTATATCAATTGAAAAAGATAATTTGTCTGAAGGAATTAGCTCATGTGATTGTTGAGGCTGTTAGGCCAGCAGCTGGAGACTCATGAACTTAAGGCAGAATTCCTTCTTTTTCAGGAAACCTGTCTTTACTCTTCAGACCTTCAATTGATTTGAAAAGGCCCACTCACATTATCGAGTGTAATTTCCATTACTTCAAGATTGTGAATTTTAATCACACCTACAAAATACTCCCACAGCATCTGGACTGTTTGACCAAATAACTGGACACTATAGATTTCTCCACATCCGCATCAACACATGTAATTTTCTGTGGGTTTTAGATAGCCTTTCCTTGTGATTACTCCTTACCAACTGTTTTAGGTAGCCCCTCTTCCTCCTTATATGTTCCTGTTCTTGGCCTCTTAGCTTTTAGACCAGGGGTGGGCAAACTTTTTGACTGGAGGGCCACCATGGGTTCTTAAACTGGACCGGGGGGCCAGAACAAAAGCAACCTGACCATGCTGGCACTCTCATCTTGGGCTGCTGGTGAAGGAGCGGAGGGGAGAGCAAGAGAACCCTCCGCTCTCTCGGCTGTCAGGCTGGATCTGGCCCGCAGGCCGTCGTTTGCCCACGGCTGGTCTAGACCCTCCTCAGGTGATACGCTCTCATATTAAGATTCAATTACACCTACAGGTGGACGACTCCCAAAGCCAGCCTGGTCCCCGCCATGAGCGCCAGACCTCCACACCCGCTTGTACATTGATCAGGCAGCTTTAATACACACCTGATTGGCAAGGGCAGAAGCAAACTACACTCCCTGAAGCCGGTTCTCTCTCCTGGATTCCCCAGCTCAGCGGGAGGCCCGCAACCTGGTGGACTGAGAGCCAGGCTGTAAACCTCGGAGTCCTCTCGGGTTTCCCTTTGGCCCACCGTCTTCCTCCCTGCTATCTTGAATCCACACCTTTGTCTTTTCCCATTGCTACTGGCTAAAATCCACTCACTCTCCAACTCCTTATCTCTTGCTGGACTCTTGTTTTTATGGGTTGTTGTTTTTCCTTTTAAATATATTCTTATTGATTTCAGAGAGGAAGAGATACACCAATGATGAATCGTTAATCTGATGCCACCTGCACGACCCCTACTGGGAATCTAGCCCACAATGGAGGCTTGTATCCTGACCTCCTGGTTCATAGCTTGATGCTCAACCACTGAGCCGCGCCAGCCGGGCTCTCTTTCCTTTTGTTCTTGCCTGGGTTATTAAAATTATGCCCCAGAACCCTCTCGGCCTGCAAGCATGCATTCCTATAACAATCCACACAACTGCTTGTGTTACCTGCTACAGTACAGATCTGGCACACTCCTCTGCTTCATCCATGCGGACGAGTAAAGGACCAAGAATAGCCAGGACGCTCTAAAGAGCAGGAAGGCAGAGACTAACCTACCAGGATTCGAACTTGGGAAGTGGAAGTTTTGCATTGGCGCAGGCATAGGGAGGTTGGCAGGTGGAACAGAACAGGGCCCAGAGACAAAGCCGTGCCTGTACGAACCTCTGGTATGTGCCTTTGGTGACCACGAAGGTCACTAGACCGCCCTGCGAGAGAACCTGCTGCAAGGAGTGTAGTGGGACATCATTTTTAAAAAAATATTTTATTTTAAAAAATATATTTTATTGATATTTTACAGAGAGGAAGGGAGAGAGATGGCTAGAAACGTCGACCAGCTGCCTCCTGCACACCCCCTACCGGGGATGTGCCCGCAACCAATGTACATGCCCTTGACCGGAATCGAACCTGGGACCCTTCAGTCCGCAGACCGACGCTCTACCACTGAGCCAAACCGGTTTCGGCAATGTGGGCCATCATTTTAACCAGGTCTTGTCCAGGTTAAAAGGCAGCAACTTAGCATCCAGTGCAGCATTCATGCAGAGACCAGGCCTTCCCCCGAGACTGAGAGCAGGGCTACTGGGGCAGGGGCAGGTCTGGCGGGACTCAAGGGGCAATCTCTGCATGGGGCTCCCCAGGGGCCTCGCCAAGGCTTTCTTGGGGCTGCCCCAAATTTGGGGCAATTCCTCAGAAATCCTCCTTCCTCCCTTCTCTTTCACAAGCGTCCAACCTGCGCTGCGGGCATTTTCGCCTTCCCCCATTCCTCCCCTGGGGTGGGGGGAACCAAACAGTTTAGCCCCGGGCCCTGGCCTCTGTGGGCCTTTGCTCTTCACGCTGACTCTCCATGGGGCTCCGCTCCCTTGTCATGGTCTCTTGGAAGCCGGCCACGTTGGGAACACCTCCCCCCCCCCCCCCCATCGATATTAACCCGCTTTTGCCGCACTGACTCCCTTTCGGATCAGGACTCGGTGGTGCCAGCAGACAGCCGCTGCAGAGTAGGCCCTCCGGACCTTCGTAGAACCAACTCTCGAGGCAGTTTTATTCGTTACTCCTCACCTGAGGACTTTTCCCCATTGCTTTTCAGAGAGGGAGGGGGAGAGGGAAAAAAAACATCCTTTTATCCACTGCCTTCGGCATGCACGCAGTCCGGGGGCCCGGAGCAAACCGGCCGCCCGGTACGTGGCCTTGGGCGGGAATCCAACCCGAGAACCGCAGGTGCGCGGGCCCACGCTCCAACCCCGGTGCGGTTTAACCGGGACCGCGGGCTCGGGGCGGAAAACCGTCCTCGGCGCCACCCTCCACTGAGCTCCCCGAGGGGAATGAACGCCACACCCTCCTCCTAGAGATGGCCGCGGCGGAGGTAGCGGGAAGAGGGCTGTGAACTGGGGGTGGGGGTGGTGGGGGGTGGCGGTGGGGAAGGGGGGACTCCAGGGCGAGAGCCAGTTTGGACGTGGCTCCCCACGTGCCCACCAAGGCTCCACTCCGCGTCCGCAGGCCGGATCTCTGTAAACACAGCCTGAAGCCGGCGCGCCTCTGCCCGGAGATTTCTTCTTCACTCTAATAAGTAAATACGGGGGTGGAGGGCATTGCCACTGCACCTGGCGCCGACTCAAGGAGTCACTTTAACGGAGGACCCCTCCTTACCCTTCTCCAGGGAGGACTGGGGACCTTTAAAACCCGTAAAGCTTTTGCAAAGCGGGCGACCTCAGCTGGGAATACCTGCTGGCGGAGGAGCGCGCCCCAAGGCCTGCCTGGGCCGCGCCGGCCCTTCGCGCGGGGCGGCGGTTGGCGTCCGCGGGCCCGCCCGCCGTTCGGACTAACGCGGGGCCGGGGAGACCTGCCGCCCGGACACCATGCGGAGCCGGAGCGCCGCCGGAGCCGCAGTTGAAGAAACCGCTCTCGGGCCGGACGGAGGCGGAGCCGCAGCTCCGGCTGAGCCAACAGGAGAGCCTGAAAATGCCCGGAGCAGTCCTCGGACAGCCCCCGGCGCAAGGCACTCTGGGAGTTGTAGTTCGCGTCTGGGGCGGCGTTCCCGCCCACTCGGTTTCCCAGCCTTTTTACGTCGCCTTTTCTCCCCCCATCCCGTCCCGGCGCCCCGACTTCCTGGTAGCCGCATGGCCCCTCGTACTACAGTACCCAGAAGCCTCTTCTTCGCGGCCCCGCGCGTGTCTCCTTCGGACTACAGCTCCCAGAAGCACTCTTTAGCGCTTCCCTCCCTCACTGCCAGGACCACAATTCCCAGAGCCTGCGGTTTCGCGGCGGTTCTCCTCTCCCTCTCTTCTCGAGTTGGCCGGGCTTCGGCCGGCCAGGGGGCGCACGGCGACGACGTGACCCCTCGTGACCGGACACACGGCTCCCTCGGCGGCCCGTCCGCCTCCTCACTCAGTTCTCCCTTTCGCAGGCCGTCGCGGCCGGCCGGCGCCGTGACCCGGCGGGCCGCGCCTGCGCCCTGCCCCGTTTCCTGCCTGGCTGGTGGCGGCGGCCATTTTGTTCATCCTCCTCCTCCTCCTCCTGCTCCTCCCGGTTGGAGCGCAGTGTCCGGAGCGGGCCGGGGGGAGAGAGCCCGCGAGCAGGGTTCGGTGTCCTTCCCTTGTCCCTAGCTGGTGCCCGGAGCCCCCCTCCCCTTCCTCCCCGCCCCCTCCCCTCCCCGACCCTGCCCTCCCCCCTGTCCCGGGATCTCTCCGTCGCACCCACCATGATGGAAGACGACGGGCAGCCCCGGACGCTGTGAGTACCCGAGACGAGGGGGTGCCGGGCGCCGCGAGGCCCGGGCGCCGCGGGTCGCTGCGGGCGGGCGGGCGCGGCAGCAGAGCGGGGCCGGCGCCGAGGGGCTCTCGGCGGCACCCCGGCCGGGGCGGCGCGGGTGCGAGGTGCATTCCCCGTTCGCCCCCTCTTCCTTGGGAAGGAGGCCCTCCCTTCCCCCCTCAGCCCCTTCCTGGGGCCCGGGGCTCGTCTCCATCTCTTCCCGTCGCGCCCCCCCGTGCACCCCTTCCCGGGCCGGCTGCTGCCCCGCGGAGGCCGCCGGGCCGGGAGGGCGCCGCGTCCCCGCCGCTGTGGGGTCCCGGCGGAGCCGGCGCCGTCCGTCCCCGCGGGGGCCGGGCCTGGCGGGGGTGGGACCGGGGGTGGGGCCGCAGCCGCTTCCCCGGGGGCCCGGAGGGACGCGCACCCGCGCCCTCCGGGCCCCGGGCTCCCGCCGCTCCCCGTCTGCTCCCCGGCGGGGCTCCCCGCGCGCCCGCCCCCGCCCCGCGGCCGGGAACTCCCGCCGCTTTGGGAGCGCGGAGGGAGGGATGCCCCTGGGCCGCCGCCGAGCATCTTGCCCTTCCCGGATCACCCACCAAGTTTACTCTGACAGCCAGCCAGCCAGGTGTCCCGCTGCTTTTTTGTCCCGTGGGTGCTGCTGCCCCTTCTTCCTCTGTCGGGACCCTCGGAGTTGGATAAAGATGACGCTTTTTTTTTAACCCACCGCTCGCTGTGTGTCGTTGCCACGCGCTCCCTCCTCGCTTGCTGTCGCTTTTTTACCTGCAGCCCAGTCTAATGAATGAGTTTCCTCTCCCAGCCGCTTGCTGGATGGATGGAGCTCCTTGCCGACCGAAGAGTGATGACTCAGCACTCGCATTCCTTTCTGGATCGTGTGGCACTCCTTTCTTTTTCCTGCATTAAAAAAAAAAAAAAAAGTCTGAGCAATTTCTGATGACACGTTTTGAGTTTGGGCACCTTGGGTGCTCCTGACCTGTCGAAGCTCCACGCCTCCCTGCGGTCCACGGAGTCAGATGGCTGCTGTTTTTCCTCTGGCCTCTGCCCGGTGTGGACGGGGGCATAGTTCACCTGTTTGGCGGGCAGATAGCTTTTGGGGGGATAGATGAAGGCGGACAAGCTTCTCATCCCTTGGGCCTTACCAAGGAAACTCTGGCTCAGGGAGGCAGGCAGATGCCTGTACCATATTGATACAGGCGTGGCGGTTCGTTTAGCTTTGAGGGGGCCTCATCCCCGTTTTTCTCCTCACCGGAGTATTTGCCATCCTGTTTTGAGAATTTGAGGCCAGCTTAATAAGCGCCAAGTGTTTGCATGAAAAGCCTGCTTAGTGAAACTTTTATATTTGTTTTGTTCCGTCTTCCATTTTGGCCTTCTTTTCCCAGAAAGGGGATTGGGACAAACTTGACATTTGTTAACATCTGTTGAAGCCAGGGCTTGATTTTTAGCGAGTGTGTATTTTGGTGGCAGCATCTGGGAAAGCTGGCTTTGGAGCCAGCTAGCGTGTGTTTACAGAAAGTAACATTGTAATGCTGGGCTGGGAGAGGTTTGCAGATCGTTTTTGCAGCTCCCTCCCTGGTGAGGGTGTTCAGCAGACCGGCCTGTGTCTTTCTCACATGTTTCCCCTCTCCCTTTCTTTCTCTCTCAAATAAATCCAAACGGGTTTTTTAAAGGTTACATTGTATCTAAAAGACTGAGATGTCATGATTACATCACAATAGCTGCTGGATAATTGGTAAATTCTCATGGCATATTCTCATTAGCTCTGACTTCCTTCTGAAGAGAAATTCTTGTTTTTTGCCATGCTAAAAGTATGCTGTTTCAATACTTTTAATTCATATATCTCTGCATCTGTCTTGTCTTCATCTCCATCATACCTTAGACTTTCCTCAATTGACTAATAATGGTAAACTGACTTCTTTGTCACTCACTTCTGACCTGTACCTTCTCCAATCCCCTGTTCTTTCTCCAAAACACACTTTATCTGTGTTTACAGCTGTCTAAAAATGTGACATGTATACACATAAGTAAGGAAACGTCTTATGTACATGCTTACTATTCTGTCTTCCTGTTTCCTCTCCCGCTGTTCTCATGGGAAGGGTTTTTTTTTTTTAGACAAGGACTGCTCCATCTTCCTAGGTCTTACCCCTGCAGCACTTAGTTCACTGCCTGGAAAATAAGAGGTATTCAAATATTTTACAATGATTATACTCTTGTCATTAGTATTAGTCCTTTTTTTTTTTAATCCAATTATTGATTTAAAATTATAGACAGACTTGATTGTCATATGCACATGATGCTGTCTGTTGATTTTATATATATTTTAAAACCTTCAAATGTAAACTTTTGAAGTAAAAACAGATGTTTCACAACTGGGATTTTTTTGGGAATCAGATTTTAATTAAAAAACAACAACAATGCATAGTAGTTTTAAGTTTATTTTACATATTACTCCTGAAAGGATTCTTTAGCTACAAGTAATGTAATAAAAACTTTTGAATGTGACTGTAGAGATTGATATCTAGTAGGGTTTTATTTTGTTTGTTTATGGAGCTTTTTATTTTACATTGTGATCTACTGATTAGGTTTTCAAGTGGCCAGTATGTTTTAAAAGAATGTACTCTGTTTCCTTAAAATGCCTGTGTGTTACTAGTGAGGTTTTTTTCCTGCAGACACACACAAGCTAAGACATATGGTTCTATCATCAGAAAACAATATGGTGTTTATAGCCTAGGTAGGTCTTTAAATATTCATTACCTACACTATTACTAATTTATTCGATGGTATTTAAAGTGGTATAGAATTGCTTTGATGTTGAGCCTAAAGTTTTTCAAATAGTTGCTTTAAAGGTCTGTGTTCTGCTGCTTCCCATTCTCATTGGACATTTATTTTGGGGTAATATGTATTGGGTAACTTGTGATTTAAAAAAGCAAACCAATGGGACCGAACTACCTTGTGGGACCCACATTTCAGACGTGTTGTGGGGAGCTCTGAATGCAGTGATTGAGCCATGGTGTATCTGAATCTGCAATCAACACTCAATGATGGTGGTGTTCTGCTATAGCTTACTTTCTCCATCCATCTGATGCACCAAAACGAGTAGGAATTGTGGGTCTGGGATTTTACCTTCGTATGCAGTCATCTTTTACGACTGGCGGTCCTGATACTCAGTCAAAAGGAGGAAATAAACCAATGATTTAGAGCATAATCTGAATAAGGGCAACAGCAGAAGGAAATACTATTAAATTCCATTATAACATTGACTAGCTACAGCATGGATTTGCTTGTATTATGGCTGTAATTAAGCCTTTCAACTTAATCGTCTTTTTTTTTTTTTTAATATATTTTATTGATATTTTACAGAGAGGAAGGGAGAGAGATAGAGAGCCAGAAATGTCAATGAGAGAGAAACATCGACCAGCTGCCCCCTGCACACCCCCCACCAGGGATGTGCCCGCAACCAATGCACATGCCCCCGACCGGAATCGAACCCGGGACTCTTCAGTCCGCAGACTGACGCTCTACCACTGAGCCAAACCGGTTTCGGCTCAACTTAATCGTCTTATTTAAAATGTATTACCAGTGTCCCTTATGTAGTTGGTCAATTCACCTGCACCTTTCCTGCACTTTGCCTCCTACCTGAAATGAAATATTGGCAGGTTGATAATTCAGTAGATGCCCATTGAAGGGTATTGTTGCAGAATCTCTTCTTGTGTAGGAACTTTTCAAGAACAAAAGTCAAAATATTACTTTCTTAGAGAAAATTGGTTATAAAATGTTTTGTAAAAACACTGGTAATTTCAGCCCTGGTAGGGCTGCTCTTTTCAGAGTAAAACATTCAATGGTGAAACGTGTGGTTTGTCTTTTCTCTGAAAGGCATGATGTTCTTAACTTAAAATTCTGCCCTGTGGGACATGGGAAAGAGTTTGGCAATGTGAACTTTTGCCTACTGTGCAACTGCGAAGTTTCTAGTCTTAAGTCGAATTTTAACCCTGATGTTAGGGACCAGGGCATCATTTCCCACTTTTAATGCTTTAGCTCCCACAGCTCCTGTTCTAGAAGATAAAATAGACCCAAGGTATGCCTTTCTTTTTTCTTGAGTTAAAAATCCTTTACTCTCAGTTGACCTCTCAATACAAAATTTGAGTCATTTGTCTTTTTCTGTTATTTTATATATAATCTTTGAGTTGAAATTTTATATCTAAACACTTGGAACTTCAGTATAAATGGCCTGCTTCATAACCAGAGCAGAAAGAAGTTTGCTGCTTTACCACAGAACTTTTAGTGGAGATATTTGAAAAATAGGAAACATTTTAAAACTAGGTTTTTCTGTAGTTAATGTCATTCTAAACTCTGGCTAACATTTTTGCTCTTTGGCATCAGTGCTTGAGATGTAAGTTAATATATCTAAATGTGCCTCTAGAAATGCTTCAAAATTATAACGAATTGGAATAGATTGGCTTGAAATAAAAATCGTATGAAACAGTAACAGCTTGGGTTGTGACTGTTATACTGTATATGAAGATTAATTAGTGCCTGTGCAACAAAAAGGTTTTAAGCAGTAATACAAATTTAAAACTGTTTAAGATTTGTTACATCACAATGATCATTTTGTTTTAACTTTGCTACTTATTAGCTTCAATGTGTGAAAATTAGCTTTATCCACGTCAAATCTCTTAAAAATAAGCTAACTAGCACTTTAGGTCAGATGAACGTAATGCTTAGGAGACCAAGGTCACTTGTTCACAGTCTTTATAGAAGGTCTACTTGTGCAAAAAAGAAACTCCATCCATGATTGCTCTCAAACCGCACGTGAGCTGAAAGGGGACAGGTAGTGGTCTAGCTAACTCCTAAGTCTGTAACCTTCGCTGCTGCTGGAAGGTGTCCCCGCATGCCCGGCAGGGGTCTGCTCTGCTGTCACTGTGAGGAAAGGATGGGGTGGGTGGACCTAAACAAGCTTGTCACTGGGTTAGTCTTATCTGAATTAACACTGGGCTTGGGTTTCAGTTTTAGAGCATATGAATTAAAGGTATCAGTGCCCGCTGCAATGAAATTCTTAGCTGAACTGGAAAGTGCCTATTCAGTCCTAATCAGATAATTTTCTTTATTACACGTAACTTTACTTTTCTCAGTCTGTTTTCTCCTTTCAAAGTCTTCCCTCTTAAAGCAGTTACGTATTTAGTATGTTAATAGATGCAAAGCTTATTTTGGTCTCAGTACTAAGTTTCCATATGTTACATATTAGGACAATAAAAAACGTATGTCCATTTATTTTCCAGAAGAAACTGTTAAATTTTACAAATATTGTTTGCTTGGTGAGGTTCATAACAGTCAAATTATAGGAATTATACACTGAGGACCAGAAAGACTTAAAAGTTTGACAACTAAGCTAACTTACAGTAAATCCATGGTACAAGGAAAACCAAGGTGGTCATCTCTAGGTGGTGGTGTTCTTTTTTTCCTTTTAAAAATTCATCTGTGTTTTAAACTTCTTTTTAGATAATGTTGTTGTTTTTTTAAATATATTTTAACTGATTTCAGAGAGGAAGGGAGAGGGAGATAGAAATGATGAGAGAGAATCATTAATTGCCTGCTTCCTGCACACTCCACACTGGGGATTGAACCCACAGCCCAGGCATGTGCCCTGACTGGAATCGAACTGTGACCTCCTGGTTCATAGGCTGACACACAACCACTGAGCTGTGCCACCACTTTGTGTTTTAAACTTCTTATGCAAAATATATATATTCAGTTTATAAAACAAAACAAAAAATAACCCCAACTCTTTAAATAGGCATCCTCAGAAGTATATCTGTATTTGTCTTAAATTTTCTCGGAGTTTCTAAAGTCTTTATATTTGCTTTATCTAGATCAATATGTATTTTGTTGATTATGATGTGTTTTAGGCTAGGAAATTTTATTTTACTCTGCTATTCTAAAACAAAACAATGAAGACATAATATCAGTAACAATTTTAATTAGCAAGACAAAACAGACCCATCTGATTTCTGTGTTTTGCTATAACTTTAACTCTTTTTTTTGTTCATGTAATTGCTTTGATTGGAGGTCTAAGATAAAATCATGTTATATTCCTTTATATATAATACAAAAGGATATCCCTTTACAATCAGGTGTTTTGATAAGTCAATAATTATGAGTGTGTGTGTGTGTTATACATTATTTTAAATTGTGTTTCACATTAAAAAGTTGTAGTTATCTTGAGATTGCTTTAAGCTTTCATTCTAATGAGATGAGAAAACTATGCTTTTGGTATACACGATTATGTTCATTTGTTCTTTATAAAAGTCTTCTGAAGTGGCACATTAGTGGCCTAAGTACATTTGTTGCTTTCATAAGGATTAATTTTACTTTCATAGAATCAGTCTTAATTGGAATACCTATATGAAGACAGGAAGTTAAAATGAACTAAAAGGTGATAATTTAAATAATAACACGTTAGAGCCAGAGCTGAAAGAAATTACTGATTTTTTTTCTCTTTTCTTTTTTCTTTTCCCCCCAGATACGTAGGTAACCTCTCCAGAGATGTGACGGAAGTTCTTATCCTTCAGTTATTTAGCCAGATTGGACCCTGTAAAAGCTGTAAAATGATAACAGAGGTAAGATCGCCCCAGTTCCATGTGCTGACAGTTAGCATGATGTTTAACATTTTGAGATACATGAGTTGACTAATATTTTTAAAAACATTCTAAGTAAACCTCCAGTTGTTCTGATGGAGAGATTCGTGTTTGTTGTATTGACGTATTTCTTGGATCTGGCTGACAAACTCGGTTTGGAACGGAGTTTGTTTGCAAGGACAAAGTTCCTGAGCTGTCGTTCTCAAATGGCCTTCTCATGGTGTTCTTGCTTGTAAAGAGTTAACACAGCTTCTCTCAGAGTGTGAAAAACTAGATGACAGGTCATACAGTTCAACCAGAGTGTTACTGAGTTAGATAGTGTGCGTTTGAAGTTTAGGAATGGTGTATGTTGGGTTATTCGCATAGGGCGACATTTTGCACCTCGTGTGTTTTAAATACTAATGACCGAGTAGCCTGCTGTAGGTAGGAATTGGAATTGTTAGCGTAATGATTTTGTTTGAATAGTTATTATTTACTGGGTACCAGGTATTACGGTAAGTCCTAGGGATATAGTGGTGAATAGAATGGTGCAGAGCCCCATAGGTTAGGCAGGGCTGGGCAAACTACCGATCCGGTGAATAAAACTATTGAATTAAAAAAACACAAAAAGATCATACCCTTTTATGTAATGATGTTTACTTTGAATTTATATTAGTTCACACAAACACTCCATCCATGCTTTTGTTCCGGCCCTCCGGTCCAGTTTAAGAACCCATTGTGGCCCTCGAGTCAAAAAGTTTGCCCACCCCTGGGTTAGAGTCTAATGAGGGAGACAGGAGTTACCAGGCAATGATGATGCAGTTAATACGCGCTGTGGGAGCAGTCTCAGTAAGTTCCAGTGCAGCCTTTGGTCTGGAGAAGCTTCTTAGAGGAGTTAGTGTCTAGGCCGAAGCTGAAAAAGATAGTAGTGGACACTGGTAAAAGGAGGTTGAGGAAGAAGGGATTCCAGGTAGAGAGGAGTGTTGATCTGGTCTGGTAGACAGCGTAAATGCTGGAAGGAAAAGACAGAGATCATAGCATGCGTGAGCGTGCAGAGGGGTTGGCTAGTCCTAGAGATGCTAAGAGGAGAGAAGGGGAGTTCAGTAGGGCCAGAAGCTGTACTGAGGGGTTTGTGTTACGTCCTGCGACGGGGGTGGGGGGGTGGGGGTGTGTGTGTTAAAAGTCTGTAAAGCTAATTGGTCTTTTGGTCTTTGTTCCCTAACTAATGATAATCATCAGTCTGTTCTGGTATATTGTGCTTCCTCTTCTTCCTATTTCTGATCATTCATTCATTTCCCCCACATCATTCAAGACTGGAGCTGTGAAGAGCATAAAGCACTCGGTGGTGGTGATTGAGGGGGTGCGTTCTGGGCTAGGTGGTGAGGGAAGGTGTCACCTCCGCACGGAGCCGGGAAGAACAGGATGGTGCCGTCTACAGTAAGAGCTAGAAGCGGAGGGCACAGCAGATACAGAGCCTGAGTTGGTAATGAGCGAGGTGTGTGGGTTCAGTGAAAGCCCCAGGAGAGCTGGCGCCTGGTGAGTGGGCGGGGCGTGGTAGGAAGTGAGAGTGAAGAGAGGCTGGCAGGTTGGCATCACAGGGGGCAGTACAGGCCATGAGTGGGTTTCACTTGGTTGCAGTGGGGCTTTAAGTAGGGTGATGTATTCTGATGTGAATTTTTCAGGTACTGTATTTAGAGAATGACTGTTAGGTGGGGAATGGATTGTAGGGGCAAGAGTGGAAGAAGGGAAACCAGCTGAGTTTCTTTCACTAGACGAGTTTAAGTGGTGATGTGGACTTGCTCTCTAGAGTGGAAGCGTAGATAGAAGTATATAAACTTGGTGTATATTTTGGTGATAGAAATAACAGTAGATTGGCTGTAGGGCGAAATGGGAAAGAAGACTTCAGGAATGACCCTAAGATTCTTTTTCTTTTTAAATATTTTTATTGATTTCAGGGAGGAAAGGAGAGGGAGACAGAAACATCAATGATGAGAGAGGATTATCGATTGGCTGTCTCCTACACGGCTTCTACTGGGGATCAAGCCCACAACCTGGGCATATGTCTTTTGACCGGAATTGAACCTGTGACCTTTCAGCCCATAGGCCATTGCTCCATCCACTGAGCCAAACCGGCCAGGGCGACCCTAAGATTCTTGTTTGTGCAGTCATATGGATGGCAATGCTACTTATTTGCTAAAGAGGGCATGGCTAGGGGAGGCCCAGGATGGATGGGGGAGTGGTGGGAGTCAGGCGCTCTGTTTTGGCAATGATAAATTTAAGATGTGCACTAGACAGTTAAATTGGCATGCTATGTAGGCAGTTGGATAAACTAGTTGGGTGCTTGAGAGAGACCAGCTTGCAGTAGGATTAGAGGCCATGGACTAGGTGACGTCTAGCTCCTGAGAGGGGTGCGGAGAAGAGTAGAGGGACTCCGGAGCAGCTCAGCACTTAGACATTTAGAGTCTGAGTTAAGGAAGAACCACCACGGCGCCATCTCCCCCCACCCCCACCCCCATGAGGAAACAAAAACCAAGACAGGATAGTGGAATGTAAAGGAGAATATTTAAAGGGGTGTGTGGGGGTTGTCACTTGTTTTGAATTCTACTGGAAAGTCAGGATGGGGACATAAAAGGGATCCCAGAGCTGGCAGAGAGGTCGCTGGGGAGTGTAATGCAGTTTCAGTGGCTTAGTTGGGTTGGAAGCCAGTTGGAGTGGGTTTCGAAGACGACAGGATGTGAAAAAGGGGAAAGAATCATTAGAAACTTTTGCAAGACATTTAATAATGATTTAAAGTGTTTTTATAAAAACCTGCATGTACAGCCATAGAGGGATTTCAGTGAATTTTCAAAATTTATCCATATTTTACAACTCCCTCATTGGAACTTGTAAATAGTTGTAAGACCTCATGTTTCTCTGTCTTGGTCTTTATGTCACCCCACAAGAATGATGACAACAGTCCTGGCCGGGTGGAGTGTAGGCGTTCCATACACCAACATGGTTGCGGGTTCCATTCCTGGTCAGGCACATACAGGAGGCATCAGATGAATGTTTTTCTCTCACATCAATGTCTCTCTCTCTCTCTCTCTCTCTCTCTCTCTCTCTCTCTCTCTCTTCCTCTCTAAAATCAATAAAGATTATATCCTTGGGTAAGGATTTTAAAAAAGAATTGGTGACAATAGTAATTAAGGACACAGTTAATTTTTAGTGTCACTTGCCGGTGGTGTAAGTGGGAAGCTTCCAAAGGGCATGACCTCTGCTCTAAACCAGCGGCCTGTGGACCACCGGGTGGTGACCACTGCTGTAGACTGTCTAGGCAGTTAGTTTTCTTTCGTGAATTTCATTTCAGCATGTTAAAAATCCTTTCTTACCCTTAGTTTTGTGATTTTTTTAAACTTTAGGTACTGTTTAGAGTTTAGCATTCCCTGTATATTATAATAAATGCATATTACCTAGTAAAAATTTTTTTAACACATCTGGCATTTGAGATGTGGCAGAAATCAGTGGGGTCTTAGATAAAAAGGTAGTGTGGTGTGAATACATGAATGTGCGTGTTTGCGGATGTTGAATGGGGTCCGCCTAGGTAAGCATGCAGCCCGTGTGCCTGAGGAGTAGTTTGCTGGGTCTGTTGTTGGAGCTCTGCACGGCCTTCCTGTGCTTGCCGCAGTTGTCAGTGTTTCCGCAGGCCAGAGGCAGAAAGGTGGGACTAAAAGGAAGAACTGACTAGTTGTTTTAGCTTATTTACCTTGTAAACCCTTTCTTTACTGGATGTTACTTGTAAATATTAACTATCTTCAAGGAGGACTTTAAGATTTGGAGTGTCCCCCCGTTTTCTTTCCCTACCTCTTCAGAGCAGCGTCCCCGCTGCTGGGACCGGAGGACCGGGGGACAGGGGGACAGGAGGATTCTGTGTGGGAGCCCAGGTTCCCGTCAGTGTCACCCATCACGCTTCCCCTCTCAGGGAAGGGCCTCGGGCTGCTGCGCCCCTGTGGTTCTAGACCTCTTATCCTGGGTTTTCCTTCTAAAGCTTCCCTGGGTGAAACCAGTGCTTGTTGAAAAGATCTTTATTTTATCTGGTGTTTTTATCCTTTATAAGTGCAACTAGAATTCCACACTTAAAGTTTTTTTTTTAGGGCATTTTACACGGAACAGTGATGAATGTTTTTAATCTTGCGTAAATATATTTATACAGTTGTGAAACTCCACTGTAGGTTGCAGGTTTATAAAATTTACTTCCATTTAGGTTGTGAGATGATACAATTAGGTGCACTACTTTCTTGTCATCTATAAACACCTATTTGCCAACTACTGTCAAGCATAATGTTGTAGAATATATAAAAGATTTTTTATGAGTGTTTTTGTGATATAAAATTGTAGCTTTGTCTTGAAATGTTTATTCAAAGACATTTTTAGAAATTTTTTCTCAATCACTAGTTTATTTTTCTGGTCTTTAATGACCAAATCCAAAAGTTTATAGAATCTCTAATACATTAGAATATTTTTAAAGGGAATTCACTTTAATAGCAAGTTATAAACTTGAACTTTTTAAATTTTATTCTCATTTCTTATCTATAAAAGAAATACATAATCTCATCTCATCATATGTAGTGCTAATAGGAGTAAAGTTTGTAAAGTTGGTTCATTTCTGTATTTTATGTAGTCATGGGTTACAGTTAGTGAAGGATTCTGATGCATAAATAGAATTCATTCTTTTGAGAATTCTGTTGGGAAAGAAGAGCAGTGGTAAGGAAGTGGTCCTTATCCATCAAATCTGAACTGAGGTTTTGTTTGGTCTAATATAAACTTCTATTTTACATTTATCATACTTCCCTAGAATTCTATATTTTGATTTAATGCTGATAGTCATACTTCTGTGTTGCTTTGGCAGTTCTGTTGGCGTACAACAGAATCCTGAGGTGCGAAGTCAGGTCTAGCTATAACTCTATTTAATAAAGTGTTAGGCTTTCATAAACTTATGCAATCTCACCTGTACATTCCTAGCTATCAGTAATGTTTTTTCCTGGATTTTCTTCTCAGCAACCCGATAGCAGAAGGGTCAACTCTTCTGTTGGATTTTCTGTTTTGCAGCATACAAGCAATGACCCATATTGCTTTGTGGAATTTTATGAACACAGAGATGCAGCTGCTGCATTAGCTGCTATGAATGGGAGAAAAATTTTGGGAAAGGTAAGATAATAGAATAATGGCACCTAATGAACATACGTGTTTGCATGTCAGATTAGTTTGCATTCTTGCTTAGAAAGATTTTAAAAGAATATTCAGCTCTGCTGAGTGATGATTTTGCTTTATTCAGCCTAGTACTTTTACAAAAATTATCCTGCTTGATAAATGAATTAATAAGTGGTAAGTGTTATGCTTTTTAATGATATCCCTAATAATTGTATTAAATATAATCTTTATTTTTAGGAGGTCAAAGTAAACTGGGCAACAACACCAAGTAGCCAGAAAAAAGATACTTCCAGTAAGTACGCCTGCTGCGTTTCCTGTGGGAGAGTTCTCAGATTACCCTGGCAGCATTACCAGCTTAAGTAGGGTTTTCCTTCCCTTCGTGTTGCCTGTAAAAAATTTAGTAGCAAAAATAAAATAATAAACATAAATAAAAGGTTTAGCTGACTTAAGTATTTGATTACCAAATGCTTTAATTTCAGATCACTTCCATGTGTTTGTTGGGGATTTGAGTCCAGAAATTACAACAGAAGATATCAAATCAGCATTTGCCCCCTTTGGTAAAATATCGTAAGTATCATATCAATACTATACGCAATTGTGATAGGCACAATAGTATCTGATTAACTTGTATAAGAATTAAGGTTTTCTTTTCTTAGTGTGATTTTTGTTTTGGCTTTGTTTTTATTAAATGTTGTTGAAAATGTTGTTATTTTAATGTTTTGGGGTCTTGTTTTCATCTAATCCTGTGTATAATGTGTTTAAAAATTTTAAGTGATTGTTTGTTATCTTTGAAGCAGATGTTTGGGTGGTAAAAACTATTATGAAGTCCAACTTTTTGTCAAATGTTTTCAATATTTGGTGGTTAAAGATAATGGGTTAAAATAAATGTGATTTATACTGTGTATTAAGCTTTTTATAAGTGGGGGAAGTAGATAAATCCTGGTGTATATTGTGGTTAAATTGAAAATGTATATGTTAAATTATAATGATAAATGTTATTATAGTATTAAGAAGTTTCAATGTCTGAGCCATAAATTTGGATTGTTTTCTGTTTTGTTGGTGTTTTATTCTGCTAGTTAGGGCCCAAATGTGGTTTAATTTTTAACAAAGTTCGTGCTCAAATTTCACTGTATGTTATTTGATCAAATATATTAGAAAACTAAAAGTGGTTACAATTCTATAAAATGTTTATCATAATTTATCTTTCTGTTTAAGATCTATTTGTCTTACGTATTTCCTGTAGATTTAAATGATACGTTTTAGTATTACTTTACAGGAATATGTTTCAACTAAGAACAACAATATCTTTCTGTATACAATTTGTTGTTCTATAGTTTTAATTTATTTGAAAGAAATATTTAATTCTTAATTTTCTATTTTGATATTTGCTTTGCTTTTTAATCTCTAAATGTGGTAAGTAGAAAATCAGTATAAAAAATAATACAGGTTGCTGTTTTTCAATCTTTATTTATACCTGAGAGCTGCAGTTTTTCTAAAGTCCAAGTCACAATTAAAAGTAATAGCATTCTGGTTATTTTGCAGAATTGCTCATAAGAATGGACAGGATCTTGAAGGCTAACTGCAAGGAACTGTGCACACTGGAACTCAGTTGTAGATTTTTTTCTCATTTCTATTTATTCTTATTATACATTATTTATATATACATATATTTTAGTATTTACATTTTAACATTCTATATTCAGTGGAGTTCTATATTTCCAATCATTTAACTTACTCACTAAAATTTCTGTGTAAATTTGTTGTTTTCGTACTGGTGTGCTTAGCGTTGTTGTTAGTTTTTTATTCTCCTTTCTTAAATTTCTGAAAATGTCAATTTTTCAAAATTTACAGCTGCCCAAACTCCAAAATGATGATAGAGAATTGACCAAGAAAAATAAAGAAATCTGTTAACAGGCCATGTATGCCTTTTTAATTCCTATTTTTTCCTCTTTTTCAATTTTTTAATATTTCATATATTTTGTATCACTAGGCAGAAAACATTTAACTATTTAGAGATTGCATGGTGGTAACGTAGTTAGCATTGTTACAGTAATTTATAGAATCAGTAAACCTTAGAGGACACTAGCCAGTAGAATATTAGAAAAGGAAACCGTTGTTCCTATTAATCTTCAGATTTGAGCATTTAGTTTAGAAAGCACAGGCTATTTGATTAGGTTGCATGTTTATTACATGTTTTTGTCCTACTGCTTTTTTCTAACAGGTAAAGGAGCGTTAGGGAGAGTTCAGGAATGACTAGTTAATTAGGGCTAACTGAAATTTTATTTTAAAAAATGCTCACAATACAGTGTGTGTGGTTCCTTTTAGTTTTTATTTTGAGGATGACTCTTACTTCCCTCATTTAGCTGTGCTTCTTTTCACAGGGACGCCCGAGTAGTTAAAGACATGGCAACTGGAAAATCCAAAGGCTATGGTTTTGTATCTTTTTATAACAAACTGGTACGTTCTTTCAATTCAAGTTTAATTCAGAATTTAGTCATTAATCTGAAACTTGAATGGTCTTAGATGTTAACTACAAACACAGCTCTTATGTAATATTGTATGTCTTAACAATAGAGCATAATTCATTTTGTCATAAGCTTGGAAATAGCTGGAAAAAGATAGTCTGATTATAAGGAAGAGTAATAAAGTTGCATTTGTGCATTGGTGAAGGTAAGATATAACTTAGAAGTAAAGATAAAAGGGTAGGACAAATGAGGTAGTCAGAATTTGGAGGGAAGTTAAACTATATTTAGTCTTAACTTTGTAAATCTCAGTTTTAACTTCTAATAATTATTCATACTTTGGTAGCTGGGATATTAAATGAAAATTGAAGCAGTTCTTCCTGACTTTTGCATGTATTTTTAAAGAAAGAAGTATTAAAATACCTTAAATATTTGCATTAACTATAACATCAGATAATAAAGTGGGCCTTGGCATCAGCATTTTAGAACAGTTTCAGCAACTTAAATTGCCTGCATTTATTGAAGCAGTAAGATAAAGGGCAGGAGTCATATACTTCCTTTGCTTAGATTCATTGCATTTGTTGCAAATTCGCATTAATTCTGAGAATCCAAACTCATTTTCTATTGGCAGCCACTTTACAGCATTTTCCAACAATGCAGAAAGTCTTCTGCCCTCAATGAGCTTTTAATATTGTGTTATAGTTATAATACATTGCTACTAGAATGTACATTTTCGGGGTTAGGTGGTTTAGACCATAACATTAAGAGTTTTTACATATTATTCAGTGAAAGTTACATTACAAATCATAAAATTAAAATATTAGAAAACAACTTTGTCTTATGGGATTTCTGCCTTTTTATTTTTTAATCAATGGGATTGTGATATTTTTCTTGCATATTTGAATTATGATAACTTTTTCTAATGCTGTCTTGGTATTTTGAAACCTATAAATAATAATAGCTTTTATGAATCACTCAGTATAAATAATTTTCTTGGTATATCAGTCCAGTTTGTTTAGGATGCTCAAGGAATTAATTTACTGGTAAGATTTATTGGATCCAGCAGTGCCAGCATTTTCTTTCCTCTTCTGGGTCTTATACACCAGTTTTCTGTTTGTAAGTGTGCGCTCTCTCTCTGTCTCTCTCTCTTTCTCTCTCTCTCTGTAGGATGCGGAAAATGCAATTGTGCATATGGGAGGTCAGTGGCTGGGTGGTCGACAGATCAGAACCAACTGGGCCACGCGCAAACCGCCTGCACCTAAAAGCACACAAGAAAGTAAGCTGCGTCTGCTCTGTTAAAACGACGGTACTTCACAGTCACGTGTTGGTGTGGTCTTATTTCTTAAAAACTATCAGCATTGCAAGCCTCATTTCATCTTGAATCTAACTGGGCTTTGAGATGCTCTAATTTGGAGCTGTGAACCAGCTGATACAGATCAAATCAGAGCATGAAGAAAAGGCTTGCTTCCACTTTTCCCCCCCCAAATGAGGAATATCTTAATAAAATATAGTAATCTCTCAACATTTTTGTTTTCTCTGTGCGCATAGATAACACTAAGCAGTTAAGATTTGAAGATGTAGTAAACCAGTCAAGTCCAAAAAACTGTACTGTGTACTGTGGAGGAATTGCTTCTGGGCTAACAGGTATTGCGTTTGGTTTTCTGACCCCTTCTCTCTGGAGCTTCATCACTGTTAGTACCAATTTTATATAAACATGAGCCTTGAATAATCTATATGTTTTTGCTTTTCAGACCAGCTTATGAGACAAACATTCTCACCATTTGGACAAATCATGGAAATAAGAGTTTTTCCAGAGAAGGGCTATTCATTTGTCAGGTAAAATTCTACCTGTAATATTATTACTCAAAAAATTGATTTGTTCCTTTCAGTTACATTGTTTGATCCCTCCCAAGTATCAGAGGGTGTTATGTCAGTATCACTTTGTAAGGTAAAACTTTAAACTGCCTATATAATGTACTCCAGGATACCAATGCCAAATTGACCCTTACAAACTAACAAGTGTGAATGTAAACTAGTACTGTGTACTGTGGTAAGTTCCTTAAAAAAACCTTTTCTATTTTTCTCTTAGATTTTCAACCCACGAAAGTGCAGCGCATGCCATTGTGTCGGTGAATGGCACTACGATCGAAGGACATGTTGTTAAGTGCTATTGGGGTAAAGAATCTCCTGATATGACTAAAAACTTCCAACAGGTAATTCTGTCTTTCATGGCACTTTTTAAGGTTTCTGTCTTATATAAAAACTTTACATAAAAACTTTAGAAACTGAAATTAAAAAATGAAGCATATATCTGCTTTCAATTGATTTTTATTAATGCTATTTCAAAAGTGATTATTTTGTGGTATTAACTGAATCTTAATACTTTCTTTTCACAGGTGTCACCACCCCAATAAACTTAGACAATGATAAATAACAGAGTCCCATTCACATAAGGGTGCTTACTTAGTTTTTCTCTTCCTTGTCTCCCACTTTCTTCAAATATTGTATTTCTTTCTCGTTTCCTAAAACAGTAATTTGCTTTTTCCTAGGTTGACTACAGTCAGTGGGGTCAGTGGAGCCAAGTTTATGGAAACCCACAACAGTACGGACAGTATATGGCAAATGGGTGGCAAGTACCGCCTTACGGAGTATACGGGCAACCATGGAATCAACAAGGATTTGGAGTAGAGTAAGTTTGGGTTTTTTCAGTATAGAAATATGGTTCTGACAAAAGCAATAAAAAGTGTTTTCCTAGAGAGAATCTATTTAAATTAAATATATTGAGCTATTAAAAACCTTATGAAAAGGGATTTATGGTGCTAAAAATGTTCTGATTACCCAGGTGAAAAGGGAGGTTGGGGTAACGTTTGGTATGTCCTGCTACCTTTATAAGCAGTTGGCAGAGTTTGATTTACATTTCTAACGTACTCTTTTATCTACTTGTTTATTTTGGTGTGGAAAAGATCTTTGTCTAGATATGTTCAGAAATGTAATGATTTATACCTGGCTTGTGTGAGGAGTTTCAGAGATTTATCTGATTAAAAAAGTAGCTTGCTTTTTCCCCTTTTTTGATCGAGTGAGCTGGTCCCTTGCACTTTTAGCCCCAGAGGCCAGCCACCTTTATTTTCACTCGTTCCTTCTTTTTTAAAAATGAGCTTGTGTTTTTAAAATTTCTTGTAAATTGATATACAGTGTGCAATATACAGTAGGTAGATATGTTGAATCATTTGTCATTTTTAAAAATTAATATGTTTTTCTTGATTTCAGAGAGAAAAAGAGGGAGAGAGAAAGAGAGAGAAACATCAGTGATGAAAGAGAACCATTGATTGATCAGCGGCCTCCTGCATACCCCCGACTGGGGCCAAGCCTGCAACCCAGGCACATGTCCTGACAGGGATTGGACGTCATCTCCTGGTTTATAGGTCAACGCTCAACCACTGAGCCACGCCAGGGGGGCCATTTGTTTTTTGTTTGTTTTCTTAATTAGTTTTGAGCATTCTTCAGAGAAGTCATTGTGTTAACTTGTGGGTATTTTCTTAACAATTTAAGACTAATATTGTGCCCAGCTGGTTTGGCTCAGTGGATAGATCGTTGGATTGTGGACTGAAGGGTCCCAGGTTTGATTCTGGTCCAAGGCATATGCCTGGGTTTCGGGCTCAGTCCCCAGTGGGGGTCATGTCATGCAAGAGGCAGCCAATCAATGATTCTCTCTCATCGATGTTTCTCTGTCTCCCTTTCCCTTCTCTGAAATCAATAAAAATTAAAAGACTAATATTATAATATGTATTCTACATATGTGGCTAGCTCTGTAGCAATTATTTCTTTGCTCTTTGTTGTAGGTTTGTTGATTTTTTGTTGTCTATTCTGTGATTTAGCTCTGCTTGGTTTTTGTATAAATGTACAAGATGATTTTTCCTGTGTTTGCTGAAGTGTTTGTCTTTTTTCTTCTTTCAAGTCAATCACCTTCTGCTGCTTGGATGGGTGGATTTGGTGCTCAGCCTCCCCAAGGACAAGCTCCCCCCCCTGTAATACCTCCTCCTAACCAAGCTGGCTATGGTATGGCAAGTTACCAAACACAGTGAGCTGGGACTCTAAACACAATTGTAATTCATGATAGCTTCAGTTTCCTGTGACACTCTGAAGACATGGAAGTAGACATCGGAAAATGGAAATATTTATTTTAAAAATGGAAATGTTTGGAACCTTTAGCACAGCTTTGCTTTGGTGAAGGACACATGTCTTCTAGTTCTGCCTTTTTAAGTTTTTGTTCATGATGGATATGAACATGATTTTTCTTTGTGTACAAAAACTAAAATAAAGTCAATAAAGACAATTCTGACTACAAATTTTATAGGAGAAATGGGTAATAAATTTTGATTACTAGATACTATTCCATTTTTACCTTGCTATTCAGTATTTTAACTCACTGTTTTTAAAAGAGGAAAAAAAAAAAAGGGAGGATCGTGAGAAACTGGGAATCACATATAAGTTCATCCTGAATCTTGACATTACCTTCCCCTACTCTGAGGTGGACCACATTCGAAGTCAGCAGGAAAAAAGTGTGATATTGAGAAGAAATGCATGGTTTTGGAGTCGCTTTGGACGAAATATTTACTTTATGCTTAAAGAAACCTGAAGCCAGACTGATAAAGAAATTTTGCAACCTAAATAAGGAACAGCATTGCCTGAGTTACTTGAGCAAATGTTGGTGATCCACATTAAGACCTATTTTTAAGACTTTAAAAAGTGTTGATTATTAAAACTGTAGTAAATTACATTTCACTTTTGGGGGGAAATTCCAAGTATGGTGTTTGTATTAAAGTCAGACAGTCATACTTGTGCTTTTACATGAAGTTTAAATGATATACATTGTAAATATTAACTACAGTGTTTAAAAAGCATGCTTCAACATAGAAGTAGCAATGTAATTATTTGAAGTAACAACACACTCCACTGCATTGAATGCAATGGATTGATAAGAATGTTTAAGACTGACATCTCCAAGGTTGGCTACTATGTAAAATTAAAATTATACAAATTACTATACAGGAAAAGCCTTAATTTTAATTTCATATAAATCTTTGATGCAGAAATACATTTTAAAATGTCATTGCAGAATAGATTTTTTTCTTTGCCTTTTTCCCTTTGCTTTACATCACTCGGTATGTAAACACCTTGATTAAAACCTTGTAAGCCATTTCAGGGTTCCTATAAATTGTAAAATACAAGTGTTTTTTAAAAAATCTTTGGATGTTTTTTAAATTAGATATATTTTGCCCAATAATTTTTAAAATAAGATTGCTAAAAAATCTTATTTAGACAGTTCATTGTACCAATTTATGACTGGCTCTTGGCTTTGGCTAGTACACAGAGTTGTGACTTTTGTTTTTGGTCGCTTTGTTGTCCTGTGTGGGGAGGGCCTGGGAGGAGAGGCCTGAGCAGAGCGGGCTGTGTGGTGCAGTGTGTAACGAGTTAGCAGGGGGAGAAGACTGAGGTTGTTTCTGAGGGATTGTTCAGGCTATGTGGATAAAATCTGCCTCCAACTTTTATTATAACAAGAATGTAAAAGGGATAAAATACTATGTATTTGAATTTTGACAGCTAGGGGGTGCAAATGTTTAGGCAATATATTTGAAATGTTTTGAGGCCTGGACACCAAAATGAGAAAAGCCTTTATAGTTTAGTAAGTTGCAACTGATATCCACAGATTATTGAAACTTTTGAAATCTTAACAATTAGCTTTGAAATAATTATGGTTTTATAAATTGGTAACCACAATACTTTTGGAATTATTTCCCCTCTCCCCCTAGTTAGAAATACAGCCAAATGTTACTATACCTGAAAATTCAGAGTCTGAAGTTCACCTTTGGGCCAATTTTTAGAGTCATTTGTTATAGTCTTCTATTACAAAATTTACTCATTTCTTTTGTTCATGGTTGTCTTTGGGGGATGTTATGGAAAAGTTATTTTACATTTTATAAGGAGAACACTCAAATACAAATTATATCAATTATGCCTCCTAATAAAAAATTTCTTGAATATATGTGAAACTTGAACAATTAAATTCTTAAAACTATATTGATAAAAGCCTATTAAATTTTCAGTTTGCCTTTTTTGGTTTGTGATAACAGCTAAATATAGCTGCAATATTTCCTAGTTGTATATTCTATGAATTAATAAAAGTATAAGGACTAATTATATATTGCCATAGTAAACATATGACTGAAGTGTCCTTCATCTTAATCGGAAAGAGAGCAAGAGTTTATGATCAGTTCAGTTAGTGGAAGTTATTTCATAGTAAAAGTTGTTTTTTAAATATCCAAACAAAATGCACAATCTTAGAATAAAACTGTTAAGCTATCACCGACCATAACAAAATGAAATCAGTGCTATATTCATCCAATTTAAGCCTAAGAATCGTTGCCTTTTCCGTGTTCATCAGAGACAGCAGCACAGATTCTCTGGCAGGCAATGTTTTTTCTTTTGAGGTTGATTTTGGTGATGTGTTTTTGACTGCCATCTTTGCTCTAATCCCTACTAGTTCTTTCCCATGGCATTCCCACTTGATTTTTATGTCTGCTGGCAGTAACAGGCTAAGACGACTGGCCAACTTAAGCCAAAGCTGTAAACCACAGTTGAAGTAAGTCTTTCAATAAAGACTACACTCATTATAATAAGTGGCCTTTTCTTGTTGTTTATTATATAATCCAGGTTGCCATGAAATAAGCAATTTTACTGTAATTTGTTAGTAAAGTATGTGGAATGTACAGATGTTCCACACCTATTTCTGTGTTCTATGTAAGTGTTAAGAGTCCCTTAGCTTTGTTGAATTAAATCTTAATTTCTGGATATGGAGAAGTAGAAATTTGCATCCTTCTAAAAATGTATGCTCTGTTCAATACTAATACAGTAAACTCTCATTAATTTAGAGTCCACAATGATGGAAACCGTTATTTTACATGTCTAGGTGGAACTTCGGTGGTAAAGATTGCATTTAGACAAAAACTAAGAATTTAGTAAGTTATCCAGACACTTTTTAGCTGGTATGCCCAACTTAAATCTTACCTTCTGAAAGTCAGCATTTGGGCTTCCACTTACTATATTAAATACTGAATTTTATAAGGAGACTTTGCATTTTAGTATGCATTGAAAGATAAAAAATATTTTTACTAGTTTATGTAAGCCTTTGGTCTAAATGAGCAGGTTTTCTGCTATTGTATAGTAATAAAATGTCCTACTTAATTGTGTTCAAGCAGGTTAATGCAAATTAGTGCCATCTATGCTATTTTTAAACAAGAAAATAAAGTGAATAATTTGACTTTTAAGAACTGTATTATTCCCAATTAATAATAGTTAGTGTGGTATTTAAATGCTCTATTAATTGAAATATGGGCTACTTAAAGTCAGCATTTGGGCTTCCACTTAATATATTAAATATTGAATTTTATAAGAAGACTTTGCATTGGGTCTGTTTTGAAACTTAAGTGATAGGCTAGAAACTAATTCACAAGGTAATTTGTAAATATTTCTTAGGGGCAAAAATGACTTGGTTTTAGAATTGACTAAATGTGAAGGAAGTTTGATTTATATACAGGAAGTAGAGAAAAGGGGGAATATATATTTGGACTTTTAAAAATCTAAGGCAAAGGAAAGGGGGCACTAATAGTAATTGACCCTTTTGTCAACTTAGGCTTTTGTTTGAGGGAAGAGAGAGGGTAATCCACGTAATATGCAGTTTGGTTTTTAAACAAGAATGTCACTTAGAGTAACAGCTGATTAAAGGTGTGTATATAATGACTTCCTTAATGTACCAAATCAGTTGTAATACATATGTTACATTTTTTTAACTTTTCCAAATTACTGCATTAAAAAAAAAGTTTATTACTTTATAAAGTAGTTGCCTTTACCTTAGTTTCTTTTTTTTTTTTTTTTTTAAGATTTCTAAAATTGAATTTTAGAGAGGGAGGGACAGAGAAACATTGATAAGAGCAGAACATGGATCTGCTGCCTCCTATGTACCCTGCATTAGGGATCGAGCCTGCAACCCAGGCATGTGCCCAAACCGGGAATCAACCAGGTGCATGATGACACCCGAGCCACACTGGCCAGGGCTGCTGCGTTTTTTGAAATTTGACTGACTGAGACGGTCCTGTGGAAAAGTGATCCATATCTTGAAGTTGGCTTTGTAAGGAAAGCCAGAATGCTTGCATGTGGAAAAGCCATCTCTGTGCACATGTGGCTTTGCAGCTGCATTTAGCTTTTCTGTGTTTAGACTCTGCTTCGTTCTTGTGAACTGACGGGCTTGCAGAGAGCCTGGTTAGCGGGTGGTGCTGCAGAACTGCGTTTTTGAGGTAAACCAGACTTGGCTGTATGCCATCCTTGCCTGCCCGACTATGATGTTTTTGGTTTGTTTGTTTCCTGTTCCTACATCTTTCCCCCCAAAATAGTGGTTTGTCAATGAAGAGAAGTCCAACACCTTCTGGGTAAAATGTAGCCATATCCAACTGTGTCTGTGCTGAGAACTGATACTAATGGTGTATCAATTTCAGATTTTCACAGTCAGGTTACGGGTTGAATTATGAGTTGGGACTATTCAAGTCATTAGTTTAATATGATTACCTTTGCTCATAAAAGTAAATATATGTCAGCATAGCTAAACAAAATTGAGAATGCCCATTTAATAAATTTCAGTTTGCTTCTTTTTGAAAAGGACTAAACTTGCGGAAACATTTTTAGCTGGTTTACTTTAGCTGGGTTCCATGTTAGCATACGGCCGTGTCCTCCTGGGGAGAAGTTGTTGATTGCGAAGAGTGTTAGAACGGGAACGGACAGTCCTGGGCGGGTGAAGTAAACTGGCAATCAGGGCTTGGACGTTGATATTTAATGTATTAGTGTAAGACCTCACACACTTTTATCAAGACGACTGGGAGACTTCCTATGATTTTGAAAATAAAATACATTTTTGTCTTCTAGGCCCTGTTCATTTTTATTTAATTTCCTTAAGGTGTGTGTTTATTACTCTACCTACTTGTATATTAGAATGTTGGCCAACTGCTGCTGATTTAAAATAATGCCTCTGAGCATTTTCAGGAAAATAATGGGGTTGGGATACCTGTCAAAATCCACATTTTGTTTATTAAAACCAAGAACCTATTTTTAAAAATGGATGACCGTTCCCACGTTGCTTTGCTACTTTTATGTCTTTGGCAATGTCAGTCTCCCTCGGGCGAATGTAAGCTCCACGGGGGCAGGGACTTCTTTTTGACAACTGCTCAAACCCTAGGCCTTACGTGAATAGTACCTGGTACATGGTACATGATCAGTAAATGCTGAGGCAGTGAAGGTAAACATGTAGTCTCCCTGGGGAAGCAGGAACACCACTTGGTGGTCTCCTTGAGTAGAACTCGATTGGAGCCAATGGGGAGCTTGCTGAGATGCAGATTCTAAGGCCGCACGGCTGTGGTTGAAGGTAATCTGAAACGTCATTAGCAGGGCTTTCTTTTTTCCTCTTCTCGCTCTTGTTGGGAAGAAAATCCTGTTGATCCTGGTCACACATTTTTCAGAAAAACTAGTTTTTGGAGTTCATGATCTCTGTGATTGCTACTCAATAGAGTTTGTCAAGCATCTTTCAAAGGGTAGCTGGGTGCACCGCGTGGGGGACGTAGCTGCCCTGCATAGCGCTCCCCAAGAGTGTGGGTGATGCCGGGCCATGTGCCCGCTCCGCTAGTCTGGGGAGGCTATTTTTTAGGAAGAGGGGCTACCACAAGGCAGAATTGGGTTCGTGGACAGGCAGCATCTGAGTATAACAGAACTTGGAACTAGCCATGGGAAGTGACAGATAAGACTTGAAGTGGCATTTATACTTACAGCACACAGACATCTCAGGTCTGTGTTTCAGCATCTTTGCTGACTGGTTAGGATAGAAGGAAATTTCTTGTTTAAGGGAGAATAAGAATAGAAGGGCATTTCTTAAGTGACAGACAACTTATTAAAAACTTCTAGCAACAGATAATTTGAACTGTTGGTCTTCCACAGTCTGTTAACTCCATGTGAGCGCACAATTTACATAGTGTGTTATTTCAAGTATACTTTCCTATCTGTGAAGAAGGGTAAATGTTTACTGAAGACCTTATCTTTCTACACGCTTAGTTTGGTTGGCTCTTAAGTGTGCCCTGAATCTTGTGCTGTCAAAATGCAAACGTTTTCAATTCACATTAATGTATCTGGATATTACTTGCATTTACTCTCAAGTATTTATAACCGTATTCAAATCTGTTATTGCTTACTAGTAATTTTGATATTAAGTCTGGTGATGATTTTGTTAGACTGACGACTGCAAAAGCAGAAACAACAAAATCATGTCACTTTGTAGATCCTGTCTGCACCTGCTCCCTGTTCTTACCCACGTCTGAACTACCATCTTGCATACGAACGGACTATTGCAGTCCCTTTCTGCCTGGTCCGTGGAGTTCAGAACCTGACCCAGAAAACGACCCGTGTGCACAGCTCTGACTGTTCACAAAGTGGACGCATCCGTGTTGTGGCACCAAGATTGAGAAATGACCTTGCTGGCAAAGACCTTCATGCTCTTTTCTAGTCTAATCTCCACTCTTTCTCTAAGATAATCACCTTTTGGTGATTTCTATAACCATAGATTAGTTGGCTTATTTTTTAAAAACATATATAAATGTGGAATTCAGCAGCAGACTATACATTTTTATCAAAAAGAAAAAAAGATAACCAGAAAATAGTATTGATGAGGCTATGGACAAATTAGAACTCTTAAGTACTGTTGGTGGGATTGTTAAATGGTGCTTTTGGATTAAAAACACCATTAAAAGAATTAAAAACAATCACCGTATGATTCAGCAATTGCACTTCTGGGTGCATACACAAAAGAACTGAAGGCAGACATATGAAGAGACCCAAACCCATATTTATAGCAGCATTACCACAGCCAAAAGGTAGAAGCAACTCAAATGTCCATTGTCAGATAAACTAAATGTATATGCATACAATAGGTTATTCAGCCTTTAAAGGAAGGAAATCCTGACACACCTACAACTTGGATGAACCTCGAAGACATTAAGCGATGTGAAATAAGGCAGTCACAGACAAATGCTAGCGGTTCCACTTGCACAAGGCGTCTAGAGCAGTCAAATGTCGAAGACAGAAAGCAGAGTAGAGGTTGGCCGGGGGCTGAGGGAGCTGGAAAGGGGGCTGTTTAATGGGCACAGTTTTAGATTTGCAAGATGACAACGTTCTGGAGATCTGTATCAGCAACGTGAGTACGGAACCCTACTGAACTGAACACCTAACTATGGCGAGATGGCCCTGCCAGCGGCTCCGTTGCTTGGGCTCCATCCCCTGCATGGAGAGGTTGCTGGTGCAATTCTTCCTTTGATTCCCATCAAGGCACATGCCCCGGTTGCAGACTTGGTCCCTAGCAGGGGCATGCAGGAGGCAGTCTGTTTCTTCTCCCTCTCTCGATTATCAATAAACTACTTTTAAAAAATTTAATGGTGAAGATAGTCAATTTTCTGTTGTGTATTTCCAGCACAGTGAAGAATATCATCTAACTTACACGTTACATTGGAAATGAAGAGGAGAATCTCCTCTGCTTGGGCCTAGATACTGTTCCTTTCAGGTGTCACCGCTCCCTGACTTCAAATTTTCCCTGACACGGCCTCCATGTAAACGTACTCGGCTTCCCTTTTGTTGGGTGCTGTTCTTAGATGCCCCTCCTTCTGAGAAACAACACTCTTCCACATCTTGCTTTGCCTCATCAAGTGTCCATTTTACGTGATGGGACTTAGTTATTTAGGTGAGTTACTATCTCAGCTAGTCGTCAGCCTGTAATTGGATTTCCACTTGACTCATTTTAATCGAGCAGATGTATATTTTGGTAATAAAGGTTAACCTTTATTTTTATTATTAGTGACAGAAAATGGCAAAGGCCAATGATGATGACCATAGTAATTTGCTTGGGCTGCCATGACAAAATGCCACAGCCTGGGTGGCTTAGACACTTCTCCAGAGTGGCAAAGACACTTCGCATGACCAAGAGACATGAAAAAATGCTCACAGTCACTCACTGATCACCAGAGAGATGCAAATTAAAACGACAATGAGGTATCACTTCACACTTGTTAGAATGGCTATCATCAACAAATCAGTAAATGACAAGTGTTGGCTTATTTCACTTAGACAGTCAGAGAAAGACAAGTATCACATGATCTCACTCATATATGGAATCTAATGAGCAAAATAAACGAATAAAATAGATCCAGAGACACAGAAGCCTAGAACAGACTGCAGAATCTTAGAGGGAAGGTGGGTGGGAAGAGATCAAAGAACTTGCACAATGGATGCATAACCCATGGACACAGACAATAGGGTGGTGAAGGCCTGGGGTGGGGAGTGGAGCGGGTTAGAAGGGGACATGGGGGGGGAAAGGGACATATGTACTTTCAACAATAAAGACGGAATTTTTAAAAATGGCTGCCTTCTCACCACATCCTCACAGTGTCCTCTGTGCATGCACAGCCCTGGCGTCTCTAATCTGGCATTTTTAATCTAAAGGCCTACAAATACTAGACACAAAGAAAGAAGCAGATCAGCAACACTAGGAAATTCTACATGCCTGCGAAATGTAGCAGGTTACTGACTTTGTTCCCCAAGGGTCACATATCCATTTAGCCTATAAAGTTAAGAATTGGGTGTTTGTGAGGAGAAACCAAGATGGCGGCATAGGTAAACGCCTAACTGCAGCCTTCCACAACAATTTAAAAAAAATACAACTAAAATACAAAATGTACATTATTCAGAATTACAGGAAAGTTGACTGTCTGGAAATTCTACAGCTAGAAGGAAAGAGAAAACCAGAAGGAAAATCAGAGGAGCTGTAAAAGCCTAAGGTACGGAGTCATGGTGCGAGCGTGGGGAGAGGACTGAGCTGAAGAGGAGGGGCTTCGGAGTGCCAGGCTGGCGTTCCCTAGCGGGAAGGAGATAAAAGCTCCAGACTGTGCTGAACCCCAGTTCCGACTGCACTGATCCCCAGTTCTGGGCCACATCCTGGGGACCCAGGCTCATACAGAGGGAATCTAGGCTACAGCCAAAAATACTCTACCCAGCAAAGCTATCACTCAGAATCAAAGTCTAGATAAAGAGCGTCACAAATATAAAAAAAGCTAAAGGAGTTCATCACCGCCAAACCAGAATTATATGAATTGCTGAAGGGGGTTCTATAGGAAGAGAAAGAAAATAAAGATAAAAATTATGAACAACAAATATGTAACTATCAACAAGTGAATCTAAAAACCAAGGGAATTAAAAAACCTGATGAACAATATTAACTGGTGAATATAATAGAATCAGAGGTATGGAAGGGGAGTGAACTGACAATTCTCGGTGAAAAGGGGAGTCGGGGTGCGGGAAGAGACTGAACATAAACTGTGCACCTATGGATGAGGACAATGGGGGGTGGGGAAAGGGCAGAGGGTGGGGTGGGAACCTGGTGGAGGGAAGCAGTGGAGGGGAAAAAGATGAACATTTGTAATAAAATGAACAATAAAGATTTATTTAAAAAAAAAAAGAATTGGGTGTTTGCACTTGGAGAATTTACTGCCATTTATGTTAAGGGTGAAAAAACTTTCTGGTGACCCTGACTGACAAAGGTTGGGGGTAGCGTAGCGGTGGCTGAGAACAGCTGGAAAAACTGAGGTTGATTTTACCTGCATCTATAAATCCCTTCAAAATATGGGCTGGATCCAAAAGAGCCCTTGATAGCCCATTATGCAAATGCGTGGGATTGATGTTACTAAAGGAAGTCTCTTGGCATTTATGCCTGGAAGCGAATGAGAGGAAGTACTGTTAATGGATCCTCCCGTCTTCATCAGCAGAGGTCAGCTGATGGTCCTGATAACCAGAAATTCCTTTTTAGGGAAACACGTTTGGGTTTCAAACTTTGGATCTGACGATGGCCAGGTCTCTGGAATGAATGCGTACTCCTGAGAGATGTGAGTTGTTCAGACTGTCTGTCTTTCCAATGCATTTGTCCAGATGCTGTGCCAACAGCCCCCACGGCTTTTTGGCTTGCTTGCAAACTCATTTAAATGTGTGTATGTATATCTGCATACACATGCAGGCACGCATGTTTATTCATATGTGTATTCACATGTTTTTTTTTTTACTGTAAGTATCTTCAAAATCTGAGTTAATGGCTTTGTATATTATTTTAGCTTTTTTTATGCCTTTATGGTACAAAACTTTGCATGTAATATTCCTTTAACACCTGACAAAAATATCAAACTTGTGAGCTGAGCCAAAGTATGTTTTCTGAGAATTTGGTCAATGTATATCTAGGAAATAGAGACTTAGGAAAGTCTCCATCTGGCTAAAATTCAAGCAAGAATGGAAGGCTCTGCAGTCCCTGAATTTATTGATTTTTTACAGAGAGGAAGGGAGAGGGACAGAGAGCTAGAAACATTAATGAGAGAGAAACATCGATCAGCTGCCTCCCGCACACCCCCTACTGGGGATGTGCCCGCAGCCAATGCCCATGCCCTTGTCTGGAATCAAACCTGGGACCCTCCGGTCCGCAGACCAATGCTCTATCCACTGAGCAAAACCGGTTTCGGTGCCCCTGCATTTTTGTCAGATGATTTTTAAAAATATGTTTACTACATTTTCCCACATATTTTCTACAACCACATGAAAAAACAGGTATAAAATAGCTTTTAGGTGCAATGTGATGGCTGAGTTGAAGGTAGCTGGAAATCAGAAATGGGAACATTTTGATAAATGATCTCTCTTTTCAATATTGCTTTCTATTTCTCAGTTGGGTTTTATGATTTTAAGAAGCATTTTAGAGTTTTAGAGGTTAGTTTATAAGCATCCATGAATAACCATAAGACTTATAATAAAAATCATTAAATTTTTATCATTTTAAATATGAATTATAAACATAATTTAAATTTTTAATTGATTTCTGTCTTATACAGTTGGTTAGTTCACAAAATGTCTATTCTTTTTAATAAATGGTGATGAAAATTTATAAGTATTATATGATGGTCATAAGTTTTAGTAACGTAACCTATTGCTTTTATAAAGTGAATCTTTTAATCATGCCATCTACGATGGCTTTCAAAAGTGGTTGTGGCACTTTCTATTCCCACCAGCAGTGTGCTCTTGGTACGTTTTGGGGATACTGTCTAAGTTCTGAGATGCCATGCTGGTGTAGGTCTGCCACTGTGCCCTTTCTGTCTGGAGATGTGCGTCTTAGTCTGGGCGACTTTCTTGAATTGCATCTTTGGTTTCCTCTCCACTGTTTTCTCTGTAATGTCTTTCTGGAACTCCTAATACTTGGACTGAATCTCTATTTCCTCTCTCTCCCATTTTACATTTCTAATGTTTAGAAGGTTTTCTTGACTTCTTCCGACCCCCTTTTTGACATGTTTTGTTCCCACTTGGTTTTCATATTCCAAGCGATGTTTCTTGTTTTATGGATGGGAGAGCTATTCTAAGATAATTATAGTTTTAAAAAAAGATTTCGTCCAGTCTCTCTCTCGTCTTTCCCCTGAATTGTTGCCGTAGGTTTGTCCGGATCTCTCTTGTGTTGGAGGCATTCTGGACACGCCTGTGACCCTTGCACACTCTCCTATCTGAGAGGGGAAGTGTCACCAGCTCTCGGAGCTGGAGGTGTGTGAAAGGGACAGTGTATTTCTCTGTGAGCAGGGAGGGGTGCTAACTTTGGGGAACCCTGACTGTTACCTATTGTATTTGGTTTTAATTACGTCACTGGAGGGGATGCTAACATTTTCCCAGGACCGCTGGCTGCTGGCCTTCTGGGCACAGGGAGGGGAAGAGGCGTCACCATCCCAGAGGCAGCGCCTCACTGCACCGTCCCAGGACAGGTAGGGTCTCTCTGCGCTCAGCTCAGCCAGTGCTCCCCAATCCACAGCCTCTGTGCCTCCATATTTCCCAGGAGGATGGCTGGCTTCCCCGGGGTGGGTGGGAGGGCCTGTCCCCAGCCCTGGCCTCCCTGTGAACGAAGGTGAGCGGCCTCTTCTCCCCGCCCCCCCCCCCCCCCCCCCCCCCCCCGCTGCCTGCGTTTGGGTTGCAGCTCCTTCCTCTGACGAAGTCAGTTTGTGCTTTGCCCTCTGGGCTCAGCTGGGCTGAAACCTCTCTCCCATGATCGCCCCCTTTTCCATGCCCCTTGTCCCCGTGGGTTTGTACCTTAGAATAAAATAGACCTTATCCTTCACGTCTTTTCTGTCACCCCCGTGTCATGGCAGGAGAGAGGGGATAAGTATTCTCTTGGCCATCAACGCGCCGGTGCTGAGTGTTTACTGTGTGACGGGCCTCTTCAAGGTGCTGGTTCAGAGGGAACGAGGTTCGTGCTGACCGGGGCGTCAGATAAAATGGTGGCGACAGGACTGACGCCCCGGTGGTGGTGGTGGGGTCACTGTGACCTTGCAATCTAGTGGGGGTGGGAGGTGGGGCCGGAAGCCAGACCAGAGGGAGTTTAGGAGAGTGGGAGGAGGGAAAGGGGAGACAGTGAGAGGGGACAATTCATTTGAGGCACTTTGCTGAAAAGTGCTTGGTAAAAGAGGGCAAGAGAAAAGTCTTTTTTTTAAATTTACTTATTGATTGAGAGAGAGAGAGAGAAGAGGAAACTTGTTGTTCCACTTATCTATGTATTCATTGGCTGATTCTTATATGTGCCCTGACCAGGGCTCAAACCCACAACCCTGGCACATCAGGATGATGCTCCAACCAACGGAGCCACCAGGCCGGGGCCAGAGGAGCTCTGTTTTTAGTTTGAGATTAGATACATGCAAGTATGACCACATGCCGATAGAATTCCTGCCCTGCTTAGCAGGAATCGCCATATAATCTAAAAACACATCAAGGTCTCCGTTTGGGGTGTGTCTTCACGGATGCAGCATGGCACGGGACGGAGTGCTGTACCGGGAGGACCACCTGCCACGACCCAGGAAACCGGGCCCCAGGCCCTGCCGGTCCTCGCTCACGCCACCTGGGCCTCAGGTCCCTGACCGGCAGCAGGCTGACCTCGCCAGATGCCTGCGCTGGGATGCGGCCTGACTGTGTGGCTTGAAATACAAGGTGGGAAAAGCAGCCACCTGCTAGCCTTTCCCAGGGGAAAGCCAGAGTTTAAAGAGAGCAAAACTGATGTAGAAACAAGAGCTTAAATATTTATAGATTAAACCCAGCAGAGATTTTGACCGGTTTCCAACTACTGAATCCCCCACTCCCGATTTTAAGGTATAAACACTGCAGAAATTTTGCCAAACAGGAAAATATAATGAAAATTAAACTCACCTATTATCCCATCATCTAGAGATAAAAATACACGCATGCCTCCTCAGAGATACTGTGGGTTGGCTCCAGACCACTGCAATAAAGTGAGTATTGCAATAAAGTGAGTACAGCAATAAAGTGAGTATATTGCAATAAAGTGAGTCATAATCTTTTTTAGCTGGTGGAGGGTCTTGCTTTCAATTTGTAAAAAATACAACTTCTGTGAGGCACCATAAACCATAATAAAATGTATGCCTTATTAGTAACAATTGGCATAGTTTTCTACTGTATTTAGTAACATTTGGCATAGTTTTTGACTGTATTTTCTCCTCTCCATGACGGAAAATTTTCTCTATGTTTATATCCTACTTTTTTTCAATGAAAGTTTCATTATAAGTATGTTCCTACATCACCAAATATTATTTACACAGTTCTTACAACTGTTCAATATTCCATTATAGGGATATTAGAGGCCTGGTGCACAAAATTTGTGTGTGTGTGAGGGAGGGTGGGTCCTTAGCCCAGCTGGCACCCCTTGGGGGAATGTCCAACTGCCGGGGGTTGGGCCTAAATTGGCAGTAGGACATCCCTCTCACAATCCTGGACCACTGGCTCCTAATCGCTCACCTGCCTGCCTGCCTGCCTGGTTGCCCCTAACTGCCTCCCCTGCCAGCCTGGTCGCCCCCAACTACTCCCCTGATGGCTTAGTTGCCTCTCACTGCCCCCCTGCCAGCCTAATCACCCCCAACTGCCCCCCCTTCCAGCTTGGTCACCCCCAACTGTCTCTCCCCTGCTGGCCTAGTCACCCCTAACTGTCCCTAACCCCCACTAGCCTGGTCACCTCTTACTGCTCCCCCTGCCAGCCTGGTTGCCCACACAGCCTGCTTGTTCAGTCGTTTGGTTGTCCCTCACTAGCCCCCCTGCTGGCCTGGTCATAGGCAGCCATCTTGTGAGGGTGTGAGGGTAAATTTGCATATTACCTCTTTATTACATAGGATACTACTGTGCTACCATAAATACACTGATAAAAGAAGTGCTGCCATGTTCAACTTTCCACATAAGTCTTTGCATCTCTTATTCTCTCCTTGGCATAAATGACCACTTGTAGAATTATTCACTGGTCCAATGGGTATGTGAACATTTTGAAGGCTCTTACACATGTTACCAAATGTGCATCTTGACACACCAGACCAGCCTCTCTTGCCTTCCACAGAAGTCCTAACAGTTTACTTGCCCCTCTTCATTCTGATTGGCGATCGCATCACTATTACTAACCCTGCCAACTTTCTATAGTTTCTTTTTAAAAATGTCTCTTTTTACTATGTTTAGGCGAAAGTTTATTATTTGTTGAAACAACACTGTAGGGGGTGTAGCTGAGATTGGGGTACATTTTTGCATGCCTGCATGTACTGGGCACTGTGCCACATGCTCTCTCGTTTACTGCTTGTGAATGCCACACCTTTGAATGTGGGTGGCAACCTTCTCTTGACCAATCCCAGGAGGCTGTGTTAAGGGACACACGGCTGGTCTGCTCTATGGCCAGGATGGGTACCCAGATTGCTCAACTCAAATACAATCTCCTTACCACCTATTTGACTACATCACCTGCCTCCAATGGCCTAGAATATTCTTTCTAAGAGACTCTAAAATATTTGTTCAGAGACTCCTGTGGTAGTATTTGCAGCTTACCAGTATTTTAAAATTCCTGAGTAGGATAAAAAAATATTAAACTCTATAAAGTCAATCAATAATCACTTGGACATTCCGCGTCACCAGAAGACATCTTGGCCTCTTGCTCCCTGCTTAGTCTGAAACAGGCGGCTCAACCAAAGGGGCGAACAGCAGGGGTAGGCAGGGGCCAACGTGCTGTCCTCTTTTTGCCCGGACGGACGGGCTGCCAGGGCTGTGAAGGGCTGAGATGGCCCACAGAACGGGGGCCGCAGCCACGTGCAGACCGCAGGCGGCGCTGAGGGGCGTGCACCTGGGCCGGGCTCGGTGCCTGTGCCCTGTGCCCTGTCCCGCGCTCTGGGAAACCGGCTCTTGGATCTGCACACACAAAGCCAGGCACTCCCGCGATTCCAGGGCAGTCTCTTCTGTCCTGAAGCAAAATTTAAACTGGGCGCTTAAACCTTAACCTCGGCTCCTGGTCTTCGGAGGCACGGACACACTCACAGGGCAGCAAGGGCGACCTGAAGCTCTTCTGTTTTCACTGTATTTCAGAACGTCCCGGCCACCTTCTGAGCTCGGGGGGCATTCGAGAGCCTGTCCTAGGCCGCACCGGGGTGTGTGTGTGTGTGTGGTGTGTGTGTGTGTGTGTGAGGTGTGTGTGTGAGGTGTGTGGTGTGTGTGTGTGAGGTGTGTGGTGTGTGTGTGTGAGGTGTGTGTGTGAGGTGTGTGGTGTGTGTGTGTGAGGTGTGTGTGTGTGTGTGTGTGTGTGAGGAAGGCAGGGCGGACCGGGCAGCCTGCACACCACCGGCCGGGGCCGTGCCGGCCGCCGCACTCCCTGGGTCAGGGCCCCGTCACCGTCCCCGTCAGGGAGAAGTCGCGGCTGTGAGAACGCGGGGCCTGACCGCACCGGGACCCCGTACCCTCACACAGGGGAGACCCTGCCTGTGGCGGAGGCACCACTGCCGGCCTCCCTCACCGCGGAGGGAAGCTCCGGGCCTCCGCGGGGGCGTCTCTGAAACGGAGCTTTGGCTCCCGCCGGTCCGTCCCATCCCGCTCCCGCCGACACTCACTCTTTCCCGGGCCTCCGGCTGAGGCGCAGGCCGCGCCGCACGCGGCGGGAGAGCGCCGGGGAGAGGAGCGAGGGCGGAACCCCGCGGGCACCCCACCCGGCAGCGGAGCCCCGGCGACCCCGGGGCCCGGGAGCGCGAGGCCCGTGCGGCCCGCCCGCCGGTTCAGCCCCGCGCGACGCCAGCCCCGGCGCGCGCGCGGGAAACTCGCTGGGACGTGGGCGGGGCCGAGGCCGGGGGCGGGGCGAGCGCGGTCGGGGGCGGGGCTAGCTGGGGCGGGGCTCGTAGGGGCGTGGGCGGGGCGCGCTGGGCGTGGGCGGGGCCGAGGCCGGGTCCACGTCCCGGGCTCGGGGCCGGGGCCAGGGCCGCCGGGCCGGGGCTCGGGTCCGCTCAGCCTCCGACCCCGGCCCGCGCTGCCCCCGGCCCCGGGACGTGTGGGCATGGATTCTGGCACCACAGTTATCGTTTTCCTCCCCAGAAGGAAACGGAGGGCTCCAGCCCCGAGTTTGACAAAACACTCACTCTGCCGGCTTTACGGAGCGTTCACAGCACGGAATTAACAGCAGTGGCTGTGAGTTTTCCACACAAGTAACTGCAGTCGTCACCAGTCCGCTTTGCAGGCGCAGAAACGGAAGCGTGGGGAGGTCGGGATTTAGCCAGGTCACACAACTCGTGAGCGACAATCCGCCGGGCCCAGGTCTCCTCCTAAGCAGCTCTTGAGCCCGCCCTGCCTCAGGCCCGTCACCTCCCGCCCAGGACTACTCCAGCCCCCCAACTGCTCTGGTCTCCGGGGACCGTTCTGTTCTCCTCCCATCTGTCCTCCTCATTGTGGGAAGGTGTACCCCTGGGGACCATGGGTGGTGGACTTAGGGAGGGTTCGCTTTGTTATGGTTTGACATTCTGCATATATCATCAACTTTTCGGGGGGCGCTTAATGTTTAATAACAAGGTTTTAAAAGGAAAACCTTGAGCTTCTGAGCTGGATTCTAACCCTTTCCCTAACCACCGTGGAGTTGCAGCCCCAACCCCCTGCCTGTGACTCTCAGGACCGGCAAAGCCTCTGCCGGGAGCAGAGAGGGAACGCGCTCAGAAAGACGCAGAGGAACCTGGCTGCGAGGGGAAGTCAGCCAGAGGAGGGAGACGCAACCCCGGGGCCAGAGATCGGGGTGAATCGGGACTGAGAGCGTGGGCGGAAAAATTAGCAGAACGGGGAGCTCAGAATAGAAGATAGAAAAGAAAGTGCCAGCTAGAGAAAATATTGCGAAAGGGGGGAGTGGGGGCAATGACTGGGGATCGGTTTAGAAAAATAGCAATTAAGCCCGGCTAAAAATAAAGTCCAATTTAGAGACAAAGCCAGATCACAAGGAGAAACATAAGACTCGCCAGAAAGGCAATGCTTTGCAAAGCAAACGCTCAAGAAAATGGGGCTAATGACAGGCCTTCTCGGGGTGTTTTGCGGAAGAAACGAGATGACAGACCAGCGCGGGGCGCGCGGCGCTGGGCGGACGGCCGGGCGGCGGGAGCGGGAGCGGCGGACCCGGAGGCCGGGCGCGCGGGAAGGCGGGCCACGTGTCCCCAAAGTTAGAGGAGCGAGTGTCCCAGCCGGTCCCTGGGCGAAGGAGCGGCGTCGCTGTGCGATGGAGCCCATGGGGTTCCCGCTGAATCGCCCCGGAGCCCCAGGGCCCAGGGCAGAAGGCAGTGCGCCCGGGAGAGGGCGCCCGCCCGCCAAGGCTCCGCTCATTGCTCTTGGGGGAACCGCGGCTCGGACCCTGGCCACGCCCCACCGGCATCTGCGGGTGTGCCCAGCGCCCCCAAAGCCCCCGGGCGGGCGCGCTAGGGCCCCGGGTCCCGGCGGGGGCGGGGAAGCGAAGGCCACGGGCCGCACCGGGTTTTGGAGAGCCGCGAGGCCTCCGCATTCCGGTCTGGGAAGCTGGGGGTGACGCGCCTTGGGGGTTCCTGCAGCACCCTCCCCAGGGGGTGCAGTCACCCTAAAATAACGAAAACAGAGGCGGGCACACGGGAACAAGTCAGGCATCGCCAGACGTGAGGCCGGTCGCCAGGTGCGCGCCGCGCCGGGTCCGGGGCGGCGGGAAGGGGGCGCCCGGGGCGGGCGGACGCCGGAGCCGGGGCCGGGCGGGCGGGGCCGGGGCGGCGTCTCCGCGATCCCGGGGCGGCGCGGGGGCGCGGGGCGCGCGAACCTCTGGGGCCGGGTTCCTAAGTACCGGGGTGGTGGTGGAGGAAGAGGGGGGCTCTTTCTGGGGGAGCATCTCCATCCCGGGCGGGGCCCGCCCTGGCCCCCCTGGCCCCCCTGGCCCCCCTGGCACCCTGGGCGGGACTGCGAGGCCCCTGCGGGGGGGGGCGGGCAGGGCACCCGGAGCGCGCCACGCGGCGCCTGGAGGGGAGGGCGGCTGGGCGGCGCGGGGCCGGCTCCTCCTCTGCTCGGCCTCCTCCTCCTCTCCTCCTCCTCCTCCTCCTCCTCCTCCTCCTCCTCCTCCTCCTCCCCCTCCTCTCCTCCTCCTCCTCCTTCCCCCCCCCTCCTCCTCCTCCTCCTCCTCCTCTCCTCCTCCCCCCCCTCCCTCCCCCCCCTCCTCCGCCTCCTCCTCCTCCTCCTCGCCGTCCTCTCGCTCAGCTGCCCGCGGCCGGCCGCTCCCCGTCCTCGCCGGCCGCGGAGATGTTCAACCGCGCGGTGAGCCGGCTGAGCAGGAAGCGGCCGCCGTCAGGTAAGCGGCGCCCGGGCGCGGGCTGGGGGGTCGGGGCGCCCCGGGGCCGCGCGGAGCCGCCGAGCATCCTTCCCTCCCGCGGCGCCGGGGCGCGGCTGGGCGCTCCGGCCGCCCCTTCTCCGCCGCCCGCGCCCCTTCTCCGCCGCCCGCGCCCCTTCTTCTCCCGCGGCTCCGGCGGCTCCCGCGGCTCCGGCGGCTCCGGCGGCGGCGGGAGCGCAGAGCCCGAGGCTCCAGGAGGAAGTTTGGCGGAAAGGAGGAACCGGAGCGTCTTCTTTTTAGCGATCGGGGGGAACGGAGAGGCGGGACGCCCCAAACTTTGCATCCGCGTGGGCTCCGGCTTCCGAAAGCAGAACGCGGCCGGTCCCCGGGCTCCCGAGCTGCCCGTCCGCGCGGGGGGCGCCGCTGGGCGCCGGGGGCGGCGGGACCGGGCCTCGGGCATTGGGCGTCGGACGGGGCGGCCGGGCCGGGCCGGGGCGCCGTCAGCCCCGAACCGCCGCGGGGAGCGTGGATATGGGGGTGGCGAGAGCACCCCGCTGCCGTTTGCGCAGGGAAGCGCGGACATTGGGTACAAAGGGTCCGCTCTGGACCAGCCTGAGCTACCATTTGGGGCAACCTGACAGGACAAAAAACCCCAACCAACCAGCCAACCACCCACCCACCGTGAAGATGAAACCATGCCCTCGATTCCACCCTTTTGGTTCACAACAATAGCCACGCCCCTTTGCGTGCTCCAGGTGTGTCCAGGCCTGTGTCCACCCTGCTCTGTGTGCTGTCCGCACCTCTAGGAGCACCGGTGAGGTGAGACACCCACGGTGCCGGCCACTCCACAGCCCGGGAGCTGAGGCCGGAGCGGGAGGTAACGTGCCCCAGACCACAGGCAGCCGGGGATGAGAACCCAGGTTCGCCTGGCTCAGGAGTTTATAGATGTTTCTGCTGCCTCCCACTTCAAGGATAACTTGAGTCTGCATGGTCCCCCGCCCTCTTTCCACCTCCTATCACTTTGTGGGGGCCATTGTGGTTAGAGGAGGCCTGGATCCGGCCTGGCTGGGTCCTGAACCCTATCTCTACTACCGAGGAGCTGGGGGACCTCTCTGTCTGTGCAGATGAGGATCTACAAAATGGAATAATCATAGCTACCTTTAAAAAAACAACAACAACAAACATCTGTTTTTAAAAACATTGACATCAGAGAGGGAGAGGGAGAGAAACATCCATGATGAGAGCACCATTGACCGCTGCCTCCTGCTTGCCTCTAGCTGGGGCTGGAGCCTGCCACCCAGGCCTGGGCCTTGACCAGGAATCCAGCCGTGACCTCTTGGTTCATAGGTCGTCGCTCAACCACCGAGCGAAACCAGCCGGGGATTTCCCCTTTGTGAGCACTTCATGGGAGCCGATTTCCCCTCCGTCTGGCTATGCAGATCGTTGCATTTAATATTCAGGACAACCCTCACGGAGTAGAACGCCACGGGGTTACTGTAAGGCGCGTGTGTGAGTGTCAGTGGTCATGGAAGCATGGCCATGGGGACCGCGGGCTGAAGCGGTTCCTCGTGTGTGTCCCGTTCAGCCATCCCTCCTGCGGGACGGTCACAGACGGTGCAGCCGCCGCCGGAGCCTGCGCCCCGGAGTCAAACTCCTGGCTCCCACCCTGATGGTCATTTTGTGCCCCATGGGACAACTGCTGCATTGCTGGCAAGTTGGGGAGCTAGCTGCCAGTCCATACGTCGCTTGAAGTGGGCTATTGTTGGATATTTATATCATGGAAGTGGGCAAATGCTAACAATCCGGCCTCCCCGCCTCCACCCCCTGGGAGAGCTGGTTTGCCAATACACCTCTGCATCCATCTCCCCCTCTGTAAAGTGGGCTTCGTAGAGTTGTGGGATCAAATGCACCAACACGTATGAAGCCCTTAGGGCAATGCCTGGCGCATAATAAGTACTCGAGTGTGATTGGCTGTGCCCCCCCCCCTCTTACCACAGAGCTGCTGCGAACATTCCTGCTCAGGTGACTGGTTGCTTTGGATCATTTAAAAAAATATATATATTTTATTGATTTTACACAGAGAGGAATTGAGAGGGATAGAGAGTTAGAAACGTCGATGAGAGAGATACATCAACCAGCTGCCTCTTGCACACTCCCCACCGGGGATGTGCCCGCAACCAAGGTACGTGCCCTTGACCGGAATCGAACCCGGGACCTTTCAGCCCACTGAGCCAAACCGGTCTCGGCTCATTTTGGGTTTGAAGTCTTCCAAACAGAATGACGGAGTGACGGCCCAGACAGGTTTTAGGGTCCCGGTGCATGTGGGCAGGCTGCACCCCAGAGGGACTGGGGGCAGTTTCAGGGACACCGGTGGAATGCACCTCTTTCAGGACAAGGCATTGGGAGCCGGAGAGAATGTGGTTAGGCCGCTGGTAGAGAGATCGGGAGCTGAAAGATCACGATTTGGAATTGGCGGCCTGGCGTCCAAGGGCTGGATTTCCTTACGATGTTTAGGTTTAAAGTCTGTCCCCCCCTCCGCCCCCCATGGGAGAGGACAAGTCAGGTCCTGCCAGTCGGGTCTCACCCGGCAAAGGAAGGAGCCAGTGAGAAAGGGGGGGCGTGTGGGCCCCGAGGCAAAGGTACTGTGAAGCTAGCCATGCGATCCACGGGGCCCTGTATTGATTTTGTGTGTGTGGTTCTTTATTTTATTTTTAAAAAATATATATTTTATTGATTTTTTTACAGAGAGGAAGGGAGAGGGATAGAGAGCTAGAAACATCGATGAGAGAGAAACATCGACTAGCTGCCTCCTGCACACCCCCCACCGGGGATGTGCCCACAACCAATGCACATGCCCTTTGACCGGAATCGAACCTGGGACCCTTCAGTCCGAAGGCCGATGCTCTATCCACTGAGCCAAACCGGTCTCGGCGTGTGTCTGGTTCTTTAAAAAAATTAAAAAAAATATATATTTTTTTATTGCTTTCAGAGAGGAAGGGAGAGGGAGCAAGAGATAGAAACATCCATGATGAGAGAGAATCATGGATCAGCTGCCTCCTGCGTGCCCCACACTAGGGGTGGAGCCTGCAACCCGGGCCTGTGCCCTTGACAGGCATCGAACCCAGGACCCTTCAGTCTGCAGGCCGATGCTCTATCCACTGACCCAAACCAGCGAGGTCTGAATTATTTTTCTTAAAGTGGCCCCACAAAAACGGGGCCCACCCCACAGGCCCCTGGTTTGGACCTGGCTGCAGCCCCTCTCCCAGCGCCTTTCACTCGATCTTTCCTGCTTTTCAACAGCCTCTTAAGGAGACACTGTCTCTGAGCTGGGGGTTCGGCGGTCCCGGCCCTAATCCTGAGGTTTCAGGTGGGATTCCCTTGTTCTGCTTCCGGAGGTTTCTCAGAGTGTGCTCAGCAGCCTCATTGGGGCGGGGGGGGGGGGGGGAGCTCTCCCCAGACCTTCGTTCAGCCCTGGGGACCGAGGCCGGAGGGAGAGCGGCCCCATGCCCACAGCCCCAGGTGCTCTCATGTCCCGGAAAGTGTGAAGACCCCCCCCCAAGGATTCTGTCCCCCCAGTTCCCCCCAAAGGATTCTGCCCCCATGGCAACTGCGATGCTGCTTAGTTGGAAAGCAAAGCCCAGGCCCAAGCCACAGCCCTGTGACCTGACCACGTCTGGGGGACAGGGGGGATCCCCGTGGGGGCGGGGGGATCCCCGTCGGCCAGCCAGGCCTCTCAGCCCTGCCCCGGTCCTGCCATGCATTATCCCATTACACTTTTGGGTCCAAGTTCAGATTTATTGCTGGGCTTAAGTTTTTATTTAAAGACGACAGTTGACATAGCAATTTTAATGCCTTTGTTTTAACAACCCGGCAGCAGAGCAGTCTTGGCGCCTGGGACACTCCGCCTGCAGAACGGCCTGGCCCTGGTCTTGGGGTTCGTGGAGGCCCTGGTCTTGGGGTCAGGGAGGCCCTGGTCTTGGGGTTCGTGGAGGCCCTGGTCTTGGGGTCAGGGAGGCCCTGGTCTTGGGGTTCATGGAGGCCCTGGTCTTGGGGTTCAGGGAGGCCCTGGCCCTGGTCTTGGGGCTCATGGAGGCCCTGGTCTTGGGGCTCATGGAGGCCCTGGTCTTGGGGTTCATGGAGGCCCTGGTCTTAGGGTTCATGGAGGCCCTGGTCTTGGGGTTCACGAAGGCCCTGGTCTTAGGGTTCAAGGAGGCCCTGGTCTTGGGGTTCATGGAGGCCCTGGCCCTGGTTGGTCTTGGGGTGCAGTGAGTGTGGGGCAGGGGCACCCAGAGGCCGGGCTGGGCTGGGCGTTGTTTGACTCGGGCGTGGTCAGGCGCAGCCATCGGAGCCCGGGGGGCCTGTAGCCGGGGGCGGAGGAGCTGCATTTATTTCACTGACTTTGTGCTGAGTGCCGTGTCCCTTCCTCTCCGCCGGGAGGAACTCTGGGAGCCTAGACAGGTGCCCATTTTCTGGGTGAACCAGTCACTTCCCTCCTGCGGCTGAGTGGTCCCCGTCCCCTCCCCCCGGGGCTCTGGGAGGCTGCTGTTTAAATTACACTAAATTTACTCTCCCCGCTTCCCCTGCTTCCCCCAGATAGCGCTCCCCACACTGCCCGGGGCGCGGGGCCCAGGCGGGGACAGCGGCTCGTCGATAAGCACTGTCAGGAGGCGCAGGGACGGAACAGCCCCTTGCAGACTTCCGGGGGCAAAGTGCCCTTCCGAGCGAGCTCCCGTCTCTGCAGGGCCCTGCGTGGGGGTCAGATTTTCTCCCTCCTCTTCGGGGTGCTCAGGGACCCCGACTCCGGCCTGTCCCGTTCTGTCCCCCTCCCAGCTTTGCCCCTGGGTGGCTACATTCCCCACCCCGTGCCTTGGCTCCTTCGGGCGTCCCCTGTCTGGCAAACCTGCTCTTCCCGGCCTCCTCTCCCCCCGGACACAGCCCGCCCATGGCACCTTTCCCGGGGCAGCGACTTGTCCGGAGCTGCCCGCTTCCAAAGGGACAGAGCAGAGAGCTCCGATCTCTGCCCCAAGCCCAGAGCTGCCTCACACAGTGTCTATTTGGTCATCTCGTTAAAATAGATTTAGCCCGGCTGGTGTGGCTCAGTGGTTGAGCGCGGACCTATGAACCAGGAGGTCACACTTTGATTCTTGGTCAGGGCACATGCCCGGGTTGCGGGCTGGATCCCCAGTAGGGGGCGTGCAGGAGGCAGCCGGTCCATGCTTCCCATCATTGATGTTTCTATGCTTCTCTCCCTCTCCCTTCCCCACCGAAATCAGTAAGTATATTAAAAAATAGATATGTATTGCCGAAACCGGTTTGGCTCAGTGGATAGAGCGTCGGCCTGTGGACTGAAGGGTCCTGGGTTCGATTCCGGTCAAGGGCATGTACCTTGGCTGCGGGCACATTCCCGGTAGGGGGTGTGCAAGAGGCAGCTGGTCGATGTTCCTCTCTCATTGACGTTTCTAGCTCTCTGTCCCTCTTCCTTCCTCTCTGTAAAAATCAATAAAATATATAAAAAAATAGATATGTAGTTAGAGAATGAATATGGAGATGACTTTTTCCTTTCCTGCCTCCCTGCCCTCCTTCCTTCCTTTTTTTTTTTTTTTAAACTTTCTTCCTTTCTCCAGATGGGATGTTAAAAGCAATGCCATCATCAGCCACCTTTGTCATTCCACAAAGGCCAGGATGCCTTGACTCCCCAGGCAGTAGGGAAGATATAGTCTCAGGTGGAGAACCATGTGCTGCACCAGACCTCCCGCGAGGGGAAGGCCGGTGGAGGGAGAGGAAGACCAGCCCCCCGTCCTCCTCCTGTAGCCCCGGCACTTTGCACCACGCGCACAACTGTAACCGTCCGCTAACAACAGGAGAAACCCCATCCAAACCCCAGGCTGTCTTTCCTCTGTCCACACAGCTCCCTTGGTTTTTCTTTCCTTTGGGTAGTCTTTCCACTGATGTTTAGAGAGAGGGAAAAGGGGAGGGGGAGGAGAGAGAAACGGCCATAATGAGAGAGACATATCGGTTAGTTGCCTCCTGCACGATCCCTGACCAGGGCCGGGGATGGAACCCGGATCCGGAATCGAACCCCCGACCCATCGTGAGACCCCCTGAGCCAAACCAGCCAGGGCTCACTTGGTTCTTCTTCTCCTCATTCCTCGCGGGCCAGTGAATGAAGCTTCGTGCCCGCCCGTGGCCTGCAGGCAGATGGCCGCTGGGGAACTCCTGGCCTCAACCCCTCAGTTAAATTTAAGTTCCCTTTTCACATCCCTCACCGCCCCTTCCTTCCCAGGCTCTCCAGCCAGGCTGCCTCGGGTTGAACCCAAACTCGTCTGCTTCCTGGCCTGCGCCTCTGGAGCAAGTTATTTCACTCCTTCGTGCCTCAGTTTCCTCATCTGTAAAGTGGACCAACAGTGCACCTCCAAGGGTTGCTGGGATCCAGCAAGTGCTCAGGGAAGTGCCAGCTAATTTCACAACCGCCATTCTCCTCTCTGCTTGCCCCCAAAGGGCAGGGAGACACGGCTCTTACTCTCTCAACAAGTGCGCAGTGGAGGGAAAGTCACTCATGTGCCTCGAGGTGGGGGGCAAGGGAGAGTGAGGGACACAGAGCGGGAGAGCGAGGGCCCCTTTAGGGACACACAGGGGGTTCCGGTGGGAGCACAGGGGGGCTTCTGGAAAGTGAAAACCGTCATAACGGGGTCTTCGCTTTCACCCCCAGGACGGGGCTCCTGGGGGCAGGTGTATTTTTCCTGGGCCTTTGCCTGCAGAGCGAGGATTCCAGGGAGGCTACCAGCAACAGCTCGGCCGCCCTGTTTCCTTCCCTCTGGTAGAAACTGAAAACCAGTGGCCATCTGGTGTTTAGTCCACTCAAAAGAGGATGTTGAGGTTTGTTTTTCCTTCGGACCCAAGGGTGCTTGGGAGGCCTGCAGCCCCCGGCCTGTCTCACACGCCGCGTCTCTGAGAAGGCAGAGGGTTTGGGGCTCCCCGGCGGACCCCAGAGCATGGAACGTAAGCGCGGCCCCGCCCTCCGCGGCAGGTGTCCTCGGTTCACCCGCCCCCGGGCGCTGGCAGGGCGGAGAGGGGCCGGGGCCGCGTGGGGCGCAGGCAGGTGCCCAGGTGGCTTTTGGAGGTGCAGCCTGAGCTCCAGGCTTTCTCGGGGGGGCCTCAGGCCACCTGGGAAACGGCCCCGATGCCGCTTCGGAGCCGAGCCAACCCCCTCCCCTGCAGGCTGCCCGCCCCGCTCTCGGACGCTGGCTATTATTATGATTACTTGCACACTTTTTTTAAAAAAAAATTGTTATTCTTTTCGGCTAATTGCCGTTCACGCAGACCTCCCCGCCCAGGGAGTTGCGTGCCTGATGGGTAATTATTCTCAGAAGCTGGAGACCGGGGCTGACAAACGCCTAAGCGATGTTTAGGAGATAGAGTGTTTCCATGACCCACTTTCTCCGGAGCTCGCAGCAGGTCACGGGTCCTAACGAGCGCACTCGCTGCTTCTGAGTCGGGGTCGGGGGTGACTTTTTGAAAAAAAAAATGTAGCATGTTTGATGTGGTGCAGGTGATCTGGGGTGGAAATACGTGTTGTGGGGTGTGTACTTTCCTTGAGTGTCTTAAAGGAGTATGGTGCATGCGCACGTGTGTGTGTGTGTGTGTGTGTGTGTGTGTTGTGGGTTGTACTTTAGAATTTAGGGTTAACACTCCTGTCTCTTCCTGGGCTCAAATGTATCACATACGGTGGGTCCTGGGGGTAATTGGGACATATCCTTTGAGGTTGTACGTTGACTCTGCTGTTGAAGGCGCTGGATTTTGAGATTTTCCCTAAAATGTCATGTGACTTGGGGAAACTGTCAGGGCTAGCGGCAGGAATTCCTACAGCAGGCACTCAGCTCCGATGCGCGTTACGGATGCCTCTGGAATATGGGCTTCCAGGGAGGTGGCGTGTGGAGACGGTCTCTGGCAGCGGTGACATCATGGCAGCTGTGAATAATGCGTGGCACCACATGCGGCCGGCCCCGGCCCCGGCCACCTGCACCGGAGGCTGCGCCGCCGTCTGTGACACCGTGGCTTTTCCCGAAGCCAGGAGCCGCGCAGAGCAGCACACACGCAGGCGGAAAGTGCACGCACACGTGTTTGCACGTTGGATGGCTCTGGCACAGTCTGAGGGGAGTTTCGGTCTGCGCGGAATTGGATTTCTTACCCAGTTTTCTTTCTTTTCTTTTCTTCCTTTAAAAATATATTTTATTGATTTTTTTTACAGAGAGGAAGGGAGAGGAATAGAGAGTCAGACACATTGATCAGCTGCCTCCTGCACACTCCCCTCTGGGGATGTGCCTGCAACCAAGTTCATGCCCTTGACTGGAATCGAACCCGGGGATCTTTCAGTCCGCAGGCCGACGCTCTACCCACTGAGCCAAACCAGTCAGGGCAGAACTCATGCTTTTTTGTTAGTTATAAAAAATGTTTTACAATTGAACTAAAGAACAACAAAAAGCAAACAAGAGCTGGATAACCTTGAAACAGATGCTGTCACCAACAACTCCTTCCTCGCTTGAGATTCTTGAAAAAAACAGATGTAACCTCTCTCCCCACCATGCATTGCAAGCCTGCCTTCTTGTGGAATCCATCGCCACGGACACTCCAGTCAACGAAGAAGGGGAGAGGCGTCCGGGGCCGCTGTGGCTCCAAGCTCCCCCCACAGTTGGGGAGCCGGGTTTTGCTTTATCCTTACGTCCAGAGAGTGAACCAGCGTGCTATGGAGAAGGCTATTTCCATCTCCTGTGCGTTACTGGGCTGATGGTAACATGTGGAGGGAACTGAGATTGCTTAAGGGAACCTGTATTTACCTACACCCGAAAGCAGCCAGCGTCTGCTGGGCGGGGGACGGACCTGAGTAACGGGAGTGCTGAGTTAGGGGGCGGCGGTCCCCAGGGCAGCACCCCGGGGAGGGGCCCTCCGCGCACTCTCCTCCGAGGTCAGGGATAATGGCTCGGGAAAGAGAGACGCTGTTAAGGAAATGGAGTTTGCAAATGCTGATCTGTCCTCGGACCGATCGATCTGTATTAATACCAATCGAGGAGGACTGTAGGAAAGAAGGCGTAACCGAGAGCCCGAGTGCAATCGAAAGGCAGCCGGGCTCCATCCGGCCGCTCCTTGGCTGGGTCACCTCGCCCAGGGCGTGCCCTTTGCACCCGGCATTCCCCGGGCTCCATAACGTAAGGCGGCTGGCTCCCGTCGGTGGGTTTTGAATCGTAAAGCCTTGGGTTTGAGGGAAAGCTGTAGCGGAAACCTGACGTGCAAAAGGGCCAGCGTGTGAATGAAGGGTGAGCGAGGGGCGGCCGAGGCTGTCCATCTACGGTGTGCATTTGCACGGTAGCACGTCAGGGGAGGCCCAAATGGTGGTTCGGTTTGTGATGGGAAAGGATGCCAAGGGTTTGGGGATCCCTGGAGGCCAAGGGTGAAAAGGTAGGGCCCAGCCGGGGGTTCTGCCACAGCGAGAGGCACGAGGGTGTCCCTGGACCCGTGATCTTGTGTCTCTATGTTTACTGAAGAGGGGCTCTGTCGGGGAGTGGGGGATGGGGTCGGCTGACCAGCCGCGCCCTCGGGGTCAAGAACAGGAGCGTGCCTCAGGGAGATGCCTGGCAGAGCGAGCGCGGCTGCAGGCGTGTCTGCTCCTAACGATCTTTTAGTTGGATTTGCACTTGGCCGGGAGAAGCCCAGGGTTCCTCGCCTGCCACTCCCGCTCGCATCCGCAGAGGGCGCGGGAGGCGAGGGCGGCGGCCGAGAGCCTCAGGCTCACTTCCAGGAGGCGGCAGGTCCGTTTGCGACGTGCTCCGGCGAGTCCGCTTCTCCGAGAAGGGAAAGGATTTGTCGCAAATCATTCCCTCCCGAGCTCCGTCGCCCGTGCGCATCGAAACACAGCCTTCCGCCTCAACCTGTTTGGCTCCGTGGATAGAGCGTCGGCCTGCAGACTGAAGGGTCCCAGGTTCGATTCCGGTCAAGGGCATGTACCTTGGTTGCGGGCACATCCCCAGTGGGGGGTGTGCAGGAGGCGGCTGATCGATGACTCTCTCTCATCAATGTTTCTAACTCTATCCTTCTCCCTTCCTTTCTGAAAAATCAATAAAACATATTTTAAAAAAGAAAGAAAGGAAGGAAGGAAGGAAGAAAGAAAGAAAGATACACAGCCTTCTGTGGGGGTCCTGGCTTCCGCCTAATTTAACCCAAGTCAGCTCGAGGCGGTCTCAAATCCAGGCAGTTTCCCCGCTGCCGGGAGACAGAGTCCCCCCCCCCCAATAGAACGAGAGGTCACAGAAGCTGAGTGACTATGAGTCCAATGTGCTCTGATACAACCTTCCTCCCAAACACCCTCTTTACCACAGTAACATCTAGAAGGCTTTTTCATGTGTCCTTTCCAAGTCATCTGCTTGGCTGATTTAGTCTTTGTTTTTCAATCACAGTTTACCTGCACCATCATTCTGTGTCAGTTTCAGGTGTACAGCACAGTGGTTAGACCAGTGGTCGGCAAACTCATCAGTCCACAGAGCCAAATATTAACAGTAATTGAAATTTCTTTTGAGAGCCACATTTTTAAAACTATATAGGTAGGTACATTGTTATTAACTTCATTAGGGTACTAAAGGGGCCAAAGAGCCGGGTTCCCCCTCGTATGGCTGATTTCTTTCTTTTTTTTTTGTTTGTTTAATATATTTTATTGATTTTTTTACAGAGAGGAAGAGAGAGAGATAGAGAGTTAGAAACATCCACGAGAGAGAATCATCAACCAGCTGTCTCTTGCACATCCCCTACTGGGGATGTGCCCGCAACCAAGGTACATGCCCTTGGCTAAAATCAAACCTGGGACCCTTCAGTCCGCAGGCCGACGCTCTATCCACTGAGCCAAACCGGTTTTGGCTTGGCTGATTTCTTCATGAAAAGCTTATTTCCTCCTAGATTCAGACGTTTGCTTATAGAAACATGTCTGTGCTTTGAAAGAAGAAGAAAAAGGCAATGGAGAAAAAAGTATCGGCTACAGAAATAGTCCACGGGATGCAGCCTTTTAGGGAAGGGGAGAGAGGAACTAGCATTGCTGGAGTCCACAGTGCGCGTCCAGGTGCCGATGACGCTTCCTCTTTCAGTCCGAGGGGAGCCGGAGCTGCCGGGGGCCGCCTGTGTCCCACGGTCACCCGGTTTGAAGGGGCCACAGTGCGTGTGAAAGCTGGGCTCTGCCCAAGCACATTCCACGGCTTCCCTCACTCCCGGAAGGCCGGTCCTGTAGACTGAGGCGTGTTTGTGGTGCCGCTTCCTCCTGCAGGCGAGCAGCTAACGCATGCCAGCTGGAGCCCCCCTGGGCCCGGTCCCTCAGCCAAGGGGCTTTTGAGGCGTCTGGAGTAAGCGAGGGCAGCAGCTGGGCGGGTACAAAGAGCCATTCAATCCTTCGATGATCCGCGCGCGTCGTTAATAGCGCCATGCCGAGCCGTGCTGGAGCCCGGGGGAAAAGGAAAAATCAATAACAACCATCCCGCCTTTATCGTCAGTGTTGGTATTTTGCTCGTTACGGAGTGTTTTGCATTCATTTTTGATTTTTTTCAAAGTACCGCGTGAAAATATCACTTATCTCGATGCCCGCGTGTGTTGGCAGCTCCTTGGCATTTTGCACCTGTGGCCTGGGCCTCCTTTGCCCAGCCTGGTCCCGGCCCTGGCACATGCTTTTATCTGTGTGCCGGGCAACGCGCTACGGGCTGGAGACACAAGATGAAGATGCACAGGAGTTTTCAGACCAGAAAGAGTCAGTCCCGGCTCAACGTGACAATTATAAGACAGAAAGTGTAATGGGGAAGGAGTCTGTGGGGCCCAGGGGCCTGGGAGGGTGAGGCTTGCGGCTGCCTACACTTAGCCACGGTGGACGCAGGGGTGGGGGAAGGCTGGACGGGGGGTGTCGGGAAAGGACGAGTCTCCTCATCGCTTGGAGCCTCAGTTTCCCTCATCTGTACAGTGGAGGGGACGGTAGCACCTACTCCATGAGGTTGTCTATTGTCAGGGGTGGAGTGAGCTCACTGGGCTAAGTGCCTTGAGTAGATTCTGGCACCTAACGTAGTGTCTGTTGGCCACAATGGTGATCAGATGCAGATGTTTCTGAACGATAGTATCCATGGGTCGCCCACACAGTGTAAACTTTGCGTTGCAGACATCCACGACAGCGATGGGAGTTCCAGCAGCAGCCACCAGAACCCCAAGAGCACAGCCAAGTGGGCGGCCTCTCTGGAGAATCTGCTCGAAGACCCGGAAGGCGTGAAAAGATTTCGGGTTTGCCTTTTTTTTTTTTCATTGAGCTTTAGATGGGGTGTGTGGGGAGGCACAGGCCAGCTTTTATTTATTTTAAAGTATAAAGGCAGTGTTTATTAAAATACATTTCATTTTCAAAACTGAGCTATCAGCTTTTAAAGTATGTGTACATTTTTGCTATATATATATATATATATATATGTAATTGTTTTTACCATCCTTTGTTTATTTTGGCCAATTCATAGCTTGCTGCTTGCTCTGTTCTCTTCAGCAGCAGCACCTGCTGTGCTGTACACGTTGAGAGGAAGGAAGCTGGAAACAAGCTCATTTACTCAGATTACCAAGCCACCCAGGGCAGTTTTTAACACCGTCCCAACTCAAGAATAAGCTCTTCTCACCTGTCAATGCCAAGACGGAAAGTCATGGGTGGTCATGGGCCAGCACCGAGGGCCATGCACAGAGCGTGTCTGGGTTTCATGTAGCTGAGTGTCGGGGGGTGGGGCGGGGCAATGGGGAAGACATACCATGTTCATTGACAGGACCTACAAAGCATGTCCAGCTCGGCGATACCTGGGAGCGGAGGGCTGCATCTCTCTGAGGAGAAGGGTCGTTCTTGTGTGTGCTGGGGCTATTACCAGGGCGAGACAGGCAAGACAACAGCTGGCCAAGTGAAGTTGAACTTCAAGAGGAAGCTGATGGATGGAGAAGCATCATTGCTGCCTAGAAATAGAAAATTTTTGGGGGGCCAGCAGTAACCCCAGGTGTCAGAAGGAGATCGTGTGAATTCAAAGAGTTCCTTGTACCTGCCCCAGTTCCACCGAAGTCTGTCCTCACGTCTGGGGTCTTAGGAGCGGGGAGGCAGGCAGGACTGCTAATATTCCCGGACACCAGGCCACTGTGAACTTGGTCTAGATCTCACGGAGGACACTTTCCTGAGCCACTAATCCCTCCTGCCAGAAGAGAAATACACACACCTCCAACTTCAAGTAGTTTTCACCATGACGTTTTTTTTTTTTTTTTGGGGGGGGGGGGACATGCTTAATATATTTTCTTTTGTTTTGTTTAAAAAATGGGCCTGATTTTAGAGGAATGCACTTTGTTTAAACACTGTCTGGAAGGGACCAATATATCTTCCACTTTAATTTACTTTCTGGTAATTTACTGTCGGCTTAGAATTGTGGAGAGACGCTTGCTTCGTTTTTTTTTACTCTTCCCTCCAATGTCAAAGCCATTCTGTTCAAATGCATAGGAAGCTCTAGCTTTCACGTTTAAACAAGAACTTTGTTTGTCAGGGTGGACTTTTCATGCTCATGTTTTGGATTTTACCAAATCAATGCTTGAAGGGAAATGTTCGTTTGTGTGTGTGTGTGTGTGTGTGTGTGTGTGTGTGTGTGTGTGTTTTTAAGTAGAATACTGTTTTATGCATTTTTTTTTCTCTCTCTGTATCCATAGGAATTTTTAAAAAAGGAATTCAGTGAAGAAAATGTTTTATTTTGGTTAGCCTGTGAAGATTTTAAGAAAACACAAGATAAGAAGCAGGTATTTCTTCCACTTTGTAATCACGTTCCCCACGATGCTTTTCTCTGTCCTTCGTAAACTGACCGCTGCCTTTCCCCAGAGAGCAGGGGTGGGCAAACTTTTTGACTCGAGGGCCACAATGGGTTCTTAAACTGGACTGGAGGGCTGGAACAAAAGCATGGATGGAGTGTTTGTGTGAACTAATATAAATTAAAAGTAAACATCATTACATAAAAGGGTACGGCCCGCTCTTTCGGCTCCGCGCGGGGCCGGATAGAACAGCCGATCCGGCCCGCGGGCCGTAGTTTGCCCACGCCTGCCATAGAGTGTGACATTGCCCAAAGACATCTGATCCACACTGGATTTAGGGGGGGAGATTTAAGCGTCAGATGAGGTATCCAGAGTTGCTCAGCCATGCATAAATTGGAAAAGAGGGCGTCGATCCTTGTGTGAATGGGGCTGTGCTAATGGACACATATTTAAAGTGAAAGTGACGATTTGCCACTTAGCGTTCATCAGCGGGTACGGTTTCCCCCCCCTTCGTGAATAAGTTATGGGGATGCTCCCCTGTGTCCGACGCGCCGGCGTCTTGTAGTAAGATGACAAGCAGAGGGGGCGGTGAAAGCAGGTGCCTCGGACGGGTCGTCAATTATTCACCACGTCTTCAGGGAAACATGCTGTAGCTGGCGGGCATCCCACACGAAGCGTGTCTGGCTGTCCTCCGGGGCAGACATGTGCTCTTTGCAGGCTGCAGCCTTTCGCTCCAATGTCAGCCAGCGTGTGTACCATGGAAGGTTGGGTTAAGGGGGAGGTGGGGGGGATCACGGGGAAGGAGGTCTGTGGCTTGGGGGTGTTGATGAGGCCTCTGACTGTGAATTCTTTTCCTTTGTGACTGTGTGTTTCTAAGAGGCTACCCGCTAAGTGCTTCCAGGGTCCAGGAAGTAATGCCCGTGAGCCAGGCTTTCGGTGGGAGGCTGGCTGTAGGGAGTGGTGGGGGCGGGGCCCTCGGGGGGCAGCTGGCTCCTGGCCTTTCCCTGCTTCCAGTTCTGCCCACGTGGGTCCTCACGTGCCCGCCCTTGCTCCCAGAATCCCCAGGGGCCTTTCCTCCTAAGGCATTTCTCTCGTCTTCAGCCCAGTGCTGCCTCTTTTTCTCCGGAGAAGCTAAACATTTGGAATTTGATGCGAACCAGCCGATAGTGTAGAATTAAAAAAAAGAGAGAGAGAGAGAGGAAAAAAAAAGTGACCCGTGCCTGCCAAACACAACACCCCCGTGGGCAGATGTGGCCTGTGGGCTGCCAGCTGCTCACATCTGTCTCCAAAAGCCGGGCCCCGGCGGCCATCACGTGCTCGCAGGCCACAGCCTGGAACACGTCCGCTGGCTTATTCCGAGGCCCTTCTGGGCTCAGGCCCGCTTTCCCCAGGATGGGGCGGGCGGCATTCCTGTCTGTAGGGGCAAGGATGCCCCCGGAGCCTGAACTTCCTGAGTCGGCCTGCAAAGCCGCCCCGGACATGGCCATTGGCAGGCGCTGTTGTCGGCTTCTTCTATCCCCTGGATGACTCTGCCTGAGCCTCCTGTGTGGTGAATGGCCCCAGAGAGCAGGAGAGGGGGCCTGTTCCGGAAAGCGAGGGTGCTGGCTGCAGCTCTTCCGGCAGGAGTGCCCTTGGCACCCAGGACAGGGCCCGGGGACAACCTCCCGTAAGGGCTGGGCTGTGCCGCTGATTTGCCTGCCCAGCGTCACCTGAACCCCAGCTCAGAGTCAAGCGGGGGAGCCGATGCCCACCCTCTGCCTGCTCCTGCTGTGCTGGAGGTGACAGGGGCCCAGAGGTTGGCCACCCACCCGTCACTGGACACACCGAGAAGCTGAGGTTCCTCCTTGGCCACGCTGGGACTCGGACCAGCGCCTCAAGGGCCTCCCCATCACTCCCCCTGCAGACCATGCCGGTGTGTCCTCCAGTTGGGCTGAGCGCACCGATCTTTGCGGGGTGCCTGCTCAGGGCCAGGCCTGGGGAAAGGCAGGAGAGACCCGCGGGGGCCAGACCGATGAGCTTCCCCGGGGAACAGGCGCTGGGCAGGGCGGCCGCGGGCGAAGCCTCTGCCGGCGGCGAGGCTGGAAAGGGAAGTGCGGGGTCTGGGAGCCCCGGCCGCGGGCAGTCTGGAAAGCCCCCGGGGGAAGTGACTCTTCAGCCAACACGACGTGGAAGTGGAGTTTGGCGGTGGGGCCGTGTTCCCGGAGGAGGGGGCAGCGTGTGGGGAGGGGTTCCTGGAGCGGAGAGGGAAGGTAGACCAGATGGCCGAGGGCCTGGCTCTACCGCACTGGAGGCGGGCGGCCACTCCTGGAGAACCTGGCACCAGCGTGAACACGGGAAAGCCATGTGGCAGGTTGCATTAGCCCATCCACATCCCACAGACCGAGCTTCCAGAACCCGGCAGCCCCTCACGGCCCCCCTGTTCCCCCTGACCCCCCAGACTATGACCCCTTGAAGGTTTGTGTCCTTCCGCCTGGAATGTGCCTGGCCGTGGCTTCCCTGCAGGGGCTGCTGCCTGAGGAAGTTGGGGGGGGGGGGTCCCCCGGGAGGGGACACCCCCAGGCGCCCACACCTGTCTGCAGGAGCCTCAGCGGGCGCCCACCCTCCCAGGGGCTGTGGCTGGAAGGCGAGGGCAGCTTGCCCAGGCCGCCAGCGTGGGGGGGACAGAGCCAGGATGCAGACCAGTCTCCGTCCCAGCGCCTGGGAGGTCGTGGTGGGGCTGGCCGCAGGGGAAGTAAAACCTCCCGTAAGCTGGAAGTCACTCATTTAGAAAAGCGGAGGAGGACGCCAGCACGGGGAGAAGTCGGCCCAGCTGAGTTTCACAACCAGACTCACGGCATCTGGAGTTCGGCGAGGGTTCATCTCCACCGTGCGCGAAGGCGGTGGAGGGATCGCGGCAACCTCACTGTGGCCTCCGTTATTAAATGGGACCCGCACTGGTTTGTTGTCCGTTCTCTCAGCAGGTTTATCCAGCGGCTCTCTCCTGAGCACTCACTGATTTACCTGGTCTCTTCTATAATTCCTTTTTTTTAAAAAATAATAATTTTATTGATTTTTTTTTTTTTTTAACAGAGAGGGAGGGAGAGGGATAGTTAGAAACATCGATCAACTGCCTCCTGCACACCTCCTACTGGGGATGTGCCCGCAACCAAGGTACATGCCCTTGATTGGAATCGAACCTGAGACCCTTGAATCCACAGGCCGACGCTCTATCCATTAAGCCAAGTCGGTTAGGGCTCTCGTACAATTTCTTTATTCATCTTCTGATGGTTGGCTTTCCCCTCTGCCATGCAGGCTCCATAAGGTTTGAGATCTTTGTCTGTCTTCTCCCCCAGTGTATCCACGTACCCGGGGTGGCCAGGCACACGGGGCTCCCAGCTCCTTCCACCCGGGTCAGACGGCACCTGAGGACCCACCGTGGCTGGGGAGCTGCCTCCCTCCCTCCCTCTCTGTGCTGCTCCGCAGCCTTGGACTTGAGGGTTGAACGTGAGGCCATCCTGCTGGGGCTCGTACGCTCAGGGGCTCCACGCTCAGAGGGTCTTGATCTCTGCCTTCATGGTGGGGTGCAGAGGCTGTGAGGTGACGCCCCTTACCCTCCCCGCCTTGGGGCTCCTGGGGTGGCAGTCCCTTCTAGGTGTTCAGAAAGCAGCATGAGCTCCCTCCCTCTGCGCTGTCTTTGTGGTTTGACATTTTTCTGTCCAGTGCCTCTTCCCCTGCGAGTTAGCGTGTGAGCTGTATCTATCTTCCACAACAAGGCGGCATTTATAGTTCACACAACCTCAGAAAGAAACTCCCAACAAGGTGTTCATTCTTGGGCTACTCCTGAGTTCATTCATTCACTCACTCATTCACTCACTCATTCCTCAGCTCACGTCTTCATTGCTGTTAGGAATCGGTAGTTTCTATGGGGGCTAATTTGTTTTCTTTGGGGCCAGGGTAGAGGATGGAAATGGATATGGAAGCCTGTACAGATGTGAAAAAACCAAGCTGAGAGTGGGGTGGGGTGGGGGGCACACATGGAGGGTGGGACAAGGTCTCTCACAATCAAAGCTCTGAGAGCGGCTTGCACTGGCATGGGAATGTGATATCTTTATTTACTGCGAGACGTCTTCAGTAACAATGAGGGTGTTCATGCCCCTGTGCCCTCTTCTCCGCTGGTTTCCTGGACACAGTTCACCTGATCCCTGACACTTCCTCTGTCTTGCGAGTGTTGGGTTTTCTCTCTTCGTCGGCTTATGCTTTGACGTCTTGAGAACAATTATCCACTTCAGGCGGACGAGCACTCCGACACCAGCCAGCATCCATACACGTACAACTTTGGCATGCGGCTGCCGGAGCCGGCCCTGATGGTACCCTTTAGAGCTAACAGAGTTGGGGGGGGGGTGTCTATGGTATTTATTGTTTTCATTGTAGCTTACTTAACAGTAAAACTGAATCCTGGATTTTGGAGTGCTTGATATTCTTTTTTAAAAATATATATATTTTGTTGATTTTTCACAGAGAGGAGAGGGAGAGGGATAGAGAGTTAGAAACATCGATGAGAGAGAAACATCGACCAGCTGCCTCCTGCACACCCCCCATTGGGGATGTGCCCACAACCCAGGTACATGCCCTTGCCCGGAATCGAACCTGGGGCCCTTCAGTCCACTGGCCGACACTCTACCCACTGAGCACACCGGTTTCGGCATTGATATTCTTATTTAAAGTAGTGGTAAAGGTTTTTCTAAAAGGCCGAAGCACCACCTTCTTTGTTTAAGAAATGAAAGTATTTGGCCGAGGCCGGTTTGTGCGTTAGTTGTGGGCGCGTCCCCAGTGGGGGGGGGGGTGTGTAGGAAGCAGCTGGTGGATGTTTCTCTCTCATTGATGTTCCTAGCTCTCTGTCCCTCTCCCTTCCTCTCTGTAAAAAAATCAGTAAAATATATTAAAAAAAGAAAAGAAATAAAAGTATTTAAAAGTTCCCAAAGTGACATGCGCAGCCGCAGGTGGAATCCATTCGTTCACCGTGGATGCCGTGGGAGGGCCAGAGCGCGCTCTCCCTCCGCTGTGGGCCGGGCCTCTCCAACCTCTCCCGTTCCACACGGATGTGGCCGGTCCGGGGCGGTTCTGATCGGAGCCCTGATCGGAGCCCTGAGGCTCTCCCTGTGGCCTGGGGCCTGCCCCGGGCCCCCATCCCTTCCTTCCCTTCCTTGCCGGCTCACCAATCCTTCTCAGATGCTATCTGCCACTTCCTCTTCCTATCGCCGAGGTTTCACTTACATCCTGTCTACTGCATTTTCATTGCGGAAATATTTATGGTTGGTCGTTTGCTGCTGAGCCCGAGAGGACGCTACCGTTAACATTTTTCTTCTCTGCACCATTTTTTCCCCCTGCTTTTCTTCTTTCCAGAGTCCTGTAAAATGCTTCTCGGTACGATCAAATGCACGGGCTCACGCCTCCTCGCTCATCGCTGCGGTCCGGGTCCACCTGGGCACAGCCCCCCGGGCCCCCCGACTCCGCTCCCGGCTCTTCCCCGGCCACCACTGGCCGCGCCCTCTGCCCTCTGCCCTCTGCCCTCTGCCCCCTCCTGCTTCCTGGCCCCAGGCTCTGTCCTGAGTCACTCCTCCTCCTCCCCTCGGAGCCGGACAGCGACCGCCTCCTGCGGAAGGGGGCTCGGTGGGCAGACCTGGAAAGCTCTTGTTGAATGAAAACGCGATCCCCCCTCTCTCCCCTCCCCCCCGACGCTCCCACTTCATTAATAATCTGACCGAGCGCGGAACTGAGCGAAGCACTTATTGTTCTGTTGTCCTCACGCCGGGGAGCATCAGGCTTCTATATGGAAGCTGACTTGTTGTCTTTGCCTTTTTTTTTTCTCCCCGAAATAGCACAGGCTCTTCTCTTCGCCGCCAGGGTCCCAGAGCCGTGCGTTAGAGGCTCCGGAGGGGGGGGGGGGGCTGGTTCCCCGTGGCCGAATTTTCGGGGGGCCTTTCATCCGGACACGATGGTTCCGGATGGTGGGCGTTCTCAGGTTGTTGTCCTTATGTTTCCATCTCTCTGGCTTTTGGTTCCTGCTCTTCTCTGGAGGTTTCCACTTTGTCTTCAAATCCTTCTGTTGAGATTGTTCACGCTTTTTTGTTTGTTTGTTTATTTTATCTTCTGAGGTTATGTTTCTAAAGGAAACACGCGTCCCATCAGCTGGGTTGGGGGGCATTTGCCAGGGGGTTTGTACTCGGAACTTCACCCCACCCCTCCATCCCTCCGTCCGTCCGTCCGTCCGTCCGGTGGCTTCTCCTCCCTGATGCCCCGTCCGTTCTTTAGGGAAGACAACTCCAGGTGGGTGGGGGGAGAAGGGGAGCGAGGCGGGGAGATGATCTCGGGGTGCTCAGCGTTGGGGGTCTGGGCCTGGGGGTCACGGCCTCTTCCTGCTGACCTCCTCACCCCTTCCGCCGGGTCACCTCGGCCCGAGTTTGGACGTTGCTTGCTGGCACTATCCCCCCTCGGGGTCCCCACCCCCCTGCAGGTGCTGAGGCCTGTTCTCTCTGCAGGGGAGCCGTCCGCTGCCCCTCCACTGCTCCCCATTTCCCGAGCCAGCTCTCGGACAGACTCTCCACTCACTTACTCTCTATTTGCCTTGCTCTCTGTCTGAAGCCGGTGTTAATGAGGGCAGCGGCTTGCTCCTTAGCTTTCTGACGGGCCTCTCCCGTTGTCCGCCCCTGGAGAGAGGAGCGGCCGGTGGAGGGAGGCGGGGGTGGCAGGCAGGGCGTCCGGGAGGGGGGTGTCGGGGATCTGGGTCCCCAGATTCTGGAGTAGAGGTCCCTGGCGGAGGGACCACCTGTCCTCGAGGTCACGGTGTCCGAGGACATCCAAGGCCGCATTTCTAGAGGCAGCCGGCAGCTGGCGAGGGCGGCTGCGCTCTGGGAGAGCTCTGGGTCAGGAAAGCAGTTGGCCTCGGGCAGAAGTCTGGGAAACGCAGAACTTATGGGGAGCGGAGTGGGGGTGGGGGTGGGGGGCAGAGGGACAGGAGCTGACAAAGGAGAGAGGGGGGGGGGTTGGAGAATCCTGAGACGGCCAGGGCGCAGGGAGCCTTCCTGAGGGACCTGGCCCCGTGGCCCTCCGTGAGCCCGTGGGAGGGAGGGGGTGGGTGGGAGGGAGGCAGTGGGAGGCGGTGGGAGTGCAGCCGGGCTGGCCGTGCAAGCTTGGCCGTCGATGCTCCCGTGAGGAAGCTGGGGCAGGAGGCCATTAGCTCCAGGAGGGGTGAGTAAAGGAGGGAGTCATTTCGTTTCGGCTCGCCTCCTGGGTGAGGGCGAGGAAGCAGGCACACAGCCATGCTCTTCGGGGTTTGGGGGGTGGCAGGAGCTGTGCCTCGGCGCTCCTGGAGGAGGGACTCGCGTCTCCTGTGCGTGCGCTGCCGGGGCAGAGGCTGCCGGGCACCCAGGCACCTGGGCACCTGGGCACGTGGGCACGAGGGCTGATGCCGCGGGGGGAGGCCCAGGCTCAGGGGCGTCTGGAGGAGCTCGCTGGGTGCGAACGCCCCCCAGGCGTCCTCACGCTGACGCCGGAGTCCTGGCGTGGCCCTCGGGTCCTTTTCCAGCTCCTTCTGGGGCGGTGGGATGCCCGCTCAGGGGGCGGGAGAGGAGGAGGGCCATCCCCCAGGTCACACCGGGGTCACAGGCTGTGCGACCCCGCCAGGGGGTCCCCACGGAAGCCAGAAGGGGGCTCGCAGGCCCTGGGACCCGCCGGGACGTCCCGGAGAGCAGGGACATCCCGGAGAGCAGGGACATCCCGGAGAGCAGGGACATCCCGGGGAGCAGGTCCTCTTTCGGGGCTGGCGGGGACGGGCCCCGTGACTGGCCTGCGGTCGCCGCGTCAGGGTTTCCCTTCCCGCCCCGCTTCCTCCGGCGATAAGCTCGCGGCCGGGTGTGCGGCCCGGGCGGCCCGGCGGCCACAGGCCCTGGGAGGGCGGCGGGGGACGGGCAGTGGGGTGAGAGTGGCCCCCCTGAGCCTGCTTCCCCCCCCAGCCCCCCACACCCCCTCCCCTACGCCTCCAGCCACTGGTCATTCCACGTGTTTTCAGAGCCACCCAGTCAGCCGGGCTCCTCTGGAAGCATGTGTGTGTGTGTGTGTGTGTGTGTGTGTGTATGTATGTGTGTGTGGTGTGCATGTATATATGTGTGTGCATGTATGTGTATGTGTGTATGCATGTGTATATGTGTGGTGTACATGTATATATGTGTGTGTGCATGTATGTGTATGTGTGTATGTGTGCATGCATGTGGTGTGTGTATGCGTGTGGTGTATGTGTGTGAGTGTGTGTGTATATGTGTGTGTGTGTATGTATATGTGTATGTGTGGGGTGTGTGTGTATATGTGTGTGTGTGTGTGTGTGTGAGGGGGGGGGCTGTTCGAGGGGGAGGGGGCCGAAGCGGTCTGCTCCCCTGACCCGCCGGCACTTTCCGGAAGTAGGAAACGGCAGTCATTTCCCCAAACGCTCCCTCCTGGGAGAAGGGGGCAGCGGGGGGGGGGGGGGAGGGAGGCTCTGGGCGTCATGGGGGAAGGCCTTTGAGAGGCACACAGCCCCAAGGCGCTGCCCGGCCCGGATCCGGATCTGGGTCGTGGGCCTGACGTGCCCGCTGGGCAGCCCCCCGCTCCGCAGAGCTGGGGTCAGAGCCGCCCGGGAGCCTCCGCTGGCCGTCTCGCTGGGGGCGGGAGGCGGTCCGCCTCGGCCTCGGGCCTTTGCCCACTCGTTCTTGGGCCCAAAGGTTCAAGGGCCGCTTTTCTCCTCCTGGGGTTTCCCCCGAGGCCCGGGGTCACAGGCCGGCTTCTCGGGGGAGATCTCCAGCCCCTGCTCCCCCCCAGGGCCCAGCCCCGGGCGATTCTGAGACATGGAGGCTCTGGCCTCCTCCTCCCGGGCCTCAGTGTTTAAGGACACAGCTCCCCCTCCTCCCCGCCATGTGCGGAGCACCCTCGGGGGACGCCCCGAAGCTGGCTCCCTTCTGCAGCCCTCAAGGAGGCAGGCTGCGCTTCTGTTGGCTAGTTTTTTTTAAAAAATACGTCTGTGTTGATTTCAGAGAGAGAGAGAGAAACATCCACGGGGAGAGAGAATCATTGACCCTCTGCCTCCTGCACGCCCCCTGCTGGGGATCGAGTCTGAAGCCTGGGCGCGGGCCCTTGACCAGGACTCGAACCCTGGCCTCCTGGCTCATGGGCCCGCGCTCCATCGCTCGGCCACGCCGGCCGCGGGCGAGGCTGTTGGAAGACAAACCACTCAGGGCCGGGGTGGCCCCAGTGCATTAGCCACGGCTGGCCCCGCCGGCTCCCAGGCCTTTGGGGGCGTGCGTTCCAGGACGGCCCCTCATCGCCTGGAAACAGCCCCCGGCAGGGAGGAGGCCGCACTGCACACCCGGAGGGGAGGATGCCTCCCACAGGCGTGGGCCCAGCTGAAAGGCAAGGCCTGGGAGCGCGGTCCCACGGCTCCCTGCGGCTCCCTGCGGCTCCCGGGGTCACCTGGGGCCTCTCCTGGCCACTGACTTTTTTTGTTGTTGTGGTAAAATGCACGTAAGATTTTACCATTGTAGCCATTTTTTAGGGCTCTTTTTTTTTTTTTTTTTAAATCATTTTAACCGTTTTAAAGCGCACACAGAGTTCAGCCTGGCCGGTGTGGCTCAGTGATTGAGCATTGATCTATGACCCAGGAGATCACGGTTTGATTCCTGGTCAGGGCTCAGCCCCCATTGGGGGGCATGCAGAGGCAGGCGACCCGTGATTTTCTCTCATCATCGAGTTTCTATCCCCCATTTCCTCTCCCTTCCTCTCTGAAATCAATTAAAAAATACGTCGAAAATAAAATAAAGTGTTTATATAGTTCAGTGGCCTTCAGTGCACTCACAGACTTACAGAGCCGTCACCTCTCATCAGCCCGACCGGGAGCCGTCACTGCCCTCTCCCCTGCCCCAGCCCTGGGAGACCCTCATTTTCTGTCTCTGGACCCGCCTGTCCTGGGTGTTTCAGATGGACGGGGTCACACACAGGCGGCCTCTCGTGCCCGGTGTCTTGCCGTCAGCATCATGTTTCAGGGTCACCTGAGCTGGGCACGTGCCAGGATGTCATTCCTTGTTGGGCCCGAACAAGGTTCCCAGAGTCCTTTATGTTTCTCCTCTTCTTTAAATTAAATTGATTGGGGTGACATTGGTTACTACGACAGGTCTCAGGGGTGGGTTTCTGTGTCCCAGATCTGTAGATTGCACTGTGTGCCCACCATCCCAGCCAGATCTTCCCCTGTCACCGCATCTCAGGACCCCTTCACCATCCCCTCCCTCCCCGGCCTGGGGCCCTTAATTTGGGGAGTTCACAGGACTCCAAATGGCACCCCCGTGGGCCCGGGTGCGCCCCGTCATCGTCTCCCAGTGGGTGGGGAGCCTCGCTGGGAGAGAAGGAGCAGTGGGCAGAGCCGGGCCAGGCCTGGGGGGAGGGAGAGCCGGGCCAGGCCGGGGTGGGGGGTGGGGGGAGGGAGAGCCGGGCCAGGCCGGAGGGGGGGGGGGAGCCGGTCTCAGGCTGGAGGGGAGAGCCGGGCCAGGCCGGAGGGGGGAGGGCCGAGCTCACCAGGAACAGCTGTGTGTCGCCTGCAGATGCAGGAAAAGGCGAAGGAGATCTACACGACCTTCCTGTCCAGCAAGGCGTCCTCACAGGTGAACGTGGAGGGCCAGTCCCGGCTCAACGAGAAGATCCTGGAGGAGCCGCACCCGCTCATGTTCCAGAAGCTCCAGGACCAGGTAACTGGCCTCCTGGCCTGCGCCCCTGGGGCCGGAAGCTGACGGGTCCCCGGGCCGGGCACAGGGAGAGGGGAGCACACGGCACACTCTCGGTCTGCGCACGAGCACACAGTGTGCTCTCAGTCTGCACACAGTGTGCTCTCAGTCTGCACACAGTGTGCTCTCGGTCTGCACACAGTGTGCTCTCGGGCTGCACACAGTGTGCTCTCAGTCTGCACACAGTGTGCTCTCAGTCTGCACACAGTGTGCTCTCTGGCTGCACACAGTGTGCTCTCAGTCTGCACACAGTGTGCTCACGGGCTGCACACAGTGTGAACCGGCAGGGTTATCTGTCTTCTCAACGCAGACCAGGAGGGAGGCGGGGCTGTTTGAGGCCTCCACACGGAGGAGGCACCCCGTGATACCCGCGGAAGGGAGGAGCGGGCAGAAAATTCTAGAAAGTGAGCGCAAAGACTCAAAGTGCCCGGGAACCGGGGGCCGCTTTTGGGGTGCAAATGCCCGAACTTCCTTGCCTTCCCCTGGCAGCGGCAATGCCATAGCTCGCTCCTAGGAGGCCGCTGCGCTGTCGTGAAGCGTTAGCATCTGGCCGCATGCGTGTCCCCCCGTAAAGCAGGGCAATCGGTTTAAAGCGGACCTCGAAGGGGAGAGTTGATTTTCTGGGAAATTCTCCTAAGAGGGATGGCCATGGCCATGGGCACGGGGTGAAAGGGCCCCGGGGGTTTCACAGACGCGGCTGGCAGAGGCGGCTGCCCACAGCGCCCGGTTCTCGGGAAACGTTACCCACCTGTCGACAGCGGGCACAGGTTTCTTTCTTTCTTTCTTTAATATTTTTTTTATTAAATTATTATCTGTGTACATATATTACCATTGCCTCCCCCTCCCATACGGGCCCTCCCTCCCCAGAGTTCTGTGTCCATTGGTTGTACTTATATGCATGTATACCAGTCCTTCGGTGGATCTCTTATCTCCCCCAGATCTCTGCTTGTTGCTTCACTGTCACTATATCTATCTTTCTGTTCATTAGTTTATAATGTTCTTCATTATCCATAAATGAGTGAGGACATGTGGCGTTTCTCTTTCATGGACTGGCCTATTTCACTCAGCATGATGCTCTCCAATTCCATCCAGGTTGCTGCCAATGATGAGAATCCCTTCCTTTTTATGGCAGCATAGTATTCCATGGTGTCGACGTACCATAGTTTTCTGATTCATTCATCTGCTGGCGGGCACCTCGGCTGTTTCCAAATCCTAGCTATTGTAAATTGGGGGCACAGGTTCCTGACTTCCTGGCCCCGTTCTTCCTGAGGACTCGGGGGGCCTCACGTGGCGCACAGGGAGGGGGGGGCTGGCTCTTAGCTGCACTCGGCAGCCCCCGTCGGCGCCCGCCCAGAGCGGCCTGGAGGGCTGGGGAAGAGACGCCGGCCCATCGCCCGCGAGCTGTTCCGATGCGGTGGCCCAGGCGGGGAGACGCTGCCCTCCCGCAGGCCCCGGTGGTGCGGCGCTGCCCGCCCCGGACTGCTCTCTGCGGCCCACGGCCCGCTCCCCAGGCTGGCCTTTCCATAGTGAGCACAGAGCCCTGTGGGAAACTCACGCCCGGGTCGAAAACACCAACTCGAGGGGTGGCCGGAGGGTGTTTTCCAATCAACATGGAGGCGCGTGCAAACCCTCTGTGTTCTGGACCCACGCGGGTGTGAAGGAGCCCAGGGCGCCGGGAGCCGGTGAGGGCCTCCGGGGCGGGGGTGAGTCAGCGGGAAGGACGCCGTGCCGACGGGCGCGTGGAGGGAGAGGAAGTGGAATGTGTGACCCGAAGGCGATCATCTTGTGGCTCTGGCCGCACGAGGAAGTCTGTCCCACCGGGACCTCAGTCTTTCCGAGGTTTCCTCCGGAATCTCCACAAACGACGGCGTCTGCTGTGCCGGGACGGTGCCTGATGCCCGCCGGGCGTGCTGCGGCCACGGATTCAGGGAGGGAGTCCCTGTCTGCAGCAGCAGATCCGGGCACTCTCAAGTTGGAGCGCCCACAGAGAGGTAGATGCCAGCCAGCCCCCCTGGAAGGGGTCCGGGAGGCAGGGCGCCCGGCTGTGCGGGGACCTGTGCCGTGGGGCCTTGTGCGCGGCCGCCTCCAGCTGCCGGCAGGACTGTGTCCCCGTCAACCACGCCACACAGCGCGCAGCCCGGGCCCGCAGCTCACAGATGTGGGCTGCCGGAGCCCGAAACCTGCTGAGCCACGGCTGTCTCGGGGGAAAGAAAAAAAAAAAGAGGTTCGGAATGCCGTGTAGCTGCCAGCTTTCATTTTCTGCCCCACCTGCTGCCTGTGCCCGGGCAGGGCGGACCCCCCTCGCTCTGCCCGCCGCCCGCCCACCGGAGCCTCACCCGCCCAGGTGTGGGGCCACCGCTTTCTCTGCCCCTCACACCGCCTGGGCATGGTGGTCAGCGGGTGGTCCCCGCCCAGGCCCAGGAAGGCCGGCTCTCCCCGTCAGAGTGTCCTGGTTTTACGGAACCTTCTAGAAGCCCGAGCGCGGCCTCATTTTCTGTGCTCACTCAGGAGTGAGGGGAAATCAATAATTCAGCTTCCAGGCGCTGTCATAACAAACTGTCACAAACTGAGTTGCTTAAAACAGAAATTTGTTCTCACAGTTCACGAGGCCGGAAGGACGAAATCAAGTTGTCAGGAGGCCTGCACTCCTCTGGAAGGCTCTAGGGAAAACTCCTTAAAAAAAAATAAAAAATAAATAAATAAATAAAAATATATATATATGTTTTTATTTTAAATAAAATATAAACATATATATGTTTTTTAAAAACACATGTTTTTTTAAAAAAATATTTTATTGATTTTTTTACAGAGAGGAAGGGAGAAGGATAGAGAGTTAGAAATGTCGATGAGAGAGAAACATCGACCAGCTGCCTCTTGCACACTCCCTACTGGGGATGTGCCCGCAACCAAGGTACATGCCCCTGACCGGAATCGAACCTGGGACCTTTCAGTCCACAGACCGACGCTCTACCACTGAGCCAAACCGGTTCCGGCAAAACACATATGTTTTTATTTTTACTTTTGAAAAATATATTTTTATTGATTTCAGATAGGAAGGGAGAGGGAGGGAGAGAGAAACATCAATGATGAGAGCCATTGATTGACCGGCTGCCTCCTGCATGCCCGCCACTAGGGATGGAGCCCACAACCCGGGCCTGTGCCCTGAGTGGGAACTGAACCATGACCTCCTGGTTCACAGGTCGACGCTCAACCACTGAGCCACACCAGCCGGGCGGGAAGACTCCTTTCCTGCCTCCCCCTAGTTCCTGCTGGCTGCGGTGTTCCTTGGCTCGTGGCTCCGTCGGTCCGACCTCTGCCTCCCTCTTCCCTCTGCGGCACTGTGCCTCCGTGTCCTCCCCTCTCCTAAGGACGCCCCCCTGAGTCCACGATGTCATCTCCGCATCCCCAGCTGACCCCGCTTCCACGCAAGGTCGCACTCTGAAGTCCCAGGCGGACAGGAATTTGGGGGGACGCTGTTTAGGCCACGGCACTGACCTTGGAAGATATTTATTCCCTTGGCACACAGACACACTCCCTTTTTAAAAAAAATTATTTTTCCATTTCAGTTTGCATCCCGTATTCTTTTAGGTTGGTTTCAGGTGGACAGCAGTGGTCAGACCATCACGTGCTTGACGGAGTATTCACGGGCACTCTGAGAGCGCATACTGGGGTCGTTGTTGTTATTTTTCGCGCTTCGTAAACGTGTAGTGTCTAGTTGTTGAACGTTCACATCTACTTTCCCATGCTAAACTCCTCACAGACTTCGCTTCTAAAGACTGCCTGTTGGTCTGCCGTGTGTGTGTGTGGTGTGTGGAGGGGGCAGGCAGCCTAGTGGTGAGGAGTGTGGCCTCCATGGCTGGACTGCCAGTGTCGCATCCACTGGTCTCTTGCTCACTGTTTTTTTGTTTTTTTAAAAAATATATTTTGATTTTTTACAGAGAGGAAGAGAGAGGGATAGAGAGTTAGAAACATCGATGAGAGAGACAGCTGCCTCTTGCACACCCCCTACTGGGGATGTGCCCGAAACCAAGGTACATGCCCTTGACCGGAGTCGAACCCAGGACCTTTCAGTCCGCAGGCCGACGCTCTATCCACTGAGCCACACCGGTTTCGGCATGGCATTTCTTTTTCACATCTGTCCGCCTCCTGGCTGTAGCTGCCCCCAGCGACCGCAGCGCCAGGAGCTGCGCCAGGAGGAGGCCAGGTTCCTGGAGAGGAAGGCCCGGCCCTAGGTCTTCCCGGGCCTTCACCCTGCCCCGGCCGTGCGGCCCTTGTGCTCCGGCCGCCGAGCCCCCGGCCCCTGCCCTCGGCTGGCTGAGGGCGCCCGGGGCTCAGGCTCTCGGGGGTGGAAGGCCTGTGCCAGCCTTTGAGCAGCGGAGCCTCCCCCTGCGAGGCCGCCCCCTCACCCGCCCTCCGCCTCCCCGGCCCGGTGCCTCCCCCCTGCCCTTCCTCGTCTCCTCTCCGAAGTGTGCGCTCAGAGCCGGCGGGCAAACAGGATGCTCCCTCCCACGCGCGCAGACTTCAGACGGCCGCGGGTCCAACCGCATCCTGCAGGCAGTGCGGGTCCCATCTGCCCGGCCGGCCGGGTGTGGGAGGGGCGCAGGGCTGCTTGCGGGGGGGGGGGGTGTCTCGGGGGGCCGGCTTCCTTAGTCACCCCCCGAGCTCCCGGTTCAGACTCAGAACTGGGGGTTTCTCAGACTTCCAGGGGGCTCTCGGGCCTGGGGGCTGGGCCAGGTGGGGGGTCCGGATGGGAACGTCCGCTTGGCAGTCTGCTTGGCAGGCTCGGGGGGGCCACGGGGTGATAACTCCTCACCCCCTGCTGTCTTACCCCGGGTGTGGCTTCAGTACTTTCGGGGAGTTATTATTTTGAAGATATTTTGATTGATTTCAGAGAGGAAGGGAGAGGGAGAGAGAGCTAGAAAGAAACATCAATGATGAGAGAGAATCATTGATTGGGGCCGCCTCCCGCACGCCCCCTACTGGGGATGTGCCCGCAACCAAGGTACATGCCCTTGACTGGAATCGAACCTGGGACCCTTGAGTCCAGGCTGACGCTCTGTCCCCTGAGCCACACCGGTCTCGGCCTCCCTCCCTCTCTGGAAGGACAAGGCAGGAGGGGGGGGTGGGCAGAGGGGGTCTGGGCATGGGGGCCGCGGCTGCGAGGAGAGGGGACACGGCTTCTGGGGCCTGCGGTGTGGCGGGGGGCAGTCCCCGGGTCCAGAGGACATAGGCCCCATCGGGGTGCTCTCGACCCTGCCAGCCCTCCCCCCGAGAATCACGTGGCTCCTGGGGACCTGCTCCCGGGCCCCGAGGGTGCTTGGCCCGTGCAGCCTCCCGCCGGCCCTTCCGTGGGGCCTGTTCCTGAAGCCTCCGCAGTCTCTACCACCTCCCACCCCCGGCTCCCAGGCTGTGCCCAGTGAGCCCTGCGGCCTCCTGGCGTGAGCAGGGTCTCAGTTCTTAGACGCCAGGCGCCTGCGCCTCGTAGGACGTTGGCACAGCTGGTGCGCAGGGCCCCGCACCGGCCGCCTCTGCAGGAGCCGCTCCCGCCCCTCCGCCCGGCTCCCGGGAAGCCGTCCGGGCCCTTTCCCACCCGAAGGGCCTCCGGCCACGAGGCGGTGAATCAGGGCAGCGTGCAGCCCGACTTCCGTGGGAAACTGAGCGGGGCTTGTTCATGTGCCCCCCGCCCCCCGCCCCCCCCCCAGGCCGTGCTGTCCCGCTGACCAGGCCGGAGCCGCCTGTGTGTGTGTGTGTGTGAGTGTGTGTGAGTGTGTGTGTGTGAGTGAGTGTGTGAGTGTGTGTGTGAGTGAGTGTGTGTGTGTGGGGGGGGGGGGGCACGGAGCGGCGTTCCCGGCTGAGCCGCGTTCCGTAAATTTGTGCGGGTGAGTCAGGCCCGCCCGGCCCTCAGCCGCCTCTCCTCCCCCCGCAGATCTTCAACCTCATGAGGTACGACAGCTACAGCCGCTTCCTCAAGTCCGACCTGTTCCTGCGGCACCAGCGGGCCGAGGAGGAGGAGGCGGAGGGGCCGCCCGACGCCCAGACGGCGGCCAAGAGGGCGTCCAGAACGTACAACACATGAGCCCCCGCCCATCAGCCCTCCACCCTCCCCCAGCCGGCGGCACCGGCTCCCGGGGCCGGGGGCTCCCCGTGGCCAGGGGCTCCCCGGACCACGTGGGGGGCCGGCCGAGCTGCCGTCTGCAAGGACTGAACTGTGCTAAGCCCGTCCCGTCGACAGGGTCTGTGTGTTTTATTAACTGCCTGACCGGCGGGGGCTGCATGATGGCTGATCCCACGTAGAAAACACACACACACACACACACACACACACACACACACACACACGCACACACGTTGCTTTGAAGTTGCAGTTCACAAACTCACCGTGGTGGACGGAGAGCGTTTTGCAGCTTGATTAAACGTCGCGCGAGGCCAGGTGACACGTGCAGCCGCCTCTGACCTTTCAACTCTTCTTCGCCCTGTCTCGGGGGGGGGGGGGGCTCCCTGCCCTCAGGTTCCCGGGGTGGCCCTCACAGACTCAGGCCATGGCGGGGGGTGGGGAGTTGGGGGTGCTGTCTGTTGGGCACCATTTGGGTTAAATACTTCTCTCGGGCGGGCTCAGTGCTGGGAAAAGGAACCCCCCCGCCCCGTCCCCCCCCCTTGCCCTGCTCTACCCCCCTCTCCCCTCTCCCACAGCCCCTGCAGGTGTGGGGGCTGTGAGCACCCTCAGAGGGCTTTTTTCCTGTGCCCGAGACTGTCCTGGTTTCGCCCACAGTCTGCGACATTTCATGCAACACAGACAAATAGCTCATCCTGACAGAAATAAGACCTCAAGGAAGAAAGATGAATGGGAAGTCGCTCTGGGTGCCCACGGCATCGGGGGTGGGGGTGGGGAGGTGGTGAGTGGGGCCCAGGGCAGGGCCTGTGCATGCGCCCGTCTCCCATCGCCCGCCGGGACACCCCCCCTCGTCCGGCTCTGCCCCACCCTTTGCTGGGCTCCGGGCTGAGGCTCCGCCAGGAGACAGGATGCCGTCCCTCTCGTGTTGAAAGTCTTCTTTCGAGGGAAGCAGCTGGGCCCAGCTGACCCCGCCAGCCCGGGCCGCCCCCCTTTGGAGCTGAGCCCGCCAGCCCTCAGCGAGGCCCCTCTGCCGCCTCTCCCCGGCCCCGTCCCCGTCCCCGTCCCCGTCCCCGTCCCCGGCCCCGGCCGGAGCGCCGGCCTCACCCTCCGCTGTGCCAACCCAGCGGCGGACTGGTGCTGCGAGCCCTCCGACGTCCCGTCTACAGACGCCGGCCGGTGCTGAGGGCGGCTGACCCCCTCTAGGGAGGGAAGGGGCGTGCTTACCCATTCCCCGGGGGCAGTGGTTCTGTTCTGGGCGGAGCAGTTCGCGGTGACCCGGCTGACGACCCTCCCGAGGGGTGAGCTGAGGGACAGCCCCTTGGGTGCCCAGCCGGGGGCAGGATGGCCGGGGAGCTGCTCCCTGCCGAGGGCTCGGCCACCAGCTGCGCGTCCAGCGGCAGCTGCCCAGGCTGGCCCCACAGGGCACCTGACAGCTTTACCCTTCCCCGGACGTCTCAGTCAGGCTCCCCCCCCCCCCCCCGAAGAGAGGGGGACGCTCAGAATGACCCCAGGGGCCCTGGCGTTCCAGAAATCCAGTCCTTCATGCAGAGGATGGAGGCATTTTATTTAAAGCACACACACACACACACTACTTTCTAAGGGAACGCTAGTTAAATTTCTTTTTCCACAAAATATTTCTATTGATTTTCAGGGGGAAGAAAGAACAGAGAGAGAGAGAGATCAATGTTAGACATTGACCAGCTGCCCCCATGCACGCCGCCTACTGGGGACTGAGTCTGAAAGCCCCCACCCCCTGATGCATTTTATTTTGTTTTTTTAAAATCTATAGTTCATTGATTTCAGAGAGGAAGTGAGAGGGGGAGAGAGAGAAACATCAATGATGAGAATCAGCGATCGGCTGCCTCCTGCACGCCCCGCACTGGGGATGGAGCCCACAACCCGGGCCTGTGCCCTGACCGGGAATCGCACCGTGACCTCCTGGTTCACAGGTGGACGCTCAGCCACGAGCCACGCCGGCCGGGGCAGGCGGATGCGTTTGCAGGAATAAAGGTTCTCTAGTTCCACGTTGCGTTCGCCAGCCAGGACGTGCAGCGCCCGGGCCACCCGCCGCCGGTGCAGGCAGAGGGTCAGGTCCGGGGGGTCACGTCGGGGTCCCCGGGGCTGAGCAACCTGCCTGGCGCTGCCTTCGAGAGTCCGCACCCACAGGGGGGCTGGGGCCGCTCTCTGCTTCCCCCTCCCCCCACGGGGGCCAGAGCCCCTTGGGGGTGGCGGTGGTGGGTGGAGGACACGAGTTAGGCTGCAGACCGTCCCCCGAGAGCACAGCCTGGCCCTTAGGAGCGGCCTGGGAGGCCCGGGGCCGGCAGGACGGGAGCCGCACCGTGTGACCACGGCTGCCTGTGGCCTGAGCTCGGCCACCTCCTGCCGTTACACCCTCCCCCCTCCGCCTACCCCCTCCTCCCACCCCCACCCTGCACCTGCCTGGCCGCCTCCCCATGCGCCCACCGGCCCAGAACCCAGCTCCTGGGCAGCAGACACGGGCTCCCCCCAGCTTTCTCCCGCCCCTTTACTGGTTAGCCCAGTGGTCGGCAAACTCATTCGTCCACAGAGCCCATGGCGACAGGACAACGATGGAACTCTCTTTGGGGAGTCACATTTTTCAAAGTCAAACTTCTAACGCCACTCCTTCCACACAGACTCGCCCAGGCGGCGGCGGCGTGTTTCGGAAGAGAGCCACGCTCAAGGGGCCAACGCGCCGCACCTGGCTCGCGAGCCGCGGTTTGCCGACCTCGGGGTCGGGGTAAAGCTGTCAGGTGCCCAGGGTCCAGGGCACAAACGGCCCTGATGCCGATGCTCCGGGCAGCCTACAGGGGCCTCAGATGGAGGCCTGGTCAGGGGGCGGGCTCGGGGGGCCGATGGGTCAGGGGGGACGGGATGGCCATTGGGGAGGGGGTTGGTGACAGTTCCCGGAGGAGGGGGCCACGCCGGGCCACGCGGGGAAGCCCCGGGCCCGCGGGAGGCGGGGGCGGATGTGGGCAGGAGGCTTGGCCGTGGTTTCCGCAGGAAGGCGCGCCGGCGAGCAGGCGCGGGGGAGGCCGGTGTGGATCATCTCCGTGGGCTCCGGGCCGGGGGCTGTCCCTGGCTGTCTGGCACCTGTTCCTGGGCCCACGGCCCGGTGCCTGGCCGGGGGGGAGAGGGCAGGTAGCCAGGGGGCGAGGGCGGAGAAGCGAGGCGCCGGGGAGCGGAGCCCTGCGGTGGCTGCGATGCGGTGGGAGCTGGGCTCAGCTGGGACTGTCTGTAGGAACTGGCCGGCCGTGGGAGGCGGGCCCCCCAGGTCAGCGAGGCCCCAGGCGCCCGGGCCTCAGGAAGGGGGGACCTGCCTCCAGCGTGCGTGGTTAGTACGGCAGCCCGGGGTCTCCGCCTCCCCCTGCCGTCAGGGCGCCTGTGAGGGGCGGGTGGCTCCCCTCTTCAACTCGGGGGCCTCGGGCAGAGCGTGCGGTCCTCTCAGGGAGCCCCGGGCCCCAACATTCCCTCATGCCTTGTCCCCGGCCCCTGGCACCTTTATGTCCCTGCTAGCTCCGTGGTGGGCACCGGCGCTCCCGTTCCCAGCACCGAGAGCACGGCCTGGGTGACATTTTCCTCTGTGACTTTAGTTATGCCTCCCAGTCTATTCTGTGACCTGCCTGGCTTTCTTTCTTTCTTCTTTCTTTCTTTCTTCCCTTTCTTTTTCTTCTTTCTTTTTCTTTCTTTCTTTCTTTTCTTTTTAAAAAATATTTTATTGATTTTCCACAGAGAGGAAGGGAGAGGGATAGAGAGTTAGAAACGTCGATGAGAGAGAAACATCGACCAGCTGCCTCCTACATCCTGGCCCCCCCCCCCCCCCCAACCGGGGATGTGCCTGCAACCAATGTACATGCCCTTGACTGGAGTCAAACCTGGGACCTTTCAGTCCGCAGGCTGACGCTCTATCCACTGAGCCAAACTGGTCTCGGCTTGCTCTTCTTTTTTTAAAAAAATATATCTTGTTTTTGTTTTTTACAGAGAGGAAGGGAGAGGGATAGAGAGTTAGAAACATATCTGAGAGAGAAAAATTGATCAGCTGCCTCCTGCACACTTCCTACTGGGGATGTGCCCCCAACCAAGATACATGCCCTTGACTGGAATCGAACCTGGGACCCTTGAGTCCGCAGGCCGATGCTTTATCCACTGAGCCATACCAGTCAGGGCTCTTCCTTTCTTTTTAATATATTTGTAATGATTTCAGAGAGCAAGAAAGAGGGCGAGAGAGATGGAAACATCAACAATGAGAGAGAATCATTGATTAACTGCCTCCTGCAGGCCCTCTACTGGGAATCAAGCCCACACCCTAGGCCTGTGTCCTTGACCAGGATCGAACCAGGAACCCTTCAGTCCGCAGGCCGACGCTCTATCCACTGAGCCACACCAGCCAGGACAGCTGCCAGGCTTTCTTAAGTGTAAGTTGTGGTCTGCGTCTTCCCCACGGCCCTGCCCCATCCCTCCTCCTCGGTGCAGGAGGCGTGGAGGGGTCTCCTCACCCCCACACAGCGCCTTCCAACTGCTTCCTTCCCATCACCTCACCCCACACAAACCCCCGAAAGTACAAGTCAGTGATTTCTCCCACTTCAGAGACCCGAAGACCAAAACCAGTGACGTGACTCACAGACCCGTGCCGGTGAGAGGGAGAGCCAGAGGCTGGGACCAGAGCTGCTGCCCCCCCCTTCCCGCCCCTCCCTTGTCCGGGCAGAGCCCCATGCCCCCTGCCCTCCAGGAAGCCCAGGCTAGGGCGAATGGGGGTGGTCTTCTGGCAAAGGTCCTCCTTGGCTCACAAAACAGGCATTTCACGAGAACCTGCTACACCCCCGGCCAAATACTGAAGACAGGACTGTGGGCGATGAAAGGAGGCAGAAAACTTGCCTCCAGGAGCAGCTAGCTCAGCCGTGGGCAAACTACGGCCCGAGGGCCGGATTCGGCCCGCGGAGCCGAAAGAGCGGAGGGTTCTCTTGCTCTCCCCTCCGCTCCTTCACCAGCAGCCCAAGATGAGAGTGCCAGCATGGTCAGGCTGCTTTTGTTCCGGCCCTCCCGTCCCATTTAAGAACCCATTGTGGCCCTCTAGTCAAAAAGTTTGCCCACCCCTGAGCTAGCTGGTCAGGACCCTGAGAGGGGCCGGTGAAGGACGGAGAAAAGACAGACAAGAGAATGAAAGCTGGGTCTCGGTGGGACACTGTCCCCTGATGGAGAGCTAGCGACAGCGTCACGGACTACGAGCCGTGTCTTTATTTTATAGCCGATGCCACGAGGCAAAGTAAAGGCGTGGTCAGGACGTTAACAGCATTCCCCTGGGTTTGGATCCTACTCCATCACATGCACCTGACCGAGCTTTGTTTACTTGCAGCCTCTGTCACTCAGGCACATGGGGCCACGTGGCCGGACCACAGGTTCTAGCCAACAACCACAGCCGTTGGCCATCACGGTGCTGGGAGGCTCTGCTCCCCACGCTGGGGCTTGCACGGGGCCACGAGAGGACTGTGCCCTCCCCTCAGTCCGAGGCTTGGACCTGTCCACACGCTGTAGCCGCGCCCCAGGCGGCTGGGGCAGGCTGGATGGGTGCGAGCACCTCAAATGGACACGCTCAGGCGCTCGGCCTCTCCCCCGAGCACCAGGATGCTAAGCCTCATCGAGAGGCTGGCGGGGAAGTGATTTCTTTAAAAACAACAGCACAAGCCGAAACCGGGTTGGCTCAGTGGTAGAGCGTCGGTCTGCGGACTGAAAGGTCCCGGGTTCGATTCCGGTCAAGGGCATGTACCTTGGTTGCGGGCACATCCCCGATGGGGGGTGTGCAGGAGGCAGCTGGTTGATGTTTCTCTCTCATCGACATTTTTAGCTCTCTCTCTCCCTTCCTCTCTGTAAAATATCAATAAAATATATATTAAAAAAAATAGAAACAACAACACAAGAAGGAGCTCTCTGCTCTTGTGGGGACAGCTTTCTACTCCAGCCTCCGTAGCTCCCGAGGAGGAGCCTGCGGGGAAGCAGTCTCCCCTTCACGACGGCCTGTGAACCAGGACAGAGGTCCCCCGTGTGTGAGAGCCGGGGTGTCCCCCCCCCCCAGGCCCCGCTCTGCCTCGGAGCGCGCGTTGTTTACAAGCTTTGCAAGCGGCCAGGCCAGCGCCGCCCTGACCCGGCCGGCCGGCACTCCGGCCTGTTTACTCGCATCAGCTGTGGATGTTCTGGAACTCGCATCCACTTAAGTGCTAAATGGCCTCGGGAGCCAGCGGCTGCCAGGGTTTTTGGTTTGCCTTTCTTCCCGAGGGGAGCTGCAGACGAAGCAGTGAGCTCTGCACGGGCCTGGTGCCTGGGCCGGGAGATGGGGTGGGGCGGGGAGACCGCATGCACAGCGGGGGGCAGGGCAGCAAACCTCGGGCAGAGCAGGCAGGCTCTCCTTGGATTCCCACAGGCGCTGCAAGCTTTGCAAGTCCAAGTTGCTCCCACGGGGACATGGGGGCCCCTCTCCTGAGTGAGGGCCTGTGGGTCGGCCCTCTCTGAGCGCCGAGAGTGCCGATGGTGCTGTTTGCACCGGGAAAGAAGGATCTTCTCCCATTTCCCACAAAGCCGCGGGGCGGGGTCTGGGGGAGGCCCAGGTCTCTCCTCCCCTGCACTTCTAAGCCTGACCCTGAGTTACATCCTCTAGATTCCTCTCCAAGCTCCAGCTCCCATGTATCGCGCTTCCCCACTTCCACGGCCCCGGGCCCAGGCCAGGCTGCCTCCCTCGTCTCCTCCCCGGAAGGGGTGACAGCCTCCTCGCTGGCCAGTCCTCCTCACCACACCCCTCCCCATCTTCATCCACTGCCCATCTTTTACTTATTTAACTTATATATATACATTTGTTGATTTCAGAGAGGGAGAAATAGAAACCTCAATGATGAGAATCATTGATCAACTGCCTCCTGCACGCCCCCTAGTGGGGATCGAGACTGCAACCTGGGCATATGCCCTTGGCCAGAATTGAACCCGGGACCCTGCCAACACTCTATCCACTGAGCCACACTGGCTAGGGCAGCCATGGGCAAACTACGGCCCGAGGGCCGGATACAGCCTGTTCAGCTGTTCTATCCGGCCCGCGGAGCCGAAAGAGCGGAGGGTTCTCTTGCTCTCCCCTCCGCTCCTTCCCCAGCAGCCCAAGAGGAGAGTGCCAGCATGGTCAGGCTGCTTTTGTTCCGGCCCTCCGGTCCAGTGTAAGAACCCATGGTGGCCCTCGAGTCAAAAGTTTGCCTACCCCTGGGCTAGGGCCAGCCCACAGACTTTTAGGCCCACACCCCGCCATCTTTTCACTCTACCAGGCTGGGCCAGATTTCTGCTCAGGCAAATCTTTGGCCGTTCCAGCTAAAACACGGGCTTCCTTCTCTGTCCTCTCAGAGAGAAGGCGGCCTTCTCCCCCCAACCCCCTGCCCCCCAGCCAGTCCTCACCCACGCCTCCTTTTCTTCTGCAGGACACGCACAAGGGGCCTCGCCCCAGCCAGGGAGCTGGAGTCACATGTTCCTTTAAATAAAGTCTGGCTTTCTGTTCACCACCCGCTCCCCCTCCCCCCTTCGGTAATATATCACGACCATCTTCCATGCCAATAAACATAATCACGCACCATCTAGAAGGGCCAGTTTCCAGATTATCGAGGGAAGATAAATGTTTCCCTTGTGCTAATTTCAGCACAGTTTATATGCTATTCTGCAGCGAGGGCAAACTGTGTTCTTCTTATTTAGGCATTTAAACTCTGCTTTTTTAAACTGTTATGGCAGACGGATCGCCTAAGAGCAACAGATGTCTGCTTGACAGAGATGTTCCCAGGAGGGGAATTTACTGCGCTTGGTCTCCGGAGGGAGGCTGGCGCTGCAAGTATGTGGCTTTTGGTCCGCATGTCGCCGCTCCTACCGCTTTAAGAAGGGTGTGTGTGTGTGTGTGTGTGTGTGTGTGTGTGTGTATGTGGATGTGGCGGGGGGACGGGGGGGAGCGAAACCAGTTCGGTTTAGTGGATAGAGCGTAGGCCTGCGGACTGAAAGGTCCCGGGTTCGATTACGGTCAAGGCCATGCACCTTGGTTTCGGGCACATCCCCAGTGGGGGGGTGTGCAAGAGGCAGCTGATCGATGATTCTCTCTCATCAAAGTTTCTAACTCTCTATCCCTCTCTCTTCCTCTCTGTAAAAAATCAATAAAAATAATAAAAATAATAAAAAAGAAAGGGGGGTGGTGGAGACACAGGCTGCCCTGCAAACACCCGGAGGTGCAGATCCTGGTGGTGCAGAGGCGGGCGTGGGGGCCCGTGCTTCCTCACTGGCAGCTTTCCCCAGAACCTTGGCAGTAAAAGAATTTCTTTGCTACCTGCCCCCCTCCCCTCCCCCTCACATTTCAAATGATTTCTTACAATTGAAATTACTGAGTATGCAGATTTTTAGAGCTCTCCCCACCCCTTTTATTGAATCTATTGGGGTGACATTGGTGTATAGGTCCCGGGTGTACAGTTCTCTAATGCACCACCTGGGTGTGTGCTGTGTCCTTTATCCTTCTCCTGGCTCACTGCTGGCTGCCGTGAGAAGGCTGGGTAAGAGCAGCCGCCACGTTTGAAATGCTCACTCGGCCCCTCCCCATCCCGGTGAGGCAGGCGGCTTTCCAAGCCCGTTTCCTGGGCGGTCGGATGGGGAGAGCATGGATCCCGGCATAAGACTGGACGGGACACTATCGGTCGTGTGCGTAGCTCGGTGCCTGGCCACTGGGGATCCATACGTACCAGTGACCCAGAGCGGGGGTGCGGGGACACGCGGCGGGCTTGGGAGAGGGCACAAGGCCAGGCGAGGCTCCTCGCCCAGCCAGGAGGCCAGAGTTAAAGGGAAGGGCGTAGGTTACGGGGAGCCCATGGTCACCCATGGTCACCTCTGGAGGTACTTTGCCTCCAAAGGGAGGAGCAGGGGGTGCAGGAAATGCCCTTTGGGGAGCCTCTCGTATCCCCAGTGACCTCCCCGTGGGAAGCGAGCCCGATGGTCTCCTGGAGGAGCCGCCCTGATGCTCCGCAGACACCGCCCTCCTAGAGGACCAGCCTTCCCGCAGTTCCCGGCTCGGGCTCACGGGGGCGCCGGTGAGCCGCGGAGGCTGCCGCCCGAGGCTGCCAGGCTCGCTCTCCTCCCGGCCCCACACCCAGGAGCCCAGCCCGGCTCGCTCTCCTCCCGGCCCCACACCCAGGAGCCCAGCTCCCCAAACCACAAACCAGGGCTCCTTTGGAGGCGGGGCCCGGGGACTGACAGCCGTCTGCTTTCTTGTGGGAAAACAGCGCCGGACGCCGCTCACCGTAACACTCTGCGGGGTGCCCACAGGCCCGGAGCGGGCAGGACTGGCGTTCCCTCCGCTCAGGTGCCCAGAAGCAGAAACCGGGTGACCTCTGTGGGGTGTCCTGCCCAGAGCGCCCCCTCGCCCTCCCCAGCGGCTGCCCCAGGAGGATCTGATGAAACTGCTCCCTCATCTATGGTTCTCTCGGCCCCTCTCTCCCCAGCGAGAGCCCATGTGTGCAGAGCTCCATGGAAAGTGCTCTCGGGATGCTGGCTTTGAAGCAATAGTAATCCCTCCTTTGGAAAAACTGCTGGTTGAACTACTCTGTTATTCTTACTCTCTTATTCGGTATGCCAACTGTTATTTGTAGTCTGTAAAATAACTTTGATTCTGCTTGAGTAGAAAAGATAAGCTTAATTGTCTGATCTTGCAAGCCAGCTGTCTAACTGATGCGCTGGTATCGATGCCAGGTGCCTGTATAGATAGGGTACTCAAGGTCACAGGTGTTGGTTAGACATATGTACTCAAGGTTACAGGTGTCTGTACAGATATGGCAGGTGTCTGCATAGACATGATGTGCACTCACGGTTGCAAATTGCCTGTAAAAATGACTTGCACAAGGACCCAAAAGGATACAAAGAGAGGATGCTTCCTCGTTGGGTGCTCAGCATGTGACAGAGGTGGTCATCTGCTCCGAACCTGCGCGCAGTAAAGATGGCTCCTCACTAACTGGCTCCCTGGGCGTCTCGCTCGCTGATCTGCGATGCACCAGCTTCTGGGTTTCTCTTTAGGAATTAAAGGCGCACTCCTGGGACTCCGGTGTTTCAGAGGCCGCTCCGAGACTCTTTTCAGTCTCGATCGCTCCCTAGCGGCCGGCTCCGGAGGCCCAGGCCGGGGGGCAGGTGGGCGTCCTTGAACCCTAGAACCAGGTGCAAGGTGCTCTCGCCACGTGGGACAGCGAGGCCCGCCCACCCGACGCGTGCCTCTCAGTCACCCAGGGCCTCTGGTCCGGCGTGAGGCGTCTGAGGAAGTGCCTCAACTATCGAAATGGCCACTGAGTGCGCTCGCGCTCTCTCTCTCTCTCTCTCTCTCTCTCTCTCTCTCTCTCTCTCCTCTTTCTCCTCTCTCGTGGATAAAGTCCCATCTCCACGTTAAACGAGCTGATGGAACTTCCTTGCACTCAGAGACCTCAACCCCAGCCCCCTCCGTCACTCCCCTCCCCAGATCCTGTGGCTTCGCAGGCGCGGCACCGAACAGTCCCACGCAGAGGGGGCGCTCTCTGGGGAGTGTGATGCCCATCAGCTGTGGCAGTGAGACACGGGCCAGGCCCGGAAGGTCACGGGGTGGGAGGCCCAGGTGCCTACAACGGACAATCAGTCGTAGGGTAGGATCCTGCCTTCAGGGGGACTTTTCCTCCCCTCGCACCGTGGTGGTTGGCAAACTGCGGCTCGTGAGCCACATGCGGCTCTTTGGCCCCTTGAGTGTGGCTCTTCCACACAACACCACGGCCTGGGCGAGTCGATGTTGAAGAAGCGGCGTTAGGAGGAGCGGTTTCGCGGAGGAGGGATCTGGGTTTGGGAAGTCGGTGGCGGAGTCCAGTCCCCCCCCCCCCCCCCCCGCTCCCTTGGCCCCCGCCCCCCTCACCCCCCCGCCCCCCTCACCCCGCCGCCCGCCCGGCGTCCTCCCCGCCGGCGTGGGCGAAGCGCTCGTGGCTGTGTTTCCCTTGGCTGCAGGGACGCCGGCGGGGTTTTCACATGAAACTTTACTGACAGCCCGCAAAGCCCAAAGGGAAACAAACACGGGAAACGCGAGGACTTGTAAAAGGCTGAACTGGGGAAATCGATTTTTTTCTTTTCTTCCTCAGCGCGTGGTGCTGGGCACGGGGGGGGGGGGGGGGGTCCCAGACAGCGGGACCCAGAGGGAGACGGCCAGCCAATCAGAAGGCTTGCTGCCCAGGGGGGCATGACAGGGGGGCACGGCACTGTCTTCAATTTGTAAGAAATATAGTTTTATTGATTTCAGAGAAGCCGGGAGAGCTAGAGAGAGATGAAAACATCAGAGATCATCCTGGCCAGTGCTGCCCAGTGGTGGGCACCCACCGATGAACCAGGAGGTCGCGGTTTGATCCCCAGGAGAGGGCGTGCAGGAGGTGGCCCCTCAACGATTCTCTCTCTCCCTCCCTCTCCCTTCTTCTCTCTGAGATCAATAAAAACATATTTTTTAAAAAAACCATCTCTCTTCCCTTCCTCTCTCTTTAAAATTGATCAATAAATAGCACTTAGAGATGAGATGGGTTGGCAGGGCTGTGGACGGGCAGGCGGTGGGCGTGGGGACATGAGCAGGACGCGGGGGCCTGTAGGATATCAGCCTGTGTCACACTGGTGAGAGAGCTTAAAAAATAACGAAAACGATGCAGGAAAGTAAGGTTCCTATTAGGAAACCTCCCGGCCTCCCACCGGCGAGGAGGAGCTGTGGGGAGGGGGTGGGGACGGCCACGGTGCGCGGGAGGGGACAGCCCAGGGGCCATGAAGGTTTGGGACACGGGGGGCTCCATGGTTACTCCTCCTCACCGCCACGCTTCTCTTAACATAGAATAACACAAAAACCCACACACGCTACCTGAAGACACACTGGCTTTGGCAGTCAGAGCCTCTTAGAAAGACGGGCCCAGAGAAGATGCCGGAGACGCCGGCGGGGCACCGGCCATCCCGCAGGAGGAAGGGGGGCTGGGGCCAAAGCACCGAGGGGAAGTGTGCACCCCACGGAGCTGGCCCAGGCCTCCTCGGGCCAGACCAGGACGGCCTGGCGGGGGGCAGGGGTGGCGGGGAGTCCCAGGTGCGTCTCTGAGCATCTCATTCCGATTCTTCCAAGGGACCAGAGGGTGATGCCCGGCACAGGTCAGAGGGGTCATGATCACGGCCATGCTGGGCACAGGTCACAGGGATGATGGTCATGGCCATGCCCGGCACAGATCACAGGGATGATGGTCATGGCCATGCGGGCACAGGTCAGAGAGATGATGCAACCAACCCTCCAAGGTGAGCGTGCGTCATTTCCCACGTTTAATAAAAACGGTCTCTCGTTTGAGGCTGTGGAAGTCTTGAGTCACATTTTTTTTTTTTTGGTAAATCCCCTCCCCCCGCCCCGCCCCCTCTAAAATGTCTGAAAACACATGGCTTAACAGTGGCTGCACAGAAAATATACACCCTCCGAGTCTGACTTTTCATTTAAATACAAATATACAAAATGTAAACTGAGGCGATAGAGAAATTTACAAAACTTTTCTTTAAAAATAATAAAGACCGAGTTCAGTCCTAGTTGGGGTGCCGTTAAGGGACGCGCACGCCGCGTCTCCGGGCGGATTCCTGTCGCCGTCTTCGCTGGAGACCGGAGACCGGGTGTCCGTCCACCCGGCGCGGGGCCGCGTCCGCACAGACCTGAGTGGGAGCCGAGGACCCGGGGGCTCCGTGCCCGGGGCGCCTCCTTCCTTCGCCGGCTCCGGGCGGGCCGCCCCGTCCACCCCTCTGGCGTGGATACGCCATCCGGCGTGGGCGCTCCGCCGGCCACAAGTTCCGCTTCTGGGGACGGGGCCGAGCCCGTCCCCCGGGGTCTGCGAGGCCCAGCGGCAACTAGCTGCTTCCGGTGGAGTTGGAGCTGACGTGGTTTGAGTTTATGTGGTGGTTGAAGGTGGTCTTGGAAGTGGGTGAACTCTTGGAATTGTTCTGATGCTGGGAGAGCGGGTGGGAGGGGGGGGTGGAGGAAGCAGGTCAGTCCCGCCGGGGCCGCTGAACCCGGAGACGGGGCCGCGACGGCTCTCCTCAGGGTCCGAGCCCCGGGGCCCTGTCTGGAGGGAGACCTGCTACACCAGGAGTGGGCAGGGGTGCTGCTGGCATCTGGTGGGTGGAGGCCAGAGAGGCTGCTGAGTATCACCCGGGGCCTAAAGGACCCAGCCCGGCCGGTGTGGCTCAGGGGTTAAGCCCTGACCTAGGAACCAAGAGGCCCCGGTTCGATTCCTGGTCAGGACACATGCTCAGGTTACGGGCTGGATTCCCATCCCGGGGGCATGCAGGAGGCAGCCGACTGATGATTCTCTCATCAACGTTTCTCTCTCTCTCTCCTTCCTCTCTAAAAAAAAAATTAACCGAGAAGGCCAGTATGCCGAGGTGGAGGAACCTGGCTAGAGGTCCACTCGGGCTGGCCCTGCCCCTTCCCCCTGGGGCCCCTCTGTCAGTGGGTCTCAGGGGCTGCAGATAGCTGCCTGCCCCCCAGAACTTGGGCCCCACACCCAGTGGGCTCTGCGTGCTGGTCTCAACCCTGAGGACGTTCTGAGCCCAGGGTCCCGGGCCGAGGCCGGGACTGGGACTGGGGGTGGGGGTGGGGGTGGGGGTGAGGGTGAGGGCAGGGGCCGGGGTGGGGGCGCTCACCTGGCGCTTGAAGATCCTCTGGAACAGCCCTTTCTTTGGCGGCTCCGGAGGGTGGCTCCGGTCCAGGTCTGGCGGGAGGGTACCGTTAGGTCCGAACACGTTCAGCTCCTTGAAGCATTCCGTTTCTATCATCTGGAGGAACGCACGGGCACGTGGCGGTGAGGGCCGGGCGTCACCTGGGTGGACAGTCCCAGCGCCCAGCCCTGGCCCACCCCGAGCGGCCCGCCAGGCTGTCTGCTGCCCTCCGCCTCGCTGTCCTCCCTCTCCCCCTCCTCTCACCGCCCTCCGTCTCACCAGGGCGGAGACCGGATGGCGCCCGCCTGCCAGCCCATTGCCTCTCCACTGAGAAAGCTGAAGTCGGCACCCCAGACCCACAGCCATATCCTGCTCACCCCACCGAGCCCAGGCCACCCCCAAACCCCGATCCTCCCCCTTCCAGGGCTCTGGCCCCGCCCCCCATCATTTCCATCCCATTTCATCCAACTCTGCCTCCAACTCAGTCCCTCTTGTGCCTCCGTCCCAGCTCCATTTTCCTCCCTTCCCAGGCCTCCTCGTCCCTCCGACCCCCTCACGATGCCCAGCAGACCGTGGGACCCGCCCTCTGACCCCCCACCATGCCCAGCAGACCGTGGGACCCGCCCTCTGACCCCCCACCATGCCCAGCAGACCGTGGGACCCGCCCTCTGACCCCCCACCATGCCCAGCAGACCGTGGGACCCGCCCTCTGACCCCCACGATGCCCAGCAGACCAGGGGACCCACCCTCTGACCCCCCACCATGCCCAGCAGACCGTGGGCCCCGCCCCCGCCCCTGCGTCCTCCCCGACCTTCCCCCGGAGGCGCCGCCAGCTGACCTCGTTCTGCCAGGGGATGGGCACGGAGCCCGTGGCGAACTTGGAGTAGAAGTCGTCGTCCGTGTGGTCCAGGTTGACGCCCTTCACGGTGGAGAACTGCTCGATGTCCAGCACGTCCTTACAGTACACGGCCCGGGGCTGGGGAGAGCCAGCGGTCACTCGGGCCCTGCCCCCGCGCCTCCGGCCCCAGCCAGGCCTGGGCCTTTGATGGGGGGGGGGGACGGGGGCGTCTGCCTGAGCCCCCCCCCCCCCCAGGAGCCCGGGCTGCCCTCTCTCAGATGTGCCAATGGGTGCCGGGCCGGGGGAAAGAGGAGCTCGGGGCGTCCAGGCCGTCACCCCATCCCTGAGCTCACCCCTCCGTCAGATGGTCTTTGTCCAGGGTCACTGGGCTTGGGACGGGACTGGGACGGGAAACCTCCCAAAGTCCGCTCTGTTTGGGGCTCTGGGCCGCCCACCCTCCATGGGGAGAGCGAATGCTGGTTCCCAGGCCCAGCCCCGGGGAACACGCAGCCATGGACGACTCCGGGGTGGGGGTGGGGGCCTCCCCAACCCCTTCTCACATTACGGGGCGCCACGGGGCTCGGCTCTGCAGCCAGATGGGCCGGCTGGGTCCCGGTGCTGGTGCTTGGGAATTCTGGGGAAGCCCCACGTCCCACAGGCCTGTCTGCAGGCCGGGCTGGGGGGCACCTGGGCCCGGGGCCGCGTGGCCGGCGGGAACATCTCCATCTCACTCCCCCCTCCCCCCCCAGACACGCACTGGGGGCTGCTCTCTGCCGAGACCCACAGAGACGCCCCGGCAGGCCTTCCCCTCCAGGAACTCCAGGTTGGGGGGGGGGAGCCTCCCAGGGGGGGTCTGGGGCCTGGAAGTCTGAGGGGAGGGCTTCGTGGAGGAGGCGACTCCGGGGCGGGGGCAGGACCCAGCCCTGCTGACACGTCTGTCCCTGGAGGGCAGAGGGTCTCCTCAGCCCCTGGACCGAGGCCCCGAGCCCACAGCGGGCGAGGGCACGGCTGAGAGCAGGCGGGGCTCCGTCCGTCCGGGCTGGCGGGGGGGGGGGGGGGGGGGCTACTCACATCTGGGATGAAGGGAGGGTCCAGCATCCCGGCTTCGAGGCGCTTGAAGTTCATGCTCCGGAAGAAGGGGTGTCTCTTCACCTCCGCGGCCCCCTCCTCCTGGCAGCCCAGCCGCTGCCTCGCGTCCTTGGTGAGCAGCTGTGACGGCAGAGCCCCGTGAGGCCGTGCCCGGGGACCTGTGGTCGCCTCCCCTCACAGGTGCGGCCCTGGGACCCCCGGGTCCCCCCTCCAGCCGGTGCCACCCAGGCGCCCACAGACGCCGACCGGCCCTGCTCAGGCCTGGCTCCAGGGCTCGGGAGCCGCTGTGAGCCCTGTGGCCCCGCATTCACGGCGCGCCGCCGGGATGCCTGGACCCCCGGGGGGAGCAAGACTCCCGTCTGTGTCTCCCCATGACCACGTGCCCAGCACCTGGTGAATTCGGGGCCCCCCTGCTTGCTGACTTGGTGTGACCTCTGCCACAGGGAGCTTACACAGGGCAAGAACTCGGTCTGTAGTCTCTGGTTCATGTACTCAACTCACAAGTGCAAACCCGTGGGGGGGAGTGAGGGAGAAAAGAAGGGAAGGACAGAGAAGGAGGGATGGAGGGAGAGAGGGCACTGAGGGTTTGGCCTCTGCGAGATCATGTTTAGAGGACCCCTCAAGGCACCACCGATGTAACGCATGGGGTTAGAGCAGTGGTCGGCAAACTGCGGCTCTCGAGCCACATGTGGCTCTTTGGCCCCTTGAGTGTGGCTCCTCCACAACATACCATGGCCTGGGCGAGTCTATTTTGAAGAAGTGGCGTTAGAAGGAGTTTAAGTTTAAAAAATTTGGCTCTCAAAAGAAATTTCAATCGTTGTCCTGTTGATATTTGGCTCTGTTGACTAATGAGTTTGCCGACCATTGGGTCAAGGAATGCAAGTTGGCTGCTCACTTTGGGGTCAGGGAGGCTGAGGGGCCAGAGGGGTGGGGAGGGGCCAGTGCTGAAACTAAGGACCAGCAGGGGCCTAAGGAAGGTGGGTGAGGACTGTCCTAGAGATGGGACTCGGGGTGGGGGGGGGATGGGGGGCAGTGGGATGCCTGAATGTCTGGACCCCAGGAGCAGGGAAGGTCTTGTGGCAGCCAAGACCAGATGAGGGACAGAATCTGGGTCAGGGACCAGCTCCCTGGCTGTGCGGAGAGGCCTCCGTGGTCTCCCTATAGTCAGGCCCTGCTGTGCCCTGAGCCGGTGCCTGGAGGGTCAGGGCCGGCCTGGCTGCCGGACCAGAGACCGCAGTCAAGGACACAGAAGAGGCGCAGGGTCACTTGTCAGAAGACGGAGCAAGGCCTCTGGTCACGCTTCCAGTTAACGAAGATGAGGGACATTGTGTGACTCCTGGATCCCCCGGGGTGGCCGCTGCCTTCCCCTCAGTGCTCACCAGGGGGCAGCAGAGAAACAGCAGCGCCAAGTCCAGGTGCCCCAAAGCCGTGTGCCCAAGCCCATGATCCGGGCAGGGAGGGGCCCTCTGTGCCCCTGCCCTCTCCTCACACCCCACGTCCCTGTCCAGGGGAAGGGGGGGGTGTCTCTCAACACCTGCTTCTCTGAACTCCAACCCCGGCCCGGGACACACGGTGCTGCCCTCCTCTATCCTCACCCAGTGAGGTGCCGCTGCCCGCAGACCCCGCCCGACAGAACCACGTCTCATCAGCACACCCACGGGGTTTCCAAGCACCCCTGGGAGCCCACGTCCCCGCTGACCGCCTCGGACCACCGGGCTCCTCCGGCCCCCCCATCCCCCACCCGCACGGCCACGACCACCTGTTTCGTGGGAGGCCCGGGCAGGTGTGCGGGGGCCCAGCCACGGGGGTTCTGGTGTGTGTTTGCATGTGTGCATGCTGCCCCTCCCTCTGCGTCTCACATGCAAATGACAGGAGGCAGGCGGCCCCTTCTTTCCTCCCAGAGCTCTGAGGTCAGACCGGGGCTGGGCAGGCAGCAGCCTGGCCTGGGGCAGGGGATGGGGGGTGGGGGAGGCCAGCGGGCCGGCGCTCACCATCTTGCAGATGGACTTGGCCTCCTCGGAGAACTTGGGGGAGTACACCTCCTCCGTCTCCAGGACCCGGCGGTCCACCTCCTCCCGCTTCACCTTCTCCTTGCGGCCCCGGAACGGCGACTGGCCCTCGATCATCTCGTAGATGAGGCAGCCCAGGCCCCAGTAGTCGGGGCTCAGGCCGTACCTCTGGTTGTTCAGGACCTCGGGAGCTGGGCGAGGAGGGAGCGGGCGCGAGAGGGAGCGAGGTGAGAGGAGCTGGTGGCAGCGCAGAGCGGGGTGCCCGGCTCGGGCCGTGACTCACGCCAGCCGGGCCAGCATCCCCCCCCCCCCACGGGAGGCAGGTTCCGGGGGGGGGGGGAGCTCTAGGCCTCTCCCTGCAGCCCCAGGGGGGTGGTGGGGAGCAGCGGGGGGGAGAGGGGGAGAGCAGGGCAGGGCCCCAAGGCTGCTCTCTGCGTAGAGTCATGCTTGGCCCCCAGCAGGCGGTACGCGCCGGTGCTGAGCCCCTCCTCCTGGCCCCCCGAAAGGCTGCCCACCAGCCCCTGGACCCCGACTTCAGCGGGGCCTGGCCACCCACCCCGAAGTGGAGGGCTGCAGGGGGGGCGGTTGCAGAGAGCTGGGCCTAGCCAAGTCCCACCTCGGGCTCCACCCGCCCCGGCTGAGGCCGCCCACCTCCCGCCATCAGGAGAGACCCTGCTTCTGATCAGAGCGGCGCAGGGAGGCCAGGCACCCACGAGGGGCGCTCGGGGCTCGGGGCGGCGCCCACACTCACCCATGTAGCCGACGGTGCCCACCCGGCCCCGGATCAGGTCCCCCTCGGGGATCTTCACGGCCAGGCCCAGGTCGGAGATCCTGATGTGGCCTGAGGGGGGAGGGCAGGGTCAGCGGGCCCCTGGCACGGTCATGTGACACTGCGCCACCCCGGGCAGAGAGGGCCTCAGGCTGGTGGCGTGCCCCCGGGGGGCTGTGTTTTCATCTGCGCCGTGAAGAGGGGGGGCCCCCCCATCTACCATCTCGGGGCGACTGCAGAGCCTGGCGAGACCCAGGTGCCAGAGGACGAGGCAGGCCGCCCCGTGAGGAGGGACGCGGGGCCCTTGCATTGGCTGGACGCGGGCAACCTGCCGCGGGCAACGCTCCGATGGCCCCGCGGGGGCTGAGGTCAGCGGGTTAGGACGCCTTGGCCTGGGGCTGGCATTGCTTCACGGAAAAAAATGCGAGACTCCCCTGACACGACATTTTGCAACAGTTTGCTCAAGGGGGGAAATTACAAAGCAATTAAAAGGGAATCAACTCCCGAAGCCGGTTTGGCTCAGCGGTACAGCGTCGGTCTGCGGACTGAAAGGTCCCGGGTTCGATTCCGGTCAAGGGCATGTACACTGGTTGCGGGCACATCCCCGGTGGGGGGTGTGCAAGAGGCAGCTGGTCGATGTTTCTCTCTCATTGACGTTTCTAGCTCTCTATCTCTCTCCCTTCCTCTCTGTAAAATATCAATAAAATATATATTTTTTTTTTTAAAAAAAAGGGGAATCAACTTCCTGTTCTGCCTGCCGAGAGGGTCTTTGGAGATTTTTTTCTCCCTCTGGAAAGACAAGACTGGAAGACGCCCAGGCCCCGTCCCCGACTGAACCCCAAGAGCAGAGACGACCGTGTGGGGCCAGCCTCTGTGGTGTCTCACCTGCTGGCCCATCAGGGACAAGGGGACGCCACAGCCACACCCGGCCCTGCAGGAAGGGTCCCTCCCCCTCTCCCTGGCATGAGGGCCAGGACCCCCCACAGCCTGGGCCTGAGCACGGCCCAGCGACAGGGACCCCCGGCCAGGCTGGAGCTGAGTGAGGGCCCAGCTCCGTGGCCCCAGGAGAGGTAAAGGGGGCACCTGGATTCAAGTGCCGGGGGTGCAGGTCAAAGGTGGGCGTGGCGCTGAGACCAGCAGGACGGGAACCCCAGTGGGCCCTGGGCTCATCGGAGAGGGGGCGCGGGGCCGGGACCCTCTGCCTGCCGCCCCCATGGCAGCATCGCCAGGCCATAACCCTCGGGGGAGACCTGGCCTGTGACCTCGGCCCCCTGCGGATACTGCTGGTGACCTTGGCAGCGCAGCTCCTCTGAGCCTTAACCTTGTCCCCTGTGAAAAGGGCACAGGGAGGCTGGCCCTGCCCGCGCTGCGGAGACGGGCAGACCCAGTCAGAAACGGTTTCCCACCGGTGAGTGTGAGGGGCTAACAACTGGGGGCTTCTGGGGCCGCCCTTGCCATCCAGGAGACAGGAACAAGGCAATGCCCAGACACCAATGACTGACGCGTTTCTCTGGCTGCGGCTGCCTGAGAACGCCCCCTCGGGTTTCCTGTCAGGCCCTCCCCCATCGGCAAGCCTCTGAGCCTGCGAGACCCATGTTTCCACTGAAAACCAAGGAGGATGAACCGCAGAGAAGCTGTGTGAGGTCAGTGTTTGCCCAGCATCTCTGAGATCCTGGATGCCTCATCTCATTCCCCTCTACCTCTCTCTCTCTCTCTCTCTCTCTCTCTCTCTCTCTCTCTCTCTCTCTCCTTCTCCTCCTCCTCCTTCTTCTTCTCCTACTTCTTCTCCTCCTCCTTCTTCCTCTTCCTCCTCCTCTCCTCCTCCTCCTTCCTCTTCCTCTTCTTCTTCTCTCCTCCTCCTTCTTCTTCTTCTTCTTCTTCTCCTTCTCTCTCTCTCTCTCTCTCTCTCTCTCTCTCTCTCTCTCCTCCCAGCCAAGTTGCTTCTTCTCACGGTAGGAGCTCTGTCCATGCCCCCTGGGTCCCTAGGACGGAGGGGAGAAGTGGCTCTCCCTCCCCCCCCCTTGCCCACGGCTCCCTGGCGGCCCAGGTCGGAGTGTCTGAGCGGCCCTCCGCCTCGGGTTGCGACGCTCACCTCAGCTACAGGGTGGGAACAGGCCTCCCGGCCCCTCCCGGACTCACCGTAATCATCCAGCAGGATGTTCTCGGGTTTCAGGTCCCTGGAAGGGAAAGACCACAGCATGTGAGTGTGGGCACGCGGGCAGCGGGGCGCGCTGGGTCTGGGTGGACCCCGTGGGCCAGCCCGGCCCGCGTCTTTCCCTCCCCCCTCAGGCGGCCCGGTCTCTGGGTCAGGAGCGTCTTGGGCGGATCTCTCTCCCCCCACCCTTTGCCACGGGCATCTTCCCCTCCTGCAGAGTGAGTGACAGGGAGGAGGTGAGGCAGAGGCTGGTCCTGCTCCTCCACACGGTGCCAGCTGCCAGGCGGAGGATACCGTGGCTGGGGTGGTGACAGACCCCCCCCGGGGCTGGGAAGACACCCCCCCCCCCCCCCCCCCCCGTCTCCGGATGCCCTGAAGGCGGAGCGGGCCTGGGAATAAAGGCAGAGACACTTTTGAGAACAAAGCGCCAGCTGCAGAACTGGCACGGAGAGCTGCAGGGAGGAGGAAGGTGCCCCGGAGAAAGACCCCCACCCAGACGCGGACGCGGACGCAGACGCCGAGGCGGGCGGCCGCTCACCTGTAGACCGTGCTCTCCAGGTGCAGGTCCTCCAGGCCGCACAGGATCTCTGCCGCGTAGAACCGGGCGCGCTCCTCCTCGAAGCCGGGGTTCCCCATGTTGTAGATGTGGAACTTGAGGTCGCCCCCGTTCATGATGGTCAGGACCAGGCACAGCGCGTCCTTGGTCTCGTAGGCGTAGGCCAGGTTGACCTGGAGCACGGACAGCGCCGGGTGAGGTCCCGCCCCCGCCCCCCTCGGGGCCCGCGCGGCTGCCGGACGGCCGGGCTGCGCGCCACCCCCGATCCCAACAGCCTCGGCGAGCCCTGCCCGCCGCCCCTCGCAGGGGTGAGGGACCCCCTCCTTCCCAGCAGAGGTTCCCGGGGAGGAGGCGGCGGGAGGGCCCTGCCAGGATGGGGCTCTGCGTTCACACGGCAGAAGCATGTGCGTGCATCAGTCAAACTGCGTGGCCCGTTGGCTGGTCAAGAAGAGCAGGACCGGGCCGAAACCGGTTTGGCTCAGTGGATAGAGCGTCAGCCTGCGGACTGAAGGGTCCCAGGTTCGATTCCGGTCAGGGGCATGTACCTTGGTTGCGGGCACATCCCCAGTGGGGGGTGTGCAAGAGGCAGCTGGTTGATGTTTCTCTCTCATTGACGTTTCTAGCTCTCTATCTCTCTCCCCTCTTCTCTGTAAAATATCAATAAAATATATTAAAAAAAAAAAAAAAAAAGAAGAAGAGCAGGATCGGGAAGGGACCGGGCAGTGGGCTGGGTGGCGGCCCAGGGGCTCTGAGAAGCGGAACACGACTCGGCAAAGACTGTCTCCTGTGCACGCAGGGCACACCTGGCCAGAGGGACCGCCACAGAGAGGAGCCGCCCCATGCAGACAGACCAACGCCTGAGGCTCCGTGGATGAGGGCTGGGGTGGGGGTAGGGGTGGGGAGAGGGGGAGGACTGGGTCTGGGGCAAAGGAGACGTCTCCACTGAGGGGCTGGCGCACATGGAGTCTGGCCGCCACAAAACGTGGTGCAAACACGGGAACAAATGGGGTCACGTCTGAGGAAAGGCGCAGAATGCACCAAAGGCGAGAGAGCTCCGTCCCGGTGACCCCGAGGAAGGAACGTCCCCCCAGGGGCAGAGGACGGGGCACCGTCGAAGGCCCAGGGCCACCCCTTCCCTGAGCGGGACTCACCATCACCGGCCCCAGAGCCAGCCCGGCCCCTGGGGACGCCGTGGGCAGCCTGGAGGCGGTGGCCTGGGCCACTATGGAAAGGGGCCGGTGACACAGGCTCACGGCCGAAATGCCGACCGCCACCTCCCACACCGCACATTGCCCTGGGCGGGCGGGGGGTACACGGCCGGGTCAGACACAGAGACCACACCCTGCCCCTTGAGCGTCACCTTATAAAACCTCCCCCTCGGGGGAGAGACGGAGGCCGGGGCTGGCGGCCTCGCTCGCCTCCGTGCACAGCTGGTGGGCGTTCCACTGGGCGAGCCGCGTGGAGAGCCCCTTGGGGACGGCGAGCAAGCGGAGGGCCCACCCTCTGACACAGCCATGCCGCGGCCAAGGAAGCGACCCACGGACACGTCCACAGAGCCACGCCGGGGAGCTCAGGGGCGGACACAAAGCCTCGTCTGCAGCGGCGTCACCCCCAGGACGCGCTCTCCTGGGGTCCCTCTCTCCAGGGTCTCAAGGGAAGGGGGCACAGTTTTTTTGTTTTGTTTTTGTTTTGTTTTTATTTTTTTAAGGTGCAGCTATAAGTCTGGGTTTTTTGTTTTTTATTTTATTGACTTTTTACAGAGAGGAAGGGAGAGGGATAGAGAGTTAGAAATGTCGATGAGAAACATTCATCAGCTGCCTCTTGCACGCCCCCTACTGGGGATGTGCCCGCAACCGAGGTACATGCCCTTGACCGGAATTGACCCGGGACCCTTGAGTCTGAAGGCAGATGCTCTATCCACTGAGCCACACCGGCTAGGGCTGGGTTTGTTTTTTTAAGATCTACATTTTAAGGGGGAAGAGAAGATTGCAGCATGAGATGTCTAGTGTGATGCCATTGGCTAAAGGTAATGAATCCAACATGTGGGGATGGTTCCTCTGAGGGAGCCTTCTGGTCTCCTTTGGCCTCCGCCTGTGCCGCTGGCGTTTTCACCTTGTGCACATATTGTTTGTTGTTTTTTTAAAAATAACATTTTTATTGATATTTTACAGAGAGGAAGGGAGAGAGATAGAGAGCTAGAAACGTTGATGAGAGAGAAACATCGACCAGCTGCCTCCTGCACACCCCCTACCGGGGATGTGCCCACAACCAATGTGCATGCCCTTGACCTGAATCGAACCTGGGACCTTTCAGTCCTCAGACCGACGCTCTATCCACTGAGCCAAACCGGTTTCGGTGCACATATTGTTTGTTATGGTGACAAGTGGCGGACGTGTAGAGCTGACTGTGTGTCCACGTGCTCCTCCACGTCCCCCCCCCCCCCTTGCAGCTGGCCGGTGCCCCCGGGCTGTGGGCGTGTGAGGACCGCCACCGTAGCCCAGGCTGTGGCCGTCCCCGCAGGCCCCGGCACACACTTCCGTGACCCCGGATGGGGAGGAGGAGGGGGCCGATCTGACCGGACTCTATGTGAGTGACAGAACGGTGGCTCAGTGGTTGAGTGTCGACCTATGACCCAGGAGGTTGTGGTTTAATTCCCGGATTTTGGGCTCCATCCCCAGAGGAGGGAGTGCAGGAGGCAGCCGGTCAATGATTCTCTCTCATCAGGGATGCTTCCGTCTTTCCCTCTCCTTTCCTCCCTGAAATCAATACAAAGATACAAAAAATAAAAATAAAAAATAAAATAAAAAAGACCGGGCGGTTGTTTCCAGCTGCGGTATATTTGTCTAAGGCGGGTATGTTTGTTACAGCAGCGGAGCGAAGCCTCGGCTGAGGAACCAGCAGATGCGCCCACGACGGCACCTCTCGGGCACCGACACGGAGGAACCCGGGCCACAGGGGCCTGTGGACCCGAAGGTCCCGGCTGGGCCCGGGGGGGGGGCTTCTTCAGGCCCCAGAGCAGAGTCCAAGGCGGTCCTGCAGGCCAGAGGCCGCCGTCCCACCCGCAGGGCAGCCGGGCCCGCTCTGTGACCGGACGACACGGGCCCCAGGACGCAGAGGCGCGCGGGGAGGCGGGCGGGGCCCGGCTGCCCTTCGGCAGGCCGCCCTCCCACTGCACCCCCTCTCCCCGGCGATGGCGCTGCCACGCTGGGGGGCCACCCACTCCCCACGGGGCAGAAGCCCCGGCCCCGGCCCGGGACACGCACCACAAACGGGCTGTTGACCTTCTCCAGGATCTGCTTCTCGTTGAGGGCCATGGACTCCCCTTTCCGCTTCTTGATCCTCTTCTTCTCCAGGCGCTTGCAGGCGTACATTTTCCCCGTGGCCCGCACCTGGCAGGCGCACACCTGCGGTGCGAGGAGGAAGCCAGGGTCAGGGACACGGGGGGGGGGGGGGGGGGGGGCTGCCCGAGCGCCTCCGTGGCCAGGACGCTGGGCCGAGGGGTCGGGAACGGATGGACCCAGAGCCGGCCGGGCCTGGCCTGGGACCCGCGGCTGCCCCGGCCACACCCTCCAGCCCCACCTCGCCTCCCTGCTCCGTCCCCTGGACGGCCCGCCTCGGAGGTGCAGAACGAGACGTTGTCAGCAACCGAGGCCTGAGGCCCCGTCCCTCTCTCAGAGGCAACTAGATCTCTGTCCTCAGCTTCCAACCAGAGGCAGCCATGGCCCACAGGGCACTTTCAAGTACGGGCTGCCGGCGGAAGATGCCTGTTGGGGACCAGGGACGGGAGACCCCCCCCCCCGAGAACCCCGAGTGTATGGCTCAGAGGAAGGGGTAACAGGGCATTTGGGTTCTCGTTCTGCCCCTTGCTGGCTGGGTGCCGAGGCCGGGCCACCTCACCATTCGGAACCTCGGCTTGCTCGCCCCTAAGTGGGCCACAGGCTGCCGCGTTTCGGGAAGCTCAGAGAGAGTACAACAGCCCGCACAGCAGTGCCATCTGGCCCTCCTGTCCTCCCTTCTCCCACAAACACAGCCAAGGGCCCCTGTTTCCCCTCCCGGGACTTGAACCTGAGGCTGCCCTCCTTCCCCACTGCAGACACACCGGACCCTCCCTAATGCCCTGAGCCCCGCCTCCTCCTCCACCAGGGGGCCTCGGACCCCAGCAAAGGTGAACCCCTTGGGCAGACAGGGGGCAGGAGAGTGCAGGAACTCTCACCGGAAGCAGGGTGCTCACTCACCTCCCCGAAGCCCCCCTTCCCCAGCACTCGGTACTGCCTGAAGGTGTTTTTGGTTACCGGTTGCCTGAAAAAAAACACAAGAATCGTGGTGTGAAGATGCATAACCCACAGGCGACAGACAGCGGCAGCATTTGACTTCGGAGGCGCAAGGCACAGTTCCGTGCCCCGGGGCCCCCCCGGGATGACCGCTGCAGAGGGGCCCCTCCTGGCTTGCTCTGGGGCTGGGTGTTCAAGCCCCAGGCCACCTGTCCTCCGCCCTGCGGCCTGGGAGACAAGCAGGAAGGCAGAAGGCAAGAAGCACATGAGCCTAAGCAGCTGCAAGGTCCTCTCCCGGCGGACCCCTTCTCCCCCGGTGGCTCAGCTCCGCAGGAAGCTGTGAGCCCGGTGCAGGGGGAGGGGAGGGGCCGGAGCCACAGAGGCTCCGTGTCCCCCGGATGCATGATGGAGACCTGCCCTCCCAGCTCCAGAGCATCTCAGCCAGAGCAGCGTCTAGCTCAGCCCGGCTCGGAGCTCAGCCTGCCCAGCAGGGCGGCGCACTTCCAACCTCTCCACCTCCCAGGCCCCTTTGCTGTCCCCCGCCCCGCCCCCCCCCCGGGGCTCCGTCACTGTGAGACCCCGTCTGCCAGAGGGGACTCCATGAAGTCACAATCACCGAGTGTCTCCGACTCCCCCTTTAATTAGCCAAAGCCAACCTCGGACGGCGAGGCAGGGCAGGAAGCGAAGACCAGACGGCCCTCGGGTTGCCGGAACCCCGGGGTGCGGGCAGCTTGTGCATCTCACCCCTGGTCTGTTTGGCTATGAATAATCAGCTTGTTTTTTTTTAAACACCCACTTTTTCTCAGCTTTATTGGGTATGATTGCGTGTACAACCTGATGTTTTGATACGTACACTGTGGAATGATCACGGCAATCAAGCTAATTAACGGGCTATTACCATGGTTCCCTCTCCCTCCCTGCTTACCTCCCTCTCCTTCTAATGAGAACACTTAAGACCCACCCTCTTAGCAAATTTCAAGCACATGATGTGGTATTTGTTAACGAGGGTCACCGTGCTGTCCATTAGACCCCCCACAACGGCCTCCTCCTGCAAAACTGAAGGTTTGCCCCCCCTGACCAACATCTCCCCATTTCCCCTCCCCCCCGCCCCACCCCGGCAGCCAGCAGTCTACCCTCTGCTTCTGTGCATCTGACCGTTTCAGGCCCACCTATCAGTGAGGCCGTGTGATAGTTGGCTTTCGGCGTCTGGCTTATGTCACTTAGCGAGCGCCCTCCCAGCGGGTCCACGTGGTCAGAAAATGGCACCATCTCCCTCTCCGAGGCCGGTAACAGTCCACGGTGCGCACACACCACCCTTCACGCCGTGTGCGCCGCAGCGTTACCCACACCAGCCAAGACCGGGAAACGATCTAACTGTCCGTCACCCGGGGGGTGAGTAACGAACACTCCGCTTCACAAGGTTAACTCTGGCTCTTGGAACCAGAACTGGTATTTTTTTCTTTGTTAAAAACAACAACAACTTTTAAAAAAGTGATTTCAGAGAGGAAAGGACTTAGTGCAAAAGGCTTAACTTCTCTGATTTATTTATTTACTTAAAAAAAAAAAGATATTTTATTGATTTTTTTTTACAGAGAGGAAGAGATAGGGATAGAGAGTTAGAAACATTGATGAGAGAGAAACATCCATCAGCTGCCTCCTGCACACCCCCGACCAGGGATGTGCCCGCAACCTAGGTACATGCCCTTGACCGGAATCGAACCTGGGACCCTTCGGTCCACTGGCCGCCGAGGCCTGAGGTCCCGTCCCTCTCTCAGAGGCAACCCAGGTACATGCCTTGACCGGAATATATTTTTACTGCCCGGCCAGCGTGGCTCAGTGTTGAACCAGGAGGTCACGGTTCAATTCCCTGTCAAGGACACACGCCTGGGCTGTGGGCTCGATCCCCAGCAGCGGGCGTGCAGGAGGCGGCCGATCGATGTTTCTTTCTCATCATCGATGTTTCTCTCTCTCTCTCTCTCTCTCTCTCTCCCCTCCTCTGTCTGAAATCAATAAACACACACACACACACACACACATATTTTCAAATAGGCGATTGGGTTAGATAGGGGACGTGCAGCTCATCTGGGGCTGTGGCAGCCCTTCACCTGCCGGTGGGGGAAGAATCCCAAGGACGACTGCCAAGATGCTGAGTGGGGGGGCCCAAGGGGGTGGGCGAAAGGTAAGCCACGTTAGCAAGCCCGGGCCGCGGGCTTCCGGATGCACCCACGGGAGCGGAGTTCACAGGAGAGAGACGGTTCGCGTTGTGGGGACCACCGGCCCACGGAGGGAACTGATTATTACCTGACTCCTCAGGGGAACACCTGCCCCCCCCCCCCGTGCGCGCACACACACACACACACACACACACACACACACTGGCACACACGTGCGTGGACGTGCCAGGGTGGCACTCACCTTTCCAGCCACTTCCACTGGAGAAAGCGGTCGAAGTACATGCTGTCCAGGTACTCGCGGAAGGGTCCTCCCCTCAGGTAGTCGTGGACGGACCTGCTCGGGGAACAGACGGGCGTTCACAGTCCTGGTCTCAGGTGGGCGGAGCCGTGTTCACGCCGGCCTCCTCCCCCCGTCCCGGGCTTGGGAAACGCAGACCCCGGGGGCCAGAGGCCCCATCATCAGAGGAGGTGGTTGGAGACGCCCAGCCGGCCCGCCCACAGGCACCGGGCCTCTGGGGGCAGCAGTGGGCACTCGGGGGGCATCGGGACGGGGGGAGTGACACACAGTAAATACAGGACCCCAGGGACACGCTAGGAAGGAGGGTTAAGGGAGGTTCCTGGGGGTCAGGGAGCACTCTCTGTAGAAGGGACAGGTGCTGAATGACAACAGAGGCAGGCTGAGCTGGGTGCAGGGGGGACTTTGAGACAGGGGGTGGTAGGAGCCGAGGGCGGGTACGTGTGGGCCTGAGGCCAGCAGCGCCGCGGAGGGGAGATTTCACCCCTGCAGCAGAGTTGACGGTCACCTGTGTGTGGGGGGAGGGGGGGAAGAGAGGGAGCGCCCCGGGTTGAGAACTGGCTGCAGCAGGGACGCTGCTTCCCTTTGGAAAGGGGTGGTGCTGACTAGCTGGCCCAGCATTTGGGACGCGGGGACGGGAGGACATGCCAGCGGCCAGGCTTGCTTCTGTTCGTGGGGGGCTCTGCTCGGCACCCGGCGCAGGGCTGGGCCCCCGCCGGCCTCCCCGGCGTCCGTCCTCATCGTCCGGCTCCCAGGGCACGGGAGCTGGCTCTCCTGCCCTCCCCTCCTGCCAGGGAGCTCTGGAAGCCGGGGCTGGGTCCTGCTCCCCGTGGCACCAGCACCGAGCGTGGTGCCAGGCACGCAGCAGGCACCCGGCTGCTGTCTGCGGTGCAGAGGCTGAGCAAGGTCCCAGGCGCACCCAGCTGGGTGGGTGGCCTGCTCCAGAGCCTCTTGCATGTAGGTATGTGTGTGTGTGCGCGCACACACCTGTCAGCATATGGGGAGCTGGTGGCTGTGTGGCCGGGAGGGAGGGAGGGAGGGGGAGGGGGGCGGCGGCCGCCGGGCACTCACTGTGCGCAGGCCGAGAAGAGCTCCTTGCAGGGCCTCTGTCGGAGCTTCTCCTCCGTCTGGGAGACCAGGTCCCGACCGACCTGGGCGACGAAGACCGGGGACTGGAGGGGAGAGAAAGGTGGCCGGTGAGGGAGGAGCAGGCGGAGGGTGAGTGAGGGGAGGGCGGTCTTCCCCGCCTGCCCCCGGCCCTGGCCCTGGGCCGCCTGCACAGTGTCCGGGGTGCAGGGAGGGGTTGGGCCGGAAGGTGGTGCACGGCCCAGACCTCCGGTCAGGGTTCTGCTCTGCCACAGTCAGTGGGGGACCTCCCGGTGTGAGGGGCTGCTTGGTGAGTACCCCCCACCGCCCCGGGGGGCTGTCTCCTCAGGGGGCAGGCTTGAGATGAACCCCTGCCCAGCCTCAAGGTCACGCACAAAAGGATCTGGAAGGGGTAAAAGGGCAAGCGAGGGGAGGGGAGGTCAGCAGCGCTATGATCAGAGCTTTGGCACCGGCACGCCAGGGTTCGAATCCCACACCTGCTCCTTGCAGATGCAGCCCCTGCTCTAACTGCCCAGCCTCAGGACCGGGAAGATGATCAGAAACAGCAGCTCCTCTCAGAAGGAATCAATAAAACCACCAGGTCAAGCCCTTGGCCCAGACCCTGGCAGGTGACAGAAGCGTGTGCAATGAACGCCCTGTCATTTCACTCCCTTCCTGGGGAGGCTGCCCGGCCTGAGCAGTCCCCGCTGGGAGGGCGGCTCCGGAGTCCTCCCCAGGAGCGGCCAGCTGGGAGGGCGGCCCTCCCCCTCCCCCACCCGCCACTCCCGCACCAGTCACCCTCCACCCGCTGCTCGCTCACCAGCAGGGCCCTGAGGAGGGTTTTTAATTAATTACAGCAATAACTGAGGAAATTGCAGGGAGTGGGCTCAGAAAGATGGGGTGTAGACGCATCTTTTCCAAAGACGTCGAGCTAGGAAAGCTTTGCTCTCTCTCCCCAGCTCTTGGCGGGTGACTGTGGGGCTGACTGTTCCGCCAAGCCCATCGGGCGGCGTCTGGGGGTGTGATCCTGAGGGGGGAGGAGGTGGAGCTGCCCAGCACGGCCTGGGGGATGACACCAGTGGCTCAGCTTCTGGTCCCCACTGTTCTGAATGCCATGTTCCCTCCTTCTTTCTTCCTCTCCCAGGCCCTGCCCTCTCTGCACGTCTCCCCCTGTCCTGGGGCCTCCCCGCCCCTGGGAGGGTGGAGCCTCAGGTGTGGGGGAGCTGCTGTGATGGTAAATGCCCCCCGAACTCCCAGTGCAGACAGAGCCCTCCCAGATGGCTGCTGTCGCCTCCCTCCCACCCTCCGTCCCCACGCGGACAACTCAATGAATGAGGAGGCAGGAGAGCAACCAGGAGAGTTGGTCCCCGGAGCGCGTGGCTCCTCCTTTTGCAGAGAAGATGCTCGACCGACCGGGAGGCTGGAGCCCCGAGCTCGGGTCCGACCTCTGCCCTTGGCCACCCGGGGCCTCCCGGCCTCCCTTGCAGCAGGAAGGGGCTGCTCCCGGGATGACCTTCGGGTCCTTCCAGACTTGGGAATTGCTGGTTGAGGGGTGTTGGTTTTTTTGCTTCTAATCCTTGGGGAACTTTCTTGGGAATCTGGCAGCTGAGTTTATTGGGGACCGGGAACCCCAGGATACTCCAGAGCAATGGGACATCAGCACAGACCCCGAGGCCACTGGCAAAGGTGCTTCAGGAAGCGAGCTGGTGGCCGGGGCAGCCTTGGTCCGAGGGGCCTGGTGGCTGGCCCAGAGCTGGTGAGAGAGAGAAGGTGCAGCGTGTTGTGCCAGGATATGACTGGCACCTGCGGTGAGTCAGCCAAGACCGAGCAGGAATGCTGGGTGGGCCGGCCACTGCTTTGTCATCAGACTTCACCCAGGGGGGACACACCCTGACCCGCAGGGGCCCAGCCTGGCAGGGGCACGGTGGGCGGGGGCGTTAGGGGGCTGGAGGGGGGTTAAGAGGTAAGCGAGTGTGGTCCTTGACCTCAAAGCCCTTTCTCTCCAGTGGGACACCCATGAGGGGAGGGGAGAGCCTCACAGGAAAGCCATTCCTGGTCCTTGGCTCTCTGTGTGATGTACACACAGCGGGGACTGGCTGGGAACCTGTGGTTCGCCGACCTTTTATTTATTATTTTATTTTATATTTTAAATATATTTTATTGATTTTTACAGAGAGGAAGAGAGAGGGATAGAGTTGGAAACATTGATGAGAGAGAATCACTGATCAGCTGCCTCTTGCACACCCCCCACTGGGGATGTGCCCGCAACCAAGGTACATGCCCCTGACCGGAATCGAACCCGGGACCTTTCAGTCCGCAGGCCGATGACGCTCTATCCACTGAGCCAAACCAGTTTCGGCTCTCCGACCTTTTTTGAATCAGCAAGCTTCTTCTCTCCCCATCCAAACGAAACTTATTTGTAGACCCAACATTTCAAACCAACAGACCTCACACAAGGACGCTTTGCCTGCACTGAGGCCAGCCCTGGGCAGGCACTGTGGACAGCCTGGCGCGCGTCACCGCACTTCGTCGCCACGTGGCTCTATGAGGCAGCCTCTCCCAGGATGCCCGTTTCACAGGTGAGGAGGCCAGGGCTTAAAAGGTGGAGGCATTTGCCCAGGGTCACCCAGGCAGTAGGTGGAACAGAGGGGATGGGAACCCACGTTGGCTGGGTCAAGAATGAGCCTAAGCCCAACTGGCGTGGCTCAGGGGTTGAGCGTCGACCTATGAACCGGGAGGTCACGGTTCGATTCCTGGTCGGGGCACATGCCCGGGTTGCGGGCTGGATCCCGTGTAGGGTGTGCTGGAGGCGGCCGATCAATGATTCTCTGTCGTCACTGATATTCCCAGCCCTCTCCTCTCCCTTCCTCTCTGAAATCACCAGATGAGTCTGGTTGGAGGTGGGTGGTGGGGGCGGGGTGTCTGAGCCTCCGGTGCTCCCTCATCCACTCCCCACCTCCCAGGAGGCCTCTGAGGTGAGGCCTTCACCCCGGGGCGGACCAGGACACCCCCAGGTCCTCTGGCAGAGGCAGGCGGAGCTTGTACGGAGAGGACCGCCCAGGGCAGCGGGCCACGGGGCCAGGGAAGGAGCGGAGCCGCACGGGGGGGGGGGGGGGTCGCCTGGGAGAGGCTTCCGGGAGGATGGGGCAGAGGCAGAGCAGAACGTGGCCTCAGACCTCCCTCCCCTCATGGTCCCTCCCACCTGCCGCCGCCGAGGACAGCCGCCCGGGCTGCCTTCTCAGCCAGGCCACCCCGTGCTCCGGCCCGGCTGGCGGGGGCTCTGGGGCCCGGCCCACAGTCGAAGCCCCTAATGAGCAGCCGAGCATGCGTTCAGCGTAACAACCAGGGGCTTCAATTCAGGCCCTGGCTCGACATGAAGAGATTAAACCCCTTTCAAGTGGCTCCAGGGAATGCCACCTTGGCCAACAAGACGGGGTAAGAAGCTGCCGGCCAGCTGAAGTCAGAGACGGAAACCCAGACGCCAGGGGAGAAGGAGCAGCTGCTCAGAGGGCACCCCAGGGGCACACGCAGTCTGTGTCCCTGGAGAGAGGTGGATTTCGGGGGGAGACCATTAGGAAGGCTCCGGGCCCTCCACGCAGTGAGTGTACCCCCTCACGTAAGAAAGGCTGTGAGGCCTCAGCATCTCCAGCCCCCCCAACCCCACCCGGCACCCCCTGTCCTTGAAGACAGTTTCAGATCCCTTTCCCTCCTGGTCCCAGGGGCCCGGTGAGGTGGGCCGAAGGTGGGGGGTGCCCTACAGGCGGGGGGCTGGCAGCAATGCCGCCTCCTGCTCCGGGGGTCGGGAAAGCAGGAGAGCTGGGCTGGGCAGCACGGGCACCTTCTGCCAGGACTGCCCCTCTGGGAGGAAGCGGGGGGTCAGGGTGGGCGCCATCCTCCTCCATGTCCAACGGCCTCAGGCCTGAGGTGTTTACAGGACGAGAAGCAGCCGGAAGGAAGGTCTCTGAGAAAGTCCCCCGGGGCCTGGGACCCCTCCCCGCCAGCAGCGCTTGAAATGACACTTCTTTGGTCACCACAGGGTCTCCTCAAGTAGGGCCAACCTGCCGGCCTTGGCCTGAGGACGCTGTCCTTTTAGGGGTCTAAGTCCTTTAAAATTCGAGGCACGAAGTCTTGGGTGCATGGCTTCCGGACCAGGGGGACTGGGGCAGGGTTTCTCTCCCGCCGGAGGCCCCACCGTGATCACCTGCCTCCTGAAGGTCACGGGCAGCCGAAGCCAACCAGCTGGCCAACCTCGATGTGACCAGTCTGCCCAGCGCTGCCAGAAAGTCCCCTCTGACCACAGTCACGAGGACCCCAGCTGCTCCTAGGAGGACTCTGTGGTCACCTCCTGGGACAGCTCAAGACAGCAAGGCATGCCTGGGTGACAAAGGCCACACAGCCCGGGGCACTGGCCCAAGAGCTCTGTCCCTTCCGCTGAGAAGAAAGGGACCCTGCCCGGGGACACGTGGCCTCGGCCAGACCTCTCTCATCTCCGCTCCATCCAAACGGAGGCCTCTGACCCAGCCAGTTTGGCTCAGTGGATAGAGCGTCGGCCTGCGGACTGAAGGGTCCCAGGTTCGATTCCAGTCAAGGGCTCCATCCCCAGTGGTGGTGGTGGTGGTGGGGGGAAGGAAAGGCAGCCGATGAGTGATTCTCTCTCATCATTGATGTTTCTATCTCTCTCTCCTTCTCTGAAATCAATACAAAATATATATATTTTTAAAAATGGAAACCTCTACCATATTCAGGCACAGTATGGACCAGGAAGGATTCGGTGCCACCCCATCATCCAGCCTCGGCCAGTGTGACGGTTAGTCCACAAGGTGGCGCTGTGGAGCCCCTTGCGCCCGTGCTTCTCTGCACTGACACCCACAGGTAGACCAGCCAGCCCGCAGGCCTCTAGGACCGGGTGGCCCAGGGGACATAAGGACCTAGTGAGTCACCTCAGAGCTGAGGTGTGCGGCCTCTGCAACAACAGGTGAGGGAATAGTGAGAGCCCCGTTAGGGGTGGGGGAGCCCTGAGGGGGAGCCCGACAATCCTGGGGTCACCCTCGGAGCCTTCTGGAAGCACCCACCCTCTTACTTGTTCAGAGACTCGGGACCCAGGATGGAGCAGCGGGAGGAGGAAGGAGGCTGCAGAGGGCTCTCCCGGGAAGACCCCTCGGGGCCCAGCCGATCCGCCCACGTGTGGCACAGAAAAGACCAGGGAGGGAAGGACCCCTCCACGCCACACTGCTGGCCCACGGCAATCTGGTCCGAGCCTTACCCCCCCCCCCCATCACCGTGCCCTCCAAGGCGTCCTTCTCAGCTAGAGTGAGGGGACGTGACTTTGGCCTTGAGGTGCAGGCCCTTCTTGGGGGCCACGGGGCTGGAGGACGAGGTGCAGCGGACTCTGCCTGTTTGGGCACATGCTATTTGTATAATGCTCCCCCCCCCAACCCCCCACCCCCAGGCTAATGGCCACCATATGCTTCGCTTCAACCTATGAAAACATCCCGCCGAGGAGCTCCGCGCTCGTTAGCAGCGGTTCCATCAGCGAACAAAAGGTCAGCCCGGGAGACTGCCGCTCTATCTCCAGACGCAAGCACTTAGGCCTTAATGATGTGTATATTTTCATATGTGGGCAGCTGACATTTCCCATGTAAACTGTGTGCAATTTCCCAATGCGGACAGACGCGGCCTTCAGGAGAAGTGGAGCAGCCGGGAGAGAGGCAAGGCACTCTGGGGGAAAAGGGGGCCAGGGGTCCCCCTTCCTTCCAAACGAGGGGCTGCCTAGCGGTCCTCCCATCCTGCCCATACCAGGGTGGAGGCAGCTGTTTCTTGGGGGGGGGGGCACCTCCATTTCCCCTCCAGCACAGGAACAGGGGAGGGTGCTTTCATAACACACCCGCCGCCCACACACCGGTCACGAGGGGGGTCTGCGTCAGCGGCCGAACGCACAGCTGCGGGCCTGGCCGTGGGCGAGGGCGGGGTGGGACCCGGGCTCTGGCTGTGAGCGTCTGGGACAGGGGCGGCCTGACAGTCACTATGCCTTGACGTGAGTTTCCCCACTACGTTATGCTTCTGTTGCTCCCCAGAACAAAGGGGGTGATGTGTGTGTGTGGGGGTGCTCCCGGTCACCAGCAGAGACTGGGCCTCAGCAACGCTCCGGCTCATTCCTGTCCCATCAGGGTCCACACAGCGCTGGGTGCTCCCCTTCCCTGCCCACAGACTGACGGTCAGCAGTGGACCCGAGACCCCAACCCAGGCCGGCCTGGCTCCCAGCCCTGCACTCGCCCACTCGCTCTGCTGGAGGGAACGGTGGTGCTCCTGGCACCCAGGAGATGCGTCCACGCGGGGAATAAATGCGTGTTCTGTGCACACTCAATGGGAGAGAGTCAGCAGGGAGCACGGGGTCTGTCCACCAGAAGCACTTTCAATGGGCCATCTGGTCGACCCCTGCCTTCACGACAACGGGGACAGAGAGAGTCCTTTGGGACTGTCTTAGTCACAACCGGCTGGGGTGCCTATTTCAGGCCAAAATGGTGGGCTGGAGGCTTGGGGGTGGCCAGCAGGGGTCGAGGTGTCCCCGTTCCTTAGCCCCTCAGCCCGGGGGTTCCTCAGCCGTGTCTCTCTCTCAATTTCCTTCAATCGCCCCCCCACCCCCTTCACCTGCCCATACATTCCTCTGTTTGAGAGGCTGGATTCAGGGTCTGCCCCTTGGTGCCAAGAATCCAGACCAATCTGCCATCTGTACGACCAGGAAGCGGGCCAGGTGACGAGGAGGACCCTCCAAACGCTACCCAAGCCCCCAGGGGCTTCCTCCCTCCTGATTTTCTCTCCCCATCCTCCAGTGGGCTGGTTCCAAGACCCACCCACTCCCTTAGCCCAGCTCACCCGGCTCCGGGGACGGGACAGTGAGGAAAGCAGGGCCGGGCAGGCCAGGGGAAGGGGGGCCCGTTCCAACCCTGACTCCTGGCTGGAAGTGAAACCCGAGTGTCCAACCACAGCCAGAGGACAGAGGAGGCCGCCTGCTCGGCGGCCTTGGGCGGCGTCCCGCACTTGAGGGCTGACTCAAGGTCGGCCTGATGGGAAGAGAAGGCGCCGTCCTTCCACCTTGTTAATCAAAACCCTCCGTGCCACGCGGAGAAACCGCCGTCCGTCTGTCTGTCCACGGCCGGGCAGCAGACACGAGCCCCAAGCAAGAGCAGCACCAAAGGAAAAGGGCAGGGTGCTGTTTCCTCGGTCACCGGGGAAGATAAATCAGCCCGGCCATATGCTCACGAGCGACATGCCAGGAGGCCACCGTCCCCGCCACGCGGGCCTGATGTCCTTACCCAGACACTCTCGGCTGAAACTCCCCTCCAGGAGGGAGGGCTCCGAGGGGTGGCCACATGGACGCAGCGGATCCACGGCTGAGGTGAGGCCTGGCAGGGCCTGGGGTGCAGGGGCTCTGACTGGGCCATAGGAAGACCTTCCTTCGTTCGCCCCTGGCTCTTGCCCCCTGGGAGGCGTCCTGAGGAGGCCGGTGGCCAATGGACGCTCCTCTGGACACACTGGAGATGACCCCGAGGGCCCCAGACACACAGCAGGCCCACGGAGGTCAGGGAGCGGGGGGGTGTGAGGCCAGGAAGTGCCGAGGGAGGGGCTCCGGCCCTTTCCCACGGTGCCCTGCGGCCTGGCCCCCTCGGTCCAGGCGCCACCTCCCTGGGTGAGCAGCGCCCAGAAACAGCCGCCGAGAAAGCCCACGGCCCTCCGAGAAGGGCAGCGCGGGGTGGGCGCCAGGGACCCTGACCCCGTTCCCTCCGCGGCCCACGCGGCCTCGCAGGCCCGAGGCCGAGGCCGAGAGCCAGGACGGGGAGGGCGCTTCCCAGGCTGGCCGGGCTCCGCCGGGGCCGAGGGCCGGGCGGCTTCAACGGGGACGAAAGGCAAACACACAGCACCCCTGACCCAGACCTCGGCTCTCTGCGTCAAAGGCGAGGAGGGATAATTAACGGAATGGAATGTGCCTGCAGATGTGGGGGGCGGCTGGGCTCTGTCAGGCGATAATCCCCGGTCACGACCCGACCCGCAGCCCCAGTACGACGGCTGTTTACACGGGCTGAGGGCGGGAGGAGTGAGCGGGGGCTTTCTGGCGAGCGGCTCGAACCCAGCCAGCTCGCTCTGGGCCGGTGCGGCCTCGTCCAGGTGGTCCTTGGGGAGCTCGGCCGGCCGGGCTGGGTGCAGGATGCTCCCGGCAGGGAGGGTCCCTCATTCCTGGTGCCTGAGAGGCCATGGTGTGGCGAGCCAACTTTCCTTCCTCCAGAACACCCTCCCGTCCCCCCCCCCCCCCCCCCCACTTCCAGACCGGCCCTGCTTTGCAATTGTGTTGGAAATTTCTTGGAAGGTCTTCTCCCCCCGAGAGGATTCCATTCCGTGGGGCTGAGGAGGGGCAGGAGGGGCAGATCCAGGGAACCCAGCCGACCCCCGACCCCCGTAACGTCATCTCTCCGCCCGGGCCCACCTGTCAGGCCGCACACGGGCACCGGGACCCGCGTCACTGCCCCCCGGGGGCAGAGGTGGGGGGCCGGGGCGTCGTCAGGAAGCCCGCGGCGGACTCCTCTGGCTCAGGCCGTGCTAAGGGGAGGAACTCCGGGCAGGAAATACTATCCGCACATGGGAACGGGGTCAGCGCCGGAGCTGGCTCCACCGGCATCAAAGGGACGTCCAGCTCTCTGACCCGGGAGGTCACAAGAAAGGAAGAGGGACCCAGACGGGCATGCGCGGCCTGCTGTGAGGAGCCCCAGCCGGCACGCCGGACGCCAGGACGCCAGGGGGAGCCGGAAGAGGAAAAACCGGGCTTCGGGCAAAGAGAGAGGGTTTTCCAGGAGGCTGGGGCGGGGGTGGGGGGGAGAGAAAAAGGTCGGTCTATTCGAAGGACAAGCACACAGTCACTTACACTGTTGTGTGGGGAGATTGTGACACGAGGAAATGCTAAGGACACGGTGCACAGCGGCTGGCGGTGCCCAGGGCGATGGCCGGAGTGGGGCCGGCCGGGACACCCTCCGTGGGGCCCACCGGCGGCAGCACCTGGCCAGCCTGCCCCGCACTCCACCGGGGGAGTGGGGCCCGGGGCTGGGGCGTGGGCGGAGGGCAGGCCCGGGTTCAGCTCCCCGCGCCGGCTGTTCTTGGACAACGACTTCCCCTCTTGGAGCCCCGGCCTCTCATCGTTCCAGCGGGCGGCTATGGGAGCCGGCGAAACACGAAGTTCCGGGCCCGGAGCAGCTGCCCAATAGAAGCCAGCTCTCGTCTCTCGCCCCAGGAGAGCTAGTGAGCCCAAATGTGGCTTTGTTTGTGTTTTTGTCGTGCCTCCCCCCCCCCCCCCCCCCTGGTCCCTGTGTGGCTTGAGAAAACTCCGCGGCAGGAAGTGGGAAGAGCTGGCCCAGCTGTCCTTCTGTCCTTCTGTCCTTCTGTCTGGCTCGGGAGGGGCCCAAGCCAGGGGGACGCCAAGCTCACCGGCCTCCCTGAGAACAGAGGCTGCTCTGGGTGCTGGGAGACAGGTGAGGAGAGAGATGAAGAGGGGGTCCAAGGCCCAGGGCTGGGACCCCAAACCCCACCGAGACGGGGCAGGCACTCGGAGGAGCAGAGGGATGTGTCTAAGCCACCCAGGCTCTGGGCCCCAGGTTGCCCTGGAAACCAAGGCTGGGTCCGGTGGCCAGTCGGACTCTCCTCGGCTCCCCCAGGGCCACCGGCCCCGGGAAGGGGGCGAGAGGACCAGCCTGACTCCCGCTCTCGGCTCCCGGTCGCACCGTCTTTCAACAAGCCGCCGTTTCTAAAATGCACCGTGGCCGGGAGGTGGTCACCCCAGCGCCCCCCAACGACGCGAAGGTGACCCCTGAAGGCAGGTGATACCGAATCTCTGCGGGAAAGGGCCGTCGCTTTTAAATCCCCAGGCCTCCCGGCCTGAAGGGGGAAGTCTCAGAGCGGGGCTGCCATCTTGCTAACGCACCTCCAACCCCCGCTACCCGCCTCCGCACAGAGAGAGGAGGCTCCAGGCCCAGAGTCCCCGGCAGACAAGAGGATCCAGAGAGAACTCACGATCCATTCTTCCAGACATCCCTATGGGTGGCCAATCAACGCTGGCTCTCCTGATGTGTTCCCCATACGAAGGTTCCTCCTCACACTCATTCCATTTTCTGATAAAAGACGGCTTGGTTGAGAGAGAAATGCCCGTGGAGTAACTGTCAGGGCGGAATGCAGTTACAGCCAGCACGGCGGGGGTGCTCTGAGGATGGCTGGGGTGCTGAGCCCCTGGGAACCTCCTCGTCAGCCCCTTCCTCGGATGGGCAAACCGAGGCTCCAAGGAGGCCCAGCAGGAAGCGGGCAGGGCCGGGTTCCCATGTGAGACAGGACAGGGACTGAAGCTGCTAACTGCCCCCCGGGGCCGGGGAACTGCCCCCCTCGGAGAGGCAGCCGGCCGGCTTGGGCCAGCTCAGATGCCCGTGCCGCTGCCGGGGTGAGGAAGGGGAGTGATTATTGTTTCCTTTCTTTAAAAAAAAATAATTTTATTGATATTTTACAGAGAGGAAGGGAGAGAGATAGAGAGCTAGAAACGTTGATGACAGAGAAACATCGACCAGCTGCCCCTTGCACACCCCCTACTGGGGATGTGCCCACAACTAAGGTGCATGCCTTTGACCGGAATCGAACCCGGGACCTTTCAGTCCGCAGACCGACGCTCTATCCACTGAGTCAAACCGGTTTCGGCTATTGTTTCCTTTCATTCAAACTCTTCACTTTGTAAAGCGTGGAGGGCCCAACAAGCACCAGGAATAGGTTTTGGTTTGTGCAGGAACTCGAGCTGATGGGTACCTCCGCCTCCTCCCCCCCCCCCCCTTACCAAGAACAAACCTCCCCGCCTGCCCTGGCATTGTTACGGAAACAAAGAGGCATGTGGCCGTGGAGGCCCCGAGAACAACATGCTGCCAGCGGACCCCCCCTCCCCCCGAGAGAGATGCCCTCCGGGGGCTGCCTGCCAGGGCGGGACCTCCCACCATCCCCCACACAACACGGGCTGCTCCCGCACACCTGCACACCTCGCGGGCAGAGGAAACCCACCCGGGCCCTGTCAGCAGTCCCCGCCCCAGGGCTGAGCTCCCCCGGACGCCGCTGGACGCCTGCCCGGCCACAGTGGTTGGGGGCGGAGCAGCTCAAAGCTGGAGACCGGGCACGGTGGCTCATGGGCCTAATTAAAGCGAACCGCGGCGGGGTGTCCTGCGGACACTGCTGCCAACGTGGGATGCCCAGCGGCTCCGCGTAAGCCTGCCTCCACTGTTCTAGGCCAGCCTCTTGCCGACCCCAGCCTCAGTTGCCTGATCTGTAAAATGGGCACACTTGTACCCATTTTAGGGAGATCCAAGATGTGAACGAAAAGAGCCACATGCCAACCTGACAGGCTCAGGGAAGGCCTGCGTGGCAGTCTTGCAAATTCAGAGACCTAAAATAACCACAAAGATGGTTTGAAAATTTAATCTCTGACTATAAACAGGTTATAGCAGGTAGTCATGCCCCAGGTATTTCACCTGACAAAGATCAATTTGGATCTGCTTTACTGAGTCCATCTGCCTTCCTGCCTCTGAGATAACCTATCTGTGAGATGTCTGGGTAACCTGTAACTTCCTTTTACCCCGGACCCCTCAGGGCACAACAAATGGCCCTGAGACATTCTCTCATTGTGACTGTTATCAAGTTAATTGTCAACAGTTAATTACGTTGGAAGGACCAATTACGTTAGAGTATCCTGTATCTGTCTCTGTAAAAGAAGCTCATGTCCATCATTTCACCTTCTACCCTATCCCAGAGGTTTCCCCGCTTCGCTCTGTCCCACCTCCCTAATCTATCACCAATGAATTTCATGTAACTCGTCTACGTCCCTTTCCTTTGATTGCAATGTATAAATACAGAAATGTAACCCGCCATTCTCCGGAGCATTATCTCAATCCGTTGAGGTTCTGCGTCCCGGCAGTTGTCGACAGTTTGGCTCAAATAAACTCACAAAAATTCTTTACAGGTTTCAATGGTTTTTTTCCTTAACAAAGAACAGGTGTGTGAGGTGGCATTGCAGTGCTGGACACAGATGGCCTAGAGAAGACCGCCGTATCCACTAGGAGAAGGGCAGAGATATTGCTGAAGGAGCAGGTCTGGCCCGAGTATTCCCAGCATGCCTTTGGGCTTCGGTTCTCCACAGAAAGACAGATTCGTCATCTTGTCCTATGTGAACTACGATTTGATTACTTTGTCCCCACACACACCCTGCTCCCGCCCAAAGCGAGGCCTTCTTACAAGAACAGGTAAGACAAAGTAAAAACAAGTCATTTAAAAACAAGTAAAAAACCAAAACAAAACAAAAAATCTGAATTTCATAAAAATTTAAACTCTTTATCCTTCCAAGGACACTGCCAAGAAAGTAAAAAGACGACCCACAGAATGGGAGAAAATAGTTGCAGGTCACCTACCTGATGAGGATGTTGTATCACTAGAACATACAAAGAACTCTTAAAATTCAACCTGAGGGAGATACACAATCCCATTTAAAACCGGGCCACGGATTTGCATAGACATTTCCCCACAGAGAAGACGTACAAATGGCCCGATTAGCACATGAAAAGGCGCTCCGCATCATTAGTCATTAGGGATATGCAAATCAAACCACAAGGAGCTCACACTTCACACCCGCTAGGATGGACCAAATGAAAAAGACAGAGAATGTCAAGTGCAGAAGAGGATGGAGAGAAACAGGACCCTTCATGCACTGCTGGTGGGAAAGCCCACTGATGCAGCCCCTGTGAAAACGCCCTGCAGGTCTCCGAGTGATTAAACATCCAGTTACCATGTAACCCTCAATTTCACTCCTAAATATATCCCCCCAAAAGAAATGAAGACATACGTCCATGCAAAAACTTGTGCATGAATGTTCACAGCCGCCTTGTTCACAATAGCTAAAAGGTAGAAACAACTCAAGTGCCCGTCGGTCGATGGGAAGATAGATAAAACGTGGTACCGATACAATGGAACACTATTCAGCCACACAAAGGGATGAGGTGCTGACACACGCCACAGCATGGACACACCTTGAAGACACGCTAAGGGAAAGAAGTGAGTCACAAAAGTCCACACATTGTATGATTCTATTTGTGTGAATAAGAGGCAAATCCATAGAAACAGAACGCAGGTGAGTGGTTGCCAGGGGCCGGGAGGAGAAGGGAAAGAGAGGGAGGCTGCTAACAGGTGCAGAGCTTCTATCGGGGCCCATAAGACGTCGTGGCATCAGAAAAGGTGCACGCCGGTCAACTCCGGACGTTTTAAAGACCAGTGAACGGTACGCTCGGAGAGGGTGAATTTTACGGCACCTGCATGATGTCTCCCGACAGCCAGTACTTGAAAGTGAAGTCTGCGGTGATGAATGATCACAGCATAGAATACTGCTTTCAGGAGCATTTACTATTGTTATCCATGTTTCCCAGCCCAGAGCAACCCTGCCGCCGAACACCTGTCACCTGTATCGCTCCGGTCTGCAGGCACCTGGGAGGTGAGCTGCCCAGATCTCCACAGAGCCCAGCCCAGTGTCTGATTCCACCCGGGAGCCCCTGGGCGGCCCCTTGGAGCTGACACGCCCGAGAATAGCGGTGAGACATGGCGTGCTACCCCCCCCCCCCCCCCATGGCTCAGTAGTTGACTGTGGACCTATGCACCAGGAGGTCACGGTTCGATTCTGGATCAGGGCACAGGCCTGGGCTGCGGGCTTGCTCCCCAGTAGGGGGCGTGTGGGAGGCAGCCCATCAGTGATTCTCTCTCATCACTGATGTTTCTGGCTCCCCCTCTCCCTTCCTCTCTGAAATCAATACAAACATTAAGTAACAAAGAGAAGTGCCGTGCTCCTGGCCGCCTCACCAGCCCAGAGACCGGCCTGCCACACAGGCAATGCTTTCAGCTGCGGGGCTTGGAGGTGAGAGCGCGGGGAGGAAGCAACACTCCATGTGCCTCCGGGATCCCCCAGCCCACGCTGAGCAACGTGAATACGAATAGATAAAACCCATGATTCTTATGTCAAAATTTTTATTTATTGATTTGAGAGAGAGATTTGCTGTCCCACTTGTTGACGCATTCATTGGTTGAGTCTTTTTTTTTTTAATTGATTTTTTACGGAGAGGAAGGGAGAGGATAGAGAGCTAAAAACATGGACCAGCTTCCTCTTGCACCCCCCTACTGGGGATGTGCCCCCAACAAAGGTACATGCCCTTGACCAGAATCGAACCTGGGACCCCTCAGTCTGTAGAACGACGCTCTATCCACTGAGCCAAACCGGTTTCGGCCATTGGTTGAGTCTTGTATGTGCCCTAACTGGGGATGGAACTCACAACCTTGGGGTATCGGGATGATGCTCTAACCAACGGAGCTACCGGGCCAGGGCTCCCATGATGCCCTATCTGGTTAGCAGTATCCGCTAGCAGAGACAGAGCAGTAGTCTTCAACTTTCGTGGCCATCCCCCCTGATCGGCCGGAGGACTGGGAGAGGAAGTGGCTGTGGCTCTGGGCCAAGGCAGCCAAGGCTCCTGTGCCTCGGTCACCTTCTTCCCCCCTTTGGAGGTGACCGTGTGCAACATCTTTACGACGGTGGAGCCACACAAGCGGCCAGGACCCCGGCCTCCACCCAGGAGAGTTGAAGACACCATCGGGCTGTGCAGGAGAAAGCAAGGAATCTCCGTGGCGGGAGCCCTGAGGCCTGGGTTCGTGTGTCCTGGCCTCTGGCATCCATCATCCTGGCTATTGCATTGCCTTTTAATGACGGGGGCCCCTGCGGACCCCTCTTTGGCCTCTCACACCCCACAGCTGGGGTTCATGTCTGAATGACTTCCTCGCTCAGCAGCCTGAGTTTGGAAGCGCAGACAAGAGAGGGGACTGTCGGAGGACAGCCCCGCGGAGCGAGGGGCTGATGTGTACCAGCCCCCGGCTCTGTCCTTGCTGGTATTTGGGATGCCCACCACTACTCTGAGTCACTGAGAGGTTAAGAAGTCACGTTAGTGCCCAAGGCCACGCACGTGCCAAGGAGCCAAGTCTGGCTTCCAGCCCAGGTCTACCGGGGGCTAAAATCCACCTCCTCACAGCACCTGCTGCCTTGGCCTTCGCTTCCAGCCTGACCCCCAGCCCACCCGGCTGTGTCCTCTGACGCCCCCTGAGTAAGGCTGCCCGTGGGGCACTGGATGCAGGACACGGGCAGCATCCAGGGAGGGACTTGGCGGGTCTGAAGAGCATCATCGGCCAGAGGTCGAGAATTCGACTCTGAGCTTAAGCTCTGACTCTGGGCAGGAACACTCCCGGCAAACAGTCAGACACTGGAGGACACGGTGCCAGCTGCCCCGAAAGAGACCCGAGGAAGGAGGGCCCGTGAGGAAGCTGCCCAGGCCCCCTCACGGCCTCCATCAAACCACTGGCAATGAATGAGACTGTGTCTAGGGCTGTGCTGGGTGGGGGACACTGAGAGCAGATGCCATCACCTCCACCCTGTGAGCCAATGGCCCTCCTGCTACGCTCTGTCCTTCCTGGGCACCTGCACCCACTCAGGGACCAGCCCCCGGACTGGGTCACCCCCCAGCCCCTGCGGCAGGTCCCTGGACGGTCTCCCGCCTCCACTCTCCCCTCCCCCTTCTCCTCCGTGTGGTCAGAGGGGTCTCCCTAGACTGTCAATGGCTTGCAGGGCCCCAGAAGCCCCCACTGCCTTTGGGATGACGTCAAAGTCCCTGACAAGGTTTTCCTGGCCCCTCTGCCTTCCACTCCTGCAACCCTGACCTCCCACCCCTGACCCGCCTCTACACCGGGCTGCTTAGCCCCGGCCCTGCTGACAGGTGGGCTAGGCCAGTGGTCGGCAAACTCATGAGTCAACAGAGCCAACTAGCAACAGGACAACGACTGACATTTCTCTGGAGAGCCACATTTTTAAAACCTAAACTTCTCCCAATGCCACTTCTTCAACATAGACTCGCCCAGGCCGTGGTATTTTGTGCAAGAGCCACCCTCAAGGGGCCAAAGAGCCGCATGTGGCTCGAGAGCCGCAGTTTGCCGACCCCTGGGCTAGGTCACACAGGTGTTTCCTGGTCAGCATGGTATGCCCCCCCTTTGGAAACTGGCCCCTGGAGCCGAGACACCTGAGCTGTATCTTGAGAGACAAGGTAAGGACAACCTGGCGTGGGGACCACGGCTCAGCCACAGCCGCCCCTCCTCCCAGCACCGGGGCGTCTGCGGGGCCGAGAGGGAAGCGGCTCCCGGAGAGCAGCCACAGGAAGGCCGGGGAGGCGGCGCCAAATTTATTGTCGGAAAACAGTCGGCCCACGGGACCACTTCGACTCCGGCCCCGGGCATAACACGTGGTGCCATTTCACGTCAGAGAACGAGGCGCACGTGAGGAAGAGCTGCTGGCGGCTCCGAGGCCGTGCAGAGCGGTCTGAGCTGCGGGAGGCCGGGCCTGTGCGCCCGGAGGTGGAGGCGGCCTGGAGGGCCGGCCTGGGGTCTCTGGCAGAGGCTGTGGGTGAGACTGGCCAAGTCGGGAGAGAGGGTAGCCCACAGCAGCCCTCAGATAGGCAAAGAGCCTCTTCTTAATCCTCGCTGAGATCAGCCAGGCCGCAGACCTGCGGGACGGGACGGGGCGGGCAGCGAGGGGGCAGGCGTGGGAAACAGTGCACCACAGGGTGACAGGGCTCCTGGGTCACCCCAACCCGGCTCAATCCTGACTGTGTGACCTGGGACAGGGACAGCCCGTCCAGAGCGCCCCCCCCCCCCGCCCTCCTCCTAAGGTGGAGCCAACAGAAGCACGTCACACGTGACAGCAAAGACTAAGTGAGACGGCGCTGGCACACAGTGGGTCCGCAGAGCCTGACGGCTGTACTGTCTGCAGGGAACCCCGGCAGGGGGGCAGCGCGGGGCCGCCGCGGAGCTGCCTGCGCTGTCCCCGTCTGCGGGGAGGGCCATGTTTACGGGAGGGAATCGGAGGCCCGGAGGAAGCAGGGCTGCGTGGGTGGCAGAGCTGGGATGAAAACCCAGCCCCAGCCCCAGGCCAGCTTCTCTGACGTGGATGCACTGATGTGTCAAGTGGGGGAGAGAAGACACAAGTTCCAGGCACCACGGCAGGCCGCCAGGGCCCTGGGGGCACTGGAAGGGGCTGGCACTGCCTCTCTCCCTTCAGCCACGAGGGGGCGCTCCTGAGGCGGGGTCGGGGCGGCCCCTCGGGCTCAGTTGGTTTACTCCAGAACTTGCTTCAGAACACTCCGCATGCTGTTATGTGTTCAACTGGCATCGCCTTTGCCAACGCAGCCTCGGCCACCCTCTTGCCCTCCCGTCTCCCCCAAACCCTCCCCTGCCACACGGACCCTCACAACCACCTGTGGCCTGGGCACCCGTGCGGGTCCTGCCAGGCACGGGCACGCTCTGGGGCAGGATGGAGATTCTGGGTCTCTGCAGACCCTCGGCGGCCACCCGGCCCAGACCCCCCAGACCTCCTGGGCCAGACCCCCCAGGCCGCCTGCTGTGGGGTGTGGGCGGCCTCTTACCTTAGGGGTGAGGTACTTGGTCACAATCTCCTTCCCTTTTTCGCCCAGTTTTTCATCTGGAGTAACTTCATATTCTGCCTGGAACAGGAGGAGGAAGAGCACCGTGAGAGATTTGCTCATGAGCGTCGTGGAGTCGCCGAACCTTCGGGGCCCAGGAGGAGACTCCCTGGAGCGGCCCCGCCCCTCCCACAGGGCAGGGAGCAGAGGCCCAGGGCGGGCGGGAGGCAGCCATCCCTCCCAGCCTGCTCCGCGCCAGCGTGGGCACAAGCCCGGGGCAGCGGCTCTCCTTCGGGCTGCGCGTCCGATCCCGGGGAGCCAGCACGGGTGCCCGGGCCTCACCCACCCCACCCCAGTCAGACCTTCTGGCGACAAGGGCCCGGCATCCAGGCAGCTGAGGAGGAGATGCCAGGAAGCCGGGTTGAGAACCACGGGGCACAGATAAATCAAAGGAAGTCACTGGAAAATGACCAGCCACCGAAGCGGGAGCCCCCCCCCCCCTCCCCTGAGAAGCCGCCTTTAGCCACTCGGACCTTCCAAGCTGGGTGACCTGAGACAAATGTCCCGTCCTGGACCTCTGCGAAATGCACAGGGTAAAAGCACGGACGCACGGGGTGGCTGTGCGGCGAGGACGGGAGAAGCTCTCAGCCCAGAGCCGGGCGCGTAGCAACTACTTGGTTAACAGCTGCCATAAGGATGGCCGTTGTTAGGGTCACACTTGGCGAGAGGGCACAGAGGCTTTTCAGATGCTCTTATCCGAACCTCCAAGGAGCCCAGGAAAGGAGGGGGAGGGCGGGGGCTACCCCTTCCCCCCTTCACCCACCTGTGAGGAGCAGGGGCGGTGGAGGGGGTTCCGTGGGGTTGCCCAGGGGAGGTGGCAGGGCGGGGACTTGGGCCTCCCAGCCCAGATCACTTTGTCAGCACCGCCCGGGAACTTAGAACCGGAGGCAGCAGACCCAGCCAGCGGGGCCCGGCCTCTGGAAGGTGGGCCCCGAGGGGCTCCGTCCCGGCCATGGCGCCCTTGCCAAGTGCCTGGGAGCCTGGAGCTGCCCAGAAGCCCGGGGGAGCGGCCTTTCCCGAGTGGACAGGGGAGCTGACTGCACGTTGTTTACAACCATGTCAACGCCGCCCGCCCGAGGATTGTCAATCTGGCCCCAAAGCACAGCTCTTCCAGGGGAGGCAGAGGCAATGACGCCAGCACAGAGCCCGAACGCACCCCCCTCTGCCTCCCCTCTGCGGAGTTAGATGCCCCAGGCCCTCCCGCCCCGTCAAGGCGACCCCGTGGCTGGGGCCAGCGTCCCCCAGGCCTCCCAGCAGGGCCTCCCAGGAAACGGGAAGCGAGCAGCCCGTGGGGCGCCCACAGGGCGGCCAGGCACGCTTCCATCCGAAGGGAGGGAGCGTCCGCTCGTGACCATGTCTCCTCTACTGAAGGGTCAAGATGCAATGGCTTCCTCCAAGGAAGAAACATGGACATGACGATCCTTTGGGTCACAGGACCGTGGGATGGTGGGTCTGGAGGGATCCGATCCACCTGCCCTGCAGGCTGGACACGAGGCTCAGAGAGGTAACGGCCTGGCCTGGGGTCACACAGCTGGTCGCAGACACCGGCACAGAGCACCGTCCTCCTGACCTCCGTGGGCCCCCGGCCTCTGCCCCTCTCTCTCCGAAGGCCCATGCCCCTCACCTTTAGGAGGAGCCTGGTGGGACTGGTCATTTATTTCTTTTTAAATATATTTTATTGATTTATTACAGAGAGGAAGAGAGAGGGATAGAGAGTTAGAAACATCGATGAGAAAGAATCATCGATCAGCTGCCTCTTGCACACCTCCCATCGGCGATGTGCCCACAACCAAGGTACATGCCCTTGACCGGAATCGAACCCGGGACCTTTCAGTCCCCAGGCCGACGCTCTATCCATTGAGCCAAACCAGTTTTGGCAGTCATTTCTTAATGATTTAATTCATGATGTCCTGAGACCATTTAAGGAGAGAAGGTAGCTCTTTCTTCTTGAGTTTTTCCTATTACCTTCTTCCTCTATGCTCCCCAACAATCCCCCCAAACTGATACTCATGTGAGCACACACCTCCACACAGTATGGAGTATATTATAGACTCACCCTGAGAGGTGGGTAATATTATTCCCAATTTACAGAAGAAGAATCTGAGGCCAAACACAATTAGTTCCAATACAAGGCAGCCGGCAAGCAACAGGGCTGGGAGCTGAGTCTAGGGTACAATTGACCCCCTTTTCCAGGGCGGAGAGAAGCACCCCATGTCTGCTGCTCTGGACGCCCCGCCTCGTGGTCTGGCACCCTGGGGATTTACCCAGACTGCTTTGCAAGGCCCAGTCCACCTTTCGGGGTAACTCAACCCCGTGCAGAACCCTGGATTTGCACTGTCCCAAAATACACCGTGAAGACGGCTCTGTTTAACCTCACGGAGACCCGAGACCCACTAATCAGCCTCAATAGCCGGCTGAGAATATTCCTGCTCTCGGTGTGTGCCCAAACCCCCGTGAAAACAAAATAACATCCCTGTCAGGCCGGGCACCGCCGTTCCACAGGGAGGCAGCCGGGAGCACGCGGGGACAGCATCCCGGCCGGGATCAAAAGGCCTTTCTCCGAGAGTCCACGTCAGGTCACCGCCGCCGGAGGAGGAGCATTTGTGTTGGGAGGCAGGAGACCAGCCAGCGGCCTCCGGTGGGCTCTCCACGCTGATTAAGTCACCTGGAGTGGCAGGCCTTGTCTCCACAGTGACCCCCCCCCCCCCCAACACACACACACACACACACACACACACACACACACACACCAGGCGGGCTCTTGGGAGCCAGGTCCTAGGAGGCCACCTGCAGAGAGGAGGCCCCCTGGCTGCTCCCACCACCTGAGAGAGGCGGGGCTTCCCGGAAACCCGCTGCCGTGGGCACACACGTGCCCGGGTAGTGGGTGAAAAGCTGCAGAAATCACCCTCAACTGGAAGCCACAAGCAGCGGAGGAGAGTCGGGCCGCCAGCCTAGGCCATCGCCATGAGAGCTGGCAGGAAATGGCGGCCACCATGGCTTCAGGGACGAGAGAGGTAACCACCCCAAGGCATACCCCCATGACCTCTGTCCCGTGAACTCCCTCCTGCCAGAGAGGCTGCTGGGACTTGTGCCCACCCCCACCGAGGGCACACACACCGTCCTCTCTGCTGGTGGCCTCTTAGGACCTGGCTTAGGAATGCCCACAGGAAACCGGCTGCTGCCCACAGCTCAGCCCTAACAGCCAGAGCCCCAAAGAGCACCCAGGCATGTCCACTGGGAGGGCATTTCCCTTCCCCAGATCCATCGAGGTGCCCACTGACGGAGGCACCCGCTCTTAGCACTGTGATTTATGCCAAGAGTGAGCGCCCTGTGGGAAGAAGACGCTGCTCCAACACAGAGAGCAAGATGCTACCCTGCGCTGAAGGCCAAAGGGGCTCCGTGTGCACCCGTGGCTGAGAGAGAACAGACACCTGGGTGCGTCCTCGTTTGTAAGCCAGCGTGCCACCCTCCTGAGCCACCGGCCGCAGAGGGCGCTGTGAAATAGGTCCTCTCTCTGAGACCCATTTCCTCAGAGGGTGTTTAAGAGCGGGTAGGAAGGGACCTCCGTGTTTTCAATTAAACTGGTTTTAAAGAGCGGAGAGTCAGCCTGGTTGGCGTGGCTCAGTGGTTGCGGGTTGACCTGTGAACTGGGAGGTCACAGTTCAATTCCTGGTCAGCGCACATGCCTAGGGTTGTGGGCTCAATCGGCAGTGTGGGGCGTGTAGGAGGCAGCCGATCGATCATTGGTATTTCTCTCTCCTTTTCTCTTAAAAAAAGTATATATATACTTTTAAATATATATCTATATATATACTTATATATATATAAAAGTATATATGCCTATATACCTATAAAAGTATATATATCTATATCTCTCTCTATATATATACTTTTAAAAGTATATATATATATATATATATATATATATATATATAGAGAGAGAGAGAGAGAGAGAGAGAGAGAGAGAGAATGCACTGGACGGACCTCTCGCGGCCTCTAGCTTTGGCTTCGCCTCCTCCTCCCGGGAGACCTTCTCCTGCCCGACAGGAAGGTGAAGTCGGAGATGCTATGCGGTCTGGCCACCTCCGGCTCTGTAATTACCGGCGATGTGGTCAGCTTTTCCAGAGTCCTCACGGCAGGGACCAGTGACGTGCTGGTTGGCAGCGCGGCTCACCGTGGCCCTTCCTGGAGAAATGCCCGCTCAGCCCACGCTGGCCTGGGTGCCCTGCCTGCGCTGCCCGTGGGGGCTGGCGGAGGGGACTCTCCACGTGCCCCTCCAGAGCCACTCCCTCCCTTGCTGCTGGCTCCCCCGGCCTGGACACCATGGCTCCTGCACCTCCCTTCTTTTAAATAAATATATTTCTATTGATCTTTAGAGAGGAAGAGAAAGGGAGAGAGAGAGAAACATCAATGTGAGAGTAGAATCAGCTGCCTCCTGCGTGCCCCCCACTAGGAATCGAGCCGGCAACCCGGGCATGTGCCCTGACCGGGGATTGAACCAGCAACGTCTCGGTGCACGGGACGATGCTCAACAGGGCCACACCCACCGGAGCAAGTACGTCCATGTTGTTGTTGTTGTTAATCCTCGCTGGGGGATATTTTTCCATTGATCTTTTTAGAAAGAGTGGAAGAGAGAAGGAAAGACAGAGGGAGAAACATGGATGTGAGAGAAACACATCAACTGGGTTGCCTCCTGCACATGCCCTGACCGGGGCCCGGGCTGGGGAATGTGCCCGCAACCAAGGTACGTGCCCTTGACCAGAATGGAAGCCGGGACCCTTTGGTCCACAGGCGGACGCTGTACTCACCGAGCCAGGGCAAGTATGTCCATTTTGAAGAAGTCCATGGCAAGTCCATGTCAACCTGTGCAGGTTGACGCTAACCTGGAACCCCTCCCGATCCCATGACCAGCTGGGCAAATGCTCTTTGCCCTCCAGGAGCCAAATCCAGGAGCCCTCATGTAGGCCACTGACTCTATCTCTCGGTGGGAAGGGGAGGGGCATCCTTCTCAGGGTCCCGGGAGCCCCTCGACAAGCGCGGCAAAGGCTGAGCTACCTGCGGTCTGAGCAGGTGCACAGACAGCTCTGCCGCCCGCAGCACCGGGGCCCGCTCTGAAGTAGCCGGTGTCCTGCGGCCTCGAGACGCACAGCCGTCGGGGCGGTGCCGAGGACCAGCCTTTCCCGGGGGCGAGGACAGAGCCCGACAGGATGGGTTGTTTTTAATAAACTCCACTTGGCAGAAATTCCGGCGAGGGACGGGCACGGTGAGGACAGCGCCGGCTGAGCCAGGGGGCACTGGGCGACCCTCTCCCTCCTCGGAGTTCCCGTCGGGATGGAAGGAAGGAAAATAAAAACCCCCACGTATTTCAGACGAGCACCACGCCAGCCCCGGGACACTCAGCAGAGGCTTCGTGCGTCAGAGGTGTTTCCAGAGGCCGGCCACTTGACGTCACGATGGGCGAAGAAAAGGCCCGGCCAGCTCCCAGAGACGCAGACGGGACGGGAGACGGGGCCCCTCGGGGCGGCAGCTCGGTCAGGGCGTGCGCACAGAGCATCTGTCATGTCGACACCAGGAGGAGCCACGCTCACATCTCCCTTCCAACCGAAACCCCCGGAGCCGGCCCCGCCGCAGGAGCGTCTGTCTGCAGGACGAGAAGGAGCGTGGGCATCCGTGGGCTGTTTTCTTCTCCTCAAACTGACTGAGCATCTAGCGGGACCCGGGGCTGGAAAATTCCACCGGCTCCTGGGTTAGCCTCGCCGGCTCCGCCTCATCAACCCTGGACCGGTCCGCAGCTGCCGATGCGCCCGCTTTCCAAAAGGGCTCGCCCTCGGGTTTCGTGCCCTCTCCATCCACACGCGTCTCCTTGGGGAGCCCACCCCGCCCACGGCTCTAAGCACCCGCTGTGTGGGGGCAACTCCCCAGTTCAGACACGAACACACACCTCCCCTCGAGCCTCTCTTCCTGGACGTCTGATGGGCGTCTCTAGCGGAGGGTACCCCCCAAAGAGCCTCCCTTAGCCACCCTCCGACTCCATCCTTCTGGTGGCTCTGGTCTACACTTTTAAGGCATCTGCACGTTTTCTCTTCCCCTACCCCCAACCCAATCCATCAGAAATACTGTGGACTCTTGCCCTGGCTGGGTGGCTGTCGGCTGGAGCGTCATCTTGTGCATCCAAAGGTTACAGGTTCCGTCTCTGGTCAGAGTGCATACAGGAGGCGGCTGATCGATGCTTCTCTCATATCTATGTCTCTCTCTTTCCCGCTCCCTCGCCCCCCTCCATTCGTCTCACTCTAAAAATCAGTAAAACATATCCTTGGGTAAGGATTAAAACAAACAAACAAAAATAAATACTGATAACTCTGCTTTCAAACATGCCCCAAATCCAACCACGCTCACCACTGCCAGATGCTGCCACGTGGCTGTGCCGCCATCAGCTCTCACCAGACTGCAGCCGCCTCCCACAGGAGCTCCCAGCTCCCCCTCGGCCCCTGATAGCCTGTTCCCAGCCCAGAGCCTGAGCGTCCTTTAAAAACCGACGTCGGGCTACGGCCCTGCTCTGCTCAGAGCCCTCGGGTGCCCCGGGTCACTCACAGTTCTTTATCGGCACAGGTCTGGCATGCCTGACACCTCTCCCGATCCCCCGGCCCCGCTCCCTCCACTCTAGCCCGAACCAAGAGACTCGACCGTCCTGGCAAGAAGGAGCCCCGCCAACAGGGGGTAGGGCCAGAATTCAGGGCCCGGCAAGACCGGATGTCGAGGAGGAGAGGGCGGGCCGGGCCTGTGGCAGGAGGTCCGGTACGTCAGTGTCAGAACGCGGACGGTGTCCTGGACGTCAATGCTTCCCACACCTGCACGCGCAGTACAGTCGGGAAGTGATTTGAATACTGAATATCAGCACTTTATTTTTGTGGTTGTTGTTGTTCATCCTCACCGGAGGGTATTTTCTTTTTCTTTTCTTTTTAAAATATATTTTATTGGTTTTTCACAGAGAGGAAGGGAGAGGGATAGAGAGCTAGAAACATCGATGAGAGAGAAACATCGACCAGCTGCCTCCTGCACACCTCGCACCGGGGATGTGCCCGCAACCAAGGTACATGCCCCTGACCGGAATCGAACCTGGGACCTTTCAGCCCGCAGACCGACGCTCTATCCACTGAGCCAAACTGGTTCTGGTGGGAGGGTATTTTCCATTGATTTTTTAGAGAGAATGGAAGAGAGTGGAAAAGACGGAGAGAAAAACATTGATGTGAGACAGACACATTGACGTACGTGCCCCGACCAGGGCCAGGGATGGAGTCCGCAACCCAAGGTAGGTGCCCTTGACTGGGCTCGAACCTGGGACCCTTCAGTCCACAGGCTGACAATGCTCTACCCACTGAGCCAGACCGGCTAGGGCTGAGGGTAATCGCGGCAGCTACCAAGTCAGAGAGGACAAACAGAGGTATATGTCCCCGACAGAGCAGCTTAAAGCCGCGTAGGAAGCCAGTCCCCCAACCCTCCAGTGGAAATGGGCTGATTAACGAGCAATTCACAAGGAAATCAGAGGAGCCTGTCAAATGCCTCCCGGGGAGGAGCACGCAGAATTCCGCCGCAGAGCGCTCTTCCTGGAGGACGAGGGGGGCGGCTGTCAACTGCTAACACGCGCGTTTACAAAGTGGGGGAGAGCCAGACCCAGGAGGACGCACTGACAGTGGGTAATAGAGGATGATAGTATCTGGGTTGCGGTAACGGTGTCCCGGTTATATTTTGGTTAAAGAGCCCCTACTGTCTGGAGGCACCTCTGCAATGTTCGCAGGTAAAACAGTACACGTGAGCTCTGCTACAGAACGCCACGGAGGCGCGGAGGCGGGCGGAAAAGACTGGCCTTGGGTTCATCCTTGTGGAAGTGGGGTGAGGGATGCGTGGGGGCTCGTTATACCATTCCGTAGGCTCGTCCCTTTCTAGCTTGACATTTTCCATAATAAAAAGCCATGAAAATACCACCCCCTGCCCTCCACCCCCCAGAGAAACACACTATGGATTCTGGGCTTCTGTTCGAGCGCTGGTTTTTTTTGTTTGTTTGTTTGTTTGTTTGTTTTTAAGGCTCCCGGGTGTTTCTACTGCTCTCCAAGGTTGAGAATGCTGCAATCGCTTGCAGCAGACACGCAGAGAACCTGCACCACGATCAGGACGGAGGCCATAGAGGGGCGGGCGCCGGTCTGGGAGGGTCTAGGAGCCCAGCACAGGGTCCTTGATCGGGTGGGGGAAGGGAGGAGGAAGAAGGAGAGACCAAGGACGATGCAAAGGATTCAGGCGTGGGTGACTGGGGTGCTGGTCACCGGCCCAGGGAACCTGTCGGGGCTGGCAGTTTGGGGGGCCTGGGGAGAAGTTCTGGGTGACTAGGCCAGCGTTCGGCAAACTCATTCGTCCACAGAGCCAAATACCAACAGCACAACCATTGCCGTTTCTTTGGAGAGCCACATTTTTTAAACTTAAACTTCTCCTAACGCCACTTCTTCAACATAGACTCGCCCGGGCCGTGATATTTTGTGGAAGAGCCACACACTCAAGGGGCCCAAGAGCCGCATGTGGCCCACGAGCCGTGGTTTGCCGACCACTTGTTTAGGACATGCTGACGTTGAGGGGCCCGTGGGACGTCCCGTGGAGACCATCAACGGGCCGTTTGGTTTGTGGGGCCAGAGAGCCACAGCGAGACCCGGAGAAGACACAGAAATGTGGGCCCCACGGGGTGGTCCCCTAAACCAAGACAGGGGTGGGGATGGCTGCAGCCAGTGGGGAACCTAGGGGCAGGGGCCCCCGAGGTGTGAATCACGGCCCGTGTGCCGGCAGCTATCAGGCCAGCTTGAAACCACCAACACGCGTTCAGTGCACACACACACACACACACACACACGTGCTGGGTGCCGGCGTGGGCCGGGCTCTGTGCGAGGCAGGGGTGACCCGGAGCCAGGGTCCTGGCCGCAGGGCGCTTGCTTTCTAGTGGGCAGCAGACAGGAAACAAGTCCTCGCACACCAGCTTTGGACTTTCACACAATGGAGTCTCCGCTCGGGGAAGGGACGATGGGGTCCCGGCGTGACCTCGGGGTGCTGGGACAACCACACAGCTCGGGAGTGAGGGGGCTGTCAGGGCCTCCCATGAAAGCAGCAGGAATGGGGCCCCGCGGGGAGGTGGCCGCCCACGGCCGCCCGCGGTGCAGACCTGGAGATGACACCCAAGTCTGCACGGAAGTTTCCAGAGCAGCCATTCTAGTCGCCACGAACCTTCCAAACCACGCGGTGAAGCGTTTCCTTCGGGCAAACGCGGTCTCGGATCCCCCGGGACCCAGGGCCCTCCTCCCCCCGGGCCAGGGACTTACCACTGAGTCCAGAAACTGGATGTAGCACTCCAGCCCGGGTCTCGTTTCGCAGAACTGCCGGAAGAGCAGCCTCCCGATGGGCTGCTTGTCACACAGGCTGCAGTAGTCTCTGTCTGCAGGCAAGAGGAGGAGAACGCGGTGAGACCCAGGACAGGGCCAGGCGCCCGACGTGACGCCCCAGGCGGAGGGAGCACGGTGCCGGGCAAACTCTCAGGGACCCTTACGTGCCCTCAGCCCCCGCTCCCAGCCTACTCCCTTTCCGATGCCCTGGTTTCTGTGCGGAGGTGCCAGCCAGCCGTTCTGGGGCCGGTGGCTGCACCTGGCTGGCCACCAGCACGTCACACGCCCGGGTTAACGTGACTGGGTAAGGGTGGCAGGCATGCTACCGGCGCTTGTAAAACCAGAGTGAACCACGCCGGCACGCTGAGCGGAGAGGGTTTCTCGGCCCGTGGAAGGGGTAAGAGGGGTGAGGCCAGGGTCTGCCGCAGCGTCCTTGACCCTGGGAAGGAAGCGGCTGCGAGGACCAGGCTGGCTCTCAGAGGAGCCAGAACTGGGGGGATTACAAGCAGACGTGGGGCCTGGTGGTGCCATGAGTCTCTGGATCAAACCGTGCCTGCAGCCCAACCATATCTGACACACTTCATAAAGGGCCTTGCTTAGGAGGAAAAAAAAGTTAATTACTTGTAATTCAAAGCATCCTAATGAATACAGTAAAAACACACACACACACACACACACACACACACAACTTTCATTCTTGTCCAGTTGGAACAAAGCCAGTCTTGGGATGTTTCGAATTATGAAAAGCCTGCTTTTACCAGCGGAGGCGCTAGAGGCCCAGAGACAGAAAGTGGCCGTGGCCAGCCCTCAGCCACTCAGTGGCCGCGAGAGGCCTCGCCGAGGTCGGGCTGTGTGATTTCAGGAGGCTCACGTGTCCTTTCTGGGCCCCAGGCTGCCTCTGGGACACGAAAGCCCACGTGGAACGTGAGCATCTGGAAACAGAAATGGTACCCAGCTCCGGGGACTATCATGCGGCCTCAATAAGACAACACGTAGAAAGGACTCAGACCAGAGCCTGGCACGTAGCAAATGCTTAATAAACCACCCGCTGTCGTCATGGATGTGGACTTTCGGTCTGTGCCTTCCTCTAGGGCAGTGGTTAGCAAACTGCGGCTCTTGAGCCACATGCATCTCGTGAGCCGAGGTCTGCTGCTCTGTTGACTGAGTTTGCTGGCCACTGCCTTAGGGAAAAACACTTAAAAACATTTTAATAATGTACTAATGTCACGGAAACCGGTTTGGCTCAGTGGTAGAGCGTCAGTCTGCGGACTGAAAGGTCCCGGGTTCGATTCCGGGCAAGGACATGTACCTTGGTTGCAGGCACATCCCCAGTAGGGGGTGTGCAAAAGGCGGCTGGTCGATGTTTCTCTCTCATCGGTGTTTCTAACTCTCTATCTCTCTCCCTTCCTCTCTGTGAAATATCAATAAAATATATATTTAATTTTTAAAAAAAGAATATGAAGAGACTTACGGGTCACAAACACTTAACCCACAGCCCTGCGGGCCAGGACCGGCAGGGCTGGGGATGGGATGTGGTCCCAGCCCTCAGGGGTCTTGGATTCTGTTGGAAAGGGAGTGTGTGTGTGTGTGTGTGTGTGTGGTAGGGGGGCTGGGGGGGGGAGGGAGAGGTGAGCTGACAAGATCCCGGGTGCCAGTAATAAATGTCAGGTTGGATGAGTGTCCTCCTCAGCCACAGTGGGGAGGCCAGAAGGAGGCCGGAGGGTGGCAGGTCTGGGCTGCGCCTGTGAGCTCCCCGCCCTGCAGACCGGGCCTGCTCTCCCTGCCGTCCACACGCCCAGGCCCCCGGGGTGAGGAGAGCACACGCCCCGGCCCTTCCCCATCGGCGAGCTTCCTGGCCCAGACGCAGGGGAGTGAAGCACCTGACGTCACACTCCCGTGTCACCCCGCCGGGCACCGACGCCGCGCTGCTGCTGACGCGGCGAAGCAGCCCCCGCTTCTCCAAAAGCCATTGCGAGGCTTCACGCGCTGTGTTGTGATTGCCGGAGGGCCCATCTGACAGCATTTCCCCTCTCCATATGGCGCTCGCTGTCAGTATGGAAACAAGGCTGTCATAAACTCACAGCGTAGTAAACACCCAACAGGAGCTGTCAGCACCTCCGTTCCCCGCCGCTCCCTGCGACACTCGGCATCGCGGGCAAGAACGCCGCCCCCGGAAGCCGGGGAGAAATTAGAGGACGGTGATCGTCTGTGTGGGCCCTTTTCTCAGCACGAGTGGAGACAGCGGGCCGATCTGAGGAGGCACCAGCAGCGGCCACAAAACCAAAGTGCAAAGCCTGTGCACCATTCAGAAAAGGGGGAACAGAGCCCGGGGAGGCGGGGAGGAGCCGGGGGTTGATGGCGGGACTGGGGGAGGTGCAAATCCAAGCGCCTGGGGAGGGGGTAGGGGTGGGGGCTGGTGAGCAGGAGCGTCCGGGACAGTGGGGCAGACTCTTTTCTGTCTGAATCTCTCAGGATGCTGTCCACACACACACACACACACACACACACACACACACACACACACCTGCTCTGCTAGAACCCGGAATTCCTGCTTTGGGCCAAGTGCCTCGTCGGTCCCTCCCTCCAGCCAGAAAGAGGCTGCTGTTACGTACGGCGGGAGGGGCATCAGGGCCCGCTGCCCCCAAAGGACCCAGCACCAGCCGGTCATTGCAGCTGTATTCTTTCAGCTCCCCCATTTAGCCGGCAGACTCTCTCCCGGGGTCTCTTGCTTTCTGATATCAGAAGGTTCCTTCAACTTTAAGACTCTCTTCTTGAATTCAACAGCTGGGGAGGGGGCGGGGGTGGGTAAATGGGCGGGAAGGGCTGCACCTTACACGCCCTGGTGGGCCAATGACCCAGTAACAGGCCTGGAGTCAACCGCTGGCCATCGGCGGAGACCAAGAATGGGGGTGAGGTCCTTGTGATGTGACCTCCGGCCTTGGCCGCAGTAACGGAGACTAGGTGGACAGATTTGGTCCAAAGGAAGGTGGCCGGGGGGGGGGGGGGGGGCTGAAAGACCACTGCAAGCTCCAGGACACGGGGCTGTGCCCTTGGCCAGGGGGCCAAGCGCCCCAAGGAGGGTCCGGAGCCCACTGCGCACTCAGGAGGGTGGCGAGCGAGACCCTGGAAGGCAGGCCGGGCTCAGACAGGCAGGGGCCGGACCCCCCAGACCCTCTAGGCAAGGAGACCAGAACGGAGTCGCTGTACCACCGGGGCCTCCACGATGTCAGAGCACCGACGATTCAAGCACAGGCCACGGAAAGGGGGGCTCAGTGGGGGGGGGGGGAGCCTGAGACCGTCACAGAGGAGCTGGCTGCCTCGGTGGAGCCCTGCCACGGCGGGTGAAGCCGCCTTTGGCACGGAGGGCGGTGCCTGCGGCGGGAGCTGCTTCGGAGAGAGCGGGACTGGAGGAGGCCGCGTGTGCTGTTTGCTTCTTCAAGGGCTCGACGCCTCTCCGCACGCCGGGGGCTGGCCCGGGACGCAGGGCGGCCACAAGGGCTGTGACACGCCGACTGCAGGCAGGCCCTCAGACAAGGTCGCCGCCACAGACAGACCCTGTATCGGGGCCACAGGCCGTGGCTGAGCCCCGGCCAGGCCCCGGGAGCAGCCGCGTCCCGCAGTCCTCAGCGTGGTCCTGAGCGGGGAGCGTGTCTAGGAGCCGGGGCAGGAGGGAGGGCCGCTCACGGACCGGCTGGGAGCAAACCGCAGACAGCCGAGGAGGCGGCACACGCTGCCCCCGTGCCCAGGGGTGGGTTTCAGGGGTGGGTTTCAGGGGTGGGTTTCAGGGGTGCCCATGGGGCAGCAGGCAGAGCATGGGAATGGGAGTGACAGGTGGCCGAAGGCAATGCCGGCAGGGGAGAGGCTGAGTGCTGGGGAAGAAGAACAAGGTCAAAGCCAAAGAAATGGGGCCAGAGGTTGGGGGCGAGGAGAAGCCACGGTGAGGAGGTAAATCCCCAGGTGTTAGGGCAAGAATTCTTTTTTTAAAAAATATATTATTATTATTATTTCTAAAATATATTTTATTTATTTTTTCACAGAGAGGAAGGGAGAGGGATAGAGAGTTAGAAACATCAATGAGAGAAAAACATCACCAGCTGCCTCCTGCACACCCCCTACTGAGGATGTGCCCGCAACCAAGGCACATGCCCTTGACCGGAATCGAACCTGGGACCTTTCAGTCCGCAGGCCGACGCTCTGTCCACTGAGCCAAACCGGTTTCGGCAAGAATTCCAGGGCAGGCCTCAGATCACTGCAGGGAGCCTTCGAGAATGGCCGAAGCGTGGGAAGGACCCACGGGAAATTAAAGTGTCATCATAGAGCCACCGACCCCACTTTGGGGTGTCGGCCCAAACGAGACGAAACGAAATGAAATGAGGTCGTTAAAGAGGTATGTGCCACGTTCACGGTGGCACCCTTCACAGTACCGAGATGTGGGAAGAACCTAAATGGACGAAAACGTGGTATATACAGCACACACCGTACATACAGCTGCCAACCAACAGAGGGCGCAACAAGACCAGGGGCCCATCCGCCCCACCTCTGTGATGTTGGGTGCTTAGCTGAGGACCTTCCCACGTCTCCTGGCGGTACCCCCACCTCAGGCCCATTGTCAAGGATGCCTGCTATGTCCCCCTCCCCCACAAAAGTCACACTGCGAGGGTATTTGAGGGTGGGGCCTTTGATAGGATGGAGCCTGCACGAGTGGGATTAGCGCCCTTACCCTGAGAGCTCCCTCATCCCTCTGCCCTAGGACCGTGGTCAACAAACTGCGGCTCTCGGGCCATATGTGGGGCTCTTTGGCCCCTTGAGGGTGGCTCTTCCACACAATACCACGGCCTAGGTGAGTCTATTTTGAAGAAGTGGCGTTAGAAGAAGTTTAAGTTTAAAAAAAATTTGGCTCTCCAAAGAAATTTCAATTGTTGTGCTGTTGATATTTGGCTCTGCGGACTAACGTGTTTGCAGACCCCTGCCCTAAGAGGACACAGGGTGAAGATAATTGTGTATGGACCAGAAAGCGGGCTTTCACCAGACACAGGGTCTGCCGGCACCTTGATCTTGAACTTCCCAGCCCCCAGAACTATGAGGCACACATTTCTGTTGTTTATCATTGGTACTCTGCCACAGCAGCCCAAACGTACTAACTTGCTATCTGGTCTTGGGCAAATCCCTTAATCCCGGGCTGAGCCGTTGCTACCGAGCGCTGGCAATACCAGTCCACATGCGTGCCCGGCCCAGACTCGGCACCTGGCGGGCCCTCCGTAAACAGGTGCTGTTTGAACAGATCGCATCTCCTCCACAAGCCCCACGGAGTGGTGGCTTTTACTCCTCGGAAGATGCGGCGGGGGGAGGAGGGGGAGTGGTTAGTGATCGGGGCCTTGATTGCGTAAGCACCAAAGAAAGAGCGCGCCACCCCACCCACGGCTGAGCCACGGGAGGACCCCACGCCCCCCTCTGCGGCCTTCCGCTCCTGCACTTGGAGCCTCCCTCTCCGAGAGGAGCCACACGTGTCCTCAGAGCACATGGCCCGGGTGAAACTCTCACAGCCCACAGCCAATTCCTTCAAGACTCATAACCCCCCCGTGGGACTCGGGAGCAGGAATGATATTGATAGTGGAGATAAATAGATGCTGTCACTGTTTTCATTCCTTTCGAGTGACATGAAATGGGAACATACTTTCTTAATTAGGAGCCCGTGGTATGTGGACGCTTGGAGGGCAACCAGACTTTCCCAACCGAGGGCCAGAGCACAGGCTCGGCCCCCCTCCGGGGGGGCCAGGAACCCCGAGAGCGAGGCCGCCCTGCCTCCCTCCCGGCCCGGAGAGCTGGCCCTGATCCCCGGTGGATGGGGAGCCAGGAGTCAGGGCCGGGGAAAGGGGAGGGGGCGGGCCCCGGCTGAAACCCGCTTAGGGCTGTTTTCTTTGTTGCCCCGGGGCCCTCCTTGAACCCGGGCCAATGAAAATGCACGTTCCATTTCAGAAGTAAGAGCAAGAAACGCAGCTTCCTGAGGAAATGGAACCACTCACACCCGAGCCCTTGGAAATGAAACCACATGTTTATTGTACCTTGGGGGGGACGGGGAGGGGAGGGGGCGCCCCAAAGTGATTCCCGAAGCCATCTCTGCCTTCTGGGGATCTGTTTCTGTTTCGTTTGAGTTAATTTAGTAATATTGTTTTATCGAAATACCAGGAGTTGGGGATTATTATGGTTCTTTATTGGGGGTGGGGGTTGGGGGGAGGGGAGGTGGTGTGGTTCCTGGTAGGTCCTCCGGCAATTTGGGAAAACAGATGTAAGGAGGCCGGATCAGGCAGGAGCCGCTGCCGCTGCCGCACGCCAGGTCTAAGACAACCAACAGGAACGTGCTCTGGAAGCGGCTTTCTCTGACCCATTCCTGCCGGGGCTGGAAAAACAATTGGGCGTCTGCTCGGAGGGAAGGCGCGCTGACGTTTGAAAGGCCAGATAGCATCGCGGATAACGGCCACGCTCCACCGCCCGCCTCCTGGAAGGCGCAGGCGAGGGAAAGGGAAACATTTGGTATTTGGTTAGCAACAGCTGAGTGGGCTCCGATGACTTCAAGGAAGATGTTTCTGTGTGGATGCCACACGGCATATGGCACATGACACAAACACGCCCAGAGCACGCCCGTCTCCCTGCATCGCCGTGTGTCCCTCTCGTCCTGGCCTCTAGCTTTACCGCGTGTCATGCGTATCATGTGTCTCTCCGTGGCACCAAACGTCTTACAAAGCTCGGTGGCACCTGGACAAGCCACAGGTACCATCCACTCAGTGGTAGGGTGTTTGAGGCTGGGCTGCCAAGTGGGGGAAGGGATAGAAATGGTGTGTGTGTGTGTGTGTGTGTGTGTGTGTGAGACTCGTGTGTGTATGCCATCACCATGGGGCCCCCTGGCAACAACCGGGCTCCACCGTGAGGCAGCGACCTCGGCCTTGTTCTCCAGGCCAGGGAAAGCAGAGTAGGTGTCCCTTGCAGTGGGGAAGGGACAGAGACTGGGTGGGTGAATGGAGGGTAGGGCGGTGCACGTGGGCCCAGGATGGCTAGGCTGACACGAGGCTGTGCAGGTGGCGGCGGGAATGAGCCTGGCACGTTGGGAAGGCTGGGGACAAGGCCGGGACCCGGGCTCCAGGCCTGGTCTGAGACCGCTGAGCTCGGGCTGTCCCGTGTGCCCTGCTCCATCAGCGCCCCTCCGTGCTGGCACAGGGCTCTGACCCAGAGGCGCCTGGCCCGGCAGCAAGGGGGGCTCCTGAAATTGCCAACAAGAAGGAAACACATGGATGGGCATGATCTGGGCGTGTTTGTGTCATGTGCCATATGTCATCTTTTTATCCACATAGAAACATCTTCCGTGAAGTCATCAGAACCCAGGCAGCTGTGCCCTGGGAAGCAAAGGCATTGTGACCGCCAGACACGTCCCCCTCGGGGCAGAGCCTGGTGCAGGCGGGTGGTCAGAGCTCCCTGCTTGGCCCTGCCTGGCCTGCTGGGGTGCCAGCACCCGGGAAAGCCTCAGTCCATGGCAGTGGTCGCCAACTGGTGGTCCGTGAGGTCCCAAAGGTGGGCGACCGCTGGTCCATGGTATATGCCGCTCCGTCCTGGGGACCTAGGCCTCCCTCACTCTGCTCACAGCCAACCTGGGGCCACCATCCTCCTGGGGCCACATTCTTCCTAGAGCTTTCTCCTCCCTGGAAAGAAACGTCCATGTGGATACAAGCAGCTTTGGTAACTGGGATACCCAGCCACACCCAGGCAGTTGCGTCAGACCTCGGGGTGTGGGTCAGCAATGTCTACACTCCCGGGTGATTCCAACACTGCATGAAATGTCCAGTTCAGCTTTTTAAAAATATATAAATTTTTTCCCCTAACTGGTTTGGCTCAGTGGATAGAGCATTGGCTTGTGGATTGAAGGGTCCTAGGTTCGATTTCGGTCAAGGGCATGTACCTTGGTTGCGGGCACATACCCAGTAGGGGGTGTGCAGGAGGCAGCTGATTGATGTTTCTCTCTCACTGATGTTTCTAACTTTCTATCCCTCTCCTTTCCTCTCTGTAAAAAATCAATAAAAAATATTTTAAAAACACACATTACTATTCCTTTTATTTATATATATAATTGATTTCAGAGAGGAAAGGAGAAGGAGAGAGAGAAACATCAACGATGAAAATCATTGATTGGCTGCCTCCTGCACGCCCCACACTGGGGACAGAGCCTACAACCCAGGCATGTGCCCTGACTGAGAATCAAACCGTGGCCTCCTGACTCACAGGTCGACGCTCAATCACCAAGCTACACCGGATAGCCAGCCCAGCTCTCTATCCCCGGCACCTGGAGCGGTGCCTGGCCAGAGCCGCCCTGGAGCGAGGGTGCCTGCGTAAGACGAAGGAATGACCGAGCCAATCAGTGACATGTGGAGAGCACATGCTTCCAAATCCAGAAGTGGAAACCTCGGGCCTGAACTTGCTTGACCCCGCTCCCCCCCCCCCCCCCAATAGTTAATCAGCCAGAAACGAAGGTCTCCTGAGGCAACTAGCTGACAGGCAGTTGCTCCTAGCGGGGCTTCTGCCCAAGGCAAGCAGAGGGCTCTGGGTGCCCAGCGAGCTGAGGCGGGGACAGGTGGTGTGCTGCCCTGGGACCCCCAAAGTGAGGTGGGCCCGCCTCCCCGCTACAGGAAAGCTCAGCAAGGGCCAGGGCTCTGGGCTTCGCCTCCAGCGCCTCCTCTGACCCCCGTATGACCTCAGGCCCGCATCATGCTCCCTGGACCTTGGTTCCTTCCCCTTCTACAACGTGAGGCTGATACACAAGGGAAGGGTAAGTGCCCCTCCGCCCAGTTTGGTGGTCCCCCGGGGAGAAGGCTGCTGGGGGTGGAGGCAGGGGAGGCACGGGCCTCTACCCAGCGTCAGGGCCCCTGAGCGCACGCAGCCGCCTGCCGTCCAGCGCCTGCCGGGCCGGGGTGCGGCAGAGTGGCGTGAGCTGGCCCGGCGGCATTTCCGGAAGGCCTGGGCGGGGCAGCTGGAAGGTGCCGGGGTCCCAGCCCCCAGCAGTTTGCTGAGGAGCCCGGCTGTCACTCCTCCTCTGTGCCTCGGTCTCTCTCGGTGCTCTTCTCATTTACCCTTGGATGGCAGTGCCAGTCCCCCCTTACTGCCATCTGCCCCGGCCTGCGGGGAAGACGGCAGGGAGACCGGGTGGAGGTTTGGGGGGAGGAGGAGGGAGCTCTGAAGCCATCAGGGCCCTGGGGACTGGCCTCACCTGGCGCTATGAGCTAATGAGGCACAAGCCACAGGGGGCGGTGCCAGGAAGTGGCTGGGCAAGCGGGGCCAAGGCAAACAGCGGGCTCCGTGCAGAGGCAGCCTGTTGCTTCCTGGGCCGCCGGCCAGGGCTTATCGAGGCTCCCAGCTGTGCCGGCCCGAAGCGCTGGAGGAGGAGGAGGAGGAAATGCTTGGGAAGGTGAAGGCAACGGGCGGACGGTCTCCTGCCGGTCCTGACGTCTCAGGGTCCGGGTCCTGCCAGTCCTGACGTCTCAGGGTCCGGTCTCCTGCCGGTCCTGATGTCTCAGGCCCCAAGAGCTCAGCCACCCCGAGCCTCTCAACATGACCCCCTCAGAGGCTCAGTCAGCCGGGCCTGTGCACTTCGCCTGCAAAGGGCCCCGCCTCTCCATCAGAACGTTCTTCATCTGAGACCGAACTGGTCTTTCTCTCAGACCTGCCCCCGGGTCCTCCTTCTCGGGGTACAGAGGACAAATGCTAGGTGGCAGTTAATCTCTGCTCCTGGAGTCTTCTCTCACACCAAATAATAATGATAATAATAATAATAATAATAAAAGCCCAACTCCCCCGCTACCTCATCACAGCTCCTGTAAGACTGGCCAAACCCGGTCTCTGTTTCTCCAAGGAATACAGCCCGGAGCGCTCTGGCCACTGGAGCCCGACTGGGGTCTTGGGTCATTAAATGGGAAACCCTGTCCACTCCTCCCTTCAAGCCATCTTGCCTTAGCTCGGACCCAGACCCGAGAGGGGCTCGGTTTGGGGCGACAGGGGTGCACTGGTCGGCACCCAGAGGTCGCCAAAGCTCACATTCCAAAGGAGAAAGGGGAGAGGCATGCTGCTTCGGTAGAAACCGACGTGGAGGCAGCGGGGTCTCGGGCCAGACTCCCCTTGGCGGGGTCACGCTCAGGTGCTGGGCCTCAGACTCGGGCCTGCATGGAGTGGGGCAGAGCTAGTGTTCAGAAAGAGCCGCCCTTCGGGTCCGACGGTGGTGCGCTTCCCCCTGCCACCTGACGTGTGAAACCGCAAAGTGACAGCGGCTCGTGGGTGCTTGCCGCCCAGCAGGCACCATGCTGAGCGCTCCTCACGCTTTGTTTCCTGCAATCCTCCCACCAGCCCTACGGAACAGGCGCTAGCACCAGCCTGCGTTTTTAGATGCCGAAGAATGAGGAGCTGGCGAAGGCATGTATTAGAACGAGGCCCCAGAGCAAGCAAGAGGCAGAGATGGGATTTGAACTCCTCTCTTCCTGACAGCAAAACAACTTTTCAGCATCTTTTTCTAAAAAAAACATATTTTATTGATTTTCCACAGAGAGGAAGGGAGAGGGGTAGAGAGCTAGAAACGTCAATGAGAGAGAAACATCGACCAGCTGCCTCCTGCACACCCCCCCCTGGGGACAATGCACATGCCCTTGACCGGAATCGAACCTGGGACCTTTCAGTCCGCAGACCGACGCTCTATCCTCTGAGCCAAACTGGTCTCGGCACTTTTCTGCGTCTTTTAGCTTTTAGGGATCTGCCTCAGCAGCAGGCAAGGACCTAGGACCCAACCTCAACGTCCTGGCAATCTGCAGAGGCCCACAGGGGGCAGGGCACCCTGGAAGCCTGGACATACCCTGACCTATTGGTCTCTCCCAGGCCCCGGGCCCAGGGCGGCTCTGCACACTGAGTCCGGAGGCTCCTGTCTCCAGAGACCAAGGCCGGGGGAAGCCAGGGCGGCGCAGGGCTGGCTGTCAGCTGGCCTGGGTGTTCCAGGGCTGGGCCGGCGCAGAATTCTTTGGAGCACTCTTCTGTCCTCGCCCCCCAGAAAGCCCGAGAACACCGCCCCCTCCCCAGCTCTGAGCGCCTCCGGCTGGGAGGCCTGCACCTACGTGAGCACAGAACCTCCGTGCTGCCGAAACCGGTTTGGCTCAGTGGATAGAGCGTCGGTCTGGGGACTGAAAGGTCCCGGGTTCGATTCCCGTCAAGGGCATGTACCTTGGTTGCAGGCACATCTCCAGTGGGGGGTGTGCAAGAGGCAGCTGGTCGATGTTTCTCTCTCATCGACGTTTCTAGCTCTCTGTCCTTCTACCTTCCTCTCTGTGAAAAATCAATAAAAAATATATTATATAAAAAAAAGAACCCCTTCGGCTGCTGTCCTCAGAGTTAGCCTTGTCCCCACACCTGAACTCTGAGTCCTCTCCCCGCGGCCTCCCCCTGGGCAGCCCTGCGGAGCCCGGCTGGCACGGCGGGCGCACTAGCGAGGTCACCCAGAACGATGCCGCGGACTCAAGCAGGAGCAGCCGTGAGAAACGTCACTCGCCGGGCTCCTGTTTACCCTTCTCTCGTCAAAACAAGCCCTCTGCTCCTTGGAGGGAGAGGTCTTACACGTCCCCCGTGTCCGCACGTCAATGCCTGGCTTTTTAATAGGGTGTTGGAACTGCGCTTCGCAGCACATTCCTGCGCGCAGACCTACAGCGAGACGGGCCTGGGAGCCAGCAGGACGGGCGTCCAAACAGGGCTGGACCCAACTTGGAGCAGGCGGGGCCCAGGCGGCCCTGTTCCCCCCACCCCACCCCCCACCCCCCACCCCGGCCCCACACCCAGCACCGGGCCTGGCGCGGAGCCGGCGGGAGGGGCAGTCACATTTAACACGTGAATGAATGAGCAGGTTAACGACCTAAGGCGTCCGTTTGCGAGCCAGCGGCTGCGTTCTAACGTGCTTGTTTGCACGTCGCTCTGTGCTGGGCCAGGTCCGGCGTGGGCCCGCCACGCGGGAAGAGCCCTTCCTGGCGCCCCCCACCCCCACCCCCACCCCCACCCCACCCCCACACCGTGCGGTTGCGTCAAAGCAGAGAAGGTCGTGGGGGGGGGGAGCACAGTCACAGGCCTTGCGGAAAGCCCGCAGGAAAGCCCGTCTGACCCCCCTCATCTCTCAGATGGGGAAACAGAGGCCCAGGTAGGGAGGAGGGGTCTTGTCCTGTCCATCCCCTGGAGCAGGGATGGGCAAACTTTTTGACTCGAGGGCCACCATGGGTTCTTAAACTGGACCGGAGGGCCGGAACAAAAGCAACCTGACCATGCTGGCACTCTCCTCTTGGGCTGCTGGTGAAGGAGCGGAGGGGAGAGCAAGAGAACCCTCCGATCTCTCGGCTCCGCAGGGGGGCGGATAGAACAGCTGAAGGGGCCGGATCCGGCCCGCAGGCCGTAGTTTGCCCACGGCTGCCCTGGAGCCTGCTTAGCTGCCTCAGCTGCTCCCCGGCTCTGGGTCAGGGTGAGCAGGGAGGAGAAGTCCTTCATTACAATTCAAGGACCCTCACCCGAGGGTCCCACCCAGGCCTGGCTCAGAGACGCCCCGTCAGGTCGCCCAAACCCCGCCCCCACGCCCCCATGCCGGGAACTGACATTGTAAGCTCTGTGAAGCGCAGCTATCCGGTCAGCCTGAGGCCCGTGGGCGAGGCCACGCAGGCGTCTCAAATAAATCTTCCAGGGCCGTCCCTGCGTGGAGCAGAGGAGATGTTCTGAATCATCGGGAAGGGGAAAAGCACGGGCCTCGTGCACTTTCCGTTTTATCGCAGTAAAACAGCATCGGACCCGCCAGCAGGCAGTGCCACTTCTCGCCCAGTACCATGTGCTTGAAACCGAAGCCCTCTCAGCGATACCAGCACGGACAGAAGCCCGCGGGACCCCGGACGCACGCTCCCCTCTCTTCCCGGTCTCTCTGTGAAGAGCCACATAGCTCATCGCCCGCCGTCTAGACCTGGGGAGCGCGGCTCTCGGCTGGCCTCCTCCTCCCCTCCGCTGCCTGACTGGGGGCAGACGTTTGGACATTAAACCTGAGAGGCCGCCTCCTCCGCTGCTCGCACAGGAGAGATGGCTGGGGGAAAGACTGAGCGGATCAAAGAATACCATTGCGGTGAAAGCCCGAGTTCCAACTGGTCTCCAGTGTAACCCACACGGCTGTTTGTTTTACATTATTCCCTGCCAAGAACAATGTTCAGATGATTGAAAAATTCCACACCGAAACCCCCGACGCCGACTGCTTTTTCCTTCTGAGCACCTGCGCGCCGAGAGGCCTTTGCTGGGGAAATGCAGCCGAGCACAGGGCAGGCGAGCTCTCCGCCCCGGGGTCGGCCTGCTGGGGGGTCGGGGGGGGGGAGGGGGACCCTGACTGCGTCTTCCCGGGGCCGGGCTCGGAGGGGTCAGGCGGAGGCTGCCTCCTGTTCTAGATGAGTCAGGGCCGGCGAGAGCCAGCAGCTGGGGCTCGGCGGGCGGGCGGGAGGCGGAGGCCCGTCCCTGCACCGGGTCTGCAGCGGCCCCGCAGCTGACACACACACACACACACACACACACACACACACACAGCACCTACACGTGTGTGGAGGAGGCGGGAATCGGGAATGCACACGCACAGCCAAGCGCCCGCCTCTAGGAGAGAGTCCAGTTCTTCCCAAAGGGGGCTCAGAATCACGTTTCACCCGGCAAGCTCCGCCTGCAGACTCCGTTCAGACACTTTGGGGTTCGGCTGGGGGAGCCGGCAGGACGCCCTGAGCCTCTGGCCCAGACAGACCTGAGGAGCTGGGGCTCCGCCCTCGGAGGGAATCCTAGACCAGCTGCCAGCTGGCGGTGGATCCCTGCGCTTCCCAGCCCCCCCCCACCCCCCTCTACTCACGCCCAGGTTTGCTCAGCTCATGCAGCTGAGGTTGGATCTGACAGGCCAGGTTCCTCTCTCCCATCCCATCCCCCGCTTTAGGACTGATTTTCTGAGTACCCCCTGGGTGCCCTGCTGTGAGCTAGCTCAGACGGTCAAGGGATCACCGGAACTGGCTACCACCTCACGCACCCAAGGGGCTTACGGTCTAGCTCTGGTTTGTTCCCCCCCCCCCCCCCACACCCCACCTAGAATTCCTCTTGGATAAGAGGCGATGGCGAAGTGAGGGGCATGGACCATCTGGGCTCACATCCCGGTCATCCAATGTCTGTGCATCGAGTTTCCTGTTGTACTTTTATCTGAGCACATGGCCACCCAAAGGAAGAACTACATTTCCCAATCGCCCTGGGGCTAGGTGTGGCGGTATGACCCGAGGTGGCTTTTGGCCGATGGAATGTAAGCAGAAACAACGGTTCCAAGTTAGTTCTGGGTAAGCCCTTAAAGGAAAACTCCACTCTTTCACCTTCCCCTTCCCATGGACCAGAACGGAGACACGGCAGGGCGCCATCTTGGATCATGTAGAAGAAGACTACAATGTCCTAACGACGGAAGAGAAGGAGCGGCCACACAGCACTCCCACCGCAGCCCTTGACCCCTTCCCAAGCATTGCTCCACGAGACAGAAATAAGCTGCCTTATCTAAACCCGCGTTCGTCTGGGTCTCTGTTCCCGTAGCTGAACCTATCTCCGCCTGGAACTGTTACCTCCCAGCTATAGGATCCTTTTCTGAGATCCTTTCTCTGTCCTAAAATAGAGATAGCAATACTATGACTGACTTCACAGGCATAATTCCATCAAAGTGCTTAGCACATGGTACAAAGTGCTTACCTGGCACATGGTACGCCCTCAGGAGACACTAGCTATCCACTACTACTGAAAGGAGCAGCCACGGGGTATTCTTGCCCAAACCCCTATACCCGTGGCCGGCAAACTCATTAGTCCACAGAGCCCAATATCAACAGGACGACGATTGAAATTCCTTTGGAGAGCCACATTTTTTATTTATTTATTTATTTATTTATTTTTGAGAGCCACATTTCTTAAGCTTCAACCACATAGGTAGGTACATTGGTATTAACTCAATTAGTGTCCTCCTAAGCTGGCCTTTGCTAACCACTCAAGGGGCCAACGAGCCGTATGTGGCTCTCAAGCCGCAGTTTGCTGACCACTGGTCCGGATGATAAAGGTGCTAACATTACCCAATAAACAAGTAGCCCTTGCTTTATTGTGCTTCGCAGATGTTGCTTTTAGTTGTTATTTAATGACCTCCCGTGATAGTTTTTTCCCATCCATTTTCAAAGAGAGTGGAAGGGAGAAGGGGGCGGGGCGGGGAAGAAGCATTGATGTGAGAGAGACAGATGGACTAGTTGCCTCCCATACTGGCCCTGACCAGGAGGGGGGGGGGTGTGAACCTGGAACGGTGCTACGTGCCCTCGACTGCCCCACACCCACCTCCTCCACCACCCAACCCGGAGACGGTGTGAGCGCACCCTGCCAAAGAGAAAGCGTGTGTTTACTTTACAGACGGCAGCCCGAGATGCAGAGCGCAGCCCCGTCTTCCTCCCGAGGTCTCCTGGGAAACCCACATTTAAAGGGCATTTCAGCAAGAGTTATAGTTTGGATGCTGGAAGGGTCTGAAATCCACACAAGTGTTTGCGCTGTATATTATATAAAATAAACACTCTGGTTCCAGGAACTCTGTCCGGGCGGCGCACTGGGAACCGCATCTGCTTTCCCCAGCCGGGGAGGTTGTGCAAAACTGCCCTGGGGGGGCTCCCCGGAGCCGCTCAGGCCCCAGTGTTTCTGGGGTTCCCCAAGGGCATGGCCGGGGGGCAGCCCAGCGCTGGCCACACGAGACCCTGGGGTGATCCCGCCTTCACTCACAGGGCTGGGCAGGCGGGTGCTGGGTGCGCCCTCCGGGGGAAGGCACCTGGGCGGGTTCTAACCACAGCTACAGCTAAACACAGATTGTATACGGGCCACTGGGGGCTTCCGAAGAACAGACGTTTCTATCGACTTCCTGCTTGCAGGACCGAGCCTCGGATGGCACAGAGTGGGGGCAGCCCGCCCCGGTGCCTGCACTTCCTAAGAGCAAGGGCTGCCTTTCAGTTCTGAACCCCCTCGGAGCCTCCACCGGTGCGGGGCACCCAACCCGGCCCCGAGCCGGGGCTCCTGCAACCTCTTCTCCAGGCCCTCAGCACAGGCGCCTTCAAGTCTGCCCGCGGATGGTCTGAGTAATGCCCTCCCCACCCCTGGGCCTGTGGTCCATGCCTGTGTCCCCAGCGCCCAGAGCAAAGCCTGCCGCCACATGGCGGGCTCCCAGAAATGGGAGAATGAATGAATGAATGAATGAATGAATGGCGGGTGATTTTAATCACGAGGAGGAAGATGAAGTCTCCCTCTAGGCAGCTGGCTAGCAGCAGAGGCCACATCCGGGGAGATGAGTGTGGGCACCTGTTCATGTGCGCCCGCGGGTGCCAGGAACGCTCGCCCCGCAGTGACCACACCTGTCTTCAGCACCTACGGGCAGCCGCACGCTCTCAGGCTCCATTCTCGCACTTGGTGCCACCCTGCGGGCTGGCCGAGCTCACGCCGTGTCGGGAGAGGAACCTGGGGCTGAGGCCAGGCCTCCTTGGCTCCAAAGCCCCCGCTGCTCCCAGCAGGTGCTGGGGAGGCGGGACCCGGCCGGCCGGAGCTTCCCAGGCAGCCTCTGCGGCCCCAGAGATGCGGCCTGCCTTGGGGATCGGAGGGGGAGGGCACATGCTCCTCCCTCGAGGCGGGGGGCATCCTTTCCACTCAGGGGCCTCCCTCGGCCAAAGGGAGACGCGGGGCCAGGAACAGAGCGTTGCCCAGACCGGAGGCCCGGGCCAGGAGCAGAGGAAGCAGACGGGCGGTGGGGACAGGAAGGTGGGCACCCGTCTGGCCAAGCAGGGGCGGCGAGAGCGTCCCTCCCGCACTCAACCGCCGGCTCCCTGGGCCGGTTCCCTCTCAGACGAGCTGCGGCTTAAACTCCGCAGAGCCACTCACCGAACACCCTGGGGGGCCACCAGGGCCCGGGGTGCTGGCCGAGGAACCGGCGTGAGAAGCCAAAGACGGGCTCTGCCCCCAAAGATGGATGCGCTCCCAGACCGCTTTGGGGCAGCGCCTGCCACCGAGGCCTCCTCCATGGAGGAAATGGGAGAACAGGAAGTTCTACCACAAGAGCCGAGCCCCCCAGGCTCCCCCAGCCTCCCCCCATCTCTCCAGCCTCCCCTGGCCTCCCCCAATCTCCTCCAGCACCCTCCCCCTCCCCCCTCCCCCAGACTCCCCAGCCTTCTGCATCCAGCCTCCTGGCCGGGCACCTCCGGACACCCCCACCGGGTCCCGGGGTCTGCTCTGGACCCCGAGGAGGACTCGGTGTGCGAACGCGATCCGCTGCCTCGGGAGCACCGCCCGCATTCCAGAAACGCAGGCGAGGCAGGAATGTGCATTTTAAACCTGGCGGTGAGGATCCCTCACCAGCCGCAGCGAGCTCGGGGGTCTGAGAAGGGCAGACAGACGCTGGGGGGCGGGGGGCAGGGCAGGAGAGCGTACAGCAAGGGCTCCCACACACGCCACTGTCCTAGCTCAGTGCGTCTTTGCCGATGGGTCACGCTCCCCACGGAGCCCGGGCTGGCTGCCACGTGCAGAGGCCCGCTCCCACGTGGGTTCTCGGAGCCACTCCCGCCCTCCTTTGCCCACCTGGGATGCCATTCTCTTCTGTGTTAAAGACCTGAAATGCCATCTGACTGGCTGCGTCGAGCTACAGCTGCCTCGTGGGCCGAGCAAGGGACCAGACAGCGCCCTCTGCCCCATCGGCGGAGAGGAAGTGGCTCCAGGAGAGCAGCCCAGCTCACCTCAATCAGCGGGGGCCCCACCTCGTGGGAGGGTGCCCTGAAAGGGGCCGGCTTCCCAAGCCCAGCGTATATATGCACAGACACGCCCAGAGTCACACACGCCTCCTCCAGGAAGCCTTCCCGAATGGCCCAGCCCTATCCCCGGGTTCCTGCACAATCGTGCCGAGTGGCTCCTCGGATGTGCAGTAGCGGCCATCTCCTGGTGTGATCTGGGCCCAAAACAGTGGCGGGAGCTCAGCGTCATTACAGACTGAATTGCGCCCACCATCCATCCCCACCTCCCCAAATTCATATGTCAAAGACCTCAGCCTCTGAGAGATTTGGAGACGGGCTCTTGGGGAGGTGAGTAAGGTTATATTCCGTCATAAGGATGAAGTCCTAACTCAACAGGACTAGTGTCCTCATAAGGGGAAGGGACATCAAAGACTGCTCTCTCTCTCTCTCTCTCTCTCTCTCTCTCTTTCTCCTCCTCCCGCCCCCAGAGGAAAGACCACGTGAGGACACAGAAAGAAGGCAGCCGTCTGTAAGTCAGGAAGAGAGGCCTCACCACAAACTAACTCTGTTATCAGCACCTGAGCCCGGGCTCACAGCCTCCGGGCGGTGAGAAACAAACGTTGCTGAGGCCACTCAGCCTGCGGCATTTTGCTGCGGCAGCCCGAGCTGACGAACACAGGGTGTGTGACCAAAGGACTGAGGTTTGAGGCTCCACCCTGCCACTTACAAGCTCAGTGATCTCTGACAACCATCTGGCCTCAGTTTCCTGGTCTGTAAAATAGAGCCATGCCTCTCTCTGCCCTGCCTGCTTCCCGAGAGGCCTGTGGAGGGAGGCCCGGGAGAAGGCAGTCAGGCGGGTGGCAGGGTCAGAGGGTCTGGCCTGGGTCAAGAGGTGGACACAAGGTCAGTCCTGGCCCACCACTCACCACCTGGGGGGCCCCAGACAAACCACACGACCAGAGCATCTACTGTCGGGAGAGCATTCGCTACACGCGAGGCTCAATCCATCAGTTTTCTCGGGTGAGCAACGGGAATGAGGATCCTGCAGCTCCGGAAAGTGGCAGCCCGATGCTAACATGGACACAGCATTCCAGCCAGGGCTGGCCAGCCATGCCCTCGGGCAGCCACCCAGGAACCCTGCCTCCTAGCCCTCACTACCCCTGGCCCACGGTCACTCACTGGTGCCCTGGGACCGGGGTGAGCTGGCCCTTTGCTGCCCACCCCCACCCCCCCGGGCCCAATGGGGACATCAGGTGGGGTCTTGGAAAGAAGAGGCCAAGCCATTCCAAGCCATCCACGGCCCGGGCCAAGGCTCACATACTTTCCACGCAGCGAGGCCTCTCCCCTCGGGGTGTGACTGGCACGGCCATCCCAAGAGGACCGGGATGTGTTCAGCAGATGCCGCCCGGCCCCGTTGGGAAGGCTGCCTCAACACCCTGTCCAAAACCCGGCCTCCATGGGCCGAGGTGTCTGAGTCAAGGAGCAGGCGCCCCGCCCACCCAACACCCTGCTAGTGGCCATGCAGAAGCCCCGCTACACAAAGCGGGTGCGTGGGTCACCCCGTGGCCAGGAGGGCAGGTGGGGGGATGGGAGGTGGGAAGGCAGTGGGGGACCCCTGCTTGCACGGAGAGAAACGCAGGCAGAGCTGTCTGATGGCGGGGTGCTGAGTTTGAGCTGCTATTGCTATCACTGAACAAACTTCAGTCCCAGTTTCCCTGGCGCCTGGACGCTGGTCTTTGGAGGGCAGCCAAACCAATAAGAATTTGGGCTCTAATGCTCCCCACCCCCCACCCCCGGGGGCAGAAATTCAGTCAAGGTATGCACCAGAACGGACATTCCCCCACCGATCCCCGTTAATGACCGTGACCTTTCCAAACATCTCCCAGACCGCAAGCACCCATGGCACCCCCGCATGCTCCCACGGGGTGCCTTAGCCTCCAGCTCCCAGGAGACAGATCTGCAGACAAGACATGGGGTCCTCTTAAAGCACCTCCGTATGGTGCCCAGACAGTCTTGGGCGAGAAGGAATGTGACCAGAGTAAGCAGAGGGCCACAGCCCATCCCGCCTCCCATTTTGCTTGCTTTATCTTTGGAACAAAAACAAGCTTCACCTGCATTGACGGCCACAAATTGGTCAAATCGCTATTCCTTACCCGGCCCTGCCCTGTCACATAAAAGGAAAAAAACAACAACATGTACAGAGCACTTTTATTACCTCGGACAGGGCAGAGCACTTGGCAGCACTCTCTCTGCCTGGGCTCCCGGCTCTGCTTGGCCCCGGCTGCTTTCACACCTCACTGGCTGCTAAGAATCTTTCCTCCCCTCGCCTGGCGTCACCCACAAGCTGTTGTTCCGTGGGGGTGGAAGCTCCGACCCAGGCTGGGTCTGCTCTGACAATGCCATCGCGGTAGCGTGCGATAGCCTAGCACTGGTGGGTTGAACAGGGAGGGCTGGAGGCTACATTTCAGTAAAGCAAAGCCTTTATCCATTTGTCAATTTGAGAAGGGTTCCCACACAGGAAGGCAAATCCTCCCCTAGACTGTGTCGAAAACTCGTGAGCAAAGGGACCAGTGGTGGCCGGGCTGAGTCTACTGCAGTGGTTCTCAACCTTTCTAATGCCGCGACCCTTCAGAACAGTTCCTCATGTTGTGGTGATCCCCAACCATAAAATTATTTTTGTTGCTACTTCATAACTGTAATTTTGATACTGTTATGAAAAAGCAACGAAAATAATTTTATGGTTGGGGGTCACCACAACATGAGGTTGAGAACCACTGGTCTACGGGATGCTGAAGCATAGAGAAGGTCATAGGTCTGTTTTGTTATTTATTTTTAATTTTTAAAAAAATGTTTTTTATTGATATCAGAGAGGAAGAGAGGGAGAGAGATATAGAAACAACAATGATGAGAGAGAATCATTGACAGCCAATCAATGATTCTCTCTCATCATTGATGTTTCTCTCTCTCTCTCTTCTTCCTTCCTCTCTGAAATCAATAAAAATATTTTTAAAAATTAAATAAAATTCTGGGCCTAGAGACTAATTCTATAAAGCTTTGGAACTACTTATTTCTTAAAAGCTCCAAGGTGATGCTGATGTGATCCTCTAGGCACCCGGATGGACACTAATTTTTCATCTAACTGAGGATGAGGGCATAGGCATGAATGTTGTCATAATGCCTGTTTTGAGTTGCCCTTTACACCCTAAGAATTTTTGTTTTGTCTTAACCTATGATAATATAATACTCTGCTTGACAGCTTTTGCTCTTTTCTATGCCTTTTTTTTTTTTTACTAGTATTCTGAATACAACGTTTACTCTTGCTACAGACCTTTGTCCCATAGAGCTGGGTTGTAATATCCCACTTGTTCAGTAGGGGTTGCTGCAACACACAGGGAACATGACCCAGTCTTGAAATTCTTCTCGATGCAGGTTCTCAGGCCTACAGACTGAATTAGCACCTTACTTCAGAAGTTCTCTAAATTTAAACAATTCTAGCACGAGTTATTTTAGAATGAAAAGAATGAAGGATAATTATAGACCAATATAACAATTGTTCTCAGGGCTCAGAAAATGCCATTTCATAAGGATTATCTTTTAACTCACTGTTTCTCTTAATCCTTCCCCCTTCCTCTACTTCAGCGGTTCTCAGACTTTATGGACTCAGAACGTCGTTGCACCTCTAAAACGATTGAGGGCCCCCAACAGCTTTTGTTTGTGTGGGTTATATATATTAATATTTTCCATATTAGGAAATAAAATTGAGAAAGCTTTAAACACAAGAATAGACAAGCATACATTCCATTAACCATCAGAGCGATGGTGCTATCAGACACCAAGGAGCCTCCTGTACACTCGTGAGAGAGTAAGAGTGGAAAGGGGAAATAATATGATTAGGGATGATTCTACATTATCATGAAAATAGTTTTGGCCTCACTGCAAGGGCCTCAGGGTCCTCTAAAAGTCCTCTTCCGCATTTGGAAATTGCCACTCTGCTGGTTTCCAAGTTATCACTGTCTGTCGTTCACAACTCCAAAATTCATCAACATGTTTACTTTCCTCCTGAAAGAGACAGCCGGAGCTTCCAGTGCGTTAATTCTGATTAATGCCCTCCCAGCTCACGTGTTCTAATCCACAGTCCAGTACTTTAGTTCTGTCTTGTTTTTATTTAATCCCTCAATGGAGACATCATTTTATACAGCCAGCATTTGTTTAAATATAGCCAAATATTTACCGAAGTTGTTGCACATCATCCCACCTTGTACCTCACACCTTCTGTCTAGTGTTTTCTTTTGCCTGAAATTCACCCCTCCACACATCCTAGCATGAAGTAACTGTAAAAAATTACCCAAGCTTTGTTCTTCTTTCTCTACCTTTTGTCTCTAATGCCGCTCTTATTCTCAAAAGGAACTTCCGCTGGGTATAGAACTATAGGCTAACCGTGACTTTCTCTCAGCACACTGAAGGTATTTTACCATTTTATGGCCTTCATAATTGTTGTTGAGAAGCCACTCACAGACTCGTCACTGTTCCCAGAGGGAAAATCTTGTTCTCTCTGGCTGCTTTTAAAATCATCTCTTTGTCCTAGGTGCACAGCAGATTTATTTTTATTTTATTTATCATCCTTGGGATTCAGTGAATTTTCTTTTTTCTTTTTATTATTATTACTTTTTGGATTCAGTGAATTTTCTATCTGAGGTTTCATGTCTGTCAAAGGAATCTGCAAAATTCTCAGTCATTATTTCTTACAATATGGCCTCTTTCCCATTTTCTGTATTACCTCCTTCTGACAACCCAACAGGATAGGTATTGGATCTTCCGCTCTGTCCTAGATGCCTCTGACCCTGTCTTTTGTAATTTCCATCTCTGTATGGGTCTGGGTTGTGTTCGAGTTCATTTATTTAAACGCAGCTTTCACTTACCTAATTTTGCATCCACTAAGTCTAATCTGCACCTTAATGCAGCCATTGAATTTTTACTTTCATTTATTAAATTTCCATTTTCCAAAGTCCTCTTTTCACACCTGCCTTGCCATTTTTATAGCCTCTTCTTCCTTGCTCATAGTTTCCAGTCTCTCTTCCACTTACTACAAAATGTACACACATCCCACAGGCTCTTGATACAAACTCACGGGCACCCCTTCCGCTGAGAGGCCGGGTCTGCGTCCCCTCCCTCTGAGTCTGGGAGTGGCCTTGTCACTCCTCCAACCCACAGAACGTGGGCAAGGAGCCGCTTTGTGACGTCCGAGGCTGGGTCACAAAAAAGCCGGGAGCTTCTGCTCAGTCCTCCCTCTCTGGGATGCTCACCCTTGGAACCAGCCACCAACGGCGAGAAAGCCCAGGACACCGGTGAAGCCACATTGAGGGGAGCCGAGGACACCCCAACAGCCAGAACCCCAGACCTGGGAGCGCATCTCCCGCGCCTAGATTCTGGGTCCTGGCCCGAGGCTCTTCGGAGGGGTGGCGGGTGCGCTAAAACACAGAAATAAGCCACCCCTGCTTTGCCCTCCTTGAGCTCCAGACGCACAGAGCCTGTGAGCATAATAACGAGCTGTTTTATGTCCCTGCGTCACTCAGCCGTGGAACATTGGCCAGTGGCTCTCCAGTGCCTACTTTAGGCCTGCTGCACGGTGGCTGCTCAAATATTTATCAGATTTACAAAACATTCGCTGACGTATTCTTCTCCCAGCATCTACAGCCCCGCTCCCATCACTGGATATCTTCGACCCTCCCCGGAGCCAAGGGGGCCAGTGACAGAAAGCCCTCCAGTCCCCAGAGGGCTCCTGCCCGACCAAGTTCCTCTGAGAGCGGAGGGGTGTGGCCAGCCCTGCTTCCCGCCCTCAAAGCCAATAAAGCACCCATCCCTCTGTTTCCCAAACAAATATTTAGATGGCCCTCGGCGGCAGGCGGTGTGGATGCCATTAAGTGTTTCATCAGGTTCTTCCAGGACAAAAGTGATGGGGGGGGAGAAAGAGACGTTTCCAGACAGCACCTGCCTCCTCCAACCTAGAACTAACGCCGGGAGAACCGATTTTAGGAGCGAGGCCGCTGCTAAAAATAATGCTCCGATGGATAATGACCTTAGCAGGTAGCTGGCTGGGGACGCGGGCCCCTGGCACGCCGACGCCTCCAGGAGCCGCCGGCTTTCCGAAGTGCGTCAGTGGCTCCTCGCCACGCCCCGCCCGGCCTCCAGTTTGGGAGGCCCGGGAGGGCTGGACCTGCTAACGCCGCCGTGGGAGAGGGATGGCTGCACACAGGGGAGGCCTGGATTGGGAGTTTTCATTAGAAAGTAACGGACTTTCTGTTTCAAGAACAGAACGTCTGTCGGCGTGTTGCCAAGGAGAAGCTCTCCAGCACCCGATTACATGGTAAACAAGAACTATTGTAATGAGCATATTGATAGCGGTTTGATTTCTAAGGCCCCCCGTGAAAGCATCTTTCCTGCCTCTTCACAATCCTACCTGCTAGGAGGTGATTGCACAACAGACAGAGCCCGGGAGTGCAGCGGCGTCAGTCCCCGCCCCCCCGCTCCCCACACCCTCACCCCATCCCCCCACCCCCCCACCCCCGACACACGCACTTCCACTTCTAACTGGCTGCAGCCAAGTCTCCCATCGGGAAGGGAGGCATGGGGTTCATCCCCCCTCTCAGGCCCACGGGAGCCCTAACATTCTTCCCCCGGTCTGACAAAAAAGTGAAAAATCCTCCCAAAATGAAAAGGGCACATTTCAGACACAAAAGACCCCCAAATCTCAGCAGAGGGGCTCCGCATGAATGACCGGTTGACCTCCCGCGAACAGATCCTCAGAATAACTTGGCCAACTCCAGTCCACGCTTGCTCTTCCTGGCCGCGAGCCAGCGGGCGCGCCCAAGAACCGGGAAGGGAAAGGGGAACACAGGCCCCCAGGGGTGACGAGAGAGTGGGTGGCCACCCGCAGCTCCCCGGCCTCACCAGGGCTGTGGGCGGCACAGGACCCCGCCCTCGCCTGGGGCTCCCCGCCCTCGCCCGGGGCCCGTGAGCACCTCGCAGGGCTCGGAGCCGGGCTCAGCACTCAGCTCCTGTGGCTCCTGCTCTCACTGCACCGGAAGTGGAAGGTTGGGGAGCTGGACTGTTTTGCACTCAGAGCGGTTCTGACTTTGCAGAGGGGCTGATGGGATGGTGGGCAGCGGCTGCCTGGGCGGCCTTGTTGCTGCAACTCTACAGCCCGATTAAGTGTGTATGTATTTTAATTGATTTCAGAGAGGAAGGAAGAAGAAGAAGAAGAAGAAGAGAAAGAGAGAGAGACAGAGAGAGAGAGAGAGAGAGAGAGAGAGAGAGAAACATCAATGATGAGAGAGAATCATTGACCGGCTGCCTCCTGCACGCCCCACACACTGAGGACCAAGCCCGCAACCCGTGCACGTGTCCCGTTCAGGAACCGAACCGTGACCTCCTGGTTCACAGGTCTACGCTCAACCCCTGAGCCACTCCAGCCGGGCTCTACAGTGCAATGAAACACCAATCAATGTGCTGAACAATCCACAAAGGACCACATTAATTGGGGCCCCTCCAGAGGCAAGTCCTAGTTCAGAGCAGGCTTCTCCCTCTCCATTCAAAGCTGTTCCCACTACAGCCTCATGTGGAGGCAGCTCATGCTTCTGGAAGCATCTTGAAGGTAGGACGTTTTTGTCCTTCACACACAGTGGGCGACCTCCCTTAGAACCGGGCTGGCCAAGGAGAGGAGGGTAAGCTGGTAGGTTCGGCTTCCAGAAAAGCTCCTCAGAGGAGGCGGACTCGTTGAGAGACGCACGTTACCCTGCGAATGAATGTTACCTTTCTCTTCCCCACTCCCTCGAATGAAAATGTGATGGCTGGAGCTGCATCAGCCCTCTTGGACGGTGAGATATCTAAAACGGAGACAGAAAGACCCCGGGTCCCTCCCTCATTTCTGTGAGGGACAAAGATGCGCAAGCCATCCAGCCAATAGCCAGGGGTATGTGATCCATAGGACGCTCTGCCTGACCACCCAAATTGCCTTTCCTCAATCCTACCCCTAGGCAAGGCCCCTTCCTCTAGGAAGCCTTCCTGGATTATGCCTTGGGGGGAAATAATTACACCTTTATTTGACCAACCGCAGTACTGTATCGTATAGCATAGTAGTTCCTGATCAGAGGTCAGACAGACCAGGATCAAATCCAAGTTCTTCTCCTCCCTAGTCACGTGACCTTGGGCAACTCATTTCACTTCTTTGAGCATCACTTTCATCAGCTGTCAGTCGGGATAGTAACACTACCCTTGGATGGCAACACAGGTAAAGCCCCTGGCATCCCATGAGCACGTGATGGGCTTGAACTTAACTTTCCCAGACATCAGCCACGGGTGAGCCCCTGTCACGACTTCTTTCCACCAGAATCTACCACCCGTGACAGTCACCACTGCTCACTTAGCTACAATATTCGCTTGACGTTTTTCTTTCTTTAACCTGGATTTTAATGAACTCTCCCAGCATTTTTCTTTTTTCTTTTTAAATATATTTTATTGATTTTTTTTACAGAGAGGAAGAGAGAGGAATAGTTAGAAACATCGATGAAAGAGAATCATCGATCAGCTGCCTCTTGCACACTTACTACTGGGGATGTGCCCGAAACCAAGGTTCATGCCCCTGACCGGAATCGAACCTGGCACCCTTCAGTCTGCAGGCCGACGCTCTATCCACTGAGCCAAACCAGTTTCAGCACTCCCAGCATTTTTCAACCTAGCCTTTCTAAATGCTCTCCGATGGAACACGACCACAGCGGGTATTGTGTATTTTTTAATGACGCACACTGAAGCAAACGCCTACCCACAGGACACCACCTGAAGTCATCTCACACAGGAAGAGGCGTGTGCCCCCCTCCCCGACGTGGCTCCGATGTGTTTAGGAATGACGCGCACACGCGTCCCTTCCCTAGCAACCGGTCTCTTTGAGGACGGGCCGGGTTGCAGTTTATCTCTGATTAACCCGGCATCTGGGGCGGAGAAGGAGCCGGGCGAACATTTGCCTAATGAGCAGCAGAACATTCCTCACAGCCGTATCGGGGACCTGGCCAGAGAGCACAGCCGGATTCCGTTCCAGCACATTCCAGGGGCTGTCCAAACGCTTCTGCTGCCGGGCGTGTGTGTTCCATCAAAAGCTTACACATCAGAAGTGAGCTGTCCGCGGAGGAGTCTGCAACGGTTTCCACCGACATTTCCATGAACCATCAGCAGCCTTTGCTGTGATGGGATTTGGTCCGCTTCACGACGCCCTGGCCAGGCCCGTAGTGGCCGGCGGAATGTGGCAGGGACGTCGCAGGAAAGGGGTTCTTCGAGGAGCTGGACAGAGAGAACCTTCTGGAGGGCTTTTGTGCCGCTGCCACAGCGAAAAACATCCCTGCAGTGCATTTCCACCAGGGAGCACGGTCCTCGCGCAGAGCAAGGGGCGGTGGCGTTGTGAAAACACGGGATCCCAGAGAAAATGGGGGCTGTGACAGGGCTGCGGGGGGACCCGCCTCTGTGTCAGAGGCGCTTTCTGCGGACGATGGAAATGTTTTGATGGGAAGCAGTACGCTCGGCCTGTGAAGAAGTAACAGAGTCAAATGGCTCTTGGCATTTAGAGAATGTTTTACTTGGCAGCTCCGACAGAAAGGTAACTCGCTTCCCTCGCCATCTCACACCTTTCCGTGGCCAAGTGGCATATTTGAGAGATGAGACAGGTGGAGGCGGCAGGCTGCTGGGGACCAGACGGCGGAAAGAGCCGCGTGCAGCCGAAGCAGCAGTGAGCCGTCCCGGGCCAGGCCGGGCACGGAACCTGGTGACTTAGGCCACTCCTAGGAAGCCAGTTTGTAACTCGAGGATGAAGATACCACTTCCTAGCGGGATTGCCGGGGATGAACTCGGAGAGTGTGCAACGCACAGCACCGCAGCCTCGATGGGGAGTGCAGACGGGCACACTCGGAGCAACAGCCAGGGGCATGGGGCTGAGTAACCCCCACAGACCGGTGGCGATTTCGGGGATCATAAGAATCCCTGGAACTTGGAGGAATGGGAGGTGATGGCAGCTGAATCTGTCCCGGGCGGGAGAGCTGGTTCTCACCGTTCGGGCCCAACGGCGGGGAAATGTGGCTGCGGTGATGAGAGGCTGTCTCTGGGACTGCAGAGAGCCAGACCCAACGCACAGTCCTCCTGACCCTCTCCAGCCCCAGTGAGACTTCCACCCTGGGGTGCAAGCCCTGACTACAGGCCCCCCACCCCATGGGTCTCAGGGGGTGCTCACAGAACCCCGGGAGGCAGCGGGTGGTATCTATTCACCACATGGTGTCGGTGAGGAACTGCTTCCGGAAGGTGTTGCCCAAGGCCATCCAGTGAATCCTGGAACAGCAAGGAGCTGACCCTGGCTTTAAAGACTTCTAAGGCCACTTCTTCAAAATAGACTTGCACAGGCCGTGGTATTTTGTGGAAGAGCCACACTCAAGGGGCCAAAGGGTCGCATGTGGCCCGCGAATCGCAGTTTGCTGACCACTGCCCTAGCCCCAGCCCCGGAGCCAAGCGCCTGCCCTCGCTGCGTCCTCCCTCGCTTTGGCACCTTCGTAACACTGAGGCGCCGTGAAGACCAGGAGCGGCCCATGGCTAATCCAGCCCCATCGCGCCCTGCTGCCTCCTCCCCGCTCTGACCCTCACCTCCCACATTCCCCCTCCTCTCCTCCCCCTGCTCCCGAGCCCGGAGTGCTTCTTTGAACCCAGCAAACAACCTACGTTCAACCTCTCAGCCCAGAGCTCCTTCCCTCAAACCTCTCTTATGATGGCCACAGTGTGGGGACGGGGAAGGGGGGAGGGCGGAGGATGACCGAGATTGCTCAACTCTCATCTCTTGTCACCATCTCACACCATCTGTTGGTGGCCAGGACTCCTGTTTGGTGGAAGGAGGGAGTGAGCAGCCACCCTCAGCACGCCTATTTATATTCTCTATCGAGTTCTCTCCTGGGGACAATGTCACCTTCTTGGTTCCCTGCAAATGCTCAGTCATTGTACCTTTCACCCTATGTGGCTGGCCTGTCATTGTACCTTCCACCTCATGTGGCTGGCCTGTCATTGTACCTTCCACCCCGTGTGGCTGACCTGTCGTTGTACCTTTTCATTCCATGTGGCTGGCCTGTTGTACTTTTTACCCGTGTGGTTGGCCTGTCATTGTACCTTTTCATTCCATGTAGTTGACCTGTCGTTGTACCTTTCACCCCGTGTGGCTGGCCTGCCACCGCTTCTGTGACTTGTGATGTCAACTTCCGGGCGCCTCTCTAGCCAAGCTCTCAGATGTTTCTCCAAAATGGGAAGCTGGTCAGCTGTGCCCAGCCGGGCAAGCTCTGGCCCCTCCAGACTGGCAGTTCCACTGGGGAGCCTGGCATCTCCCTGCCTGAGTAACTCCTCCTCTAGAGCCCTGGGCAGGCCCGGGCCTGGCTCCTCAGTGAAGGCACCACGGGGCCTGGCCCCTAAGCCAGAAGGTCCGGGTCCCAGCTGATTGCCTGCCATCCTCACCCCCCAGCCTGCCCATCCATCCTCTGTGGGGCCTCAGTTTCCCCACCTGCAGAGTGAGGGCGTGGGGCTCCCCGTACGAGGTCTTCAGCTCTGACATGCCAGGAGGATCTTTGTCAGTCAGAAAGCAGGACCGGGCAGACCTCACCTCCAGCCCGGAAACTGGCGTCCCCCCCTGATGGGGCTCAAATGAACGGAGGAGTCACCAGGACGGACGGACCTGTGACCTCGGGGGCCACGGGGACCAGCTGAGCTCAGTCCCTGCTATAAGCCGTGGGGTGAGATCAGAGCTGCTTCTGGGGAGACTCTCCACCCCCCGAAAAGGCCTCGCAACCCAGGGTCCCCCTCAGCAGCGGCGGCGGCAGCTTGCCCAGCCCCTGTCCACTCCGGCCTCCTTGGACCCTGAGCGCGTCCCTGCGCTCTGAGCCTCGGCTGTGCCATCCATAAAGCGGGGTGAGGGCGAGCTCCCGGCGCAGGAAGAACGAGGCGGGTGTCTGTCCCCTTTCGAGGGGAGAAAACTGAGCTTGGAGAGAGGTGATGGGAGAGAGTCCGGGAGGGAGAAGGACTGCCCAGTGCCCCTGGGCGGAGCCTGAGGGAGGCCGGCCAGCTCTGCCTGAGGCCTAAGGCTGCGAGCGAACAAGAACGACCCACCGTTCACCTTTCTGGTGAGCTGGTCCCCCAGTGCCTCAGCCAGCGCCTGGGGGTCCGTGAGCGGGGAGGACCCCCATCCCTAAGGTCTCCCCAAGAGGGCCCACGAGCCAGCCAGCCCCCTCTGAAACCACACGAAGGGTCCGCCAGGCGCCCTGGGCCTGCCAGGAGCGGCCGGGCCCGGGCCTGCCAGGAGCGGCCGCCTGGAAGCCAGCGCTCACCCTCTGTGACCCCAGCCCCGTGGGGCTTTCTCCTTCCTGTCCAGGAAATGATAACGCCGACCCAGGAGGTCACGGTCAGGAAACAAGTGAGATACACGCCAGAACCCTGCAGGCCGCGGAGGTGTGAGGCCGGGGCTGCCGGGCTGGGCCGGGAGCGGCCGTGGCTGCACCGGACGCTCCCGGGGACCCCGCTCGGGCCCCCCACATGGTGCCCCCTCGCCACTCACTCCTCCCTGCCCTCCCTCGGTGGCTCTGGCTCTGTGGGCAGCTTCCCGGCTCCCACCGAGGCCGGCCCTGGGGGAGGGGCTGGCATGCGAAGGCGGCCGGGCCATCACACGCTCCCAGGAAAACGGCCGGACACCTGAGGCCAAGCTGTGCTTTTGGGGGTGGGGTGGGTGGTTGGGGGGCGGGGGCCCACCGACGCTGGAGGCAGGGCATGGCCGGGTGGAGCAGAAGACAGAGGATGCGGTCAAGCAAAGGCCCAGAAGCAGGGAGACAGCCTGGGTCCCGAGCTCCCGGGGTGCCCAGCCCCGGGCAGGGACTTCCACACCTAAGCCCCCCCAGAAAGCGCACGGTGGGGTCCCCGTGTCTGTGAGCGGGGACCGGCGTCCAGCAGGCTGAATCGGGCTCTGCTCTTGGTGGTGTGCGGTCTCGGGCCGGGGCGTCCCTCCAGTCCCCTTACATTCCCACGAGCCCGGAAGTGCGCGTCCTCTCGGGGTCACGGTGAGAGGACCCCCCTGGGTGGCTTTAGGGGAGCCGGTTCGGAGGCCAGGCCGGGGAAGAGGCCCCGCCTTCGGGCTGTGCGGCCTGGGCTTTGTCCCAGGGGCAGCGGCCAGGCCGTCCATGTCTGCTGGGGGCCTCGACGTGGATGTCTTTAGAAAAGTCAGTAAGCTTCCGAGGGCTGAGAGCGGCGAACAGGAAGGTCTGATGGGAGGGGCGTGAGTGAAGGAAGGAGAACCAGCCAGAAACAAGACTGGGCCAGTCCAAGCAGGGTGCGGAGGGCCAAGGCAATGCGGGGAGGGGAGGGGCAGGTCCCACCCCTGGGGACAGGGGTCCGAGTTTGTGCCGGAGAGGCTGGGAACGCCACTGACGGACCAGGAACGGGAGGCGGGCCGGCTGGGGTGCGGGGAGCTCACACAACATCAGGCGAGCAGAGTGAGAGCTATTCCCTCATGTTAAAGTCAAACGAGGACGGGGGCGGGGGAGGGGGGGATGGTTAAAGCCCAAGAGAATGAGCCTCATGGCTGGCCGGCCAGGGGACTGTCCGCTCCCTCTGCGCCCCACACCCCCATTCTGACCCCCGTCGGCCCCCTCCTGGAACGTGACCGAGATGATCTCGGCTGGGCTGGGCCCGGGCACAGCAGGGGCAACGAGATGGACAGCGTGGCATCCATGCCCATCTGCCACCTTCCGAAAGGCCCTGCAGGAGGAGGAGGGCGAGAGAACAGACAGCAGGGGAGCGAGAAACTGGCCCCCCTCCCCGAAGCGGGAGGAGAGACAGGCACGGCTGCCGGCCCAGGGACGGCACAGGTGACAGGAAAGGCACCCGTGACCGGCGGTGCGTTCCGGGACCTGGGTGGGCACCGGAGAGGCGCCGTCTCGTGTCTCCCTGGCATCGAGGGGGTAAGGAAGGGGAGGAGGACTCTCCTATTGCCCCGGAAGCCCGGCCTATTCTGTCCACCGCCCGCCTTGCTCTCCGCTCTCACAGGGGCTGTCAGGTGAACATTCACTGGCTCCCTACTTCCTGCCGGACCAGCAACCAACCTTCCCGGGTGGAGTCTCTGGCCTGACGCAGCCTCTCCTGGACCTTCTCCCTCGTGACTTCTCCTCACCCAGCCCACCAAGCCCTCTATATGCCCCACGCTGCCCCACCTCCAAGAAGAGTGTGGCCAACGGGGTGGAAATCCACAGCCGGCCTGGCCTGCCTCGGGCCCAGGTTTCTGCTGCCTCCAGAGCTTTGTACCTGAGCGATGCACTCATCTCTCTGAATCTCTGCGTCTTCGTCCATAAAACGGGTTGGAAAATGCACCTGGCCCGGAGGGGTGGGTAACCACTCCCTGAGCTTGTCTACAAAGCAAGTAGCCTGATGGCCGGCCACGCTGAGCACCCAGGAAATGCTTGCTGGTGGGGTGATGCTGACGCCGCTGAACCCCCAACATCTCCCCTTTCTCCCACTTGTCGACTGGAAGCTTCCTGTCCCCTAGAGGTGTCCTAGTCTCCCTCCCCTGCCCAATCTCTGGGCATTTGGTACTAGGGACAGACATGTGACAGCTGCCCACCCTCACGGCTGTGTCCCAGCACCACGTGCGCGCTTTCTGCCCTGTCTTCCCAGCCAGGCCAGGTCCATAAGGGGTGGAGCTGGCCGCACCTCTCCCCCGGGACCCTCGGCCAGAGCGAAAGCTGAGCAGGGATTCGTGGATGGGACTGCCCATCCATCACCCATGTGTCCGAGCGGCCCCTCCTCACATGGAGGCAGTAACCGAGGCCCAGCCCACGCTGCCAAGAGCCGCTTGTGAAGGCAGCTCCCCGCCACCTGGCAGCTCCCCGGGCCCCTGGCACAGGGTGAGGGCTTAACAGATGAATGAACGAATGAATGAACAGATACATTTAAAGCCAGCAGGACCTGGCAGCCGCCTCGGGGGTGGAGGGAAATAGGGAAACAAGGCTCTGAACCAGACGGGAGTTGGGGGACAGTGAGGATGATGAGGAACGATGACGATGAAGAAAGAGGAAGACGAGGTGAAGCAGCCGCTGCCTGTGGGCACTCCCTGGGTGCCAGGCCCTGCGCAGAGCTGCCCCTGCACGTCTGCAGCTACCCCCTGCACATCTGCAGTTACCCCCTGCACCTCTGCAGTTACCCCCCTGCACGTCTGCAGCTACCCCCTGCACGCCTGTTACCCCCTGCAACGCTCCTAGTCCCGTTTTGCAGACCGGGAGGCTGAGGATCAGAGACATGAGACCACTTGTCTGAGTCACAGTGGGTAAGGAATAGAGCCTGGCTCGCACCCAGGTCCCTCGGACACCCGAGCTCATGCTCTTCATGGTCTCCATCCCAACGTGACTGAGCTGCATTAGCCCCTCAACAGCCTGGTCCCAGACGACCTGCCCGAGGCAGAGCGCGAGGTTACGGCCGCTGGGCACTCGGGGGTGGTGACACCCACGCCTGGTGGCGGAGGGACCGTGGAGGAGAGGCTGCTGAGGGATGGCAGGCGGGGAGAAGCCGGAGCAGTAAGCAAGGGTGCGTAAGGCAGGCCGGCCAGCTTTAGGAAGGCCGCTGGCTCCACCCTGTCCGCAGCGGGAAGCGACGGAAGCAGCGGGTGGTGGGATGGGACGGGTTTTTTTTAGAAAGAGTCTCCTGGCCGCTGCATGGCGCTTGGCTGGAAAGGAGTGAGCCCAGCAGGAGTACAAGGCGACAGAGCAGTTCAGCAGGCGAGGAAGGCGCGGGGGGGGGGGGGGGGGGGGGGGGAGACAGTGGGGATGGGGAGAGGGGGGCCGGCCCAAGACATACTGTGGAGGCAGAGTCGCCTGGATTTGGAGAGAGGCTCGCCATGTGCACTGGGCAGGGGCAGGGGCAGGGGCAGGGGCAGGGGGGCAGCGGGAAAGGGAAGCTCTAGGCTCTGGGCAGCGGAGGGAGGTGGTGATCGTCACTAAGATCAGACACAGGGCGGCTGGAGAAGAAAAGGGTCACAGTCAGCAGGGAGACAGGAAAACGACCTCAGCCACCTGCCCCGCCCAAGGGTCCCCAAACCACATTGGTGATGGACAGACACCACTCGCAGAGCGCGCTACCAACCCCTCCGCACCAGCAACGCCTTTGGCCACCCGGTCATCGCCCGGGCCCACGCTGCAAAGAGGAGCAGGTCAAAGCTGCGTGTCTCCCCCAAAGACACGGAGTCCAGGAGGCAGCAGGAGAGCCAGGGCCCCCGCCCCCCAGGCCAGCGGGGACCCTACAGCCACGTGTTTCGGTGTCAAGTGCTGCCTGGCTCCTGGGCCAGGACGCAGATGACAGGGGGTGCGATTCTCTCCGCAGCAGCAGAACAAACTGCGAAAGAGCCAGAAACCAAAATGTTAACTGCGGTTATCTCGCTGGCAAGTTTCTAAAAAAAACATTATGATTGATCTTCAGAGGGAAAGGAAGGGAGAAGGACAGGGGGAGAGAAACCTCGACCGGCTGCCTCCCGCACGCTGCCTGCCGGGGATTGAGCCCCCAGCCCAGGCCTGTGCCCTGACCGGACGCTGAACCGGCAACCTTTCGGTGCGTGGGACAATGCCCAACCCGCGGAGCCACACCGGCCAGGGCCCGGCGGCAACTTTTAATTTTCCTCTTTTTAGATCCTACTTGGGAAGTGTCATCAGTGGAGGCATACCGTTTTCGTACAGAGAAAAAGAGCTAAGAGATCATCATCTCGAAAATAATTGCTCCAGGTGATGCCAGGATAGCACACGCGAGAAACTGGGAGAACAAAAAACCCCACACACAAACAAAAAGCCGCCCTCGGTGTGTCCCTGGACTTGGCGTTTTCCTCTCTGCCGGCGGCCGGAAGTCCCCAGGAGCTCTTGAGGGCATACATTTTTTTTGTTGTTGTTCTTTGGTTGGTTATTTTATTTTATTTCAAAAGTTTATATTGGCCCCAACTCTCCTTCCACCCACCGTCTTTCTCCTCGCCCTCTCTTGGGTGCTGGCCCTGGGTCCTCGGAACAAGGAGCGTTTAATCCACCGAGGCGGCCGCGGGCGATGGGGCCAAGGTGCCGCTGCCAGACGGAGCCCGGGAAGTAAATTCCGTTACACGTGCGGTCCCAGCGCCCTTTATGGGCAACGCTGTCCCCCGCGGGCTGCCGAGCGCCGGCTGGCCTGGCGGGCCGGTTTGAGGTCCCCGCCGCTGCCTAATCCAGCTTGTTTCCCCCTCTTTTCGGCGACAGGCCTTCGCACGGACAGAAAAGCCCCTCCCACACCGGGGGCCGAGGCAGATTGGGACTGGCACACGGGCCCCGGGGTGCTCACCAAACCCCGCTCGCTGGCTCTGCCCGTTGGCAGCTCGGCTCAGGGGAGTGGCGTCTGCCGGGGCTGAGCTGGAGATGGAACATTCCAGGGGAGGCGGAGGGGGCAGAGGCCTCTGCACCCGCCATTCGCGTTCAGCTCAGTGCTCTGGCCCTCGAAAGGGCAGAGCGGGCCTCCGGACCCCCTGGGCCAGAGACGGGCACATCACAGAGGACCGCGGAGAGGTCCGTCTGAGCGCCCACTGCAGTGGCAGACGCTAGAGGACGCACCGCGCCGAAGGGCACGGTGTGTGCAGGTGCTGGGTTCGAAGCCCTGGCAGTTCAGGCTTATGCTGGGCTCTAGGGGGGGGGGGGGGTTGTAGGCAAGATACCCTAAAGGAAGAATCACCCGCAGACAAGAAATAAGCCACACGCGGGGGAAGCCGGGGCCTGGCTGCTACTGGGGGTGGGGGTGGGGGCAATGGGCTAGTTCCCTGCTGGCCCCGCACATGCTCCATACATGCTCCGTGCATGCTTCCCTGGCCAGTGCGGACGCGGTGAGCCCGGGCCTGCAGGGGTTAACCCCCAGCCAGGCTCTGGAGGGAGGGGAGGGTCTGCCCTCAGACCCGGTGGGGGTCAGGATGCCCTGGCCCCTGGAACTTGGCCTCCTCAGACCATGTGAGGAGGTGGGTACCGGGGTTGAATCGCGCCCCCACGTAAAAGATCGATTGGAGTCTTGACCCCAGCACTCTATGAGGTGACCCTGTCTGGAAACAGGGTCTCCACAGAGGTGATCCGGTGAACGTGAGGTCATTAGGGTGGGCTCTAGCCCCAAATAACTGGTGTCCTCAGAAAGGGGGGGGGATTTTGGACATGGACATTCACCCACAGGCACCCAGGGGGGGCATGTGAAAGTAAAGGCAGAGAGGGGCAGGTGGCACTGCTACAGGCACGGGGGCGCCACAGACCCCAGCACGCCGGCAGCTGGGCAGAGGCCTGGGATGGCCGCCCACCTCCTTCCCGGAGTCTTCCAGCCTCCCGGGCTGGGGGCCGCTGCCTCTCTGGTGTGGAAGCCCCCAGACGGAGGCACGTGCATGGCAAACTGAGACGGCAAGGGAAAGCCTGCCTGCGGAGACCTCAGCAAGCCACCTACTTGTCTTTCTGGGCCTCAACTTACTGATCCGGAAAATGGGAGACCTGGCCTAGGGCAGTGGCTTTCAAACTTGGTTTTAACCCCGGAACAAAACCTGGCCCAGAGGCCCCAAACCAAAAAGGGAAAAAGAAACCCTGAGGAGGGAGCCGCTTTCCCGGGGTCCCATCCCGTCCCTCCGGAGCAGCCTTTGCAAATCCCGGCGCCAGGGCGTCTGGAGAATCGTCCTGAGCGCCTTCCAAAGCGGAGCCCACTGACCGGGAGGGATCGCTGAGCATCTGAGCATCGCTGCCAGCACCGAGCGCCCGGCCCCCTGACCTCCGGGGGCGACTGACCTTTGTGGGTGTTGAGACTACAGTCTGGAAAACAGCAGCAGACAGGCTAGGCTGCTCCCTCCCCGGAGAGCCACAGCTGCGGACAGGTCACCTGACGTTCTAAATCCGCCACGTCTAAATTTATCTAAATTTATCTGCCCTCCAAGGACGGGCAGATGCGGCGCCTTATCGGGGAAGGGTAAGTGGCTGAACGACCGACCTGACACGCCCTTATCACCCCAAGGACGAGGATGACGTCTCCGTGGCGATGAAATCCAGAGCGCGAGTGCGACCCTGGCAGCCTGGAGGGGACGGGGTCCTTTGGGCCCCCGGGTGGGGGGGGGGACCTGTCCCAGGAGCCCGGAATCCTCTCCAGACCCTGCCCCGTGCCTGGCAACCCCCGGGGCCCGTAGCCCGTGAGCAGGGGTGAGCGGAAAGGGAAGGTGTCTGAGGCCTGGCCCGGCCCCTGCTGCAGCTCCGGGAGGGGACCCGAGCCCCCCATTCCGCTCAGCGAGCACCAGGCTGTGCGGGGAGGGCCACGGGGCTGCAGTGAGGGGCCGCTGATCAGGCAGCAGCGCTGACCAGCCTACAAGGAGGCAGGACGCCCCAGAGATGGGGTCCCGGGTCAGACTGAGCTAATCCAGGCCTGGGCTTCCCTCCAAACCTCGAAGGACAGAGGCCCTGAGACCCCACTTGCTGCAGCCTGCGGGGTGACCCCTGCCAGCCAGCACCCCAGAAGAAGCGGGCAGGCTCCCACCATCCTCTGGAGCCCCCAGACTGACTCATCAGGGGACCGAACGTCGAGGGAAGAGGGACATGGCGTCCCTGTCCCCATCGCCCCCCCCCCCATGGCATCAGAGAGCAGATCCGGTCTCTATTCATTCAGCTTTTAGTGGCACAAATAAGGTGCCAATCCACTGTCCCTTCAAACGCCCCCCGACAGAGAAAGCAAACCTCCATGCCTTCCCTGTCAGGGGCGTAACTTTCCAAAACAACCACATGTCCTTGCAAAGAAACCCGCCCTCCAGGCCAGGGGCCTGGGCAGAGTGGGGCCCTCGGCTTCCCCGGGCACGCTGTGGTTCCGGAGGGGAGCTATCCGGGCGGGCCTCCGGGAGGAAGGGGCTGGAGGCAGCCAAAACCGGTTTGGCTCAGCGGTAGAGCATCGGTCTGTGGACTAAAAGGTCCCGGGTTCGATTCAAGGGCATGTACATTGGCTGCGGGCACATCCCAGGTAGAGGGTGTGCAAGAGGCAGCTGGTCAATGTTTCTCTCTCATCGACATTTCTAGCTCTCTATCTCTCTCCCTTCCTCTCTGTGAAATATCAATAAAAAAAATTTTTTTAAAGAGGCTGGAGGCAGGGACTTAAGAAAGGGTAGGATTCCAATGCCCCCGAGGCAAGGCTTGCTGGGACACTGGACCCATGTGGCGTCAGCATAGAAATAGCTAGCTTCATTCATTCCTATAGCCAATTAAGCCTCTTTTAAAAAAAAAATACGTTTTTTTTTTTATTGATTTCAGAGAGGGAGGGAGAGATAAACATCAATGATGAGAGAGAATCATTGATCGGCTGCCTCCTGCACGCCCCGCAACTGGGGATGGAGCCCGCAACCCCGGCATGCGTCCTTGACCGGAATCAAACCTGGGACCTTTCCGTCTTCAGGCTGACACTCTACCCACTGAGCCAAACTGGCTCGGGCCAGGCCAGCTTCCTGAGGAAACTCTAAAGCCCTCTGACAGGGCCCTCAGCCTCTGCCCTCAGGCCACTGCAACCACGCTGATGATGACAACGACGATGAAGACCAAGACGCGATGGCATATTCGAGGCACTCTGCCAGCCCTCCCACTGGCTCTGCCAGCCCTCCCACCGGCTCTGCCAGCGTGCTGTTAGTGTCCCCATTTCAGAGGCAGAGGAACCGCCGCCCGGGGGAATTAAACCACTTGCCCAGCATCACTGGGCTGGGTGCAGCCTGTTTCGTCTTCCAGATGGCGGCGGGGCGCCTAGTGTGCGAAGGAACTCACGCAAAGCTGGGGGGGGGTGCGTGATCAGGCCCGAGGCCCGTTCGAGGCAGTCTTCCCGTAACGATGGCGCTTTTCTTTTTCTTTTTTTTTTTTTAAATATATTTTATTGATATTTTACAGAGAGGAAGGGAGAGAGATAGAGAGCTAGAAACGTCGATGAGAGAGAAACATCAACCAGCTGCCTCCTGCACACCCCCTACTGGGGATGTGCCCGCAACCAATGTACATGCCCTTGACCAGAATCGAACCCGGGACCTTTCAGTCCCCAGACCGACGCTCTATCCACTGAGCCACACCGGTTTCGGCACGATGGCGCTTTTCTTGAAGGCTAAGGTCCCGCTGTCTCTCGGGAGCTGTCCCCCGCCCCCCCCACCCCCCCACCCCCCCCCCAGCTCAGAGCCTCTGCTCCTGCGAAGGGTTAAGGCTTTGGCCGGAGGCTCCGCCACCAGGCAAGTGAACCCTCCTGGTCCCCGGTCCCGGTCCCGTGGGCCCGTGGGGGCACGGGGCACCAAGCAGCTCACGTCTGTGACCGGCCTCCTCGTAAACGTCAGCCCCGCCGGGGGCGCGGAGGGGGCCCTGATTTATGCTATAGCTTTTGGACAGTTCCTGCAGAAATATTGCCAAACGCCGGGATAATCGGCTCTTTCACTCAAGCCCCCTCCCGCCCGCGTGTTTCTTTTTTTTTTTTTAAACGAAAGAATAAAGTACGCAATGAGCCTGAGCTAAATAAATAAAAATGCCACACTTTTCCCCAGCAGAACGTTCTGCGTCACTGAGAAATATTTGCAGACCTCAACAATCTTTTATCTTCACAGTGACGCCCGCGCCTTCCCAGTCGTGGACCTTCTGAGGACGCCTTTGATTCGGGCCCTCTCGTTCTCTGACGAGAACAATTAGCTGATTAATAGTGTCATGGCTGGGTGTTTCGTCAAGAGCCCTTTCCTCCTCTCGCGGCCCGTCTGTGCCCCGCCGGGGCTGTCTCAGACCGGTTACTCATGCCTGGGGCGCACACGTGTGTGGCAGGAATTTCTACCTTAACACTCATCGCTGCCAATCACGGCGTCTGGGCAACATCCACCCGCCACCTTCTCACCCACCCCCTCACTGTGCCAGCGACAGAGGCTCCGACATGGACAGGACGTGGTCCACGCCCGCGGGGAGCTCACACAGAGGGTGCCCTGGGAAGCTCAGCATGATGCCACCTCCTCCAGGGATGGTCATGTTCCTGATGGGTGCAGACCCTGGATACTTTGCCCGAGCTCAGCAACCTGCTTCCCCATCACAGAACGTTCTCAGTTTGTTATCTCTGCTTTCCCCCCACCCTCCCTCTGTCTCCTGGGCAAAGCCATGCATGAACTCCAGGGGCACACAATAATTGCTCAGTAAACACTTGTTAGATAAACAAATGCACCTAAACCCACTTTTTGTTTTTTAAGAAAGAAAGACCATATATATATGCCGGGCGGCCGCCTGGACCAGCCCACCCGGACCGGAGGGAAGAGGCTCCAGGAGGCCCCTGGCCCTGGGTTGCACTTCCACTCACGCATCACCCTGACTCCTTCGGGCACCGGCTCTCGCCAGGAATCAAGGCAGAGACTTATTAGGACAGACGTGTCTATTTCTCTGTTTATTTTATCTTGTGAAAGTGGGTTGTAGGCCCTGACTGGTTTGGCTCAGTGGATGGAGCGTCAGCCTGCGGACTACAAGGTCCCAGGTTCGATTCCGGTCAAGGGCATGTACCTTGGTTGCAGTAGGAGGTGTGCAAGAGGCAGCTGATCAATGTTTCTCTCTCATCTATGTTTCTAACTCTCTCTCCCTTCCTCTCTGAAATCAATTTAAAAAATATTTAAAAGTATCTAATGACTATATCTAATAACCTCTTGCATTTTATTCTATACACATCAGAGCATTATTCTGAGAAGGGGTCTGTAGGCTTCACCCAATGGCCAGAGTGCTTCTAAGCCACAATCGGGGGTCCGGGTTCTATTCCGGGCGGGATGGAGAACTCTACAGAGGTTTCGGCAGGGGACTCAGTTTTCATTCATCAGAGTCACCCTGACTGCTGGGAGGGGCGGCCTGTGGCTGCGCAGGGCAGTGCAGGGACAGGGGGGGGGAGGGGGGCATGGCCTCCCGGCCACCGTCCTGGGCAATCCAGAGCGGGCAGCGTCCCTCTGATCCCTGGGTCCCAAATGGCTCTGCACGTCCTTTGGGTCCCCACCACCCCACCCCGTGCTGCCCTCTGGGCCCAGACGCCCTTTCACCTCGGCCCGGGCCTGTCCTGGGCCGTCCTCCCAAAGAGCTTCGGAAAGTGAGCTCATGACTCCACAAGGAAAACAAACGCGGCTTTCGCCGCTGTTTGGTTTGTGTCCTGGTCCAGAGGAGCAGTGAGGTTTTTATTGAAGAGAGCCTTCCAGCGGGACCCCAGCAGAGGCTGGGCAAACACCGGGGCGACGGACTGTAAACAGGCGGCAGGCCCCGGGCGCACACAGAGCCTTTCCAGCGTCCCCTAGGAGAGCGGAGGACTCACGTCCCCACGCCAGCGCACACGCGTCCCACACCTCCCCAGGGGAGTGGGCCCTGCCAAGAGGACGTTCACGGACCTGGAAGGACCCTGGGGTGGGGCCCCCGGGCAGAGAAGAGCTGAGGTGAATCCTATGCTCCCAGGGGTCCCCCAGAGCGGACGTGATGAGGGCAGGGCCGGGTTGACTAGAAGTGGGGGGGACGTCTGTGGCTGTTGGAGGTACCTGCCAGGTGGGAGCTGTGCTATGGAGCGGGGTGGCCCCTCCGTGAGCACTGACATCCCAGCAAGAGGAGAGGGGAGCGCAGATGCTCACCTCACCCTTGGCTCCCAAAAGCCTGGGGCTGTTTCCCAAGGGCAGGACCCACGGGCCCCAAAGGAAGGGGAACGTTACAAGTCGGGGCTCAATGCCGGCCTGGTCCCCTCCGCCACTCTCCCACAGGCTGTGTCACTTCCACCCAGTGACAGAACCCTCTGCGCCTCCGTGTTCCCATCTCAAAGGGACAGTAGAGTAACGGTACCTGCCTCGAAGGGTAACAGAGACCATTCTGCCCAGCACCCACCCAATACTCAATAAACGTTGCTGCCTCTTTACGTCAATTAGCAAGGACGCCGGCCTGGAGCCCTGCCTGGAATCACGGCGTTGGCTGATTTGTATCGGACCTGCCGTGTGGGGGTAACAGCCCCTTGTGCCCCCCCCAGCCCCTCCCCGCGGTCCCTCGAGGCCGGACACTCACCTATGGTCCTCCGGAGGTCTTCGCACTGGCTAATGTGAGGGAACTTCAGGATTTCCTTCCACTTCTTGCTTTTCCCTTTGCGCTTTCCTCCGCCCCCTGCAGAGATGGAGGACAGAGGTCAGTTGACGTTGGTCTTGTCCAAGGCTCCGCAGCCTATGTCCCATCCCAGTGAGCCTATCCCCAACACCCGACCAGCAGACAGCTGGGGGGAGGGCGCTCGAGGTCTAGGGGGTGACACACGCCAAGCACTCCACCCCCCGCTGGCCCAGCGGTCTCGGCCCTCTGTGTTCTCCCCGTGGGCTCGGGCCTGAGCTCCCCTGGCCAGCAGCCGCAAGGGGCGCCCCTCCAGTCACCCATGCAGGTGCCCCCACCGGGCGCCCTGATCTTCCTCAGCATCTGCCACTGCTGTCCTCCCTGCTGGGTGCCTGGCAGCTGGCCCAGACTTGACCATAACCTTCCCTTAGACTCAGGAAATCCGGTGGAAAGGATCCCCTCACTGCCTCGTTGTGTCCTCGTTTCGTGTGGAGATCCGTCCACCTTCCCCACGTGGAGGTCAGAGGTTGGGGACAAGAACTTTAATTTCCACTTGTCTTGGGTACCCCCTTCTTCATCCTCACAAACCCCGTGGTCTCCGCGGACATTTCTCAAGGCTGGAAGGATTCCCGAAGGGCCCTAGCACACCTCATGTCCTCTGCAGTGTGTACACGTGATGAACATGCACACGCTAGGGACGTGTGCACAATGGACATGCACACAATGAGCATACCCATCATGAACATACTCAATAATAGGCACATAATGAACATGCAATGAACACACAACGAAGATACACATGTCATGAAATTGCACACATAATGCGAACATGCAGCGACCGAGTGGAACTGAGTAGGCTGCGCACGTAGCGTGTTCCCATCATCCCCAGCACTCCTTATCTGGGCGACACAGTGGACAGATGTCAGAGCACTCAGGTATGCAACAGCGACAGGGCACTGGCTCTGGCCCAGGTGTCCCTGACCCCACCAGCGTTTGGGCCTTGGACCCGGAGGCACTCTGCACCCTATGACCAACCCCAAGGACCGAGACGCTGTCACCTGCCCCCATGCTCTGAGTGGCCTTAGTATCACCTGTCAGTGACTCACCACAGATCACATAGGCCTTCAGGCCCTTCAGTGTCTCGGAATATTAAGGGATTTTCACCCTCCTTCATGTGATCCACACGCCAAGCGCCTGTGGAGTTGGGGGCCCGGTTAGAGAGACGTAGGGTCCTTGGGCGGGATCTTGGCACCCTGGGTCCGTTCCCGGCTCTGGGTGAGCGTACAGTCTCTCACCTCCAGAATGGCTCTGGGCAGGGCAAGGATCCCTCTCTCCGACCAGCAACCCAAGGACACCAGCGGAGCTTGGCTCTGGGCCCACCCCGCCCAGGGTGCCTTCCAGGCTGGCACAGAGCTGGTCTCAATGAATGGGACTCCTGACTCATCCACGCTGCCCTGGGAAGCTGAGGCATGTCTCCCATCAGCAAGTGGGTCAGCGTCTGAGGACGGGCCCAGGACCTGCGTTCTCTGGGCCAGGAAGTCGGAGAGGGAACTGACAGGCGAAGGACAGGGCGCCGGTCCCCCTTTCTCTGCAATCTGCTCTTCTAGTTTTCAACTTGGCCAACCAGCCCCAGCTCCCTTGTCTCAAGTCTGCGTAAAAGACAAAGCCCCGCCGAAACCGGTTTGGCTCAGTGGTAGAGCGTCGGTCTGCGGACTGGAAGGTCCCGGGTTCGATTCCGGTCAGGGGCATGTACATTGGTTGCAGGCACATCCCCGGTAGGGGGTGTGCAAGAGGCAGCTGGTCGGATTCTCTCTCATCGACGTTTCTAGCTCTCTTATCTTTCTCCCTTTCTCTTTGTAAAATATCAATAAAATATATTTAAAAAAAAAAAAAAAAAGCCTTCAGACTCCAAAAGCCAGAACAAATGTGTATGGGGCATGTGCAGTGGCCAGGCACATTAAACATTATCTTGTTTAAGCCTCATTAAAATGATTATTTGGGGAAAAAATCACCGGGCCAACATCACAGATGAGGAAACAGATATCTGAGGTTGCGTAACTCACCAGCTGATGGGCTGTCCGAAGCCATACCAGCCAGGTCACGCACATGCACACGCATGCACACACTGCAGAGGCCTCTCGCCAACCCTGCCCTGGTTCAGGCCCCGCACCTGTAACCTCCTGGAGTCTCCATTCTAACGCTGTGAGGTGGAACTATTACTATTCCCATGGGACAGACAAGGAAACAAGCTGGCGTGGGGGGAGGGGGGGGAGCAGCGGGTAGCCTACAACCTCACAACTCACTAATGGCGGAGCCAAGACCCCATCCTGAGCAGATTCCAGACCCCAGGCACTCACCCTCGCCCCTTAGACACCCTCCCTCCAGGTGCACTGAGAGCGCGAGTACTTCTCGGAGATCACAGAAACCTGGTGTCAGACGTCAGAGTGACACAGCCCCCGTAAGAGGACCTGGAAGGGGATCTCTCTCGCTGTGGCCCGAGGCTGTGAGCTCCAAGAAATAGACGCCAGGCTGCAGACTTGTTCTGTGTGACCCACGTGTGTGTTGTTTGCCTGTTCACGGAACCAACAGTCAAGAGCTACACCTTAGGAGATTTCGCTTACAAATCCAACTCAGGCTTCACTCCCATAACCCATCAGCTGGAGGGCAGAGGTCGGGATGTGCAGCGCCCCCCCCACACACACACACACACCCCGGAGAAGGCTGCAAAGCCAATGCTGCCGTCTCAGCCACTCACAGGCTGCAAAGCCTCAAAGGACCATTAGCATCATCAATCCATATCCCTTCCTCTCCCCTATTCCCACCCTCACCATTCCCAGGCCCGGGATGAAGTGCTTTTTGTGTGTGTGGTAAAATATACACCACACAAAATTGATCCTCTTAACCATTTTTAGGTAAACCGAACTCTATACTCATCAAGCAACTCACCATTCCCTCCACCCCCAGCCCCTGGCAACCACCATTCTGTTTTCTACCTCTACCAATTTGACTAATCATACAATATGTGTCCTTCTGGGACTGGTTTATTCCACTTAACGTAATGTCCTCAAGATTTATCTATGTGGTAGCGTGTCAGAGTTCATTCCATTTGTAAAGTTCAATGATAGTCAGCTGTGTGTAGAGACCTATTTTGTTTATCATTCATCCATTGATGGACACTTGGGTTGCTTCTACATTTTGGCTATTGAGAATAGCATTGCTGGTGTCGGGGAGGAAGAAATTTTCCTCTACCATTCAAGGTTATTTGTTTTTCTTTAATCCTAATACTTAAGAGTTACAGAAAATCTGCATGAGACAAGAGCAACAAGAGAAAATAACCCAATTTAATTAAGTACATATGTTTGGGAACCCAACATATACAAGAGAGTCAAAAATCTCACAGACCTGAGAGGTTCAGAGACAGACAGGTAACATGAGGCGTATACAACATTCTGAACTAGCTAAGGCATGTTGGGGCTTCAGGGGGGGGGGGGAAGATCATTGCAGGATAAGAAGAGCAGATGTGCAATAATTGTAAGTTTGCCCTCCCTATAGACAGATCATAAAGTGTTTTTTGTGGTAATTGACCCTTATTATGGGCAAAGCCCCTAATTAAAATTCTTTAAGGGAGAAGTAGCAGTTTCTTATGGGCCCCAACTCAATTGCCTTCAGCTCAAAACCATCACATACCACAGAGGCACCTTTTGGGGTGACTCATTCTGCACCCCTGTGTTTAGTTTTTTGAGAAACCAATGAAGTACTCTTGACAATAGACTCCTAGGCTGTACCCCATCAGGCTGTGCCCCAACTTTCTGTGATTGGAACCCAGGAAGGCTCTTCAGTTAATTCTCAGGTGGCCAGTCTACAGAAACTAGGAGTCTATTTTATACATACACACACACATGTGTGTGTGTGTGTGTGTGTGTGTGTGTGCGCGTGTGCACTTTTTATCAATGAACTTATCCATTAACTTAAGAAAATAAACACAGATTCATCAATTCATTCAACCACCAGTGTTGCGCATCTACTAAATGCTGAGTGCTGAGCAGGCGCTGGGACCCGGTGATAGGCAAGATGGATGGGGTGCCACGAACTTGGAACACCCGCCTCTCAGGGCACCCAATCCAGCAAGAAAGACCGACACCAGAGGCTTTGTTTCAGCGGTTCTCAGCAGGGTGACCCCTAAAAGGCCACAGGGACCCTGAATGGCCTCGCCACGCATGCCCACCTCCAGTTCCTCTGCAAGTCGCGTAAAAGCCAGCCCCCCAGAACTCGGATAGGCTGGGGCAAGGTCCTTCGTCTTAACAACAAACAAAGCCCGCCGCAAAGAGGTCTCCACTTCCAGGCAAACATGTGGCTTGTAAGTACGCTGGCAGGCTATTAAATTGCCTATTTGATACTGTTTATTATTCCAGTTGGACTTGCTTGTTTCTCAGTCTCCTGAGGTGGCCAGGCCTACCGACCCTGTGGCCCCAGCTGCCCCAGGCCCACCTCCCCACTGGGGAGGGCTGTCAGGCCTACGAGGGGCTACAACCGCAGCCCCCCACCTGCTCGGGCCCAGCCCGGCCCGGCAGGCAGATGGCCGGTCCCCTGGACGTGCCCCGTGTAACCACAGGCAGCTCGGAATGGTCTACGGGTCACAAGGGGCCGGGAGGCTTAGAAAAGTCAGCCTGACGCTTACGGGAGGGAGCACGTTTTAGAAATGCGAATTCTGTTGCTGGGTAGGAGTCTTCAGAATATACATGTGGGGAGGGGGCAGGGGGCCGGGGGAGGGGGGGAGCACGAAGCTGCTCTCAGCACACTGTGATCAAGGTCTGGGAGGTTCTCAGGTATCCTAGTGACCGTACGTGGGAAGGATGCTCTGTGTTCCCAGCCACGAGATGCCGATGACTCACCCGCTCCGGGCCGGTCAGATGGGAGGTAGAGTTACCATTTAGCCTTTGACGTCCGTGCAGCTAAAGAATCTGCTCCGTTCCTCCCCGCCCAGGTAAGCTTTCACGACTCAGTTTCCACAGCGCTGCCAACGGGGCCGCTCTTCCAGAAAACAACGCCACGGGAAGGCCGTGGGCGTGCTCCGAGGCCGCGGCCCAGCGGGGGCGGCCGGGCTCTCTGGCGAGGGAGGGACCCCTGCGGCCGCCGCCTCCGCTCCCGCCCTCCCTCCCGCTGACCTCGCTCTCACGACCAGAGCGCGCCCCCACCCCCCACCCCCGCCGAGGCTGATGAGGGAGGTCATGTGGCGTCCCACTGGTTCAACGTCTCTTTTCATTCGGCCCCAAACAAGGCAAGATCCCAATTACGGGGCCCGATCGGGAGCCGCGTCACGCAGTGACTCGAGCCCTTTCAAAGGGACGTGATCACAGCCTGAGTGTCCGCGCGGTGACCTCGGCCTGCGGGGGACTTTGTCCAACCCCAGGCACTCGGCCACCGCCGCGAAGGGGGGACAGGCCACGTGGGGAGCAGGAGAAAGCTGCGCCCCTCGGTCCTCAGTGCTCTCCTCTGGGATCAGGCAGGGGTGCCGGGCAGGCAGGGCAACAGAACCCCTTTATTTATTTTTAAATATATATTTTATTGATTTTTCACAGAGAGGAAGAGAGAGGGAGAGAGAGTCAGAAACATCGATGAGAGAGAGTCATCGATCAGCTGCCTCCTGCACGGCCCCTACTGGGGATGTGCCCGCAACCAAGGTACATGCCCTTGACCGGAATCGAACCCGGGACCTTTCAGTCCGCAGGACAACGCTCTATCCACTGAGCCAAACCGGTTTCGGCAGAACCCCTCTATTTCAAAAGAATTTTTCTTGGAGGTCCTGGCAGGTGAGATAGACAACAAGAGAGACGATTGGGTAGGTGGGGCGTGGGGGAGGGGAATGGAGCTTGCAAATACCACAACAGGGCCTCGTCCTACTTTTGTGGGTCTCACTTTCTGGAAATACCCAGCCCTTGTAAGGTGTCTGCCTCAAGGTACCCTCCTCCGTGAAGTTTCCTGGACGCCCAACCAGGGTGGCTCAGTGGTTGAGCGTCGCCTATGAACCAGGAGGTCACGGTTCGATTCCCGGTCAGGGCACATGCCCGGGTTGCGGGCTCCATCCCCGGTGTGGGGCGTGCAGGAGGCAGCTGACCGATGATCTCTCTCATCATTGATGTTTCTATCTCTCTCTCTCCCCCTCTGTCTTCCTCTCTGAAATCAATAAAATATATATATTTTAAAAGGCGACTCCTCAATTTTCTCCCAGCTCCTGTCCTCTACTCCTCAGTTACCGCTCTGTCCCAAAGCACTCGCGGGGGAGGCTGGGATCTGGCGGCCCCGGGGAGACGCCTCCATAACTGCCCAATGACTGAATGCTTAGAAGAGAACGTCCCAACACCAGGGGCCACCAAAGGCACCTCTGGGCCCGATCTCCAGAGGAGGGGACCTGCCACTGATGCTGGGTGGCCTGAGTCCATGAGTGTGGCCCTGGTGTGTTGGAGTGTGTCCAGCACCCTCTTCGCTGGGCACAGCACCCCAGAGTGGGGGAGAGGGATGAGGAGGCGTCTGGGGGGCACAGAGCCTCTTCCTACCCAAACGTGCTCTCCGCAGCCTAACACCACCCCCACCTTCACCAGGTGGTGGGCACTGGTCCTTACCACCGCGGACACCTGGAATGCCCCCCCCCCCCATCACTGGAGCTGCCCCAGGCTCGTCCGAAGGCTGGCGCTCTGGCGCTGGCACAGCCAGGCCAGGGGACGCTCTGCCCAACCTCAGCGACGCAAGAGGGGAGCAGAGGAGGGGAGGGCTGGGCCTTTCTGGGTCCTGTCCGCCGGCCTGGGAGCTGAACACAGCCCTAATCAGGGGCTTCTGCTGCCCCGGGACCCCGCTGGGAGGGTAAGCAAAAACCATGGCGGGCAGACGGGAGCGGGCACCAGCACACCCAAGCCCTGAGGCCGCTCCGCCCTGTGGACAGGACGTGGGGCGGGGAAGATATGCAGTTATCCCGACCCCAGAGCATTTTGTGGTGCCGTAGCTGTCCGCCTCAAGAACCTGAAACCTCCAGAACGTTCTTCACAGGAAGTGCAGCGTTGAAGTGGTGCGAGGCGGGGGAGGTGGCACGGGCTGTGGGGCCTGTAGGCCTGTGGCCTGTGGGCAGGTCCCAGCACCTCCGGGCCCCACCTCACGGCCACACCGCAGTCGGGCTCCCAGAGCAGACAAACCTCAGCCACACCAGAGGGAACCCACACCTCAATTAGGGAAACCCAAACCCACACCAGGCCTGGGAGTCAGTTGGTTGCCATGGGGATGGGAAGACACGGCCCCTCCCCAGCAGCACACTGAGCAGAGCAGGGCGGCCTCTGGGTGGCGTTGCAGAGGGAGCAGGGGAAGGGCTGGGGACCGTCCCTCCCAGGACACCCTCGCTGCCGGGGGCAGCCCTGAGCCCGGGCCGCCTTGACCGGAGCTGCCGCCCTGGAGCGACAGCTGCCGTTCACCTGAGGCCTCTTCCCCGCAGAGGGGGGGGGGGGGTATCACTGCGGGTGACTGAGCCCTACCGCACACCAGTGGTGCGGCCTTGCTTCATCATGCAGGGCTTTTCCCGCAAAGATGCTGCTGCCCAGTTTGTATCGCGGTGCTGTAAGAATTAGAGCCAAGTGTGCAAGTACCTCGCATAGAGTAGGAGGCTCACAGCATGTGGCCATTATCATCACCACCACCACCACCCCAATACCACCGTCCCTGACCCCATCACCACTATTAATGTCACTATCGTCACTATTACTACCACCACCACCACCCCCAATACCACCGCCCCTGACACCATCACCACTATTAATGTCACTATCATCACCATCACTACCACCATCACCACCCCAATACCACCGCCCCTGACACCATCACCACTATTGATGTCACCATCATCGCCATCACTATCACCACCACCACCCCCAATACCACTACCTCTGACACCATCATCACTATGAATGTCACCATCGTCATCATCACTACCACCATCACCATCCTCACCACCATCCTCCTCATCATCATCCTCCACATCTCACTGTGGTAGCTATCCCGCCCCGGGACCCGGAGCCCCTTCCTTCTCCCAGGGCATCACAGAAAGAGACGGCAGGGTTGGGCTTCTGACACCTCCATCCAGGAGCTGAGTGACCATAGGCCCGTGGTCGGCAAACTGCGGCTCTTTGGCCCGTTGAGTGTGGCTCTTCCACAAAATACCACGGCCCGGGCGAGCCTATTTTGAAGAAGTGGCGCTAGAAGAAGTTTAAGTTTAAAAAAAACTTGGCTCTCAAAAGAAATGTCAATCGTTGTCACTGTTGGTATTTGGCTCTGTGGACTCATGAGTTTGCCGACCACTGGCCTGATAGCATAACCAAATGCCCTTTGTAAGCGGCAGGTGCAGAGTGCGCTTAAAGCGCTAGCACTGTGCCAGGCACTGGGGGGCGGGAGGAGCCCTGAGGGGGGGTAAGCTAAGCTAACACACACATAAGGCCCCTCACTCCCGGCCTGGCTCCCCACGCCTCCCTCCCTGTGGCTCCCCCTTTCCTCTAGTCCCCTGTGTCTCCTTAGGCCTTTGGAGAACATTTCCTTTGCGAGGAAGCAGACCCCGTTCTCCTCGTGCAAACACTAATGGCCTTCTTTAAGAAAACGTCCTTTCCAAGGAAAATCATTTTTCAAATGTATTTTTTGGGGGCTTACTACGCTCTGCCCACACCGGTTTTCACAGTTGAGAAAGTCTGGCCACAAAAATTAACTTTTCGCTGCAAAAGTAATCCCCTTCTCTCAGCAAGGCCCAAACGTGGTCACGTTTGCCTCCGCGGTGTTTTCTCTGGATTAAAAAAGAAGAGAGAGCGGGGAGTGGGGAGGAGGGGGGAGGGGGGAGGGGGGAGGGGGAGGGGAGCCGACCCTGAGGAAAGCCACCGGCAGTTACAACCCGGCCCCAGCACAACGGTGACCGTTTTGTTGGAGAAATAAACAGGACTATTTGCTCATTCGGAAAAAAAAAAAATGCCCCGATTTTTCATAGGATATTCATAAAAAATATTTGCATTTCCCTGTGAGTAATAATTACTCCTGCTGTCCCCAGAACGCTTGCATCACCTACTTAAAAAGAAGCTGAATGGCCGAAACCGGTTTGGCTCAGTGGGTAGAGCGTCGGCCTGCGGACTGAAAGATCCCGGGTTCGATTCCTGTCTAGGGCATGTACCTTGGTTGCGGGCACATCCCCAGTAGGGAGTGTGCAAGAGGCAGCTGATCGATGATTCTCTCTCATCGATGTTTCTAACTCTCTATCCCTCTCTCTTCCTCTCTGTAAAAAATAAATAAAATATATTAAATAAGTAAATAAATAAATAAAAGGAAGCTGAACAGACTCTTTTGAAATCGTCCCCAATCAAATCTGCCCGGCGACCTGGGGTGTTCTGACGACAATGTGGCTGCTCACAGGAGGACGCAGCGGGCTGCGGCCCAGCGGCCCGGGAGAGCCAGACCCTGGCCTCAGCGCTTCAGCCCCATCGCCTCGGGGTCTCCCCACACCACAGCTAAGGGCGTGCATCTTACAGACGAGGAACAGGCCCAGAGAGGCTAAGGGCCTGGCCCAGGGTCACAGAGCCGCTGAATGACCGAGCTGGGCTTGGAACCTCAGGATACTGGTTCTTAGCTCTCGGCCCGTGAGCCTGGCACGGAGTTGGCTCAAGGGAACAGATGAGCACTGGGCCCCGGCAAAGCGTCCCCAGACTCTGAAGCCACGGAAGCCCCAAACCAGCACAACACCGGGGCCGCCGGGGAGATAGGAGCTTCGGACGGAGAGGGGAAGTCGCCCGAATGGGGGCCAAGGGAGGGCGCTTGATGCATTCCCACCTGCCTTCACCCAAAGCACGCCCCCTCCTCTCGGTAAGGGGCACCACCCTTCACCCAGCCGCGTGGGCCACACCCGGGGGGGGGGGGGGGCAGTGAGGAGAGACGGCTGGGAGACAGCGGGATGGGACACCGGTGCTCGCTTCCTAGTGAGGCTGCAGCGCGTTCCCGCACGCTTCGTGGCTTAAAAGAACACGAGTATATTGTCTGGACGGCCTGCCAGTAACAGTCTGCAGTGGGTTCCCTGGCGACAGTCAAGGTGTGGGCAGGGCTGGTTCTTTCTGGAGGCTTGGGGGCCGGGGGGAGGGGGGGTTCCCGCCTTTTCCAGCTTCTAGAGGCTGCGCATTCCTTGGCTAATGCCTCGTTCTTCCCTCCGTCTCAAAGCCAGCAGTCACTTGCTCCAGCCCAGTCTTCCTCACGCAGCATCGTTCTAACCCAGACCTGGGTAAACTACGGCCCGCGGGCCGGATCCGGCCCGTTCAGCTGTTCTATCCAGCCCGCGGAGCCGAAAGAGCGGAGGGTTCTCTTGCTCTCCCCTCCGCTCCTTCACCAGCAGCCCAAGAGGAGAGTGCCAGCGTGGTCAGGCTATTTTTGTTCCGGCCCTCCGGTCCAGTGTAAGAACCCATTGTGGCCCTCGAGTCAAAAAGTTTGCCCACCCCTGGTCTAACCTGTGGTCAGTTTGGGGCTTCTGTGGCTTCAGAGTCTGGGGACGCTTTGCCGGGGCCCAGTTCTCATCTGTTCCTTGAGCCAACTCTGTGTCAGGCTCACGGACCGAGAGCTAAGAACCAGGTATCCTGAGGTTCAATACCACGGCCCGGGCGAGTCTATGTTGAAGAAGTGGCGTTAGAAGAAGTTTACGTTTTAAAAATGTGGCTCTCCAAAGAAATCTCCATCGTTGTGCTGTGGATATTTGGCTCTGCGGACCAATGAGGTTGCCGACCGCTGGTCTAAGGCACGCACAGCGTTTCGCACGGCGAAGAAAGCTCCGTGAGAGAGCGGGCGGCTACCCTGCCTCGCCATCGGACACGGGGCTCGCGGGGTCAGAGCTGGGAGGGGCCGGTCCAGCCCGTGCTGAGCTGCACCCTCTGAGTCGGCCGAGGACACAGAGGCCCAGAGAGGAGAGTGAGTCACACAGCGTTTTCTCACGCAACCCCCGGCCCCTGCTAACCGCCACCGGTCCCGGGCCAGCCCGAGCGAGGCCCAGCACGTCCTGCAGGCCGCTCTGCAGCCGGGCGACGCCGCAGGACACGCAGCCAGCCGGGCGCACGGAGGGGGAGGCCGGGGCGTCTGTAGGAAGCACCTGCCGGGCAGCCGCCCCGGGCCAGAACCTCACGCCCGAGTTCCCACCCCACCCACCGGGCTCGGGGCCCGTGTCACACACCACTCATCTCTCCTCGGGAGCGGTCAGCAGGGCTGGTCTCGGCCAGGGACGCCAAGACCCAGGCTCAGGGCAGGAGCGGGTCCTCCGGGCTGCACAGGTGACGGGGGCCCCTCACTTCCTTCCTTCTCCAAGCGCCCTCCCATCGGACACCTGCCATCTTCGGGCCTCCATCGCCCCATCAGAAAAGCGAGGTCCTGGACCAGACCAGCGGCCCTCAATCTGTAGCCCGTGTGTCCAGGGTTCGAGGCCCTGGCCAGCTCTCAGAGAGGAGTGTGCGCAGGCCCAAAGCCGCAGCACATGCCGGCTCGCTGGGCCAGGTGTCGGAGGCCATCGAGGGCAGCTGAGGCCGAACAGGCCCACGCACAGGCGACCGTGACGAACAAACCGGGGAGACGGTGACTCAGCTCACACAGACGGCCTGTTCGGCAGGCGAGCTCCTCCACAGAAGGGGAGAGGAATCACCGCGGGCCCTTGGGCGCCTGGCAGAAGCTCGCGAGGCCTGCTGCTCCCAGACAAGAGGCTGACTCACCCCGAAGGCCCTACCCGCCCACACACCAGGCCTGGGCAGGTTCTGCCCCAAACGGTTCAAGTTCCTACCATTACACGGACCTCCCACTGACACCCGGGACACCTCGAAGGCCTTCCCAAGACTCAGACAAAGGCCTTTCCCGGGGTCTCAGAGAGAACAGAGAGGCGCCCAGAGTGGCATGGCCTCGGAACAAAAGCCAGGCCTTCACGTACGTCCCCGCCGGAGAAGTTATTTCCTGCCCCAGGGCCTTTGCACGTGCCATGCCTTCTGCCAGACAGACACTGCCAGCAGCATTCTTACAAGCGAAACAGTTCAAGCGTAAAGGGAACAAAAATGTATAAAACACGGATAGCTGCAGGTTTTGTGAAAATATTCCACCCATCCACTTCTGCTGAGACACAGGGTTATGGTTTCCAGATTTACACCATCCCATAGAACAGGGGTGGGCAAACTTTTTGACTCGAGGGCCACCATGGGTTCTTAAACCGGACCGGAGGGCCGGAACAAAAGCAGCCTGACCATGCTGGCACTCTCATCTTGGGCTGCTGGTGAAAGCGTGGAGGGAAGGGCAAGAGAACCCTCCGCTCTTTGGGCTCCGCGGGCCGGATAGAACAGCCGAACGGGCCAGATCCGGCCCTCGGGCCGTAGTTTGCCCATGGCTGGCACAGAAGCTGCTCTGGGCACCCGGACACACATCGTCCCCGCGTCACCTGGCCAAGTCTTCAGTCTCATCACCCCCTGGACCCCTCCTCATCCATCCGGGAGCTGTGTCCCCACATCTCCCTCCCACTGCTTCCCCGTCTCTCCCTCCGAGCTGCTTAACCCGTCTTCGTCCGGCTCCCTCCACGAGGGCAGGGACCTCGGCCCCGTGGCTCACCTGGTGGCCAGGGCCTCGGACACTGCCGGGCAGCAGACCTCAGTCAGCGTCTGTAAATGAATGAGCGAGCAGGAGCACCACCCCAGAAGCTGGCCCTCTGTGCCCCCTTCCCTCCAGGACACAGAACTGGTACGTCGGAGCCCTGGGAGCTGAAAGGTCAGAGGCTCGAGGCCAGGCCCTCAGGGACGAGCACAAGCCGCGGTCCACACCTCCATCCTGGCGACCCCAGGGCTCCCCACGGACAGACACTGCTCCCCCGCAGCAGGTCTGGGGAGCACGCGTGCCGCCGCCGCTGCCACCCCCCAGTTGTAAGAAGCAGGTGCCCTGGAGACCTGGGTACCAGGACCAGGGGCTGCGCCTCATCTTTCAGCATCACGAGCGGCTGGAGTGCACAGGCCCCCCCCTGCTGGCCACACCTGACCTTGGGGTGAGGCCAAGGAGCAGGGCCGGCCATGTGCCTTCAGCCGCTGTCAGTCATGTAAGGGCCGTGGTCAGCAAACTGCGGCTCGCGGGCCCCATGCGACTCTTTGGCAGCCTTGAGTGTGGCGCTTCCACAGAACACCACGGCCCGGGCGGGTCTATTTTGAAGCGGTGGCGTTAGAAATAGTTTTAAAATGTTGGCTCTCCAAAGACACCTCAGTCGTTGTCCTGGTGATAGCTGGCTCTGTGGACTGAGGAGTTTGCCGACCGCTGACGTATGACCTGTTTCCAATGCTTACGCGGACGCACTGCATGCAGAAAGCCGGGCAGCCAAGCAAACACACACGTGTGAGCCGTGACTCGGGGATGCTCCCTGCAGGCCGAGCTCTCAGCCCGCCCCCCAACCGGGCGAGGAGGGCGCTGCTCTGACAGCGGAGGGCAGGGCACGGGGGGACCGCAGGCGCTCTCTCCTCGCCTTAAAGGAGCCACGGCCTTCGCCAGCAGGCTCCGAGACCAGCCAGGGGTGCATGCCGGAGACAGAGGGACGGGCAGACCCACGGGGACAGACCAGGGCACGGTAAGGACCAGCAGCACCAGCTGTGAAACTCCCGGGCACTGGGCCAGAAGCCCACCTCCAGGCCCCCGGCGCAGACCCAGGTTCAAGTCCCGGCTGCCTACCCTTTTCTGCCGGCGGGGCCTTTGGCTACGGGCTTCCCTCCCTGGCCTCGGTTTTACCCTCTGTGAAATGGGCCAATGCTAGCTGGGTTGGGAGGACCGGCCGAGGAAAGGGACGGGGAGCCAAGCACTCTGTGAGTCCTGGTGGCTTCCCAAGCTGCCGAGGGCACGGGGCCCCGAAATGCCACCCTCGCCCTGAGCCCGCCCCACCCCTTCCAGGCCCCGAACACTGAATCCTGGAGACGGAGCGGGAAGCATTCGCCACCCCCCCCCCAACACGTCCACCCCCAGCCTCTTGCTGAACACGAAGGCTGCTGACGGGCACCCAAGCACCCGCCTAGAACCACAGAGGGCACGGGCTGTGGCGGCCCGGGGGAGGGGAGCGCCCCGGGGACTCAGGGTGGGGCACAGCAGCAGCCACCCCAGCTGCCCCCGCTTCCTGTCTCCCCACCCCGGGGCTCCTCGGGCTGAGAGGAAGCCGGCCCGCCTGCCTGCATACACTCCCTCCTTCTGACATATCCGCTTCCTCGGGGCACAGTGACTTTTCATTTTTATTTATTCTCCTCCAACTCAAAACAGCCGGTATTCTGAGTCCCAGGAGCTGGGCTCAGTCATGACCTGGCCAAAACAGCAACAACAAAAAAATCCCAAAAAAACAGAAATCAGACCCTGCCTCTTTAAGAGACAGAGGGAGCATCCTAGGTACACACCACACCACACACACACACACACACACACACACACACACACACACCTCACTTCAGTCTTCTCCCGTTTAATTCTGACACCAGCCTATGAGGCTGACTCACCATGCCCATTTCACAGGTGAGGAAATTGAGGCTCAGCGCCCTGCCTTTGGGAGCACGGGAATGGGAGAGTCAGAATTCCAGCCCGGGTCACTCAAGCCTTTCAGAGACAAATACCATAACTCAGTCAAGGCGTGCTGTCTGAGAGGACTCTAACGCAAGGCAATTTAAAACTGGCTGGTGGGCCGAAACTGGTTTGGCTCAAATGGATAGAGCGTCGGCCTGCAGACTGAAAGGTCCCAGGTTCGATTCCGGTCAAGGGCATGTACCTTGGTTGCGGGCACATCCCCAGTAGGGGCTGTGCAAGAGGCAGCTGGTCGATGTTTCTCTCTCATCGGTGTTTCTAACTCTCTATCCCTCTCCCTTCCTCTCTGTAAAAAATCAATAAAATATGTAGTTTTTAAAAAAAAAAAAACTGGCTGGTGGTCACATTAGAAAGAGGAAAAGAAAATGTGTGAAATAACACATTTTTTTGAGTCGGTATGTCCAAGATGTGATCACTGCCACAGGTAACCAGTATAAAGAGTGATCAGGGGGACACTTTGCTTCTTTTCATGCCCAGTCTGAAATCCAGTGTACACGATCCACCACCGCGCCTCTTCCCCCGGACGTGAGAACGCTGACTGCCCCACGCCCGCTCCACAAAACTTGGCACCATGACCTGCCACTGTGACTTTCGTCCTCAGACCCGCTCCCGGGGGCAGGAACAGGCCGGGCAGATCAGGGGAGCTTGGTCGGGTGTGACCTGCAGGTGGCGGAGCAGGAGGCGGCAGGCCAGGCCGGAGGCAGCTGCGGTGGCCACCCCAGAACGGCAGGGCTGGCAGAGCTCCGGCTGGGGCCCGGAGCTCCCCTCTCCCTGCAGCTCCCACGGTCCTGAGCCCGGAGCGAGCCTCCTGGACAGGAAGGAGAGAGCCAGAGGGGGAGGAGGAAGGGAGGTGCCCACAGGTCCCTCCCTGGGGAAGAGAAGGACAGCTCTGACAGCTCTGACAGCTCTTTCCGCAGATGCCCCGCGGTCCTCTCCCATGTGCACAACGCCAGCACCTCAGCCGGGGACGGGGGTGTCGGTTCTCAGGGCCCCTGCCCAGGGCAGGGACAGGCATGGAGCAGGCAGAGAGTCCATCCCCCCATCGGGAACGATTACTGTGTATGCACTTACGGGTTGTTTATTCCTGCATGACGTGACCGTCCTTGCTTCCTACTCGCCCAGCACCCCTATCCGAGGGCAGGGTCACCGCCTTGGTCCCTGCTCACCCTCAGAGTCCAGACAGAGCCCAGGCACATGGTCCTCCTCCCCACGGACAGCCTGGGGGGGGGGTCCCAGACCCCGATGGCTCCTGCCGTGAAGTGACACCTCCCAGCACTGACTCTGGGGGGGAAGGGTGGGGCAGGGACGGGGAAGGGAGCAGATGCTGTCACCACCAGAACGACCTTTGCCCCGGTGACAGCGTCTATAAGCAGCAGTGGCGGCGGCGGGGCAGGTGGGGCGCCGGTCACCCCGGCAGCAGGTGGCTCCTCCAGAGGCCCCTGGCAGAGGCCCCTGGCAGAGGCCCCGGGGAACCCCGGACCTGAGGGGAAGGAGCCTGACAGGCCCTGCCCTCCCTCCGGCTCCCGGGCCCGGCAGCCTCTGCTCCAACACCTGGACAGCCCTGCTTTCTGGCCCCCAAAAGTATTTACATTTTGATTAGGTCTGGTTTTCAACCACCAGGTAGTCTGGCCCGGGGCCGATCCGCCCCGGCCTGCCCAGCTGTAACAACAAAGTGCGCTGGTGCCGGGGGGCGGGCAGCAGCCGTGGGGCCCAGGGGGGAGCTGACCGCATTTCCAGGGCCCCTCCCCGCCCTCTGCCCTCAGCCACCTGCCAAAGGCCAGAACAACCGGCCCTTGTGGACAGCGGAGGTCAGCTCCTCCGGAGCCCGGAGTGAAGCCCGCAGGGCGAGGAGCGCGGGCACCCTGACCCACCCCGGCCGCGGGCACCCTGACCCACCCCGGCCATGGGGGGGAGGAAGGGGAGTGCCCCCACCCCCAGCAAGGGCCTCCCTCCACCAGGTGGCGTCTCGCCCAGGAGCAGGAAGTGAGTCTCCCAAACTGGGGCCTCGCACCAAGTCACAGCCTCATCCCGTTGGACGCATTCCGGGGCTCTCGGACTGGGAGACCTCGGGGGGATGGGAGTGAGCCCAGCTTTTTACCTATTTTACCACCTTCAGGTCTCCTTGAAAGCATGATTCTAGAAAGAGCAAATGACACCCTGCAAACAGGGACCCCTGAATTACAAAAAATACAGTAGACATCTCTATCTGCGGTTTCAACTGCCCTTGGTTAACCGTGCTTTGAAAACACTAAATGGAAAATTCCAGAAATAAACAATTCACAAGTTTTAAATTGTTCTCATCAGCATGATGAAATCTCACAATGGCCCGCTCGGCCCCGCCCAGGATGTGAATCATCCTTCCCTCCAGCGCATCCACGCTGTGTACCTACCTACCGGCCCAGTGGTCACTCAGCAGCTTCCCAGCCACCGGATCCACTGTCCCACTATCACTTGTTTTCTTTCTTTTTAAAAAAATAGATTTTATTGATTTTTTTACAGAGAGGAAGAGAGAGGAGTTAGAAACATCATCGACCAGCTGCCTCCTGCACACCCCCCATCGGGGACGCGCCTGCATCCACAGCACATGCCCTTGACCGGCATCGAACACGGGACCCTTCAGTCCACAGGCCGACGCTCTGTCCACTGAGCCACACCGGTTTTGGCGCAGTATCCCTTGTTTTCAAGTCGCCCTTATCTTACTCGGCAATGGCCCCAGGGTGCAAGAATGGTGATTCTGGCCATTCAGATATGCCAAAGAGAAGCCGTCACCGTGACCATAGGTATGTATGTGCCAGTATAAGGGAAAACAGGATAGGTAGGGTGCAGGGGGAGCTGAATGGCAACAATATTATGTTAAGTGTGTGAGCTCCAAACAGATGGCGGTGGCTGCTGGAACTCAGGCGTCACAAGTGCCATGATCGATTAGCAATGTCTGCCCCTGGCGCGGGCAGGGGGAATAATGCTGTGCATGCTACATGTTTGCTGTCTACGGCTTAGCTAAAAAAAAAAACACACACACACACAAAAAAAAACACTGGTGGGAATTCAGAAAGCCTAGGATTCAATTGGTAAGGAAATATGGAAATATGGCCAAAGCGGCTCAGAAAGAGAGCCAGGGGCCGCGGAGCAGCAAAGAACGAGCCACTGGCAATTTCAAGGGCAAAGGGACAAATCACTCCCAGGAAGATCAAGTCACGTCCTCGGCAGCTGTCAGATGGGACATGTCCCCGAGCCACCCCCCCATCTGGGCTGTCATTCAACCCCCGGTCCAGTCCCAGCTCCTCGGAGAGACAGGGAGGACGGTTGACCTTCAGGGCCCAGAAATAAATTCCCGGAGTTGGGAACACAGCTCGCTGCGGCCCTGCGGGGGCGGGGCGGGGCCGGGTCTCCCTGATGACAGGCAGGAGCCGCAGGCACAGAACGTTCCCCTGGTAGGCACCCGCCGCCGGGCCGTGCAGGGGGAAAGACGGGCCTTCCCAGCAGGGCGCCGCTGGTACTTTTTGGGGAGGAAGCAGGCACTTCTGCCTCTATGTTTCCATCTCAGCAGAGGCCCCGGGAGCAGGCTCCGGGCAGGACGGCCTGGGGCGGTCTTCCCACGAAAGCCAGCCCCAGCCCCGTGGAGTGGAGGCGGCTAGAGGTGAGCAGCCTGGATAATTACAGGGCTGGAAGAAGGGCAAGTTCAAGGCATCCCTCCGCCACCCGCCGCCGCCACGGGTGCCTTCCAGGGAATGCGGGCCATTTCCCAGAAGAGGGGAGGAGAGTTTCCTGTCTCTCCAGAACAAAAGGATACGGGGGAAGTGAACTCCTCTTGCCTCACAGAGGATCAGCGTGAGACTGGAGGGGAAGGTTCCAGAACACGTCACCCTAAACTGAAGGGGGAGGCTGTTGGTGCAGCGTCTCAGGGTGTGCCCGGGGGTGGAGGTCTGGGGGAGCTCTCTCCGGAGGGACCCCAGCCCCCCCTGCTGAAGGGTGTCACCTGGGCTTCCTCCTCTGTCAGCAGGAAGAACAATCCCCACCCTGGACCTCAGGGGGTTGCCGTGGGCATCAAATGCATGTGGAATACTGTAAAACAAGCCAACTGCCACGCGTGCAACTGCGTGGCTGAATCCCGACGCCGGGCGTGAGTGAAAAAGCCTGGTGCAAAAGAGCACACATTGGACGATCCACGCACCAACCCACGGGGTCAGAACGACCTCGGGGCAGAGGGCACGGGGGCGCAGGTGCCAGGATGCAGGTGCTTCGGAAAGCTCCCCCACAGTGCGTTATGGTTTCCATATTTTTCCACCAACACTGTCCCTCAATAGAAAGCCCACCCCCAAATAGTCTGGAAGGCTCTTGTAAGCCTCCAGGTGGAGGTATGAATAGAGGGAGAGTGTTCTAAAACAAGTTTGGAAGCCCCTGAGGTGGGTGAACCTGGGGCTCCGTAAGGGAGAGCAGGAGTGCCTCCTGCGCCACAAAAGCTAACCTCAGGATCAGAACCCCGGCCTCTCACCGGCGGGTCACACACGCCAGCCATTCTGGACCCCGAGATGGAAAAGGAGGCCCGGCCTGGCCCCCGTGTCCCAGCAGCTGCCCGGGAGTTCATTTCCCCTTATCCTTCTGTCCTCCGGGGGCCACCTTTAGGTCGGACCGCAGGGAGCGCAGGGAGGGCCGGGCAGGCTCCGTGGGCAGGACTGGAGCTTGCCAGGAGCGGGGAGTGTGGCGGGGGGCGGCCGGCACGCCTGGCAGTGCGGACAGCATGTACGAAGGCCCGTGGTAAGAAAGCAAGGCCCGACACTTCAGAGCCAGGCGAGGTGCGGCGCTGACCCCGGAGCGGGCAGCGGGAGGGGGTCTCGGAGGCGGACCGAGCTGTTCCTGACCACAGGGCTTGGGGACTGAGGGACAGGGGAGTCTGCACAGAGTGAGAAGAAGAGGCGCATTCGGAGGGAACAATAAACCACCGCCAGGCCTGCTGGGCATGCGAAGTCGCTGCTGGCTGGGACACGGGGACAGAAGCAATGGTGTCCAGAGAGAGACGTGGGCAGAGGCAGGGAGAGATGTGGTCAGGGCAGGACAAGGGACAGAACAGTACGGAGCACAGGCCTAATGCTGGCTCCCCACCCACCAGGGCTGTGACCCACACAGGAACCCCAGTCCTGGGTAACTCCCACGAGGCTGTAAGGTAGGAGTTTATCTGCCTTGTTCGGCACCCGGAATCATGCCAGGCCCGCAGGAGGGGCTCGGTAACCTGGACGGAGGAGCAAGGGCACAAATGAGCATCAGCCCTGAGCCCAGAGAGCTGCGCTTGAGGCTGGACCCGGATGGCACGTGCGCAGGGCTAAGCCGAGGGCCTGCGCCACGTGAGGGCTCAATCCGTGCCGCTGGGACTCGAACTCGGGTCTGTGCAGCCTTTTCTCTCACCATCACACAGCCATCTCGCCCAGACCCGGGGTCCTTTCTCCCCGCCCGGAAGGCTCCGGCGCAAGTACAAACGCACCTCCTCTTCCAGAAGGCCTGACCCCGGTTCTGCTGGCCCGGCCTCAGCGTTTCCCCGGGGTGGGGTGCGCGTAGGGGGGTCACGGGGAGTGAAAACGCCGCTGCTCCCGGCCCCGGGGGATTAGCAGGTGACCGCCAGGCACCTGAAGACAGAGTGCTCCTGTCGCCACAGGACATAGCAGACGCCTGCCGCGTCCTCCCCCCAGCGGTGTCCGTCTCAGGTTTAGCATCAGAGCCGGGTATTGTTCCCTCTCCTGACCTGGATGCCACCTCCCAGGGACGCGGAAACGAGGGACGATGGGGCAGCACCCGCGCCACCAGCCCCTGGCACTGACTGCTGCCGGGGCTGCCGGGAGCCATGCCCTCCTGCCTCCCACGGCACCCAGGGGCAGCGAGGGGCTGGCACAGGCCGGTGTCGGTGGGAAGCTTTCACCGGCGAGCTAGCTGGCTGCCGCCTGGGCCTGGGGAACTGCCGCCGCCCATCGTCACCGGTCACCCGTGGGCAGTCAGTCAAAGGGCGACACCTGAGTGCCTGCCCACCGCTGCCCCTCCCCGGGACACAAGCCCTGCCGTCGAGGTTTCACAACGGTCCCGGGGAGGGGGGCACACGTCCGCTATACTCCGGGCAGCACGGCCAGAGAGGAGCGCGCCGGGTCACAGGTCCGGAGCCTGGCTCAGGCCGCACGCTCCTCTGTCTGCCTCGCCCAGCCTCGGTTTTCTGGTCTGTTGAATGGGAGGTAAAAAGGCTTCCCCCGTCTAGGTCTCGAGACTGCCGTCAGATTCAAAGAAGAGGGTAAATGGGCCCCGTGCCTGCTTACTTCCGAGCTGCATGGCCTCGCGCAAGGGATCCGTGACTTCTCTGCACCGCGGCTTCTTTATCTATAAAATGAGACGATTCCGGCCCACATCGCTGCCCGGAAGGAGATAGGAGATGCACTCAGGGCAGAGCTCGGAGCGACACGGGTGCCCGTGCTACCGGGGATAAGTTCTTACAGGTGCTTTGCCAGCCACAGAGTCCACACGATCGGAGCGCCCCGCCCTGATCGATGATTCTCTCTCATCGATGTTTCTAACTCTCTATCCCTCTCTCTTCCTCTCTGTAAAAAAAATCAATAAAATATATTTAAAAAAAACAAACAAACAAACAAACAAACTGCTGTTGGGCCTTGGGGAGGTAAGGAGGGAGGGTGGGAGGGCGTGGCATCTGGTGCAAACACCGAAGCAGCAGGAAGCCCTCCGCTCATTGCTATCTGGTGGCTGGGGGCCGAGGCACTGTCCCCCTCTGGGTCTGGGATCCCACATCCAGCAGGAGAGAAGCCAGGGGCTCAGATACGCCCCCAGCATCCTTGGCCCCACAGCGGGAGAGCCGAGAGCAGAGCGGGCGCTGCCCCCGCCCGCAGACACGGCCCCGCAGCAGAGACCGGGAGCACGGCCGCCCGCAGTGGGAGGGAAGGGCCGGTGCACAGGCTCAGCTGCTCCGGCCCGAGGTCTGAAGAGGGGGACCGGGGTCACAGCCACGGCCAGCACAGCTGCGGCCGGCCAGGAGAACCCTCGGGGGTCACGGGCAGGAGCCTCCTCCGTGGGCTCCAGGCAGACACAGATCCAAGTAGCCCCCGCACTAAAAACCACAAACAAAAACAAACAAAAACAAAAAAACCCACCTGACGCTCCCTGGCCCCCAAAGCCTGTTTTTCAACGAAGAAAGCCAGTTAAGAAATGACAGTTAAGGAAGAAAATGTGCTCCCTTGCCATATTTTCTCACGAAGTTAAAAATATAAGTGTCGGAGGGGGGAAAGTTTTGCTGAAGGTCAGAGGGGGAGGGGGGAGGCATGTTTTTTAGAAATCTTGGAAAATAAACAGCCGCAGCCCTGACCCGCAGGCTCCCTGGGAATGTGACCTGCGAGCTGCCGGGGGCCGGGGAGCAGCGTAAAGGGAAGTTCAAGGGCCTGCCGGAGGCCGGGGATTAGCGTGGACACTGTGTCCCCCTCTCCAGATGACCAGCCCGCCGGCCGCCCGGGACCCGAGCGTCCGGGAGATGAGAAGGGCCAGGAGAACTCGGCGCAGGCAGCCCAGCTGCCCTGGGAAACAGCCCCGGGGCGCGGTGAGGGCCACAGGGGGCCGGGCCTGTATAAATAAGGCTTAACCGACGGAGCAGGGCTGTGGGGACACGCTCCAGACAGGCTGGAGCAGTGGCAGCGGGGGCGGTAGAGCTGCTGTCCACTCGGGACACAGGGTCACACTGGGGCCCTGTCCACCCGCCTCTCCACAGCAGCTCCAGAACCCACGACAAAGCCAGCTCTGGAGAAGGTCAGCAGAGCAGGATGACACATGGTTACTAAGCACCTACTATGTGCTAGGCCAGCCGTGGGCAAACTACGGCCCGCAGGCCAGATCCGGCCCGTTCGGCTGTTCTCTCCGGCCCGCAGAGCCGAAAGAACGGAGGGTTCTCTTGCTCTCCCCTCCGCTCCTTCACCAGCAGCCCAAGAGGAGAGTGCCAGCATGGTCAGGTTGCTTTTGTTCCGGCCCTCCGGTCCAGTTTAAGAACCCATGGTGGCCCTCGAGGCAAAAAGTTTGCCCACCCCTGGGCTAGGCCCTGCAACAGGCACCACAACTAGCAAGACGGATCAGGCCCCAGTCTGCATGGAGCTTACACCTCAGTGCTCAGAGCCCCTCCACTCTCTCCTTTACTCCCAGAAGACCTGCCAGTCCCACTGGGTGCAGGTGCTTGCTTGCCGAGCCCAGTGGCAAGGGGCTGGAGCAAGCCATGTCCCCTGCCCCCGAAAGCTTATAAAATCCTGGGGTCTTTGCAGGCAGTTGGGATGGGGAGGGGAGCAGACCCCACACCATTGTCCACACACAGGGTGTGCCCCCATTTGGTTAATGCTCTCTTTCTGCGTCCCCAGCTCTGAGCTAACCCTGGGAGGAGGGGACACAGACTGGGAGGACCACCCAGCCCAGAGGAGGAACCAAAAGCAAAGGATCCAGACACGCCTAGGAGTGGAGAGAGGAACAGGGCTTTGCGATCAGATAAGGCTCAGTTTGGATCTAAGCCCATCTGCGGGCTGTGTCTTCCAGGGAGAGTTACTTCGCCTCTCTGAACCCCTGAGTCCCCCATGGGAATGTGGAGATGACAGTGCCAACCTTGTGGGTGGCGTGCATGTATGTCACAAGGCAGAGCAATGCCCAGCTGCCCAGTGGGGCTTTGCAGAGGTGGGAACAGCAGTGCTGGAGCTCAGGGGAGGGGCCATGGAGCTGGCCAGAGAAAGTCCAAACCGTTTTAACAGATGAGCTGTTATCTGAACTGAGCCTGAGATAAGAATACAATTTCTACAAGAAAAACTACAGATGACGTTCCAGGCCCAGAAGAAATGGACATTTTTTTTTTTCTTGGAGACTTTCTAATATTTCCTTATCCTGAAATGAAAGATTTGTGATGCATTAATAATAGACAGGTGGCCCTAATCAGTTTGGCTCAGTGGCTAGAGCATCAGCCCACAGACTGAAGAGTCCTAGGTTCAACTGTGGTCAAGGGCACATTCCTTAGTTGTAGGCTCGGTCCCTAGCCCCAGTTAGGGCACGTGTGGGAGGCAACCAATCGCTGTTTCTCTCTCTCTCTGTCTCTACCCTTCCCTTCCACTCTCTCTCTAAAATAATAATATACACTAATAAAAGAGAAAGATGCAAATTGACCATACATTTGTGATACCCACCAGCCAATCAGGAGTGAGTATGCAAACGAACCCAACAAAGGTGGTGGGTTAATTTGCATACACAGGCGCCAAGCGGCCATGGGTGGGGTGGGGACACTTGGGTCGTCGCCATGGCAACAACACAGGTGTTCTGCAAGGCCCCAGCAGCTCCAGGCCTCTGGGCAGCATGGGAAGGCAGAAAGGCAGCTCTGGGCGAAGGTGGTGCTGGCAGCCAGGGAAGGAAGGCCCATTCTTGCACGAATCTTCATGCAACGGGCCTCTAGTAATAACAATAATGGATGGATGTAGCTTCTCCCTCCCTCCCTCTTATTCATCAATATAAATTTATTGAGCACTTACTATGTGCCAGACGCTGTTCTAGGTATAGGCCACGGACTAGTGAACTAAACAGACACTTGCATTCGACCCTCACAACCAACCACCCAGAGTAAGTCTGGCCAACTTATCAGCGTCGACACCATTTAATAGGTGAGAAAAGAACCACAAGAATCCTTACTCAAACTCAGCCACTTTGAGCCAGAACAGACATAGCAGGCAAAAGCACCTTCCCCCCCATCCCCGCACATCCCCACCTCTCCCCCCAGAACCTTCACACCCCGGAGAGGGGCAGGGTGACCGTCCCCAGAGGGGCCACTCCCGGGGGCGCCGGCCTGGCGGGCTGAAATGAGTGAGGCCGCTGCCCGAGACCACAGGCTCCCGGCTCCCTCATTACCCCCGCCAGCCACGCCCACGCTCCCATGTAAATAATCAGTTAAACTCCAGGACAACCTTTTCCCTTCAAATTATAGCAAGTTGAAAAGCAGAATCCCCAAACTCCTGAGAGAACTGAACTTGCCCTCGTGGCCTAGGGATCAAGGGGACCATGAGGCCCACGCCGCCCATCGACCTCTCAGACGCCGCTGGAGCACCGATCACAGGTGGCAGGCGTGTCTGTCCCAAAACCTAATGTTCAAAGAGCACATCATCTTCCCAAGCAAAGGGGCAGGTTTTTCAGTAATTTATTTAGTCAGATTTTACTTCAAAGGACTTCAAGCACTTTGGTAGCTCAATTAAGAAGAGGGATTATTATTATTGCTGAAACCGGTTTGGCTCAGTGGTAGAGCGTCGGTCTGCGGACTGAAAGGTCCCGGGTTCGATTCCAGTCCAGGGCATGTACATTGGTTGCGGGCACATCCCCTGTGGGGGGTGTGCAAGAGGCAGCTGGTCGATGTCTCTCTCTCTCTCATCGGTGTTTCTAACTCTCTATCCCTCTCCCTTCCTCTCTGTAAAAAATCAATACTATATATACATATATATTTTTTTTTTTTTAAAGAAGTGAGGGGTTACTAGCCCCATTTTGCAGATGGGAAAGCTGAGGCTCAGGCTCAAAGGAGGATCTGGTGCAGTGCAAACTCGAACTTGGCCTCAGGGCTTCACTTAGACTTGACCCCTCCCTGCACTGGCCCAGCGCCAGGAGCAGCCCCTGTCTCAGGGGGTGTGACTCTTATCAAACACTGTGATTTATTTACATGCTAAGCTATTTCGCCTGCCACCACCCCAGATTTTACCAACTGCACCACGGCCCCCCCCAACCATGCCGGCCTGAAGGTCCAGCCACTCCCCAGTGCCCCTGTGGACCTGTCTGTCCATCAAACACCGGCTCGGCCGGTGGGCGGGTCCTCGGTGTTAAACGTTCCCAGCGGAATGAATCAAGTCACAACAGAACGCTTCCCCTGGCCCACTTTGGCTGTTCCCACCCAGACTCACCTTTTCAGAAACTGTGTGTGGATAGAGTCTGGCCAGGATTCCTCTGATCTCTGCTCTCAGGCCAGGAATCAAGGGGGTTGGAGTGGGGGGGGGTGGGGGGGAAGGATGTGGGGGGGGCAGGAAACTTCTCACCACCCACTCTCCTCCCATGGCACCGTAGGAGCAATCCAGGAAATGTTCCGAGACCCATTTGAGAAAACTAGGTTTTTTTTTCTGCTCTCCCCGCCCCCACCCTCCCCCTCCGTTATTTCTGGTCCCCCCCCCCCCCTACGGACCGCCTCCAAGCCCGAGGTGCCCTAAATGCGTCAGCCACCGTGGACCCCGTGATGGATGGGTCCGATGACTTCACTCCTGACACCAGCCCGGAGACGTCGGCTATTTGTATACTCAGGCCCTCTGTTATGTCTGAAACCTCATAACCTTTCCCCAAGAACACTCCGTACCTGTTCTGTGCTCCGGGAGGTTTGCAGCCGCCGTCAGCCAAAAGCAACACGGCTCGGAGCCAGATCCCCGCGCCGGCTAGCAAGGCCTCCCTGCAGCTCGGACGCCGGGAGCTCGGGGTGTCTGTGCTCTGCACGGCCCTGCTGGGCCCCCGGGGACAGGGGGCGGGTGCCGGGGTGTGAGGGCAGCCCCTGGCGGGACATCCCTTTGCCCCTGTGGCGGCTTCACCCGGCGCTCACACCTGGGGAGGAAGGCGCAGCGAGCGCTTTCGGGAGCCCAACGCACATGCTCAGGCCTGCCGTTCCACCTCCAGCGGCTGCTCCCTCTTTTACCTCCTCCTGCTCCCCTCCGATCCCAGTGACTAACAGCTCCAGCCTCATGCCCTGACTGGCACAGCGGCCTCTGGACACAGGTGGCTATTGAGCTCGCGAGACGTGGCCAGGCCACATGGAGATGCGCTGTAAGTTCAGACACACACTGCATTCTGCACACTCGGCGTGAAAAACTGTAACATGTTGCAATATACTGCTTACATGTTATAAGTATTTTGCACGTACTGAATTAAGCAAAATAGATTAAAGCAATTTCAGCTATTTCTTTTACTTTTTTAAAATATATCTTTATTCGTGTCAGAGAGGAAGGGAGAGGGAGAGATAGAGACATCAAGGAGGAGAGAGAATCATTGACCGGCTGTCTCCTGCATGGGAATAGAACCGTGACCTCCCGGTTCCGAGGTCAACCGATGCTCAACCACTGGGCACGCCGGCTGCGTTATTTCTTTTACTCTTTAAAATGAAGGAGCTGTGCCCGGCCAGTGTGGCCCAGTGGTTGAGCGTCGACCCAGGAACGGGGTCACGGTTTGATTCCCGGTCAGGGCACATGCTCCGGCTGCAGGCTCGATCCCCAGTGGGGAGCATGCAGGAGGCAGTAGATCAATTATTCTCTCTCATTGCTGATGTTTCTATTTCTCTTTTCCTTTCCTTTCCTCTCTGAGATCCATAAAAATATATTAAAATAATAATAATAAAATGAATGTGACAACTAGAAATTTTGCAATTTGACAGGAGGCTCGGGTCATCTTTCGAGTGGTCGGCGTCTAGTCTAGACAGTGGCTCTCATCTACTACGTAGGTCCAACCTCTGCTCCTTTTCTCTTGTCTGCCATCGCACAGGTTTCTTCTCCTGTCTGTGTTCCAGCTTCCCCGCCTGTGCTCAGGGCATCAGCGTCCCCGCTGCCGGGGCGGGCGAGGATTCGATTCGCAGTCGCCACAGTTCCTCAGAGGCTTGGTAGCCACGGAACCTGCCCACAAAGTCAGCCACGGCTGCGCCCTCCTCCGTCACTCGTTGACAGTAGGAGCCTTCGGCCCGGCGTCTCAGCGCTGAGGGATCAGATGACCCGATGGCCTGGTTCGCGGATGGCAGCGCTCGAGGGCATGCTTCCAAATGGGCAGGGGCCCAGGAGGGGAGGCAGCCGCTCACCAACCACCCTGGGAACCCGAGGCAGCCTGCCAGCGTGGGAGGCTCAGCACGCTCCCGCCAGGGGCAGCCAGGTCCCTCCCTGCGGAGAGGATGCCGCGTGGGGGCGGGGGTCGCAGAGCAGCGGCCTGCACGATGGGGGCGAGCCAGGCGCAGGTGCCACCTCAGTGAGGGGTCCCTGGTGGCCTTCGGGGTGCTTGAACCCCAAGGAGAGCTCACGGGCAAGAGGAGGGGGCAGAAGAGTAATCTCAGGGCAGAGATTAAAGCCACGTGAGTCGCCAGGAGCATGGGTCACGGAGTCAGGCCACAAGAACCGCCTTGGGAGCGGAAGGAGGGGCGATGCTTCCCCTCGGAGGTGCGAAGGCAGGTTTGCCCCAGGCCCAGAGGTCCCCGGAGAGAGAGAGATGAGCGAGCCCGAGCGTGGAGGCAGCCACAGGAGCAGATCCTTGTGCCGGGGCCAGAACGAGCAAGTCCTGGGTGCGAGAGGCAGGCCCTGGGGGTCTATCCCACCGGCAATGGGAAATCACCGCCTCCGTGGCATTCCGTGAGGAAAAGGTAGCAATTCCTCCAAAAATTAAGCGTCATCCAGCAAGTCCACCCCGCAGAACTGAAACCAGGGACCCCGTGCTCCGAGGAGCACTAGTCACAACAGCCAGAGGGTAGAAACAACTGGAGGGTCCGTCGGCGGGTGAGCGGGGAAGCAAACTGGGGTCTGCCCACCAGTGGAACATTCTCCAGCCATAAAGAGGAACGGAGTGCTAAAAAGTGCTCCGACACGGATGGACCTTGAAAAGAGTGTGCTCAGTAGCGCAGGCCGGGCACCAAAGGACACATCCTGTACGATGCCACTTACGGGAAGGGCACGGAGCGGGCACGCCCATGGAGGCAGAACGTAGTCAGATATAACCAGGAGCCAAGGGGAGGGAGAAATGGGGAGTTATTGTGTTGGGGTTTTTTGTGTTGTTGTTTTGTTTTGTTTTTTTAATTGATTTTTTACAGAGAGGAATAGACAGAAACATCGATGAGAAAGAAACATCGATCAGCTGCTTCCTGCACACCCCCCACCAGAGATGTGCCCGCAACCACAGTACATGCCCTTGACCGAATCCAACCCGGGACCTTTCAGTCCGCAGGCCGACGCTCTACCACTGAGCCAAACCGGTTTCGGCTTTTGTGTTGTTTTTTTAAAATATATATTTTATTGATTTTTTTTCATAGAGGAGGAGAGAGATAGAGAGTTCGAAACCTCGATGAGAGAGAATCATCGATCAGCTGCCTCTTGCACACCCCCTACTGGGAATGTGCCCGCAACCAAGGTACGTGCCCTTGACCGGAATCGAACCCGGGACCTTTCAGTCCTCAGGCCGACGCTCTATTCACTGAGCCGAACCAGTCTCAGCGGGAGTTATTGTTTTAATGGAGACAGAGTTTCCGTCTGGGGTGATGAAAAAGTCCTGGAAACGGATCATGGTGATGATTGCCCAACACTGTGAATGTACGTCACCGAATGGTGCGCCTAAAATGGTTAAAACCGTAAAATCTATTTTGTGCATAGTTTAGCACGCACACTGAGAAAAGACAAAAAACCTACAATATCCTGGGAGTTCCCCCCGCCCCTGGCTAGGCTGAAAAGGGGGTGGTCTGACAAGGACCCAGCCCCCCGAAATGGAGAGACCCGGTGCACTTCCGGGCAAGCCTGGGGGAGCTGGGCCACAGGGTTCTCCCAGTCCGCCCCGAGACCCCTAAGCAACAGCCAGACAGTAAGCCGGGCAGCGGCCTGCAGAGATGAGGGAGCCGGAGATGAATGGCACCCGGCAGACCAGAGCCCCGAGGACACCGCTGAGGCTGGCAGAGGGAGGGCGGCAGGCCCCCGCGGACGTTCGCCCGCCTGCGGGCAGCAGAGCCAACAAGAAAGAGCCCATTGGGGGGCGGGGCCACCGGCGTGCCAGCCCTCAGCCTGGAGGACGGCGGTGTGTGTCACTGCGCCCGCTGCCATCATCCTCGCCTGCGAACCCTCAGCCAACGCGTGCTGGGGTGACTCCTTCCCAAACTCCTCTCGCCCCCCTCCCCTGTGTGAAGTCCCTTCTCCCTGGACCGCAGTCGCTCTGCAGAGAGAGGAAAAAGCCCCGGCGTTCAAGGTCCTCAGACCCCACCACCTGCACACGGTCCACGGACTTCCCGTCCCACCCGGGTGAAGCCCCAACACTGTCGGCTCGTGCACTCGGGGGGTCCCCGTCTGCGGCCCCGGCACAACGCTCAGGCACCAGGTTTGGGGGGATCGGGACAGCGGATCAGGACCCAAGAGAACGGGGAGGCCAGGTCGTGGGCTGCACGGCCCCTCCTCCCCCTCCACCGCCGCCGCCAGCGGGAGGCGTGTGCGAACCAGCCGCCGGCAACCCCGGGAACAGAACACACTCCACGCGTTCCAGAGGCCGCCCTATTCTCCGCACGCCTCCCTTCCACGTCGCCGCCCGCCAGAGAATGGTGTGAGTTTCTCTGGGGAGAGCACTTGCTGAAACACCACGCTGACGTGCGTGTCAGCGCTGGCGCGGGGCCTGGAACACAACCCTTATCCTGCCGGCTCGAGCTGGCCGAGCCACGGGATGCCAGGACTGTGGGCCGCCCCCTCGCCCTCCCGAGGCCCGGCGTGCAGGGGAGCGGGGGGGGGGGGGGGGGGGGTGCGCCGGGAAGAGAAGCTCTGCTGTTGTCAGCGGAGTCACATCTAGCTTACCCATCCTCCTGCCCCTGTCCTCACCCCCAGCTGCACCTGCCCCCTCCAGAGTCTCCTTCCGTCAGAAAATCTGCCCCTCCGGCCCTTTTCCCCAGGACACTGAGCTCCGCCCGGGACAGAACCACCCTGTGCCATCCCTACAACGAGTACCTGGCTTAGGGCTTGGCGCTAACGGGGCCGGTAAATGCTGGGTGATGGGCAGAAGCGCTGGGAGGAGCTGGGAGGCGGAGGGGAAAGAGGGCCTCTTCCGGCTGCTCAGATTCCAGACTGCACCTTCAGGGGGCTCGTGTCAAGCCCGGAAGTGACCCCCAAGGCGGGCGAGCCGAAGGTGCGTGGGGGTGAAGAGAATCCCGGCTGCGGCCGCTGCCTCTCCAGCAGCCCCGCGCAGAGGGGCCAAGGCCAGGCTCGCTCTGAGAGGCCTGCCACCCGAGGCCAGCCCCGGGGCCACGACCTGACCTCGGGAAGGGAAAGGCGACAGGAGCATCGCCGGGGAAGCGTGTGTAAAAACGCAGATCCCCCGTACAGTGGTGTGATCACCTTGGAAAACAGTTGGTCCATTTCCGAAAACGTTAGACCTATACCTATCACCTGATCCAGCCATGCCATCCTAGCTATCTACCCAGGGAACAGAAATGTGGAGCCGAATGAGGACGTGTAAGATGTTCTGGCAGCTTTATTTTGTTATAGGGGAAAACAATCTGGAAATAACCTAAATGTTCAAACAGGTGCGTGAATAAGCCACCAGTAGTATACACTGGGTGGCTGGTTATTATCATCTCTGAACACATAATAATCTGGCTGCTCAGTGTATACCCTATAGAATAAAAGGCTAATATGCAAATTGTCCCCTCAACCGGGAGTTCGACCAGCAGGCAGGCTGGCCAACTGCCCATGTCCCCTCCCCCTGGCCAGACCCCACACATGTATGAATTCATGCACCAGGCCTCTAAGATACACACACACACACACACACACACACACACACACACACTGAGTGGCCAGACTATTATGCATTCAGAGATCATAACAATCTGGCCACTCGGTGCATATGTACATGTAGTGGAACACTACTCAGCAACGAAGAGGAATAACCTATCGAAACACACAGCAACACGAGGATCTCAAAATACTTATGCTGAAAGAAACGAGACCAAAAAAAGAGTACTTTCTATATGATTCCAATTATAGATATTTCTGGAAAATGTCAACTCACCCAGAGTGACCAGAGCAGGGTAAGTGGGTGCTTGAGGTTGGGGGTGTGGCAGGAAGGGATTCTCTCTGGTCATGGATGTTTCTCTCTCTCTCTCTCTCCCTTTCCCTTCCTCTCTGAATCAATAAAGTACAATCTCACCCTTTCCGGCAGGATTTGAACTGTAGGTTTTCCCAGCCAAAGCCCAGCATACCCCACCTCCGGGGCTAACTGTGTGTGCGGACGAGAAGGACCGACACCAGACTTGCGGGCTCCTGTCTGCGTCTCCGGCACCCCCGGCAAGACGGTCCCCGGCTCCCGCAGGCCTTTCCGGTCTGATGCCGACGCGAAGTGCCTGACACCCACTTTTACACATGCTCAGCCTTCGCCCCCAACACATGCAGCATTTTTACTCCAGTGAGTAATTTCTGAACGCCTTCCAAAGGCACCCATCTCATTTCTTGGCATCCGAGCGGGACCATCAGCCAGACTGAGCAGCAGCCAAAAGCACAGCATGCCACCATGGCAGCAAAAGAAATAAATTCCGCCTTGAAGAATTCGGGCCTGACCTCGGCTCCAAAGGTCATCCTTTATCACAGGAAATAAACGGCTCGGTGTGTGTTTTTCTTCCTCCGTATCAGGTCTCCCTCGCAGGAAAGTTTAAGTAAATGAAAGGACGGGCTGTCTCCAGGAAGTGGTAACAGGAGCGGCGGTCACGGAGCCGCCCCGCCCTGGGGGAAGGAGCCTCTCTCTCCCAGGCCGCCCGCCCGCCCGCCCGGGGCTGCTCGGACAGGTCAGGCCCAGGGCACGGCCACCCGACGCCCAGGTCGCCGCTTGGGGACGAGAAATCAAAGATGCAGATCATGGCGTGCCCTGTCATTTGGCTCTGGGTGCTTATCTGGGCTGTACCCTCCGAGACAGAAACCCCGCTCCCTACGGGGGTGGTGGGACGGGGCGGGGGTGGGGGTGGGGAAGATTGGGGGGGGCAGTTACACTGTGACCATGACAATGGGAAGAGAGTCCACCTACTGAGTCTCACCAGAGTGCCAGCAGTCATTCTCTGGTGCCCGTCGGGTTTCTTCTTCCCCAAACCCGGCAGCAGGGACCACCATCAGCCCATTTTACAGGCCAGGAAACTGAGTCTAAGGAAGCTGCCACATGGCCAAATAGTAATTCAAATCCCAGGCTCTTAACCACTTTGCAATACTGCTCTTTCCAAAAAAAAATAAATAAATAAATAAAAATAAATACATTAAAAGAGCCCTTGCATGTCCATGGCAACTTCCTTGTAACAATGGGGACCTGCCACCCCCAGAAGCCAGGAGATCTGCCCGAGGCCACCAGGCAGGAGCTGGGACCGAGGCAGGAACCCTCAGTGCTGACACCCCGCCAGTGTTCTTGGGGCTGCAGCGGGACCTCAGCCCACCCAGGGGCGCCAACTGTGTTAAAGGGGACAGAGAAACCCAAAACTGCAGCTTCCTGCCTCAGGTGAGAGCACACCCCCGCCTCCAGCTGGAGGCAATGGTCTGGAGCAGGGGTGGGCAAACTTTTTGACTCGAGGGCCACAGTGGGTTCTTACACTGGACCGGAGGGCCGGAACAAAAGCAACCTGACCATGCTGGCACTCTCCTCTTGGGCTGCTGGTGAAGGAGCGGAGGGGAGAGCAAGAGAACCCTCCGCTCTTTCGGCTCCGAGGGCCGGATAGAACAGCCAAACAGGCCGAATCCGGCCCTCGGGCCGTAGTTTGCCCACGGCTGGTCTAGACCATCCAAGGTCTGCAGGCTCAAGGAGCCGGTGAGTAGGGCAGCCCGGGCTCCGGGCCTCAGATTTCTCTCTGTCAGACGCATAGATCTGTATATGCTAACGGTCTGTTTACTGGGGCAAGACAAAGAAGTCCACGCAGGCAAACAAAATCTGTAGGAAACACATTGTTCCCGCAAGTCCCCGGGGCAGGACACAATAGAAGGGAAGGCCACGCGGAGATCTGTACGAAGACAGACAGTCTGCCCTGCGGTCCCCAACCCCAGGCCTCTGCCCGGCGGGCATCTGAGAGGCCACGGGTCTCCACGGCGCCTCTCAAGGGCCAGCGCCCACGGGCGTGGAGGATGTGGTCGAGCACGTGTGGCCGGGGTGGGGCTTCCGGCCGGCTCGCCGGCCCCTCGCGGCGGGCGCCTCCTCGGGCTTCCCAGTCCCGGCTGACGAGAACGTCGTCGTCGGAAAGCGCCCGTCTGCTATTCAGCAACCTCTGGGCGGGTCCTGTTATTACTATGACCAAAGATAAGATTATGACTAATAATAACACGCGTGACATTTCCATGCATCTGGTCCTCCCGCTGCCCGGCCTTTTCTCTCTGGCGCAGGCAGGGCAGAGTTCAAACTCCACCTTCGCGTTGCGCCTGGGCCGGCCAGGCCCATTGGCCCGGATGCAGACGCAACTGCCAGAGCCTTCTGAGAACCAAGTGGTTTTTTTAATTTTATTTGAACTGCGTGCCGTTCGGAACTGCTGGAAGGAAAGTGCCTGTTGCTTGACTTACAAAAACCATACTTAACTCTCAACATCACACCGCAGAAGAAACCTCTGAAAATCTGGAGGAACCCCCTCCCCTCAAACTAATTCACACACACCCCCGTCTGCGAGCCAGGCTGGTGCTACGGAGTTGGCCGTGGGCAGAATGGAGCAGGCCCCTGGCAATCAGCGTGGGTCCAGTCGGGGAGGCGGACGGCACGCCAGTAACGCGGCAAACGTACAATGACCCATTCTGGTGAGGACCGGGAAAGAAAGAACCGGACGGGGGGCTGTGACTGGGAATGAAGGCGTTGGCAGGAGTCGGCCAAGGAGCCCGGCTACTTGAGACATCACGGGAAAGCCCCCGAGAGGCTGAGGTTTATGGGTGAAAGGCAGGGGGGAAGGTGGGGGGTGCGGGCGGTGGTGACAGGCGCGGGAAGGCACACTCAGGAGGCCAGAGGGCAGCAGCTCACAGGGCAGGGAAACGGGCATGAGGTGCAGCCCACAGGGCAGGCAGGGGCAACAGGCCCTCCTCCCCAAAGGTCAACATCTGACTGCCCTTGAGTGGCCTCAGCCTGTCCCCGCATCTCTCAGCGCCTCGGTTTCCCAGTTGCACGTGGTCCAGGCCTGGGGCTGAGGAACCTCTTCCGGGGTGGTTCTGAGGATGAGGCCTGGGGAGCTGAACTCAGTGACTCTGTCAGTCCTGCGCCACCTCCGAATTTTTATATATTTTATTGATATTTTACAGAGAGGAAGGGAGAGAGATAGAGAGCTAGAAACGTTGATGAGAGAGAAACATCGACCAGCTGCCTTTTGCACACCCCCTACCAGGGATGTGCCTGCAACCAACGTACATGCCCTTGACCGGAATCGAACCTGGAACCCTTCAGTCCGCGGGCCGACGCTCTACCACTGAGCCAAACCGGTTTCAGCCTCCTCCGAATTTTAAAAAAATACATATTTGAATTGATTTCAGAGAGGCAGGGAGAGGGAGAAAGAGAGAGATATATCAGTGGTGAGAGAGAATCACTGATTGCCGGCCTCCTGCACACCCCACACCAGGGACCACAACCAGGGCGTGTGCCCCGACCGGGAACTGAACAGTGACCTCCTGGCTCATAGGTCGATGCCCAACCACTGAGCCACGCCGGCCAGGCTGCCTCCGCGTTATGGAGTTAACACGTGTGACGTCCCAGAAGAGGGCCTGCCCACAGGGACCCGCAGTAACGTGAGCCCTTCCTGCTCGCACCGCTGGGCCAAACCCCGGCTGTGGTGACCGGGGGGAGCCCGGAGCACACGGACGGCCCGGGGCTGCGGGCCACTCTCGGGAAATCCCCCGGCCCGGGCCGCAGGACGCCCACCTGCGCCCACTCTCCCTTCTCACGGGAAGCGGCCGCCACCATTGTCTATTGTTCCCGGGCCGGGCGCGCCAATTGTCCCAGAAGAAGCCACACGCCACCGCGAGCAAGGAGAAGGTGTCGGGGGCCGCGCACTTCCTGGGAAAAGCCCCTCTTTGTTTGGAGGGGGCGCCGGTTCCTCTCTCTGTTTCTAGGAGAGAACAAAGCGGGCCCTCAGCCGGAAGAGTGTGGGATGAGGTCAGCTGTGACCGCCTGCGGCCGAGGCCCCGCTTCTACCCTGAGCAGGAGCCTCGACACCCCCCACCCCCCCCACCCCCCCCCTCTGGAGGGTGGCCTCCCGGGCTCACAGGGACTGGGCTGCCGGGTGAAGGCACCCCCTCTGTCTGATCACCCCGGCAGGGAGGCCAGCGGGAGCCCAGGCCTCTACAGACCATTAACGGACTCCACCTGTGGGTCCGGCCCTGGAGGCAAGGCCAGGACAGGTTCTGTAACGACTAAACCCATCCCTCCCTGTCCCGAGATGATGACAACGACGAGGACAATGACAGCTACGGCCACCGGGCTCCTATGACCAAGGCACACACTCAGTCGGCCTTTGTCATGCGCCATGTGTTCATGTTTAAAGCTCAACGACGCCATCCTTATCCCGCATCCCAAATGGGCACTCAGAGGCCCAGAGAAGTGAGGCTGCCAGAGGTCACATTCCACTTGGAAGAAGAGCCAGGAGTCAAGTCCGGGCCACCTGGCCTTCCCGCTACAGCCTCACCCCGTCTTGGGCAGCGCACGCAGCCAGGGGGTCTAGCGCGTGACGTGGCTGCATGAATTAAGGCGGGTCCTCGGACCTCAGGACCATCTGTGCAGCCCACACATGAGGCAGAGGGGGGCCGAGTGAGGCCTCCCCCAGTAGTAAATTCATTCATTTGCACACACAAAACGCTGAATTGGATTTTGTTTTTTAAATAATCTGATTATATTTACCTAATTAGCACAAAGCTTGACAGTTGACTTGGCTAATTCAATTCTCCCATCTGCCGCTTCAGAAGTAACGGGTGAGGCCAAACAAGTAGAATTTCTCCACCTCGGCGTGCACGCGTGGTGCGCGCGAGGCCAGGGCACCGAACGGGGCAGAGTTGGCATCAGCCGGCTCTACCACATCCTTTGCCACCTGGTAACAATACACACACCCTGCAGGTCCCCAACCCTGGCAGCCTGCCGAGAGGACCCTCGTGTGGGGATCCGCACAAACGCGGGCACCCTGTCCTCTTCCTGCGTCTGCAGAAATTCCGTCAGCTTTAGTCACATCATATCCTCGGGGGACACTGGTTCCCGTGAGGCATCAGCTAGGGCTTTGGGCCCCTGGGCAGAGGGGTGGGGAGGGCCCAGCTGGGCAGAGGGGTGGGGAGGGCCCATTTTCCGACACTCAAGCAGCCGCCCCGGTCCCATGTCACCGTGTGTGGAGCTGTGCCAAGGCTAACCTCCCAGTCAGCACCAGAGCTTTGAAAACCTTCCCAGAGGCCTTCTAGCCTGACCTCCTCGCTTCACGGAGAACAGAGCTCAGGCCCCACAGGTGGTGCTGGACCTACTCGCCAGAACCCAGGACCGGTCGGTGCTTCCCATCCTGGCACCACCACGGCCCCTTCCAGGAGCGGCAGCACGGGTCGGAGCAGGTTCTGCCGAACGGCTGAAAGACGGCGAGCAGCTCTCCTCGGCCGGGCAGGGCCTACGCCACCCCCTCCCCGCCCTCCACTCCGGCCCCTCTGGATCCGTCCAGCAGAAGGGCTGATCGCGTGCCTGCTTGGGCAGGATGGACACTCAGCCCAAGAGACTCCCATCCCGGGCTGGCTGGTCCCGAAGACTGGAGAGGACAGATGAACTCTTTGTCCGGGGACCCTGAGAGCGGGGGCACTCGGCCATGGGGGTATGAGAGCCACAGGATCACACAGCTGGGGGACGAGGCGGCCATCTTGGGCCAGGGACTAAGTCAGCGAGCAGTCCTTGAAATATGCAAAAAACAAAACAAACAAATAAAAAAACACCCTGACCTTTGTTCCTTATTTTCCAGTCCACTTTGCATCCTCACAGAGCCTGTCTTGAGGTGCCTATTGTGAACTGTGCAGTAAACCCCCTTTACTGAATTAACCCCTACAGAATTTCCATTATTTTGCTTTATTTTAATTTATTTATTTTAGAGAGAGAGTAGAAGGAAGGAGGAGAGACAGAGAGAGAAACATAGATGTGAGAGAGACACACCAATTGGTTGCCTCCCCCACAGTTTCCCAACCAGGGCCGGGCCTGCAACCAAGATACATGCCCTTGACCAGAATCAAACCCGCGACCCTTCCATTTACCAGCTGATGTTCTAACCACTGAGAAAACCAGCTAGGCTTAAAGATATATATATATATATATAGTGGGGGGGTTTATTTCAGGGAGGAAGTGAGAGATAGAAACATCAATGGGAGGGAAACATTGATCAGCTGCCTCCTATGCACCCCTACTGGTTTGTGCCCTAACTTGGAATTGAGTCAGGGACCTCTTGGTCCACAGAATGACGCTCAATCCACTGAGCAACACAGCCGGACGGTGTTTCCCTTCTTCAGACCAAACCAGTAAAGGGAACTCACTCATTCCGTACTGGTGCGTAAAACCACGTGGCGAGCAGAACAGAGAGGCAAGCCGGGAAGAGCACACATGAGCATGTGTGATGCCTGCAGGTCAGAGTCACATCCAAGCACAGCCACTCGGAGCCATCACCAACGAGAGGGTCTGGAGCCCTCACGCTGCCCGAGAGCCGGACGACAGAGGAGGGAGAGTGGGAAATGCTGACATCAGAGCAGTGTGCCACAGGAAGGATAAAAAAGACTGCCTCCAGCAAAACAACAAGCAGACTGTCAAATGACAGCGGGGAGGGGAGGGAGACCTGGGGGAGATAAGAGATCAGCCGAAGGACTGGTATGCATGCATATAAGTACAACCAACGAACACACAGAACTCTGGGGAGGGAGGGCATGTATGGGAGGTGGGGGGGGGGGGATGGTAAGCTATGTACACATATAATACCTTAATAAATTTAAAAAATAAATAAATAAAATGAAAAAAGACTGTGTCACAGTTTGCAGGGTGTGGGTCCAGCCCCTTGCAGTCCACGAGATTCTCTAAGGCCACAGAGTTAGCTTTCGAAACCGCTGGTTGCTCCTGCATTAAAACCTCCTGTGGGCTGAAACCGGTGTGGCTCAGTGGATAGAGCGTCGGTCTGCGGACTGAAAGGTCCCGGGTTCGATTCCGGTCAAGGGCATGTACCGTGGTTGCGGGCACATCCCCGGTAGGGGGTGTGCAGGAGGCAGCTGGTTGATATTTCTCTCTCGTCGACGTTTCTAGCTCTCTATCCCTCTGCCTTCCTCTCTGTAAAATATCAATAAAATATATTTAATTAAAAAAAAAAAAAAACCCTGTGGCTCCCTAGTGCTAAAGCCCTACCCACGTCACTGAGGCCCCGGGCCCTGGCTCCGGGCTCCAGGCCCCGCTCCTCCTCCTTCCCCCCCCGGCAGCCGGCACAGCCTTGCTCTTCCACAGACAGGCACCAAGAGAGGCTCAGAGGCCACCCTTCAGTGACCTGGTCTAAGACTTTGCCTCTCAACTCACCCCCATCCTCAAAGCCTAACTCAGGGCGCGGCCAGCTCAGCCTCCTGTGGGGAGGGCCGTCCAGCCCCGGGCGGCTATCCCTGGTCTGGCCACGGCGAGGAAGCCCGCAGCCCGATGCCAGCTGACCCAGCAACGATGAACCCAGCCCCCAGACGGCAAGCTGGCAGGAGGGGCCATTCATACCAGGGAGCAACCAGTGCCAGATAATAACACCGTAATCCCACACCCCTACCCCAAACCCTCCGAACTGGCCAGCTCCGGGTCTTGTGGGAAGGCAGAAGAAAAGGCTCTCTGGTTTCCTGACCAGCTGCCCCCAAGTAAAAGCAGCTCAGCCTCCACGGAGAGCTGCCCTCCCGCCGCCCTGACGCTGCGGTAGCTGCAAGGATTGAGTGTTCCCTTGGCCGACCCTACGGCTTTACTAGTCAAACTTCCTTACTTTTAAAAGCGTACGAGCTACGATAGGGAAGGAAAAACTCGCTGGATGGTGGCTGCGCATTTGGGAAGGGCTCTCTTTGGTAAACAACCGGCATTGTTTCTAAAAGTAGGTTAAGAACGCAGACGGCTCAGGCCCAGGCCCACGGCAGCCTCGGATAAACTTCCCGGAGACAATGGGTGCGACTGCCTCGCCTCACGACATCCGACATCCTCCTGGCAAAGGCCGGGGAGCCCCCTGCCTCCAGGTGCCCCGGGCTCAGCGGGGGGTGGGTCCCGCGGGGCCCCAGGGAGGGAACTGAGGTGGCTCAGGCCATGGGGCCAGGGCTGCTCAGAGCGGGGCCCGGGCTTCAGACCTAAGCAGGACCCTGGCCTGAGCCACCTCCTGGCATTGACCGCAGCTCGGAGGGCACTGGCCAGCGGTTCTAGACCAGCACTTGTAGAGCCCAGGGTGCTGCTGGCACATCCAGAACGCCTGGAACTATGCGCATGCCCTCCTAGAAAAGGGACCCCAGCTGAAACCGGTTTGGCTCAGTGGACAGAGTGTCAGCCTGCGGACTGGAAGGTCCCAGGTTCGATTCCGGTCAAGGGCATGGACATCGGTTGCGGGCACATCCCCGGTGGGGGGGGTGTGCAGGAGGCTAGTTGATGATTCTCTCTCATCAACATTTCTAACTCTCTCTTACTCTCTGTAAAAAATCAATAAAATATATAAAAGAAAGGAAGAAAGGAAGGAAGGAAGGAAGGAAGGAACTAAGGAAGAGGACCCCTTGCTGCTGTCCCAGTGGAGCCCAGGCACCAGAGGGGGGCTGAGAACCCCAACTGCCTTAGTCAGCTCGGCTGCCATAAAAAGTCCCAGGCTGGGGGCCTAGACAGCAGACGTTTATTTCTCAGAGTTCTGGGGGGTGGGAAGTCCAAGATCAAGGAGGTTCCCTGGGAGGGTTCACTTCCTGGCTTATAGACAGCTGCCTTCTCAGTGTGTCCTCACATGGCAAAAAAGGAAAAAAGAAAAGAAAGCTCTGGTCCTTTGTCTTCTTCCTTTAAGAGCACTAATTGCATCATGAGGCCCCGCTCTCATGGCCTCATTTAACTCTAGTTCCTTCCCAGAGGCTCGGCTCCTAATACCATCCCACGGAGGTCATGTGCATCATCCATAGAGGAAGGTTCTGCTGGATAGAACAGCTCTGAACTCTCTGACCCGGCCCTTGGCCACAGCCAATTGGCCCACGTCAGGTCAGCTGACCCAAGGGCAGCCAATGAATGGCAGTGTATCTGTAGGATGACCTAAATCAAGGGCTTTCGCCCAATTTCTAGGCCGTGACTCACTCACCAATCAATCTCTCTCTCTGGGGAGTCTACACTCAACCGTCGGCCGGTTGGTGGGGAGTGGGAAATGAGAGACACCCTGGCAGGAATTCTGACTCAGAGAGGAGGCCACAAGCGGACGAGGCCATGCTGAATCGGGGAGCATGGAGAGCAGCTGGGAGGCGTCATCCACCACCTGAAGAGCGTGCACCCTCCACACTCTTCACCTGGGACGCTGGCGGCCAAAGCAGCTCTCCCGGCCCTCCGAGCGGCCGGAAGTGCCAGGAAATGAGCGAGCCACGGGCGGCAGCCCTCAGCCAATGACTGGGGCCTGGTTGGGAGCCCGGCCCGGGGCCCTCAGGTGGGAAGGACTCAGGTGTGTGCTCCATACTGTTTCCAGCGTTCCCAGTGGCACCGAGGGTGAGTGGCCCCAAAGGGTAACTTGCTGGATGACAGTCTTTGGCCTCCTTTGGTTCCCTCGGTTCTCCCCTCCCCTGCCGGTGTTTCCCGGGACCGCCTCCCAAACCACTTATACTCAGATCACCCCCTCTCCGTCTGCCTCTGGGGGAACCCAGACCGAAACAGGTAAGCGGTGTGTCTATGTTCCTCGCCACGCCCAGAGAGGCCCCGATGAAGTGTTTTGGGGGGCTGGGGGTGTCTGGAACCTGAGGGATAAAGAATGCGTGCCCAGCACTGCTGGCGCTGCAGAGCGCTCCGGCTCTTTGGGAATCGGCGTGGGAGCTTCCTGTGAGATTACACATGAACTTACCCTGGGGCCCAGGAACCCTCTCCTGGAGGCTTACCCCAGGGGAAACGGAAACGTATGTTCTCACAAGAAGCTGTTCGTGGATGTTTATGGCGGCTTTATTCATAATTACCAAAAGCTGGCTACAGCCCTGAGGCCCTCCGGCTGGGGAACAGGTCAGCAGCGGGAATGCTATGTGGAAGTAAGATGGGCCCGATGCCCCGGCAACATGGCGACTCCAATCCAGCCGTGGGCAAACTACGGCCCTCGGGCTGGATCGGGCCGGTTTGGCTGTTCTATCCCGCCAGCGGAGGGTTCTCTTGCTCTCCCCTCCGCTCCTTCACCAGCAGCCCAAGATGAGAGTGCCAGCATGGTCAGGTTGCTTTTGTTCCGGCCCTCCGGTCCAGTGTAAGAACCCACTGTGACCCTCGAGTCAAAAAGTTTGCCCACCCCTGCTCCAAACGCACGATGCTCAGTGCAGGGCAAGTCAAGGCTGTGCGATGTGTGTTTCCACTTACATGTCCTTCTTGTACAGACAGGACACGGGGACAGAAATGGACCCGTGGCTGCCAGGGGGCTGGGGGTGGGGGGAGGGGGAGTAGGGGACTCTAACAGAGTCGGGGGGGCTTTTTTGGGGGGGGGGAGGGAGGTATGTGATCTTGACGGAGGTAGTAGTTACTTGACTGCATATTTGTTAGAAGGTGCAGAACTGTGTGTTGTACAAAGGTGGATTTTCCTGGACATAAGTGGCATCTTCATGGAATAAACGGGGAGAGTAACAGACAGCAAAGGCACTGCTCTGAGCCAGGGCCTCACACCCACCCTTGGGGTCGTCATGGCATCACAGCAGCCAGCGTGGTATAAGCAAGCCTGGCGCCCATGCCGGTCGGCAGCACACCCCACCCACAGCGACCTTTCTTTTCTTTTTTTATAATTGCATTTTAAATTTTTTATTTATTTTTCTGGATTCACTTTTTTTTATATATAAATCTTTATTGTTCATATTATTACAAATGTTCCTCATTTATCCCCCCTTCATTGCTCCCCTCCACCAAGTTTCCATCATCCCACCCTCTGCCCTTTCCCCATCCCCCACTGGCCTCCTCCATAGGTGCAGTTTATGTTCAGTCTCTTCCTGCCCCTCACTTTTTTTATTATTAAGGTATTATATGTGTACATATCTTATCATTGCCCCCCCCCACTCCCATATATGCCCTCCCTCCCCAGAGTTTGCATCCACTGATTACGCTTATATGCATGCATACCAGTCCTTCGGTTGATCTCTTATCTCCCCCCAGGTCTCCTTCCCCTCCCCGCTGTCATTTGACAGTCTGTTTGTTGCTTTACTGTCTCTATATCTATCATTTTGTTCATCAGTTTATAATGTTCTTTATTATCCATAAATGAGTAAGGTCATGTGGTGTTTCTCTTTCATTGACTGGCTTATTTCACTCAGCATGATATTCTCCAATTCCATCCAGGTTGCTGCAAATGATAAGAATTCCTTCTTTTATATGGCAGCATAGTATTCCATTGTGTAGATGTACCACAGTTTTCTGCCCCAATCATCTGCACAGCATCTTTTCATCAACGGGCTCTTCCCCTTTGCCCCAACACAGGCATGAGGGGGAGGAGGAGGAGTGACTGGTGACTCCCAAACCCAGGACTCCCCTGCTCACACCCACACATAGTTTCTTGCTCTGAGCTGTGTTCCTCATCCTCTATAATAAAGGGGTAATATGCAAATTGACCAAACCACGGAGCAACCCGTTGCTATGACACAACTGACCACCAGGAGGCAGGAGCTGCCCTCTGGTGGTCAGTGCGCTCCCACAGGGGGAGCGTTGCTCAGCCACAAGCTAAGCTGATGGCTGATGAGCGCTAAGGATATCTGTCTTCGGCTGTGGGCCTAAGCCATCAGTCGGACATCCCCCAAGGACTCCCAGACTGCTAAAAGGTGCAGGCTGGGCTAAGGGACACCCCCTCCTCACCCTAATCCCTCCCCCCCCACCCCCCACCCCCACCAAGTGCACAAATGACGTGCAATGGGCCTCTAGTTAGACGATAAGCCCCTGAGCAACAGGACCAGCTGTGCTTGCTCCCACTGTATCCCAGGCACCTGGGACAGTGTGTGTGACAGAGTTGTTAAATGAACAGGTTGTTAAATGTTAAGATTCCATTGTGTAGATGTACCATATTTTCTTCCTTTTTTATTTTTTTTATTTTCTTCCTTTTAAAAAAATATTTTATTGATTTTTTACAGAGAGGAAGGGAGAGATAGAGAGTTAGAAACATCGATGAGAGAGAAACATCGACCAGCTGCCTCCTGCACACCCCCTACTGGGGATGTGCCCGCAACCAATGTACATGCCCTTGACCGGAATCGAACCTGGGACCTTTCAGTCCGCAGACCGATGCTCTATCCAATGAGCCAAACCGGTCTCAGCTTTCTTCCTTTTTGTTGTTGGTAATCCTCACCTGAGGATATGTTTCCATTGGGGGGGGGGGGGGGAAGTACTATCTAAAAATTGTCACGATATATTGTCTGAAAATTAAAGTAGGACAAAATAGACAAAACCCTTTTCTGGCCTTCGAGAGACAGAATGCAGTTCTGCTGTGCAACCCTGGGCAGGTCGTGGGTCTTCTCTGGCCTGCAGCCTCCTTTTCCTTTAAGACCAGCCAGTTGGCCGAGAGGACCTTTCAGGCCTCGAGCTGGAGGACCTCAAACACCGTATGATTCCGAAGGCATTTCCCAAAGGCGTTGAGAATTAAGGCAGCACCATTTCTAGGGGGAGTCGGCAACCCAACCGTCCCCATGTGCGGCTCATCCTCTCGGTTGGGGTTTGGTTTGGGCGAAAGGCAAGCGTCAGAGCAGACGCATCGGCCCCGTTGCCTAAGGCATCATATTTTCCATCAGGTGTCATAGCCTTCTGTGCTTTCTCCTCCTCCCCAGGGGCCTCCCCAAAAACAGGTCCACATGAGCGACTGAGAAGAAGCAAGCCCCATGAAAAAGCTTGTACGCACGCACACGAGAGACGCACACACGCACCCCTGCGGCAAAGAACCGCCAAGAGCCCAAACACTACACTCCCTCCAGGCTTCCCTCCCCCAGGCAAAGCTCCAGACGCTGCATCCGGGAGATGCTGCATTCTTCCAGAATTGTGTCATTATCACAACGAAGTTCACTCTCAGGCCTCCTCCTCGCATCCACCCGAGCAAGCGGGGCTGGGCGGCCCAGAGCCACAGGGAAGAAAGCGCTGGCCACTTGCAACACTTGTGCGGTGAGCTGTGACCTGCCGGCCAGCTGGGTGTGTGCAGGGGACGGAGCCCGGGCTGCTGGTCCAGCCTTGGGGAGGCTGCCAGGCCCAGCAGGGATGATAGTCAGTTAACGGGGCGCATCAAATACAGCAGCCGCATTGAGGGGTTCAGCTTCTGGTTAAAAGGGATGGGGGGGTGCACAAAGCCTGTCCCTCTTCTCCACGGGCAGGTGCGGGGACTGTGGGGTCCACTGAGGGGGGAGAAAGAAACGTCAGCAACCTGGTGGGACTTGTGTTCTTTTTTGTTGTTATTTGAGGCTAGTGCAAAGTTTTGCTTTTCATTTTCATTTTTAAATATATATTTTACCTTTTTTATTTTTTTAAATAAATCTTTATTGTTCACATTATTACAAATGTTCCTCTTTTTTCCCCCTCCATTGCTCCCCTCCACCAGGTTCCCACCCCACCCTCTGCCCTTTCCCCACCCCCATTGTCCTCATTCATAGGTGGTTTTTGTTCAGTCTCTTCCCGCACCCCCTACTCCTCTTTTCCCCAAGAATCGTCAGTCCATTCCCCTTCCATACCTCTGATTCTATTATATTCACCAGCTAATATTGTTCATCGGGTTTTTTAATTCCCTTGGTTTTTAGATTCACTTGTTGACAGTTACGTATTTGTCGTTCAAAATTTTTATCTTTATCTTCTTCCTCTTCCTAAAGAACCCCCTTCAGAAATTCATATAACTCTGGTTTGGCGGTGGTGAACTCCTTTAAATATATTTTTATTGTTGATAGTATTACAGTATCTTCCATTTCCCCGCTACCCCCTCCCCTCCACTCCCCTGGCCTTCACTACCCTATTGCCCTGTCCCTGGGCTATGCATATACTAGTATGTATATAAGTTCTTTGGTTTATGTCTTCTCATTCCCCCAACCCCACACTGAGGTACGCCAGTCTGTCCCATGCCACCCTGCTTCGGGTCTTGTTTTGTGATGCAGTGCTGAGCCTGAAATAGTTCATGGCAGTTCCAACGCCTCTGCTTTCCCTTGGAGTTTAAGGCTTCATCAAGGGCCACTGCACTCTCCATAGTTGCCCAGGCCTGAGCACAGAGGAGCACTGGGTGGGTGGACACCCCTGTTGACCCCTGGGCTGTCACCACTAGCCATCGCTGGGCTCAGGAAAGCATGGCAGCCACGCTTCCACACCAGCAGGGGTCGGACACCAGCCTGAAGCAACGCGGGAGAAAGTCAAGGCCAGGCCAACATTCCCCACCCAGAGTGGGACAGGGTCTGGGCCGTCCACGCTGACCCTCGCCCTCCAGTGTCTGTCACTTTCCCTAAGAACTCTGTTTGGACACTTGATTTAATGGCCCCGGGGGAGGAGAATGGCTTACTTGATAAATTAATCTGGGCAAGTTCCCAAGTTCAAACCTTCAACCACGGCCTCGTCGCTCAATTTGCTCAGGGAAGAGGAATGTTCTTTTTTATTTTTATTTTTTAAATATATTTCTGTTGATTTCAGAGAGGAAGGGAGAAGGAGAGAAACAACCATGGTGAGAGAGAATCACTGATCGGCTGCCTCCTGCGCAGCGCCCAGAACCCGGAACCCTTCTACAGGCCGACACTCTATCCACTGAGCCAAGCCAGCGAGGGCAGGAATGTTCTTTATTGGGGTTGCCTTTAAGACCCCATAAACATAAGGCAAAAACCATTGAATGGTCCAGCTGGCGTGGCTCAGTGGTTGAGTGTCGACCTATGAACCAGGAGGTCATAGTTCGATTCCCCATCAGGGCACATACCTGGGTTAAGGACTCGTTCCCCAGTGTAGAGAGTGCAGGAAGCAGCTGATTGATGCTTCTCTCTCATCATTGATGTTTCTCTCCCTCTCCCTTCCTTTCTATAATCATTAAAAATATTTTTTTTAAACTTAAGCACTCCAGAAAGGCCTTGGGTGCCATAAACATCCACCTGGAGCTGCCTTTTTAATTTGACTAAGCACTCGTACAGGGTCTTTCGGAGTAGAGAGCCTACTTCCTGTTTTAACGTGGTTTTAATCAGGGGACCTCGGCTCTTGGTTCCTGCAAGAAATTCTGTCAAATGTTTCGCATTCCTCATAGGGAACTACTGTCTATACAAGATCCTGATAGTTACATTTTGGGGCAAGCAGCCGTTTTGTTGTTGTTTCTTAATGTGAGGAGAGAAAAAAAGTGAGGAGAGGAAGGAATGCAAATGTTCGTCATTGAAAACACACACAAAACCAGAAACATTCCCCACCACCCCGTGCACGAGCTCGGGAAGATCTGGGTAGCTCCGCTCCGGGCTCTGCACACGCGCTAAGGGAACATGAGAAATGCTACTGCCGAGGCCGCTGACAGGAGCGCGGGGAGGTGCCTAAAAATAGACACCTCACCCCGAGGAGGGTTATCTGCTCGAAGGGCATCATTCTCAGCATGACTGAGCAGCACAGACTACGCCATGGGAGCAGGAAAAATACAGTAACGGGCGCTATCACAAATTCCCTTTGCTTAGGACAGGAAGAGATAAAGTCAGCCATGACTGGGCCGCTCTGGTCAAAGTCCGCTTCCAATTTTTCACGGAGCTCCTAGATACCCCGCTATCAAGATGCTGATTTGGAAAAGTGAAGTGGGGAGACGTAGTGTGTCTGACGTCCCCCTGTCCCTTCCTGGAAGCGGGGGAGTGGAGCAGCAAGTTGTGTGGAGTCCCCATAACTGGATGCAGGCCCCACTTCGGCTTTATTCGTTTGGGGACCTGGAGCGAGATATTTAACTTCTCTGGGCCCCTCTGTTCCTTCATCTGTAGATAGAGGCGGTCGTGAAAACTGGAAATGAGAATGTGCAGGTCAAAGGGCTCAGCACAGAAGAGGCCCTCACTCAACAAAGGGTGAGCGGGCGTGTGCTGACTCTGAGCCTTCCAAGGAGCGTCAACCCGGAGGTCTGGGCCCGGCGCTCCGAAGGGTAGTTCCAGCCCCGAGGAGCCGAGACAGAGTCCATCGTGACCCAGACCTTCTCAGACTCCATTTTCTTACCAGCTCCCTGAGCCCTACCAGTGTTGTCAGGGATGTGGGAAGGCAGAGACTCCACTGGTGGGAGCAAAACTTGGTGGAACGGTTCTGGAAGGCAGTTAGACTGACCAACACACCTCTCCTCTCCCACCAAATCCACTTCCAGGTGTCTTGGATGCCCTTGCACATGTGCACAAAGAGCCATGATCATAACAACAAGGATGTTACCATAGTAGCTAAGCTTTATTGGTCATTTTATTTTAAAATATATATTTTGGTTGATATTTTGGCCATACAAAAACCCAAGGAGGCCGAAACCGGTTTGGTTGAGAGGAAGGAAGGGAGGAGAAAGAGAGAGAAAAGCATCAATAATGAGAATCATCCACTAGCTGCCTCCTGCATGCCCCCTACTGGGGGATCCAGCCTGCAACCCCGGGCGTGTGCCCTGATTGGCAATTGAACCGGTGTGACCCCTTTGTTCCTGAGCTGATACTCAACCCCTGAACCACACCCAGCTGGGCGTACTGAGCATCTGAAAAGTTCTGAGTGTGTTACATATAACTTATGCACGCACATTTGCTACATGGTACATCTGGTGGATTCCACATGGGATATTTATTTCATAGCTGGATCAAGTAACTTAACCCTACAAGGTAGTTATTATTATGATCTCCGTTTTACAGAGAAAGAAGCTAAGACATGGAGGGATTAGTAACTGCCCTAGGTCAGGGGTCAGCAAATGTTTTCCATTAAAGGCCAGATGGCGAATATTTTAGGTGGACCAGATGGTCTCTGTCACAACTACCCGACTCTGCTGCTGTGACATGAACACAGCCCCCGACAACAAGTAAACACATGTGCGTGGCTACGTTCCAGCAAACTTTACTTCCAGGCACCGAGTTTCCTATTTCGTGTAACTTTCATTTATGGGGAGATATTGTATTTTATGTTTTTCAACCATTTAAAAATAAGACGATCATTCTTGGCCCACTGGCCACACAAAGACCCAAGGAGGGAGCATTGGGCCCGGGGCTGTGGCATGCAGAGTCCTGCCCTAGGTCACTCCCCAGGTGAGTGAGGTCCCTTTTCAAAGTCTGGCGTTTCCATGGGCCCTGATCATGACTCCAAAAGCGGGCTCCCGAAGGCACATTCATGATCTCCGCTATCACGGCTTCATCTCATAAGCAACGAGTAGGGAAATGGCTCAGTAAACTTTGCATCCATATTGTGGAATGCTCTGCATTAAAAATTCATACACTCGTGTACCGAGGAGAAGCAGCTCGGGTCGTGTTCAGTGGAAAAAGCAAGCTGTGCGTCAATACACACTTCATCACTGCATGTGTGTGTGAGAAAGAAAGCTGTTTACATACGTGTGTGTATGTGTATGTACGTGCTTTTCATGGTCACGGAGACAGGCAAAATCAAAAAAAGATCTGGAGGAATAGGAAGCACGAGCAGCCAGAGAGGGCAGTGGGGGGGGGGGGGGCATGGGTGGGTGTTTGGAGCTTTCCGGGGTGTGTAATTTGAACCTTTTACATCCCGGATGCATCCTCCTATTACTTGCGTAATCAAAGGAAAAAAGTTTGAGGCCCTGGTTACAAGGCGCCACTTGCCAACCTTCTTTGAGCTCTGAGCAGTTTCCACGTCCCCCGATCTGAGCGCAAGCTGGTTACAATTAATGACGGCAGGACGAAGACATCCTTCCCAGAGGAAAAAACAAACAAGCAAACAAAGGTGGCATCAGCTGCAGGGAGCCCGGCGTCTGGCCTGCTCGATGTGGTTTTTCCTTTTAATTGCATAGATGCACGCCTCACCTCCTCAGACCCCACCAGCCGCAGGCCGAGGGGGGCCGCCATAAACAATGTCTCCGAGGCTTTCCTCTGCTGGGTGACGCTCCAGGCCTGCACAAACTTTAAATGATGAAGTTATTTTGGTTTGCCCCGCTGGCGTGAGCGCAGCCCGAGGGGGGGTCACTGACTGGGGAAACGAGATTTCCCTCCGTGCCAATTTTTACATCCAGCCTCCAGGTCATCTCATTTTTTTTCTGGATGCTTCCCACAGTCACATTTTTTTGTTTGTTTGTTTTACATGAAAGAGCACATTCCCCTTCCCCGAGCCAGGTTTACCATTTTCCATTGCTCTCATTAAATGCATCTTATTCACATGGAATGTTCTCAGAGTTTCCGCCTGTCACTGGCCTGGCTGCCTCCGGGCTCTGTATAATCACATCTGCAGAAAACACCAGGGCCCGAAACCCTCGCTCCGATCCTGGGACCCGGGGCCCGTTCTCGGTCTGGAGCACACCCTCCCGGGGGCCCTCGGTGCCCATTAAAACGGCAGCTGGCCCAAGCGGAGTGGAGGTGCTAAAATGCAAATCCGTGAGGAGATGGTCCTTTTCAGGTGCCGTTCCCCTCAGAGCTGTGAGGGCCTTCTGTTGACCAAACAGGGAATGTTTTCAACCCCAGGCAACACCTGGCTTGGGGCACAGGAGGGAGCTTTAAACCTCAACCAGGCACGCCACGCAGCTCCCAACGGCATGACGTAAGCGGGTGCTTTGCCAAAACTGGCGAGACAAAGCCACCCCGGCCCCAGCACTTGAGCCCGGCCATCGTGGTGTGGCCTCCCCGTGTCATCTCTTCCGACGCCAAGACCGACATCCTCAGTTGATTCGTTTGTGCGGGAACATTCCTCACCCCGTGGGACAGGTCAGTTCTAATTCTCTGCGCTGGTGATGGGGTCAGGTTTATATTTCCTAAATGCTCTCACCACATGGAGAACAAAAAGTAAACTGTTATACAACTTAGTAGGGAGATAGATAGAGACAGTGTGTGGAGTTTTTAAAAAAAAAGTAACATGAGATCGACTCCCTTAAGAAAATTTCAATTACATAACACAGCGCCACGTTGTTAACTACGGGCTCTCCGTGCGGTGCGGGCCCAACACCTGTTAAAAATAAAGTCTCACTGACGCACAGCCTTGTCACGTGGGGAGGCAGAGGCTATGGCTGCTTTCAAGCTGCAATGGCAGAAGTCAGTAGTTTCGACAGAGAGCCCGTGGCTCATAGCCCTGAGATTTTTACCGTCTGCCCTTTACCGAGAAGGTTGGCTCAGCGCTGACACGTAGGATCGGGGCTTAAAAAGCATGTCTGTTTTGGCCCCACGCAGAAGGTGACAGAAAGGACCATTGCGGGTCAGGTAAGTGTCTTTTAAACACTGTGATTAGCGTCACAGCCAACAACTTTAAAATCCATGCTTCGATAGGAACAATAAAGATTTATTTAAAATAAATAAATAAAATCCATGCTTTTGCCGAAACCGGTTTGGCTCAGTGGTAGAGCGTCGGTCTGCGGACTGAAAGGTCCCGGGTTGGATTCCGGTCGGGGGCATGTACATTGGTTGCGGGCACAGCCCCGGTTTGAGGGTGTGCATGAGGCAACTGATCGATGTTTCTCTCTCATTGACGTTTCTAGCTCTCTCTCTCTCTCCCTTCCTCTCTGTAAAATATCAATAAAAAAATTTTTTTTTAATCCATGCTTCTAGCACCCAGGCATATCCGTTACTGGCTGAGCCTCCTGCCCAACCAGGAGATGCCTTGTCCTCACATGGTTGATTGGGGTGGGCAGGCCTGGTGTACACTTGCCCACCACTACTTGCTCCCCACAAGGGCCACTCCCTGTGATCCCCACCAAGTGAAGGCAAGTGACAATGTGATGCCAAAAAGAGTGCTCTCCAGGCCTTCTCAGGGGCGATGCTCTCTTGGCTCTGGGGCTGCTACGAGGGCTGCCAGGAGCCTCCCTCCAGCCAAGAATGGAGCAGGGGCGATGGGGACAGAAAGAACCCCAGAAACACTGTTTCACTCCTTGGACACAGAGGCCGTGAACTCTCATTTCTGTTGAAGCTAGTTTTCCGTTTCTGTCACTTACTACCAAAGCGTTTCTGAAGACTGTGGTTGCGATCTTTTCATGTTCCACTCGTTTTTAAGAGTTTAAGAGTTCATGTATTATTTTTCATGTGTGTACGTCCTCTTAATCATTTTCATCTGCAGTGGTACCTCACCCATTAGAGATGGGGCAAACCCCTACTGGGCCACCCAGCCAACTGGCACCGCTGCAGGCCTCCCTGGGTGCCATGTCCTGACTCAGCAGACCGTCCGTGCCGTGGACACTCCTGGACACCTTGATGATGATGTCACGGGCAGTCCCTGTTACATAATAGACCACCGCTGGCTAGCCTGGTGCCCACCTAGCTCACAAGCATAGACATCACCAGCCAGGTCCCCTCCCGGTCCCACGGAGACACAGCCCAGTGTATGTCTGTTTGGCTGTCAGAGACCTACGTCCGCCGTTTCTCCCTGCCTAGACCTCCTGCCTCACAGCCAAGATTCCAGGCTGCCGGGTCCCCGAGCTGGCGGTAAAACTTTCCCGCTTAGCCCTCCACCTTGGTCTCTTGGTCTTTCTCTTGTAACAGATTGTAAGTTACTTGTGTTATTTGCAAGTTTATTCCCTCCAAGAGGCAAGTCCCCAGATCAAGACAGATCCCCCGTCTGCCCAGCCACCCAATCGCCCCAGTGCCTGGGGCCAGAGCCCGTCTCAGTACCTGCGTGTTGGGTGGATGAATGAATGAAAAAAAAAAAAAAAGAATATATCCTACGTGCCAGGCGCTAAGCCATGTTTCATAATCACCTATAACACTGCCTCTTTCTACAGCATTGCCAGTCTCGTGTTGGCAAAAGATGTTCCCAGCGAGATTAGCCATATTGGGACAAAATCTGAAGAAAAACCTGTATTAGGAAAAGCAACTTGAACGTTTTGGCAAAGCCTCGTTGAACCTGTCCGGGGCTCACAGGGCTGGGAAGAGAGCGCACTGCAGGTCGTCTGTCCTGGGTCACTGACACGAAGGTGCTCAGGGCTGCTCCTCCTCTTTGCCCAAAGGAAACAGCAGCCCTCAGGACCACACAGGGGCCCGGGGGCCATCCCCTCCCGGGGACATGGACCATCTGAGATCGCTGATGCCCTCTGCCCTCCGTTCGGTTCTCACCAGAAGCCCTGGGGATAGAGGTCGGCACCATCCCCATTTCACAGATGGGAAAACCGAGGCTGCAGGGGAACTAGCGGCTGCGGGCCGCTCCGGCTGGGAAGTGTTAAGCTAATTACACAAGGCCACGAGACCCAGGTGGCTCTAAGGCCCTGGAAGCCAACACAAGCAAACCAAAGCCTGAGTCTGTTAATGTCTCAAGGTTACGAAAACAGAAGGCGACCAATCACAAACAGCCAGCTGGGCTTGCAGCTACAGCCAATCAAATAACTTCCTCTCGCTGCTTCCACGCATTCTCTATAAAAGTCTTTCCCCTGGCTCCGTTCGGAGCAGCGCTCCTAACCACGTCTGGTTTGGCAGTGCTGGATTTGAAGGGATTTTTTGCTCAAATAAACCCTTAAAATGCTTAATATGCCTGTTCATCTCTTAACAGAAACAACTAGAAACAACTAGAAACAACTAGTTCTGGATCCAGAACTTTCTGGCGGGGGGGGCGGGGGGGGGAGGTTGTAGGGTGGGGTGTCTAGTCTCAGAACAAAGAAGCTGGGAGATCGCTGGGTCCATCCCCGCCGCCGGGCTGGGAGGGCCACACCCAGCGTGCCAGATGGAACCGAACCCCTGCTCTTTCTCTTCCACCTCCGGAGGAAGTGGTGCCACCTCCCTGGGTGAGCCGGTCCAAAGTTTAATTGAAATCTTCGGGCCAGGCTCCGCTCGCTCCTTCCACGCCACCCTCCCTCCGCCCCGACCCCGGAAACCAAGAATGTCCGCCTCTCCCGCGCCGGTCATCCGGCCGGCCTGGCCCCTGGGAGGGGGCCTTCTCCTCCGCGGACCGGAAACCCTCTCTGGACCCAGAAAACAAAACACACACACACACACACACACACACACACACACACACACACACACACACACCTCCCTCCCAGCTCAGCTCAGCTCAGCCCCTCGCACTTGTAACCCCCTGGCAGACTGTAATTGGAAAGACATGAGATGCAGGCAGCAGAGTGCCCAGCACTTCTAGCCATTTCCACGCCGACTGGAGCCCCTCCCCCATCGCAGCCTCTCCCCTTGACGGACAGACAGACAGCCCATAATGTGTGAAAACATGTGAGAACATGTAAACAGCATCATCCAAGCCTAAACGCAGGTATTTCCCGCCCGCTTGCTCCCATCCCCTTTACTGTGGAAAGTTCACCCGGGGAGTGCTCGCCTGCCTTCCCCCGCCCCGCCCCTGCCCCACTCTCACCACCTCCCTCCCTCCTTCAGTCGCCCTCAAGTTCAAGGGTCTTCCCCTGGAACACTGCTTCTGTCTCGAAGCTTTGTGTGTGTGACTTTTCATTTCTTGGGCGAAGGCCCCAGGTCATACCCGCTGGCTCCTTGGTCCCAACGTATCCCTACTGCTAAGTACTCACATAGGGTCCCTGCCAGGGCTCCATATAAATGAGCAAGATTTCCAGTGCTGCTGAAATTACATTTTAAGCAAACTCTGTAGCTGCACAACTGGCTCCCCCACCCCTCCACCCAAAGAAGAACTTGGTTCATGACATAGGGAAGTTTGTAAGGCAAATACACTCTGGAAAAGCGCAGGCCCCACACCCAGAGTCCATCCGGTGATACCATCGCGTAATGGGGACTTGGTGTGAGGCGAGAGGGAAGAGTGTGGTCTGTGGTGAAATGTAGACCCCAAAATAGACAATCAAAATCCAGTTCTAGACAAATATCCAATTATAGACAAATGCTGTCATGAAAAAATTCTTACCTAATGTCTAAAGTCTTACCTAAAGTCTTATATCGGGAGCGTTATGTGAAATGTTCTGATTTTTAAGATAGCGTGTGGGCCAAACCCTTTGTGACGCCTGCCCTGATGATAAACAGCTCCCGGTGCAACCGGGGCCCCCGCACTCCTGGGCACAGAAGAACCCAGTGCCAGGAGCAGCCCCCTGACCATGGGGTGGGGAGACCCGGGCCTGGGGGTGGGCGTGTGGCCATCCCCTCCCCTCAACGCCCAGCTCCTCCGCAGGCTGTGGCCTCCGGGACACTTGCTGGGAATGATCTTATTTTTTAGGAAGGAAAAATAGAATTCACTTTACTGTAATTCACTTTACTCAAGTTCACATTACAGAAACTCACTTCACAGTGAGCTTTGCTGAAACAGACCTGTGAAGAATAGGATGGCAGTGGCCTTGTCCCAATCCATACATACAAGATAACTGAGCACAGAGCCCTTACCTCGCTCCCAGGTCCCTGTGGTGGAGCAAAAGCCAGTAATTCGGACAAATAACCCAACAAAGCAAAGGTCTGGACCTTCTCTCCCTATCCCAAACCAGGGAGTGGGCCCGGCAGAGAAGAAGAGTGAGGGTAAGAGTCATATCCCCTTGCCAGGTTTAAACAGTTGAGAAGAGACATGCCACTGGGCTAGTTACTTACCCTCTTTAAGCCTCAGTGTCTTCATCTGCAAAATGGGGAGGATGGGGACACATTCCCAGTAAGATCCCTGTAAGGACTAAGAGATGGTGCATTCTAAGCTGTAGAATGGGGTAAAGATAGTAACACTTTTTTGTAACAGAAAGGGAAACGGAAGGTGAAATTGAAGTCCTAAAGGGAAAAACGAGTGAGAATGTATTTAGTACGTGGCACAGCACACAGCACACCTTAAGGAACCCATCACAAGCTAGCTCCTAATGAAGACAGCTCCCCAGCGTGGAGGCCAGAGGTGACCGGAAGGTCCAGAGGGTGGAAGCAAGTCTCCCCTGGCAGGTCAGCACAGTGCCAACCCCACACCCGCTGGGAGCAGCCAGGCCCAGAGCCGCTACTGGCCACGGCTCCAGCCAACTCCAAGCCAGGCCCTGGGGCTCCCCGAAATTTCTTCTCTCCCTGGCTCCGTCCTCCTGGTGGAGAGGGCCTTTCGGCCTTCCTGGCAGGTGGAAGAGGTGAGACTGGAGCTGAGCCTGAGGAAGAAAGGAGCCCTTGAGCTTCCACACTGGGCCACCTGCCCCTGCTGTCCAGAGCTCCCCCTTCCCCCACACACACACACCCCTTTGGCCTCCACATGAGCTGGGACTCAGCTTCCCCTCGCCTTCGGTCCTCTGCCAACCTCAAGGAGTCTCCTGGGGAGGGGTGGGCCTGGCATAGGCCAGAACTGAATCCTGGATTCATCATTCATTCAAAAGGTATTTATTGAGCACCTAATGCGTACCAGTCACGCGACAAGGAGCCACAGACACGTGGCCTGTCCTCCCGAAGCTTCTAGGCTACCAGTCTCCGGATCCACCATTTTTTCTAACAACGAATTCTAACATGTTTTCAAAAAGAAAAGTCAGAATTAATCAAGCAGACGTCCCTACACCTTGCCTTCACATTCAAAGGATTCAGGCTTTTTGTTACTGAACCCATTCGTGACCTCGGGGGAGTGTGAGCAGCGGAATGTGTCTTGCAATGGGCCCGCGAAGAAAACACAATTGTCACACACTCCCACTCCACAGCGTCTGCAGCGGCACCAGCCCACAAGCAGCAGTAAGTGGGGTTTCTTCTTCACCAAGGAGCTAATTCACATACACCTAGCGGGGTGATGCTGTTTGTAAGCCTTACTCTCCTGTTTTAACGTTTTCCGATTACTTACATGTCTGTGAAATCCAGGGTACGGCATTCCAACAATAACAGACAAATCAAACTGCTCTTACTCTCTGTCCGCATTGTTCACTCTCCTTATATGTTTCTTTTTTTAAAAATATATTTTTATTGATTTCAGAGAGGAAGTGAAACATCAATGATGAGCGAGAATCAATGATCGGCTGCCTCCTGCACATCCCGCACTGGGGACCGAGCCCGGACGTGTGATGTTCAACCTCTGACCGTACCAGCCAGGCTCTCGTGTGTTTCTTTCACGTAAATCTATGCGTGAAGAACATCATCACTGACATAACATCATAACCAGATTGAGAAATTACAGTTAACACCTATCCTGTGCTCCCAAATTAAATTTAAGGCACATTAAGCATTTTAAATCCGTCTGGAAAAATAACCTCAAAATACAGTTCTGCCTCCTACTGGCTGGAGGACTTGGGGAGAAACCCTAACTCCTCTGTACCTCAGTTTCCTCGTTTATGAAATGTCATTAACCAGTTGGCCCACTTCATTGACTTGGGGTAGGGACTCAATGGAGTGAGACATATACAGTAAGTATTAGCTGCTTTTATTAATTTTTTTTTTTTGCCAATACCAATGTGAGGTAGTGAAACACAGTGGTTTAAAGGGTACCAATGCTGGGGCCTGGGTTCGAATCCTGATTTTCCCATTAATAACTGTGACCTTGGGCAAGCTAAGGCCTCTCTCTGAGCCCCCATTTTCTCCTCTGCGGAACTGGGGTAAAAAAATATCCCAGTTATCTACCTACCGGGCAGTCGTAAAGAGCGCCGCATTAAGTTTATAATTATCTTAATAATGGTGAAACCAAGGCTTATCGGAGGCGCTGCCCTCCCTGGGCGGGGCTGGCTATAAATTAATGTACGCGCGTCCAGGCTCCCACCAGGAAACAGCTTCGGGATATAACTAAGGCCTGTGCAGGCGGCATCCACTTCTGGACTCACACTCAGCTATTGTTCCCGACACCTTGGGTTCACGGAGCCATGGTGACCGGCCTGTTTACTTGTTTCCTGACTTTTTTTTTTTTCTTTTTGCCATAACCGGAGTCCACAAGGGCAGCCGGGTCTGGATTGTATTGTTTGTGGCAAACGTCAAACGCACCTGCCTCTGTCTGTGTTCAGGCAAAGTCTAGGGTAAGTGCTCACCCAGCCCTCCTTGACTCAGGGCACCCCCTTTTCACCCAGGACCCACCCCTCCAGGCCTGCCTTCTTGGGCCCGTTAAGGCAGGTAACCCCTGTAGATGTGGCTTCTAACCCGGAGTGAGTCAGCATCCTTTGACTGACTGTAAGTGTCAAGTCTTCGATTTACCTAAACAGGAAGGGGTGGGGGGTGTGCATCTGGCTCCCAGGATGGCTGGCGGCCACAGCCAAACAATGTGAAGAGGACTGTGGCTCTCCCCCACGCCGCCTTTATTCTCAGGAAGACGGTGACAACAGGAACCAGCATTCCCAGGCTTCCCGCCACCCCAGCAGCAGAGGAGCGGTCCTTTCTGGGCCCTGAATCACATCCTCATCCCTGACCTGGCCCCTGAGGTCAGAGGGAGAAGCACTGCTCTGATTGGCCAGGGGGGAGCCAATGAGAGGTCATCCCCACCACGCTGGCTCTGGACTGACTGTGAGGAGTGGTCCTCCAAGGAAAATAGAGGGGCTGCGGCCAGGGTAAGAGGGCGTGGGTGCCTGGCAGGAAAAAAACAACAGAGCCATCTGTTCCTTCGTTCTGCAGAGCTGCTGCTGTGTGGCACCTCCCAGAGCCTCCCCTCGGGCCAGGAGGCCCCAGCTGGCCATTCCTCCCGCTGAGGCCAAGCCACACCTGCCTCCTTCCCCGGCGCCAGCAGCACCGCCTGCAGCGTCGCCTCGGTTCAAATTTCACAGTTTTGTCCCACGCACCTCACAGCCCACCAGGTGCCAAGTGCTGCAGATTCGGCCTCCCCAATGCTGCTCCTACCTATCCCACCTCACCCCCCCTTTTTTTTGCAGGACCCTGGCCTTCCCCACTTCTCAGAACGACAGCTCGTTGAGCCTCACAGGCTGTGCGGCCGAACCCAGCATCTTCTAACTCAGCCAGCGTCGGTCTCCTCTGCTCAAAAATGCTTGGTAGCCCCATTTCGCCTAAAAACTTAATTCCTGGCTTCTCCGCCTGCCATTCAGAGACCTCCCCGGATGACAGTCCCACCTCCAGCCTTCCTGCTCCCTGGGTCCCTACACCTACTCCACGCCCCATGCAAACGCCACCTCACACTCCGTCATCACCATTTGGCTCTGCCCTCCCCGCTGCCTGCGGGGACCCCTGTCTCCACAGCTCTCCAGCCTGGAGCCTCACGAGGTGGCATTCTCCCCCACAGCTCTGGCTCGGGGGTCAAATCCAAGTTCCAACGCTCACCCGCTACACAGCCTTGGGCAGGTGCATTCGCCTCTCTGCTGGATTTGTCACGTGCAAATGACGATACAGAACTCACCGGACTGCAGGGAAAAACACATCTCTGGCAATTTCTCTGCTCAGAGCGTGGAGCCCGGCCGGCGAGGGCTCTGCTAATAGTCACCAGCTTCACACCATCAATCACCAGCCTCCAGCCCAGCCACACGACACCTCTCTATGAAGCCTTTGCCGACACCCCTCCCCATCGTGACTGCCTTTGTACTCACAGCCACAAAGGCCGTGTTCCGTCCTCCCCCCAATTAGGCTGGGACTCCCAGAGAGGGAGGAGCAGTCTCTTTCATCATCACACTCCCCTCCGCTAACATTCTACACCCAGGAGTGCTCGAATCATCTCAGTGGCGTCCGCTCGGGTTCTGTGCATCCCAGAGTTTCCTGCTCAGCGGCTGCCGTTAGTTCACCAGACGGAGCCGACAGGAGTCCGGTCCCCACTGGGCACGTCTCTGGTTTCAGGATTCCAGACAGGATTCTCTCTCCTCTTCAACTCCCAGCTTGTCAAACAAGAATCAAAGTGCTCCCCTCCCACCAACCATCACACAGAGATACAGATAAATTGAGCAAGCGATGCCCTAGGCCTAGCCGGTGTGGCTCAGTGGATAGAGCATCAGCCTGCACACTGAAGGGTCCCAGGTTCAGTTCCGGCCAAGGGCACAGGCCTGGGTTGCAGGCTCCATCCCCAGTGGGGGGCGTGTAGGAGGTAGCCAATCAATGATACTCATCATTAATGTTTCTCTCTCTCCCTCCCTTCCTCTCTGAAATCAATAAGGACATATTTTTTTAATAAGCGAAGTGATGGTGGTTGCTGATAGAGCAAACCCTCAGCGCGGTGCCCAGGGCACCAGGACAGTTCCCTGCTCCCTTAGCTCTTGTCCTCCACTGCCCTCTGCCAAAATCGCCACCCACAGAGGCTGCCCGGTGTACACACCAAACCTGACAATACAGGAATGTGGGCTTTTCCCCAAATTCAATTCCATGCTTAAAAGGCAAAGGTGTGTCACCACCTGGCAGAATCCAGAAAGTGTGCTAGGCACACTGAGGCGTTTACTGCACGGGTTCCATCAAGCTAGTCAGTCAATGAATGGGTCCAAGAACCACTTAGGCGAGATGGCTGGAATAATCTTACCATTTCCCCTGCTGAAATGCTAAGGACAACCCTGGGTCAGAGCCAGAGGGCTTGGCATGTCTATTGTTTGAAAGGATTTTATTTCTTCCATGTCCCACCAAGTGGCCTTACACTTACATGGCACAGACTGCCATCTGCACACACACACACACACACACACACACACACACACAAATTTCAAAAAAACCTTTCTTTTACTAATTCTAAGTGTCAAGTATGCTCACCGTATAAAAGCCAAGTTTTCCTAAACTCTGTTCACTATGTTACAATCACCACTTTGTGTCAATAAGGATATGTCACCACAAGTCTTTCATATATATTTTAAATATATATATATATATATATATATATTAATTTTTTTACTGATTTCAGAGAGGAAGGGAGAGGGAAAGATATAAACATCAATGATGAGAAAAAAAATCATTGATCAGCTGCCTCCTGCACACCCCACACTAGGGACTGAGCCCACCACCCAGGCATGTGCCCTTGACCGGAATTGAAACTGGGACCCTTCAGTCCGCAGACTGACGGTCTATCCACTGAGCCAAACCAGCCAGGGCGAGGACCATAATTCTTAATGGCTACTATATTTGAGTCCATTATTTGCATATGCCAAAATTCATTTCACTTAGGGTCACTAAAATTATTCCCAATTTCTCTGTTATAAACACCCTCTAAGCAATCTCTTGCAAATCATTAGTACACTGATTTTTCCTTAAAGTAAAATCTTAGGAATTGTATTTCTAAGGCCAACAGTTACACCACTTTAAGCATTTTGATAAATTTATTGTCAAACTGTCCATAAGAAAGACATATCAAATTACCCTCCTATCAGCAATGCGAGTGTAATGTGGGTGTTCTGTTTTGTTTTGTTTTTCATCTTCACCTGAGGATATGTGTAATTTTTTTTTAAGAAAAAAGGGAGAGAGAGAAACATCAATATGAGAAATGTCCATTGGTTACCTCCCAAACGCACCCTGATTGGGGTTCAAACCTGCCAGATTTGTGGGCTTGGTTCCCAATGTGGGTCGTGCAGGTATGTGCCCTGACTGGGAATTGAACCCGCAACCTTTTGGTGTACAGGACAACGTTCCAATTAACAGCCACCCAGCCAAGGCATGAACATGATGTTTGAAAGAACTTACTTACCCACCCTACCTTAACCAGGCATTATCGGTGTTTAAATTGTTGCCAATCTAAGGTCTTGCGTATATAAGATTCTGCTGACTAGCGAGACTGAGCCTCTTTTCGTGAGTAGTGATCCCTATTTACTGCCTGTCTGACCAGTGCCCTCTTCTTTCCCCCTAGAAACTGCCCCAGCCTCGCTGGCCGTAACCAGAGCCACCATATTCCCATAACTTCACCCCGCTGACCTGCAATCTGAGAACCTAAGAGTTGATGCCTGCAATCTATGGCGATTGTCCCGGAGTGACCCACTGACCCAAGACAGACTTGGGGGGTTGGGGGAGGGAGTCGCTGCCTAAGATTTTCCAAAACAGAACTGGAGACGGAAATGCCAGTCTTCTCTCCGCTGGTAGAAGCTGTAAATGTGAAACTACGAACATTTCCCCATCATATGGAGGAGAGTAGTGAGAAAACGTGAGGTTGGTAGATTGAAAGAAGTAGATGGGGGCATTAAGAGGGCAATGAGCCGAAACCGGTTTAGCTCAATGGATAGAGCATTGGCCCGGGGACTGAAAGGTCCCTGGTTCGATTCCAGTCAAGGGCATGTACCTTAGTTGTGGGCACATCCCCAGTAGGGGGTGTGCAAGAGGCAGATGATCAATGATTTTCTCTCATCGATGTTTCTAGCTCTCTATCCCTCTCTCTTCCTCTCTGTAAGAAATCAATAAAATATATTTTTAAAATAAAAAGAGGGCAATGAAGGGTGCCAGTAGGCTCCAGTTCCAGGTGACAGGGGGCCCGAGGCCATCCTGGGCCTGCACTTCACTCCCTCCCTTTGACATGCACGACACCTCCGCCTCCTCCACATGTGTTCTCATGTCTATACTGGTCCAGATTGAATTTCTGTCACTGGCAACCAAGACTCCTGCCCAATTAATATATCCTCTTTACTGCTTAATTAATATACCTCTTTCTTCTTTTGTGAATTACCTCTTCACACTCTTTGCTCACTTCTCTACTGGGTGTTTCCTCTTTCTGATTTATTTTGATGAGAGGATCACATATATTGAGGCTATGTTCTCAGCTTGTCACTGACTTTTTATCTTTTGTTTTGATCTCTTTTTCTCAGAGAACTTTATTTTTCACTGTCAAATACATCAATCTTTTTCTTAAAACTGTACCCCAAACTATAAGAAACAGTCACCTATGCTTTTCTTCTAGACCGTTTATAGTTTCATCTTTTTAAAATATATTTCCTTATTGATTTCAGAGAGGAAGGGAGAAGGAGAGATAGAAACATCAACGATGATAGAGAATCACTGATTGGCTGCCTCCTACACGCCCCCTACTGGGGATCAAGCCCACAACCCAAGCAGGTGCCCTTGGCTGGAATGGAACCTGGGACCCTTCAGTCCGCAAGCTCTCTGCTCTATCCACTGAGCCAAGCTGGCTAGGACTAGTTTCACTTTTAAAACTCTACATCTCCAATGATTCTAGAATTGTCTTAGTTAATATAATAAATCTAACACTGTATCTTCCCCAATGATTAGTTAGCCAGTTATCTCAACCCCATTTCTTAGGGGAGCCATTCTTTTCCCATGGATTTGAAACGCTGCCTTTCCTACATACTAACTTTTTTACATACACGTGGGTATCTTGTACCTAGACTTTCTATTTCATTCCTATTCTTTACTTGGCCTCTACAATCATGAGGGCATTGTCCTCGTGCGATGATAAAGACACAGAGACACTAAGTCACTGGCCTTGGGACCCGAGACAGATGAAGAGCAGCGCAAGGACAGAATCCGAACGGCAACCTCCACCTTTCGCCACCTCCAGCTGGAGAGAGGGTCAGCAGAAGGGACTCGCCCACCCTTGCAGCAGCATCCTTGACTGCGACATCCTTGTCACCAGACAAGAGAAGGTGGACACCGAGCCCACACGCATGAAGTTGCAGGTGAAGGAAGCAATGGGCCGGGATGTGCCAGGAGCCCATCCCCATCCCTGAGCCCTCTCCCTGGGGGTGACAACTGTCCCCAACCACGGGAATGCTTATCCGTCTCCAACTCCTTGTGGGGTGCCCCCAGGTCCACGTGACAATGCCTCTCCTCACTCAGGTCTCAATGGAAAATTCTCACATTTTTCTCCACAACACTGGCCTTGTTTTCTTTGGCCAGACAGAGCCCTGTGTATTTTTAAGCTTTCCAGGAAGGCTTTTTATTAAGATAATACAGTGCAGAACAATCAAACTGTTTTATTTTTGACTTTTGATCTAATTTGCCCTTCGGTAATCCACTGGAGAAAATACCAGAACCGCGGACTTGCCTTTCTTAGCCTGCAGGCTCTGGTTCCATCGGCAGCAATGGGGTTCTTTCCTGTTTGTTCCTGTTACACCACCTAGTCCCTCCCAGCCCTCATGCTTTCCCTGGGGGTGATTTTAATTTTAATGCGTAATGCCTGCTCTTCAAATTAACGTCAAATCTTATTGTGAAGCACCCACAGTTGGATTACTCTCGGTGGAAAATGCACCAGCAAATCCTCAAGATCTGAAGGGTGAAAGTAGCTCCAGAAATCACCTGGGCCAGGGTACACACATCCATACAGCTGAGAAAAGTTTGGCTCAGAGAGGTCAAGCAATGTGTCCGAGCTCACACAGCATGGTGGCGGCACACACTCTCCCTTGCCCTGCAGCCTTTCCACGAGAGGCATCCATAACGCCTTTAATGGGAACTGAAGCATCTTGGCCCGGTGCATTTAACAGCATAAGGGATCATATTACCTTGAAAAGAAAAAGAAAAAAATGGGTGTCTTGCCCCAACGCTGGGAAGTTATTAACCGGCTATGTCCTTGAGCTCCGCCAGATGTGAGCAGCACCACCCTGGCGTCTGCTAACAGATCCTAGCCCTGGTGTGTCGGTTCCTCCGATGTGACGCGCAGTGGCCTCACCGGAGCAGCCAGAGGCCGGGCTTCCGGCTTCAGCTCCACGGTGGGTGTCCCAGCTGTCTGCTAACATCCCGGGCCTCCTCAGCAGAGGGTGAACCCTTCCTTCCGAGGCCCCTACAGAGCAGCAGACGGCCTGGGACACATTCCCCCAGCACCCTCGGAGGGAGCGTGGCCTGCCTACAGTCGATTTTGGACATCTGGCCTCCAGAGTTGTGAGGTGAAACATTTCTGGGGCTCTGAGCTGCAGAATTAGGTAGCCCTGGGGAAGGAATGGGGCCCGGGAGTCGGTAACAGAGCAGCTGAACTGTGCTCGCAGGAAAACCCGGGCCTGGGACTTGGATTTAAAGGTGGCTTCTGCCGAAACCGGTGTGGCTCAGTGGATAGAGCGTCGGCCTTCAGACTGAAAGGTCCCGGGTTCGATTCCGGTCAGGGGCATGCACCTTAGTTGCGGAGGCAGCTGGTCGATGTTTCTCTCTCATCGATGTTTCTAACTCTCTATCCCTCTCAATTCCTCTCTGTGTAAAATTAATAAAATATATTTTTTTAAAGGCGGCTTCTTCCCCAGCCCCGCACTCTGCCGCCCTCCTGGGCTCCCTCCGTCCGCGGCCCCTTCTCCAGAGAAAAGGGAGCTGGCTTCCCGCACGCTGGGATGCGTTCAGACTAATCACCCAATTAATGGGCAGCCTTTCTCCGGCTGGCCTCTCTGCCGCTTCCAGGCAGCTGTGAGCCGCGGGCCGGCGAGCCAGCCCAGCTAGAACGCTTCCGGGAAGAGACACCACTCCCTCCTCCGACACCGACAAAAACGGTAAAGCCCCGGGCTCTGGACCGTGCCCCCTGCCCAGCTCCTCCCGGGGAGACGGAGTGGGGCGGCGGGGCCAGTGGCGTGTGTTGTGCTGGACCGCTTCCATCTGAGCTATTGACTCTCAAGGGGACTCGGGGAACACTCGTGCAGGTAAATCACATGCAAACCTCCAGGCAAAGTAGCCACCTACGGAAGGGCTCACGACTTCCATGGAGCAGAGGGCTGTGCCAGATGGAAGAGGGGAGCCAAGGACACGCGGTGAGACCAACACCGGCACATGCACGCCTCTGAGAGAGTTAGGAAGGGCACCTCTACCAGGGATACGTGTCCAGCTCCACCATCTCCGTGGTGTGGCCGAGGCCTCCCTAGAGTCCTTCAACCAAACGGGCACGTCCTCCCGGGGGGAACAGATGCGAGGGGTCCGCACCCGAGGAGGATGGGGAGCAGTGGGTCCCTGCCGCGTGCCCCTGGAGAACCACTGCCCCACTCTGGGCTTGAGTTCTCTTTCTTCCCAAAACGGAAGTGATCATCTACAGAGCCGCCACGTCTGGGCTGCGGGGGTGATCAAAGGAGGGAAAAGCGGGACCACCTTTGCAAAGCCGTGGGCCTTTTGCCCGTGCTTCCTGCCAATTTACACATTCAAAACACAGGGGCAATCACAATGTCTTGGCCGAGTAGTGTCTTTGACTGGACCTGATTTTCCTAACCCAAGCTTTGAATACCACAGGAAAGATGACTGAACAGGGACGGGGAAGGGGGGTTGGTGGGGGGACAGCAAAGGGGGGTGTCGAATCCCAAAGGTTTAAAAAGCATCACGACCTCATGGGTATCATGTGCCTTCCTCATTAAGAAAATGTGCTTTTTACATCTCGAGGGTCGCAGCTCCACTTCAGAAATTATCGCTAATCTTCCCCAAGCGAAGTGCGGGGAGGAGAGGAAGGGGAGAATGCTATTAAAACAGATACCGCCATTAGAGGGGGAAAAAACACACACACCAACAAACTAAACGTTTTTAAGTAGATGTATAAAGACGTTGTACAATGGGCAGGATGTTCCTACACTGTTTACAACACACTTAAAAGCTGGAGAACCTAAGTGGCTCGCTCTGGGGGGGCGGGGTTGATGGAGTGTTTTATTAAACTCGTGTAAGACAATCGGGGACACAGACCCCTTCCGCACAAGCCCTCAGGGTCTGCTGGGAAACACCCAGCATTCCATTGGGACGACACTCCGTTTCCAAAGTCTTTCACAATTTTTCCTGACACCCATCCATTTCGTGGGAAACTATAAACACATCCAGGAAGGCTCTATGACATACTGTTGACTGAAAACAGCCGCGGGCCAGCGCGAAGGCTCGGAGCCCATGTGTCTAAAATGCCTCCGTGCGTCCATACACCCAGAGACACGGAGATCGGGGGAAATGCCCACCTCAGCGCTGACAGCAACTCTCAGGGCTGGAGCTGCGAGAAGAGAGAGTTTGACGTTCTCCTTGATGTTTTGCATTGCTGTTTGAATTTTCCTTAGCAAGCATTGCCGGTACAGTTTTGTGTTTTTTTTTAATCTTAAAAATTAGCCCAGCTGGTATGGCTCAGTGGTTGGGTATTGACCTATGAACCAGGGGAACATGGTTCCATTCCTGGTCAGGGCACATGCCCGGGGTTGCAGGCTCGATCCCCAGTGAGGAGTGTGCAGGAGGCAGCCGGTCAATGGTTTTCTCTCATCGTTGATGTTTCCCCCCTCTCCCTTCCTCTCTGAAATCAATTTTTTTTAATTAGAATGATTCCTAGTTAACTGTGAGTCACAGCTGCACACGTGATTGCTTTTCAAATGTCTCTATATGTTATCATGGACATTTCCAGTAGCTGGGAGGGAGCTGTGACCAGCAGCAAAGAGTGTCAGATGCAAAGCCTGGCGCTGGGTCCCCACGGTGGGTGCTTTAGGACAGTGGTCGGCAAACTCATTAGCCCACAGAGCCAAATGTCAACAGCACAACGATTGAGATTTCTTTTGAGCGCCATATTTTTTAAATTTAAACTTCTTCTAACGCCACTTCTTCAAAATAGACTCGCCCAGGCCGTAGTATTTTGTGGAAGAGCCACACTCAAGGGGCCAAAGAGCCACGTGTGGCTCGTGATCCTCCATTTGCCAACCACGGCTTTAGGGTAAGGCCTAAAGCCTTAATCTCTGGCTGCCCGCCTCTCCATCTCTAAGAACGGGAGAGAATAAGACACGCCTCACAGGACCATAAAGATCAAACTAAAGCAATGGACACGGACGTCCTACTTTTTTAAATGATCATTTCGGAAAGAAGATGGAAGACTCACTCCATGGCTAAGCCGGTCCTCCTTTCAGAACCAGTGTGGTGCCAGGCGCTAAGCACACCCCGGGTGGCTGATGCCGGGGAAGAGGAAAGCCAGGCAGGGCCATGGCCACCGGAACTGGGCTCCCGGGAAGCCCTCAAGTCCTCGGCAGGCACCGAGAGCAGGAAGGCCCCCCCAGGGCGGAGGAAAGGACACAGGGTCACGTCACGCGCTGGCCCGGGGAGAGCTGGACTCCGGAGAGGCCCCTCCAACGCTCACCCCTCACGGTCATTGCTGGCATGTGTGGAAGCTGCCAGGGAGACCAGCGGGAGGAGCTGGCACCGGGTGTGCAACCACCAGGCACCCAGCAGTGACCAGCGAGCCGGCCGAGACGCGGCCTGGAAGCGTCCCCTCGGCCCAGCCCTCGCCTCGGTCACCCGGCAGCTGTCGAGGAAACCAGGTTTGCCCTCCTCTCCTTTCTAGGCTTGCGATAGGTTCTAGAGAATTAAGCCTTAATTCTTAAAAACCCTCTAATTGGGTACTACTGATGGGAAGACATCTGGGGCAAATAGCTAGGCCCCGTGCATTCCGTCCCAAGCCATGGTTAGTGGTTTGGAAAATGAGCGTGCGGCAAAATAACCAGTGGTTACTAATTATTATATATCACAGGGTTTGGCATCCTCCTTAGAGCCCAGTCATGCCGGCTCTTCCTCTTCGGGGAGGATTACAGAATGGACTGTTTAGAAATTTCTTCTCCGAGTTAACGTACGTTTTCTTTGTCTTAATTGGATCCAGCCTCTTTGCCCATGAGCAGAAAGGCAATTTTTCTAGAACGATTACATCCTTCGAATGCCAGGCCATCAGCCATCGCTGGGCCCGGAGGACCGCTGGTTTGGCTCCCTCCTCTCTTTCCATTTTCTCAGCCTCGGCCCCGGAGGGATGTGAAAAGGCACGGGAAGGTGGCGCCCTAAGCTATCCGCGACGCGGCCAAAAAGGGTCCTCGAGGTACAGCGTGACCCATCGCCTCCGACCCACTCAGGGCCTCGGACTCGGGGCGAGCCGTTTGCCCCGAATGTTTGGCCTAATGCAAATATTTACTTCTTCCAAAACAAGTAAAACAAACCATTTCCAAATTGGGGGTGAGGGCGGGGGGGGGTTTGCCAGGCGATTTTCACAGTGGAGATAAACATTTGGAAAACATTTTCCAGTTTGCCCTATACCCTTAGTTAATCTTTCTGAGCCATGTTGAATCATTTCCTAGTTTACCATCGGCTGTGACATCAAGACCACTTCTGGAGGATCTTACTGTCTCCGCCCCCCTCCCACACACACACACACACACACACACACACACACACACACTTAGATGCAGCATCTAAGGCAATCGTTTCTGGAAACTTCTGTTGAACACCTACTGGGTCCCGTTCATCTGGGCCTGTAGACTCAGTGGCATCCACCCTCAATGGCACTTGGCTTGGGAAAAGCTGGGCTTGGAGACACGCCCCCCCCCTTTTCCCTTCAAGTCAGCAGCCCAATTCTTGGTCCCGCCCCACCTCCCATTTTTCCTAGAGCTCCAGCTCCTTCTGGGGGCTGTTACCTGAGCACCCCAAGAGCTCCCCTGAGCGGTGACCGGACGACTCGGAGGTGAGGCCGAGGGCACGTCGGCAGCGGCCCGACGACGCTGCTGGGCCCGGGCCGAGCGCTGAGTGTGCTGACCTTCTCCAGCCTGTTCCCATCTCACCGGAAGTGAGCGCTGTGCGCGCACAGGCCCAGATGGAATTCCATTTCCAAATGAGGCTTCCCAAGGCCTCTCTCAGAGCCGTGGGCCACTTACACTGGCCGCCTTCTCTCCGGCCTGCAGCTGGGTAACCTAGCCCTCACCCCTCTTCCTCTTCCTCCAGCTTCGCCTCCTCTGCAGGAGCAGATCAAAGCCTGCCTTCCGGTCCCCTCATGACCAGCGCCAGTCTCCCCGCGACCCCCAAGGAAGTCCATGGCTCTTAAGACTCTCTAGCCTCATCTCACACACACACACACACACACACACACAGAGTCTGATATGGTTTCTGAATGTAAGCAGCCATAAGGTCGCCACTGGGAAAAGAAGGGGTTAACCCTGTGAGCGCTTTGCCAGAGAAAAGGGCTGCTCACATTCTCTTTAGGACAGAAGAGGGGTGGGAGGGTACCCCGAATCCCACAGAGGAGTCACACCACTCCCAACCCAGCCCCCTACATTTCCAGGTAAAGAAAGCTGCAGAGACATGAGTCTACACACCAGGCAGAGGTGCTTGAGGGCAAGGATCCCCCCAGGGGTAGCAACAAGCCCCCCGGAAGGAGGCCTGGGGGCAGGTGTGTGTGGCTCTGGCAAGGAAAGGTGGTGAGGCCACAGCCAACCACAGGTCCCCACCATTCCCTCAGGGGCAGTTCTCTGGCTACTCCCTCTTCTCTCCGAGCCGTGCTGGAAGGAAGAAAGACAAGAGGCTGGCCCTGCGCTTTTTTAAAAATTTTAACATATTTATATTGATTTCAGAGAGGAAGGGAGAGGAAGAGATAGAAACATCAATGATGAGAGGGAATCATTGATCGGCTGCCTCCTACATGCCCCCTACTGGGGACCCAGCCCATCACCCGGGCATGTGCCCTTGACGGGAATTGGACCTGGGTCCCGTGAGTCCACAGGCTGACGCTCTATCCACTGAGCCGAACCTGCTAGTGCTGACCTGGCCCGGCACTTTTCATGTGTTGGTGTGTGTGCGGGAAAACAGAGGTAGGGGTTGAGGGGTAGACAGCCTGGAGACGGGCTGAGAGGGCTCGGGTCATCGGGGCCCTGCCTGCCCCGGGGTCTCGGCCACTTCACGACCCAGGAATGCTCCTGTCTGTCTAGCTCAGCGTCTCCTGCTCTCTGCCCACGCCCCCAACGCTGCCCTTTGAGGTTCATGGAATTGTCGCCTTAAAAAAAAAAAAAAATGCCGGTACTCCACAGATTACACATTGCTAGAGATAGGCAGGCCCTATGGAAATTAGCTGATGTATTACTGACTTGGGACAGAAAGATGCTTCCAGTTGATTCTCTGGCAGCTTTCAAATAGAAACCCTGCTTTAGACACCAAGGACCCGGCACCCGGCAGTTTCATTGTTTCCGATGCTAATGTTTCTTTCTATAAACCTCTCTAACCCGGCTATCCTTAAAATGTTTCAACTCTCACGGGAAACAGTCTTGAAAGAGAAACCATTTTAAAGTGGGTACAAGAACCGTGTGTTTCTGACGTCACTCTGTGTGATGGTATTTCAGTCTGTCCTTTCAAAAGAAATGGAAACCCTTACCATTGTTTTCCCTGTTTTCCCCTCATTTTGGAGGGCCTTTGTGAAGTCCGTGGAATCAGGTATGCTTTTTGGTTGTTGTGGTTGTTGTTGTTATTGTTTTTTAATTCCTTCTATAGAATTACTCCACATATAACTTAATTTTTTTTCCCTTAGTAAAATAGCCTCCGATCAGAAGTTTCAAAAAGGAACATAGCGCTCTGTATGTATCCATAGTATGCACTTAATTTGAATCAGGAACGTCAATTGCTCAGCTAGGCAAATTTCCCAGCAAGGTATGAAGGAAAAAAAGACGCCCTGCCCTGCCTGCCGGGTAGCTCCGTTGGTTAGAGCATCACCCCACGTATGCCAACGCTGTGGGTTCAACACTGGGTCAGGGCACATGCGAGGGTCAGCCAATGAATGCATCAGTAAGTGGAACAGCACGTTGCTGTTTCTCTCTCTTTCTCCCTTTCTCTCTCTCTCTCTCTCTCTCTCTCTCTCTCTCTCTCTCTCAAAGCAAAAAATAATAATAATAATAATAATTTAAATAAAAGGAAATATGGGTGGCTCAGCACCAGCATCTATGATTGTCCGTGAACTGAATTTTTCTCTGGAGTCAGTCCTAATCCCCAGACTCAGCCCACACCCTTCTGGTCTCTTCCCCCTTCTCCCCTCTGTCTCCTCTCCTTCCCCACCATTTGCCTCTCTCCCCCTCCTCAGCTTTCCCCCACGTATCGAGTCAGAAGTTACGGGGTTACCACACTCCCATTTAACTCCAAACGGACTTCCTGCAGTGCTGAGAACGCTCTAGCCGCACGGACCACGGAGCCCACTGTGGTTCCCGTGCTCGAGGAACTGAACGTGTACTCCCAGTTCCCTTCAATGTAAACAGCCACTTGCAGCTATAATCGACCCTGCTGGACAGCACACCTTTAGAGGACTAGACGCCCTTAACCCCGGAACTCGGACCCTCAACTCCACCCAGTATGCTACCCCAGAAAAACCACTATTGAAAAAGCAACAAAAATATTTTTTTTAAATTAAGTTTTTTGATTACAAAAAGATATCGTGACAGTAGCTCGTGTAACTGCAGGAAACAATAGAAAGAGATTACAAACAGGTGACTCATCGAAAAGGAATTTATTCAGTCTTACTAACCCAGCCCCCCCCTCAGCCCTCCTGCCCCAACACACTGTGCACACCTCACATCAAAACAGAATAGTGAAGACAAGGGTTTTAAGATGTGACTTTAAGTGATTAAAATGGATCATGTGGGCTTAAATGATAGGAGTGGTTTCTACTTTAAAACGCATCCTGTCATATTTCAGTGAAATGTTTTCTTTAAAAACAACATAAATATTGAAAACATTTTCATCAATAAATCAAACTTCTTATAGTTTTATCTTTTTTTGGGGGGGAGGGTAAAAACAATATTGTTCCATTTAGTACTACCTAACCATTGGAGGCAGCGCTCAGAGAGGAAGGGAGAAGGAGAGAGATGGAAGCATCAATGATGACAGAGAATCCCTGACTGGCCGCCTCCTGCACACCCCGAACTGGGGATCGAGCCTGCAACCCGGGCCTGTGCCCTGACCGGGAACCCAACCATGACCTCCTGGTTCAGAGGTCAATGCTCAACCACTGAGCCACACTGGCCAAGCCAACCATAAGGCTTTCTTATTAAAAAACTGTCTAGATGTTATAACACTTTACTTTGAGCCACAAATATATTGGCCACAAACATTAACTTTAAATATTGCCTGCCTGCAGTCCTGGGTGGTTTTCTACAAACACGGGAAGCTCCAGGTAAAGGCCGGACAGCCCTTGTAAAGCTGAATGTTCTGGCATCCTGAGCTCCGGCCTGAAATTCACTGGGACATTGTGGCAGCCCAGACAGACCCAAAAGGTGTCATTCACCAAGCCACCACAAGAGCGAAGCTTCTGAAGACATACTTCAAGCAGGATTAGCGTGGGCCCTGCAAGAATCACGCTTTTGGAGGTTAGACCCTGACAAGCAGCAGCTGAGCTCCCGAAAGATGAGTCTTGTGAGCAGTTATCTGATGGTTTTTAAACCAGGCAGCGGGGCTCGTTAAAATCTTTCCGCGGGAGGGCAAGGCCTCCTGAAAACGCGGCTTTTGGTTTCTCTGCCTCCAGCTTGTCGGTACTGAAAAGAACTTCGGAAACGTAAAAGGCAGTTTTCACTTAACGGCGCTGCCCTTCCGAGGCCAGGCAGCCTCCCGCCCAGGGCTGCCGCCGGGATGACAGCTGCTGCTCTTCTGTTCCTCGTGGGCACTTGGGGAGCAGGGAAAGGGAAGGGGACCGGGCTCCCAGGCCTGCTGTGGGGTGCCGCGTCTGTCCAGGCAGAGCCGACCCCTCTCTGCTGGATGCGGGTCCCCTCTCTCCTCCTGCCCCCCCCCCAACCCGGGCCTCTGCCAGCCCCCCAACTGCACCTAGTCCCAGGTCCCCAATCTTGACCACCATGAAGAGCCAAGCCAACAAGCTATCGGAGGAAATGGTTCTTGCATATTCTGGCTTTCAGCAATTGTGATCAATGGCAAAGCCGTTACATTTGTGACGCGTCTCAGTTCCGGTGCTGGGGGCCTGCTAGAAGCACACTCAGGAAGCTGTATCAGCCCGCCCTGTCATCCTGATCGCTCTGATAGGCCTGCCGCGGGCCTGCGAAGAAAGGGAAGGTGAGCCCCGGCCCTTTCCTCGCCACAGCTCACTCCGGAGTGAGGCAACAGATCGAGAATATGATAAAGACACAAACACCTTCCCTGAGATAAGAAGAAAGACACTCTGCAAACACTCTCACTGCTGTGACTTCAACACCGGCCAGCTTGCCAATTTCCTGAGATTCTGAAAGGTACATAAATAAGTAAAGTTCGCCTGAACTTAATCACTTAGCTCATCTCCATAAACAGGCATGAATTGTGTCGATTTCTTTCCTTTCTCTCCCCCTCCCCCCTTAACCACGTTTTGGGAGCGTAACCTAAAGTTCTGAAGAGTGACCAAGTTGGTGTTTTCTCACGAGGACAAGACAAATAAACAGCCCACAAAATACGTTTGGGAGGTTTAAAATGTTGGACCCAGATCTCCATCTTATTCCAAAAAAAAAAACAAAAAAAAAACTGTCACAGAGGTGTCATTTGCTTGCTATGTTTTGTAATTAATAACAAGGAATTATTTTTACTCTGAAGTATAGGTATAGGTTTTCTATTGTATTGCTATTTTCAGGTCTTTCACTTTAGATGTGCTTCCTTGTGGTAAGAATCTAAATTTACAATGAATTTAGAAGTAATCTGCCTTGGAGAATGTATAATAATAACAAAAGATAAGCCCCAAAATTACCCATCCACACGGACAGCTACAAATTCCCTAACAGCCTCTGCAAAGTGTCTCTGCCTTTCTTCCGAGGCCTGTTTCTCTATTGTTTGGGACAATTATGACTTTTACTTGAAAGCCACATTTCAGATTGCTTACAATATATTTTGTTAAGTCAACTAAATTAAATTTCACATTCACCAGTTATATTTCTCCATCTGCAACCATTCACAAGAATCTTCAAGTAAGAAGTGTTTTTTTAAACATTCCAAACAACTCGGATTTTTAAAAGACACTATCTTTACGTTAGCTATTTCACTAAGCTGACTAGAACCTTCATTTCTGAATAGTTGGATGATATAACTATTTGCAGAATTACTTCATTTGAAAGAATGGCTTCCAATAAATATATGAGAGCCAAGAAGAGAAAAATAAATCGCTTTTATTTCTCTAGGCTTCCATGCTAATTAGAATATATGTGCTCACATTTTTCATAAAGACCCAGCAAAAAGAAAAAGGGAGCACTTAACATCGTGGGTTCTGTGTAGACAAAAGAAAGGGGAGGAGAAAAGCACATTTTAAAATGAAGTCTCCGTGTGAGTGATTAATTTTTCTCACTCGTGTGTCAGCTCTCCATTTCCTCCCCGGCCGGGCCCTTTCCATTTATTTCAAAGGCGTCGTCGGGAGCTGTTTTCTCACGGTGAGGTGCCTACCAAACCCTCAAAGAGAAATCGGAAAAGCCTCGGGAAGGACAGGGGTGTGTAGGGCACTTTCCTGAGAGCTTTCAGTCCCTGCAATTCCCACTTCCACGTAAACCTCCAGCCTGCAGCGCGCTTGCCTGAGGTTCTGGAAAAAAAACAAACTGCTAACCGGCCGGAACCAAAATATCAGAATAAATCTCGATGGAAAAACAACAAAAAAAACCAACAACAACAACAACACTGAGGAGATCACTTTAGAGAAGAAAACTGATGACACTTTGCTCACCCCAAGCAAAACATTTTAACAGAAGCAACTTAATGCGAAGCACAGGAAAAAGCATCCCCCGGGCAGAGGTATGTGTGGAGCAGCGCACCCCGGGAGCGAGGTTCCCGGACAGCAGGAGGAACCAGTGGAACCTGCAAAGCCCTCGGCTCTCCGGCAGCACGTCCTCCCCAGGGCTTTCCCAAGAAATAATTTCAGAACAGAGGTGGGGGGGGGAGAAAAACTTTCCCAGCCCCCGAGCCCCGAGGTGTACCGCCCACTCCCACCGCTAGGTGGCGTCTGTAAAGGTGCCGCGGGGCGGGGGGGGGGGGGGGCGCCTGCTGTTTTCTCAGCTTCTCCCCCTCCCGGGCGCACTTTCCAGTCGGGGCAGAGCCCACCGGGCCCCCCCACCTGGATCCAGCTCGCTAAAATTTTGGATTTGGCAAAAAGAGAAGAAGGAAAAAAAAAATCAGGCCTCAGAACCTGAAGTTGGCTTTCCTACGAATCTGATCTCACACCAAAGCTGGGCAACAGGCGGGGGGTGAGTTTTTGATAGATCTGAGTATGTTAAACTCTGCGGGGGTTTGCAAAGCACACCTCCCAGGTGGCCGAGGGCTTTAGAGGGACAAGCGACGGCGGAATCACGACGCGAACGCTGCTGGGCCGTGCACCGCTCCGGGGCGTGGGCAGAGCCACAAGGTGATGGGACCGGCTGGGTAAACACACGCGCTTCCCTGCCGGCCACACATTCCTCCTCCATTCACCAAAGTGGGCGCGTGGAAACATTCGGGCCGAGGACGCCCTGCTGGAGTCCAGACCTTACTTGGGCTGCCTTCTCCCTTGGGTGCCCAGGAAAGCCCCCCCCCGGGCGGAGGGGAGGCCACTTCCCCGTCCTGGAAGAGGGCTGCACGCCGGAGCTCACGTCTTGGCAGAGGAGATGTTACGTAAATCCCAGGTGCTCCCGGCTTGTCGTGTGTTTACAGGCACACAAGGTCGTTTCAGGAACCACCTAAGTTTCTGGGCCGCTTTTTTTTCTTTCTTTCTTTCTTTCTTTTCATCTCAAGGAAGCGTCAAAAACGTGTTTATAGCTCTGACTTTGGGATCTTTACCCCCACTCCGTGTAGACATTTCCTGCCAGCTACATGCAGGAAATGTCATGATTAGCACCCAAAACGCATGTAAGCGCCGGCCACACTCACCTTTCTTTCCTTACACTGAGCCCAAATCAGACAACTGTTTCCTCCGGCACGCCCCGCCGAAAAAAAATAGGGGAGGGGGGGGAACAGGGGGCACGACCACTGAAATCCTGCCTTATTTTCTAGATGGCTGGCACATCCATCCTCTCGTTATTCTAGGAACAGGCTGATTCCTCAACATCTGACTTTGCCTTTAAAAGGCTTCCTTCCCCACGACGGGATTTCCCTACGAAACATTCCCAGCGGCTGGTTTCCAGCAACAGCCTGTATCAACTCAGCCTGCGCAAGCGAAGACTTGGCTTCTGCTAATCCCACTCCCCCCCCCAACACACACACCCAACACACACGCACACGCACACACACACACTCACATACACACACACACACGCACACACACGCACACCCGCCCCAATCCGCACGCCTCGCACCCCTCCCGGCCGGCCGGGCTCGCTGTTTGCCCGCACGCCGGCCCCTCTCTTCCCGAACTCACGCTCTCCCCGCTGACCTTCCCACCGGCGGCCGCGAGGTCGGAGCAGGAAGCCGGGGGACCCTGCAGCATCCCCTGCCTCGCCGTCCCTCTCCTTCCCCACCCAAGTCCGGACCCCCCGAGCCCCAGGGCGGCCGGGCCGGCCGGCGGGGCAGCTCCCCGGGGCGTCCGGCTCGCGACCAACTCCCCGCGGCGGGCGCCCCGCACCGCGCCCCGCGCCCCGCGCCGCCGGCCCCGCGGCCAAGGAGCCGGCGCGCCCCGCCCCGCCCCGCCCGCCGCCTCTTACCTTCCCTGGCTTTCAGCAAGACCGTGTTGGCCACGATGTTTTCCAGCTCCATTGACAGTCGGCGCTCAGCGAGGGGGCCGGCCGGCGGGGCTGTCAGCGCCTGGGGGTGCTGCCGCTGCTGCTGCCGCCGCTCGGGCTGCCGCCGCCGCCGCTGCTGCCGGGGCCGGAGCCGGAGCCGGAGCCGGGAGCCGGGAGCCGGGAGCCGGAGCCGGGAGCCCGCCTTTCCTACCGCATTATTCCAGCTCTTTTCCCCTCAGAGTTTTCCCCCCTCTGCACAGAGGAGCCGCCGCCGCCGCCGCCGCCGCCGCTCCTTCCTCCCTCGGTGTCCCCCCTCCCCCCTCCCGCAACGCGCTCCCCCCCACCCCCCACCCTCCGCGCGGCTCGGTCACTCCATTCTCCTCCCCGCCGGCTCCCTCGGATGCTTTAATGCCTCGGATGCTTCTGCCTCCCCTCCGTCCCTCCCGGGGGTGTGGTACTAGCAGGCTCGGGCGGGCCTCGCTGCGCACGCGCCGGCCCCGGCCCCGCCCACTGCCTCGGCGCTCGGCGCGCGGGGCCTGCTGGGACTTGTAGTCTTTTCCCGGCGCGCCGCGCCGCGCTGTGGCCGGGGTGGCACGCAGCTGCGGGAGCCCCGAGGTCCGCCCGGGAGAACCAGGGTGAAGGCGGGGTGCGGGGCTGTAAGAGACGGCGGGGGGAATAAAAAAACCCGCCCGGCTGAGCCGAAGCCCTCAGTCCTGGGGCCGACCTCGCACGCCCATGCCCCGGGGTCCGGCTCGCCCGTTTCCCGCCCCGCCGAGAGCCCGGAAAGCGAAGTCACAGGCCAGCTAAATGCCACGGCTCAGCCGGAGCCGGTGCGAGTCGGGCCGACCGTCTGGACCTACTCGGGGGTGGAGAAAGGTCGGCCCGGCCCGGCCCGGCCCGGCGTGCGCCGCGCCCCCTTCCTCCGGGCCACGCGGGGGCCGCAGCCCAGAAGCAGCGAGCACGCCCGCGGGCCCCGCACCGGCGGCCCGTGGCTGTGCGCCGCCTCACACGCACACGTGCCCGGCCGCCGACAAAGGTGCACTTTGTTTCCTCCGAGGGCGCCCAGGCTTCTGCCGCTCGGCGGCGACCCGGCACGGGCGGCCGCGTCGGTGGCCGCGCAGCCTGAGCGCCCCCTGGCGGCCGCGGCGGCGGCTGGCGCCCGGGACGGCCCGCGCCCCGTGGCCGGGACTCCAGGGGTCCCGGCGTGGGAAGCGGCCGGTGTGGCTCACAAACTGTCTTTTAGCACGTGGGGTCCGCAAATCAACGAGCCGCATTACATACGAACTCATTGAGGCTATTAAGGGCGAAGAGGGAACCGCCCGAGCCGGCACTGGGGAGTGTGCATGAGGAGCAGCGCCAAGCTGGGGTTGCAAGTGCGTTTTCACATTCCGGGCTTGCATATATTGGGGCTCCTAGCGCCTTCCTACCGTAAGCTCAGAACACTCAGCCTCTCTTCCTCTGAAGGCCCCACGCCCGGGAAATGGGGCTCCCTGGGGTCTGCGACCGGTGCCCTCTGGGCGGGGGGAGGAGGGGAGGAGTGGGCTGACCCTAAGAACAAGGAGGCCTTTGCCTCCTCTGCATCCTGCGGGCCGGATATCCTTTCCGATCCCAAGCTGGCTCCGGGCCTTCTCAGGGCAAAAGGAGGAAACCTCCTGTCCCCAGGGCTGCCAGGAAGTGGCAGGGAGGTGCCGGGAGAGGCGGAGAACAATTATTAGGCACTGGAGAACATAAAGAAATTAATAGACTTTCCAGGCCTTGGAAACCAGAACGGTTGCTGATGGCTAACAACACCGGATTGTTTGCTTCCTAAGGGAATACACCCACCTCCACCTCCACCTCCACTTCCTCGGGTCTGGATGTGGGTCAGTGGGACTGCCCCGGCCTTTCTTGTCTTGTCTGCAAAGTTGGGGCAGTAACAGTTTACCTGACTTCTCGGGCATCTTCGGATCCAGGAATTGTCCTAGGGAAGCCGCGCAGGCTCGGTCTTGGCTACATAGCCTCGTGCCAGGAGCCCTAAATTACAATGGAAAGGTCTGTAAGGCCTGCTGCCCTCCTAAATTCATTTTGGCTGACATAAAACACACACACACACACACACACACACACACACTAAAAACTAACCTAAATTCGAATGCCTTCGATGAGCTGTCCTCCCTAGCAGCCTTCTCAAATGCGTATGTGCATACAGATCATCTAAGGGTATTGTAACGTGTAGATTCTATTTCACTAGATTTGTGATGGGTCCTGAGATTCTGTTTCTAACGAACTCCAAGATTCTGTCGACCCTGTTGGTCAGTGCACCACACTGCAAGTAACAAAGCTCTACCATTAATATAATCCTCACCGCCCTCTAATGCCTAATATCCAGCCCAAGTCACCAGCGATTTAATGCTGGGGGGGGGGGGGGGATCCCTGGGTGCCCCCACCTCCTTTTATTTTTATTTTTAATATATTTTATTGATTTTTTTACAGAGAGGAAGAGAGAGGGATAGAGAGTTAGAAACATCGATGAGAGAGAATCATCGATCAGCTGCCTCCTGCACACCCCTGACTGGGGATGTGCCCGCAACCAATGTACATGCCCTGGACCAGAATCGAACCTGGGACCGTTCAGTCCGCAGACCGACGCTCTGTCTACTGAGCCAAACCGGTTTCAGGCCCACCTCCTTTTAGAATAAGTAGTTCTGTGCTGTCTTTAAGCAAGTGAACGCCTATCTGCTTCTCTGCCACACGGTAATACATCCAGCCTCCAAAATAAATGGCTGTACTTCAAGTATCTGTGCCTCTCTTAAAAAATTAGAACATTCCAATACAAGAATGGAATGATAGTGGCTACACTCACTGGATACCGAGTGTAACCCAGGCCCTGTGCTAAGTGCTTGCCATGGGTTATTCCATTGACCACCATATCTGGGGGAGATAGAGACAGAGCCCCATTTTATAGATAAAATCACTGGGCTAGGAAAGGTTTTATAACTTACTTAAGGTCCCACAACTAATAATAAGTAGATGACCTGGGATTTGAACCCAGCAGGATGAATCAGAGTCTTTGCACTTAATTTCTGGCTAGCTCAGGCCGGCAGGGGCAACTTGGCTGCTGCTTTTGTTCTGTTTGGCTGAACTTAAACTGTAAGAAAGGCAAAGCTGGCAGTTGGCGAAATGATTAAGACTTAAGAGGGTTTGCCATCCCTTTCCATAATCCCACCATTATAGCTTCATTCCTTTCAATGAACTGCATTAACTACCCACAGTCCCCTTGAAAACGGGTTTGATTCATTAAATATCAGTAGGCAAATAGAGAATCTTGTCGGTTGATAGCAAGAACAGAAATCCTAATAGAGGCCTGGGAAAGCGGGAGAGGGATGGGAATATGCCAAAGACAAATGCTCGCTTCCAGGCCACTCGGGATCAGTTGAGCTGAAAATCAAAAGCAACGGAATCTTCTCATTCTGTGGGCACCTCTCTCGCCTTGCTAACGCTGCTGGCTCAGACTTCTCCTAGGTAAGAACTGACCATTCTGGAAAGTGATAAGCCTGTCTTCGTCTTACTGCATGGATGGCTTTGGCCTGAACAGTCAAACCAGCTTTGTGACCAGTGCCGAGCTGGGGTTTTCACTTCTTCCCTTGCCCTCGCGGCTTTCTAATCATCCGGAAACCGTTGGAGATAGCGTTTTCCTTCTCCCACTTACTCCCTCATTCTTCAAAGTCTACCTCTGTGTGCCAAGCACGGGAGGGAATAGCGAGGTGATTTCCCAGAAGAGGAAGGAAGGCAAACTGGGAAGCAGCCCGCTGAGATGGAGGAAGGGCTGTCGTGGACAAATACACAAAGGAGCGGGAGACGGAGAGAAAGAAGAGATTGCAGGCACCTGGGACGGTTCCAAGGCGGAGAGATGAGAACTGAAGTGGGGCTGGAGTCATGAGGTGTCTATTGCTTCCCTCTCCTCTGAGAAGTCCCTTCATTGATGGGCCCCGGTAGTTACCAAACTTAACATTAAAATGTCTGCTGTGCCGCCCAGCCAGCATGGCTCAGTGGTTGAGCATCGGCCTGTGAATCAGGAAGTCACGGTTCTATTCCCCATCAGGGCACGTGCCAGGGGTTGCAGGCTTGATTCCCCAGTAGAGGGTGTGCAGGAGGCAGTCATGTTTCTATCTCTCCTCCCTTCCTCTCTGAAATACATATAGATAGATAGAGAGAGAGAGAGAGAGAGAGAGAGAGAGAGAGAGAATTTTGGCTATGCAGTAGACCACCTGTCACTTTTCTGTTAATATTTTTCTTTAAAGTCAAGTTGTTTTAAAACTTTTCATTCATCCTAACCCATTACATTTGCAAAGTGTGAGAAGGAATAGAAGTATCACACTTCAGAAAATGCCTCTAAGCAACACACCTCCAAGCAATGGGGCCAGGCAGCCTTTGGTTCAGGGTGAACTAGCTGATGACAGATCTGTCTGGAGGCTTCACCCTGGTGTTCCCGAATGACTATGACCTAGGGCTGTGGTCGGCAAACTGCGGCTCGCGAGCCACATGTGGCTCTTTGGCTCCTTGAGTGTGGAGCCAAATACCACAAAATACCACGGCTTGGGCGAGCCTATTTTGAAGAAATGGCCTTAGAAGAAGTTTAAGTTTTAAAAACTTGGCTCTCAAAAGAAATTTCAGTTGTCCTCCTGTTGATATTTGGCTCTGTGGGCTAGTGAGTTTGCCGACCACTGACCTATGGCCATCCAAACAGCCAGCTTGATAGCAAGACTTTCCATGTTCATCCTCTGAGCTCTGGACTGCAGGTTCAGAAAGGAGACACCTGGCGAAGTGCACATGTCTGCTGACGGTCTCAACCACGCGTGGTCTCGGTGAGAACACAGGCCTCCTTCCCCGGGGCCAGGTGCAGTTGGCAGAGTCCCCACAGCAGACTTACTTGGGCGCTGATTGCTAAAAAGTTGTTGCCTCCATTGTATTTAGAGATCTGTGGCCCACGGTCAACTGCTAAGTGAGCGGTGAGGGTATTTATTTAGGTAAGCATATGCCTTCCCTACCCAAAGGCCTGACCATACTAGGTGCCTTACATGTGGCGAGTATTTGGCAATATTTGCTGACTTGGAGCAAATATGGCATCACTCAACCCCACTTACGCCTCCGGTCCACTAGTTAACATTCAAAATTCCCACATCTCTGCCAGATCAGAGATAACCAAGTATCAGAGGTCAACATCACAGAGAGCCACGGGCAGTCTCTCGGGGCCTAGATACAGGGGTGGGCAAACTTTTTGACTCGAGGACCACAATGGGTTCTTAAACTGGACCAGAGGGCCGGAACAAAAGCAACCTGACCATGCTGGCACTCTCCTCTTGGGCTGCTGGTGAAGGAGCGGAGGGGAGAGCAAGAGAACCTTCTGCTCTTTTGGCTTGGCGGGCCGGATAGAGCAGCCGAACGGGCCGGATCCGGCCCTCGGGCCGTAGTTTGCTCACGGCTGGTCTAGAACTTCAGCTGTCTGACTGTACCTCCATCTTCACAGACAGCTGCCTCCTGTGATCAGCCTTCTAGTTAAACTGATCATTCAACTTTAAGCAGACCAAGTTCAACTCACTTTTCAGAGTAAGTGAAATACAAAATATTTACCCCTGAAAATGGTGCAGTGCTGAGCCAATCAGGTAGATTTAGATGGAGAGAGAGAAAATGTTAAAATTAGTAAGGAAATCACACAGCAAAAGTATAAAAACTAAGTCAGAGTGGGAAAAGGAAAAACAGGCTCTTCTCACGTACTCTACTGAAAAGTCAATGGGTAAGCGAAAATTCCAGACCATCACTATGGTCTTTTGTTGTTGTTGTTGTTTTAACTTGAGAGAAAAAGGAAGAGGGGGGGAATTTATTTGCTTTTCCACTTATTTTTGCATTTATTGGTTGTTTCTCGTATGTGCCCTGACCGGGGATCGAGCACACAACCTTGGTATATCTGGAAGGTGCTCTGACCAACTGAACTACCCAGCCAGGGCCACTTATAATCTTTTTTATGACCAGCATCTACCAGGTGATCCTGACCAGAGCCAGGTTCATTTGTTTAAGCTTGGTAGCCTCCAATTGAAATGTGGTAAAGAGGAGGAGGTAAGATAAGCAATGTGCTGTAGCTGGTTTGGCTCAGCGGGTACAGTGTCAGCCTAGGGACTGAAGGGTCCCTGGTTCTATTCTGGTCAAGGGCACATGCCCAAATTGTGATCTCGATCCCCAGTGGGGGACGTGCAAGAGGCAGCCCATCTCTCATCATTGATGTTTCCATCTCTCCCTCTTTCTCCCCCTTCCTATCTGAAATCAATAAGAATGTGTTTTTTAGCCCTGACCGGTTTAGGCTCAGTGAATAGAGCGTCAACCTGCGGACTGAAGGGTCCCAGGTTCAATTCCGGTCAAGGGCATGTACCTTGGTTGCAGGCACATCCTCAGTAGGAGGCATGCAGGAGGCAGCTGGTCGATGTTTCTCTCTCATCGATGTTTCTAAAGCTTTATCTCTCTTCCTTCCTCTCTGTAAAAATCAATAAAATATATATATTTTTACTACTGGGGATGTGCCCGCAACCCAGGTACATGCCCTTGACCGGAATCGAACCCGGGACCTTCCAGTCCGCAGGCCGACGCTCTAGATCCACTGAGCCAAACCGGTTCCGGCAATAAAATATATTTTTTTAAATGTATATTTTAAAAAGAAAAATCTAATGCAATGTAAAAATCCCTTAAAACTGCTGGTAGATGACTCACAGGTGACTTGGGCTCCAATGGTTTTACCTTAATGCTGCAACAACATAAACTTCCCTTTTCCAGAGACTCTGGGCTTAATTATCCTTGAGATCTCAGTACAAAGTTTTCGCTCTCCTGAGAAAGGCCATTGTGGGTTTGTGAATATTTAATTGACTCAATAAAAGGGCATACTTGTTCCCTTCTTGAAATCTCAGCTAACTAGCCAGTGATATGCTAAATAGAATTGAACAAAGACCCAAGAGTCTTTAAAAATGTAACGCGTGGGCCCCGCTGGTGTGACTCAGTGGACGGAGCGTTTTCCCAGCACCACGGGATCTCTGGTTCAATTCCTGGTCAGGGCGCATGCCCAGGAGGCTCATGCAGGAGTCAGCCAATCAACCGATTGGTGTGCTATGGCTCATGCAGGAGTCAGCCAATCAACCGATTGGTGTGCCATCTCTCTCATCCATGTTTCAATCCCTCTCTCCCTTTTCCTTCCTCTCTGAAAATCCATAAAAACATATTTTTTTAAATGTAATGTTTTGTGCAGAGTGGCCTTTGACAATTACATAGACTAGAACGTGGTATCTAATCTGCCCCATTGCTTCGGAGCAGCCCGATCTCCTCCCGTAGGAGCAAAGGCGGGGGCTACCACGCTACAGAAGTAAGTTTTGTGCAAGAACGCTCCTTCCCCGTGGCTGCCAGTCTCCTCCATAGAGAGAGGATGCCATCTAGCACAGGCGATGGGGAGCTGCAGCCAGCCCCGAAGGACGAAACAAACGCCAGGCTCCGCATTCTGCGGTCCACAGTGAGTCCCTGGGTTCGGGGCTGGGTCATTTACGATGCAGTCCCACAGGCTGCAAAGGCAGCGCAGCTTGTGACGTGGTTGTTGGGCAAAACGTGAACTGAACAGCACAACCTCTCACCCCACCCCTACTCGGCCTCTCGGCCTCTCCCTCCCCCCCCCCCCCCCCCTGCATCTGACTAGGGAGAGCACCACCTAGAGCAGCCATGGGCAAACTTTTTGACTCGAGGGCCACCATGGGTTCTTACACTGGACCGGAGGGCCGGAACAAAAGCAGCCTGACCATGCTGGCACTCTCCTCTTGGGCTGCTGGTGAAGGAGCGGAGGGGAGAGCAAGAGAACCCTCCGCTCTTTCGGCTCCGCGGGCCGGAGAGAACAGCCGAACGGGCCGGATCCGGCCCGCGGGCCGTAGTTTGCCCACGGCCGGGCTAGAGCAAGCTTTGGCCTTGCCTTTCTCCTCCATCCCGGCCTTCCTCCTCCCCCCCCCCCCACCTTCATCCAGGGGATTTCCCAGAAAGAGGAATGCCCAGCCCTCAGCCTTCCCTAAGGAAGACATCCCTTTCAAGTATTTTGCAGCCCAGTTAACCCCTCTTTATCTCCATCACAGGGCAGGAATTTGACTTGATTTCAAAGAACTAAAAGCCCTCATGGTGTTTTCCCAAGATCAGAGAGCCTTCTTCCCCTTTCCTGACTCCTCCTCCTCACCAGCACTTCAGAAAAGTCAGTGCCAGCTCACACAGCGTGCACCGTGCGCACCAACCCTTACCTCTGCAGCGCGTTTGTAGGGCTCCGTCTCCCCACCTGCCAAGCCGCTCAGAGAGGGGCCTCGGGTCACGCGCCGGGAGAAGCTGCTTTTCGGGTCCCCATGATTTTTGCTTTTTGCTTTTTGCCCTGGAAAGAGGAAGGACTCAGCAAACCCAGAGTGAAGTGTGCCTTCTCTAATTGTAGCCCCAGCTCCCAGAAGGTTAGCTGGCGGCCACAGGGAGGTATTTTCCTAATCATCATAAAAGGCAGCGGTAGCTTCTCATCTGTCTTTCCCTCCACGAGGCCCGGAAATTCTCCTCCCGAACCCAAAAGGGAGAATTTCAGTGACTTTCTACTCTTTTGGTAACGAGGACGAGGTCCGTTGGTCTTTTTCCTCTAGGAAAACAATGTGCGTCCTTGCTGTGACAGCCAGAGAAAGCTGAATAGGAAGACTTTTTTTTTTCCCCAGAGTAAGTGTGGAAAGAACATTTGGCTACCCTGTCAGCCACTGTTTACTCACTCGCTAGGCAAACTGTTTCTGAGCAGCCGATCTGAGCGAGGCCCTAGCCTAGCCACTGGGGCCACAGAGATGAGTAAGACGTGAGTTCTGCCCTCAAGAAGTTTACAGTATGGTTAAGACCCAGACACACGGCAAAATAAAATTCCCGTGTGATGTGACAAGAGCTGTGAGGGTGGGTAAGACATGTGTCTGATGGCTTCTGGGCCCCTGGGAGGGTTCCCTGACCTGCGTGGACGGAGAAGGGGGTCAGGTACAGCTTGGCAGAACAGAACTGATATTGGTGACAAAACACCAGTCCCGGTTACCTTCCTTGGAATGCACAAGTGGATGGTTCTGCCTGTCCATCCAGAAGCTTCGGCTGCAGCCCAGGATGAGCTGAAGGCTACTCATTTCGCAATTCTGAACAGGTCATTGGAAGGCTCCTGTAGGAAATTCCTTCTGGGTCTCTTGGCCTGAGGGGCTAGGGTATGTCACTCCCCTTAGGGCAAGAAAGGTCAACCTTTAGACAGAGACCAGCAGACCAGGAAACCAATGTCCACTGGACAGTCCCTCTCATGTCCCGGAGCCAGTGAGTCCTGTGTGCCTTAACGAAAGCTCTTCAAGCTGGCAACAGTCTCAGCATTCCGTTCGGAAAAGAAGCAACGAGCAAGGAGACTTCCTCATAGGTTTGGCCCAGCAGCGTGGGAATTGGGCTGCTGTGTTGGGCCCCTGGTTGGCGGGAGAGAAACAGTAATGCCGGGTTGAGCTTGCCTGACATGCCCTTGTAAAGAATAACTGTGGCATGATTGCGATTTATGGAGATAAAAACTGCCAAATGGGCCTGGCTGACATGCTCAATGGTTAGAGCACTGGCCTGCTCACCAGTGCTGAGGGTTCGATTCCCAGTCAAGGGGACATAACTGGATTGTAAGTTCAATCTCCACCCCAGGTCAGGGCATGTGAGGGAGGCAACCATTCGATGTCTCTCTCTCTCTCTCATCTGTTTCTCTCTCTTTCTCTCTTCCCTACCCCCTCCCTTTCTCAGTCTCTAAAAAATTAATGGAAAAAATACCCTCATTCTTTGGGTGAGGATTAAGAAAAAAATTACAAAATGTCCTAGTACAGTGGTCGGCAAACCGACACCTGAGAGCCACATGTGGCTCTTTGGCCCCTTGAGTGTGGCTCTTCCACAAAATACCACAGCCTGGTCATTAGAAGTTTAAGTTTAAAAAATTTGGCTCTCAAAAGAAATTTCAATCGTTGTGCCATTGATATTTGGCTCTGTTGACTAATGAGTTTGCCAACTACTGTCTTAGCATGATTTACATTGAGGGAAAAGGCAAAAAGATACTTATAAGAGAGTACATTCTTAAGATGAAAATAAAAATATGTATTAAGAGAAAACATAGCCCTAGCTGGTTTGGCTCAGTGGATAGAGCTTGGGCCTGCAGACTGAAGGGTTCCAGGTTCAATTCCAGTGAAGGCTCATGCCTGGATTGTGGGCTCAGTCCCCAGTAGGGATGTGCAGGAGGCAGCCAATCAAAGAGCCTCTCATCATTGATGTTTCTATCTCTCTCCTCCTTTCCTCTCTTAAATCCATTAAAAAAAAAACATTAAAAAATGTAGACACAAGTTAATACTGTAGAAGAAAACTTATTTTGAAAATTGTATCAAGCTATTGGACACCCAATAACAAAAAACTGAAATTTGCAACAAATTTAGAAATGGTTAAGATTTCTTTCTAATACTAGCTAAAACTCATTTCAGGCAGATGGTGGTCTGACAAGCATCTTACCATTGTGGTCACCCTATATAAACCATAGTTAGTTTATATAATTGATTTTTTACAGAGAGGAAGGGAGAGGGAGATAGAGTTAGAAACATTGTTGAGAGAGAAACATTGATCAGCTGCCTCCTACACCCCCCATACTGGGGATGTGCCCATAACCAAGGTACATGCCCTTGACTGGAATCGAACCTGGGACCCTTCAGTCCGCAGGCCGATGCTCTAGTCACTGAGCCAAACAGGTCAGGGCACTCACAGTTAATTTTAAAAGAAAAAGAGAATGAAGGTTTCCCGGGGAAGAGCCCAGGGGAGAAGCTCTAAGGCAGGGAGGTAGGTACCTGGCATCTTCCCTTGACTTCACTTCATGTCCCTCTAGCTTCCAGAAGAGCACAATTTGAGCCCGTTTGGAGATCAGTGCTTGTGCAAAAGCCTCATCCCTCACTCCTGGGTGAAAGGAGGAGGAGTGGGGCGGGGGGGGGGGGGGCGGTAGAGGGGTTATGGGGAAAAAGGAGGACATCTGTAATACTTTCAACAATAAAGATACTTTTTTTTAAAAAAAAAAGGAAGAGTAATTTTATCACTTGAAGAAAAACAAACTGTATTCAAAGTCTGTGTGAGCTGTTTGAAAATGTAGCATGTCTGCAAAATTATAACTAATATCTACTTAACCCTACTCTGGGCCGAGTACCCCCTAAATCTTTCACCGTTAATGCTGTCAGGTATTTGCCATGATTATCCCCCCATTTTACTGACTGATGAGGAAACTGAGGAATGGAAAAGTTAAGCAACTGGTCTAGGAATGATGCTCAAGGCACCTGCCCTACCTCCAAAACTGGAAGTGACATACCAGGAATGTGACCCCAGGTCCTGGTGGCTCCAGGGCTCTGTCATTATCCAGTAAAGCAGTGTTTTCTCAACCCAGGGTGACTTTGTCCCCCAGGGGACATTTGGCAATGTCTGGAGGCATTTCTGCTTGTCACATCCAAGAAGGAAGACAGGAGCAGACAGAATCTAAGCAAAACGCGCACGCATGTGCAGACACACACACACACACACACACCAGAGAGAATAGAGGGGCAACACCAGGCAAGTCCCCAAGATGATGACCCTCATTTGCAGAGGTGGAACAGGAAATACTATGAAGATTCAACAAACTCAGGTGGTAACGCACTGACTGGTGTTTGGAAAATGCCCATGTAGTGTCTTCAGCTTGTCTCCTTTACCGCAAGGCCCCTGTGAGATTTCTATCTGTTTTTGTTGTTGTTGTTGTTGTTGTTTTCTTTTTTATAAATTTTATTGAGTTCTTACAGAGAGGAAGAGAGAGAGAGTCAGAAACATCGATGAGAGAATCATCGACCAGCCGCCTCTTGCACACCACCCCCTACTGGGGATGTGCCCGCAACCAAGGCACATGCCCCCGACCAGAATTGAACCCAGGACCCTTGAGTCCGCAGGCCGATGCTCTATCCGCTGAGCCAAACCGGTTTCGGCAATTTCTATCTGTTTAATGAGCTTGCTGTGAAGTACCATGCTTACCACTGAGGACTTAAGTCTTCCTAATCCACAGAAACCAAAATGTAAACTTGTCCCAGTTCTCCCAGTTTTGGGAAGAGACCAAAATGGAAGCCCACACACCAACCCAGAGGTCTTCAGGACCCGAAAACCTCGAAGTGTCTTACCCACTTAGCTTACAACAGACTACAACTGCACTAAAATGAATTCCACGTGCAGAAGCCAAAACAGGAAAGAGACCTTTTTGGAGAACAGGTGTAAACAGTAACCCACACCGGCTGACAACAACAACACATCAGCAGCTAACCTAGAAACAAGTATCTAGCTCCCCACCTGAATTAGTCCTTTTTTAGGTTTGGGGCGACAATCAGAGACAAAGTATCGCTTTCCCAAGTAGTCAGCCTCAGAAGAGCCATAACAGGAATTTACCCCTCACCATAGGGGCTGCGGACCCCACCATTTCCACCCTCCCTCCACTCTGCCTCCCCAGGGACCTTTAGACTCTTAGCATCCAAAAAGGAGGCGAGGCTGTGGCTCCGCCCGGCCCGCCTCGGCTCCAGCTCAGGCCCCGCCCCCGCACGTGGTCCCGCCCCTTCCGGCTCAGGCCCCGCCCCCGCGCATCTGGGCGCTCCCCGCCGCTCCCGCGTGCACTGAAGATGGCGGGCGTAGTGGGAAGGTTGCTCCGGGCCACGGTGAGTGCCTGCCAGCTGGGAGCAAGTGCGGAGACACCGTGGTGGCTCCGGGGACGCGCTTCCCAGACAAAACCCCGCTCCCTTGCGGCCTGGGGTGGTTTCGCTCCGGGAGGGCGTCCGCGGGTAACGGGCCCAGAGGCCTCCTCTGGGCGAGGCTCCCTGCGCCTGCGCAGAACCGCCTTCCCCTCCTCCTCCTCCTCCTCCTCCTCCTCCTCCTCCTCCTCCTCTCCTTTTGGTCCCCTCCCCTAATTCCTCCTCGCTCCCAGTCGCCCCCGGTCCCCTGCCCCGAGCCCTCGGTCCTGGGCCCGGAGGCGGGTGACCTGCCCCGGGTCCCGGTCCTGCAATAGACGCGGTGACCTTGGAAAGGGACTTCGCCTCCCCGAATCTCGGCGCACTTTTCCTGCCTTAAGATGGAAAGGATGGTGCCTACCCCGGGGAGAGGCAGTGATCGTCCGCCAACTGCTGGATGGATGGAAACCCAAAGTGCCAGAGTAACCCAGGGGCTGGCATGCAAAAGGCACTCCTCTCCCGCTCCCCGGGCCTGCCCCTTCGCCTTTGTCCTGGCCAAAGGCCAGAACCTTCTTGCTCCCCCCCTTCCCCTTACTCATGGCGGGGTTCCCTGCAGCGTCTGCTCTTGGAGTCAACGCCGGACAGTTAGATTGGGCAAACGTTTCCCTTGAGCCCCATCCAAATCCTCCCGGAGGCTGAACTTTGCTCCACTTGTTTGCTTGTCCGTGGGCTGGGAAGGCCTTGTCTTTGCTCAGGAAAGCCTTGACGCGGGAGATAGTCACAGCGAATTATTCTGGCAAAGAGGTTTAAGTGCACGGGGCCTTGCCAAGTGTCCTTGTTGTTTTAAAATATTGTTATTGATTTCAGAGAGGAAGGGAGGGGGGAGAGAGAGAGAAACACCAATGATGAGAGAGAATCATGGGTCGGCTGCCTCCCTGCAGGCCTCCAACCAGGGATGAGCTCACAGCCCAGGCATGTGCCCTTGACCGGAATTGAACCCAGGACCCTGAGTCTGCAGGACGACACTCTATCCACTGAGCCAAACCGGCCAGGGGCTCCCCTTGCTTTTTGAAGCCCATGGGTTGCTATTTTTTTAAAATATATTTTATTGATATTTTTACAGAGAGGAAGGGAGAGAGATAGAGAGCTAGAAACGTCAATGAGAGAGAAACATCCACCAGCTGCCTCTTGCACACCCCCCACCGGGGATGTGCCCGCAACTAATGTACATGCCCTTGACTGGAATTGAACCCGGGACCCTTCAGTCCGCAGACCGACGCTCTACCACTGAGCCAAACTGGTTTCGGCCCATGGGTTGCTTTTAAGAGCATGGAGTCTTTGTGGACTTAGAATTCCCCTTTCCCTTGCAGTCTTTTTAACAATTTACATATTTAAATAAAAAGTATGTGTTGCCAACACCGGTTTGGCTCAGTGAATAGAGTGTCAGCCTGCGGACTGAAGGGTCCCAGGTTCGATTCCGGTCAAGAGCACGTACCTTGGCTGCGGGCTCATCCCCAGTGGGGGTCATGCAGGAGGCAGCTGATGGATGTTCCCGACTCTCTGTATCTCTCTCTCTCCCTTCCTCCCTGTGAAAAATCAATAAAATACTTTTTTTTTTTTAAGTATGTGCTTAAGAAGTACAACATGATGATTTGATATACACATACTTGAGTGATTGCTGCAGTCAGAGTAACTAACATCTCTCTTCCCGGTTACCTTTGTGTGTGTGGTGGGTGCTGCTGAGATCTGCTCTCTGGGCATATTCCCAGTGGTCAGTGCTGTATTATTCAGTACAATCATTCTGTACAGTAGCTCCCCAGGCTTCATCCTGCAACTTAGTATCCTTGGGCCTACACCTCTGGCAGTCTTGAAGAAGAGGAAGCAGAAGAAATGTTAAGAACATGGAGACCCCATCCATGCAGTGGGAGTTTTGGTTTTGGTGTTTGGTTCCTAAGAACAAGGACAGCCGAGGCTTCTGGGCTTTCCGCGGGGCCAGCCTTTAGCCGCCATTCTGGGACAGCTTCCTAACATGACGTGTTTCTCTCTCCAGGTTGCCCGACACGTGAGTGCCATTCCGTGGGGCATCTCTGCCTCTGCAACCCTGAGGCCCGCTGCTTCTCGAAGAACATGCTTGACCAATGCGTTATGGCCGGCTTCCAGTCAAGCAAAAGCCGCCTTTAGCACCAGTGAGTGTCAACGCCTTGTTTTGACCCAGATGATGGAAACATGAGTCATCCTCATCTCTGGGCAGGGGTTCTGATCCCCGATATATGTTAGTTAGACTCACCTGGGGAGCTTTTATTTATTTATTTATTTATTTATTAAATATATTTTATTGATATTTTACAGAGAGGAAGGAAGAGAGATAGAGAGCTAGAAACGTCAATGAGAGAGTAACATCGACCAGCTGCCTCTTGCACACCCCCTACCGGGGATGTGCCCGCAGCCAATGTACATGCCCTTGACTGGAATCGAACCTGGGACCTTTCAGTCCGCAAACCGACGCTCTACCACTGAGCCAAACCAGTTTCGGCTTATTTATTTGTTAAGTACATTTTCATTGATTTTGTAGAGGAAGGGAGAGAGAGAATCACCAAACGGCTGCCTCCTGTGCGCGCGCGCGCACACACACACACACACACACACACACACGCTAGGGACCAAGCCCGCAACCCCCGCACATGCCCTTGGCCAGAATCGAACCTGGGACCCTTCAGTGCACAGGCTGACACTCTATCCACTGAGCCAAACCGGCCGGGGCTCACCTGGGGAGCTTTTAAAAACGTATCTTGCCCTAGTCCCACCCCAGTTAAGTTCATCTCTGGAGTGAGATCAGAGCATATATATATAAATATAAATATATATAAAAATATAAATATATATATCTATAGATATAGATATATATATCTCACCAGGTGATTCTAACGTGCAGCCAGAGTTGAAAATCACAGGAAAACTGCCCTTGCGTCTTACTTCCTGTTGCTTAGCAGAGGCTTTAGTCCTGTGGTGAGGAACAGGGTGGGAGGGAGCACTCAGGTGCCCTCTGCGGCACGAAAGGGTGTCAGGTAAGTGGGGTTGGCAGACAGCGTGCTGGGAATGGAGGCTTCTGGACTCAAACCTGTGAGCTGGCCACAGTGCATCACACGATCTGAGGGAAGCCTATCTATTTGAGATTTACACTCCATTTTCTATACTGGGCTTTGCTGAGATATTTGAAAAGGGCTCCTTTAAATTTCTCTCCAGCGCTGACACATCTCTTGATTTCTTTCCTTTTTTCTTGGTCTCTGCCACACCCTTCCCCGCATACTTCTCACTCCGATAACTGCCATCTCCTCACATCAGCCTCCCCACCAGAGTCCTTAGAACAGCTGGCCCCTCTTCCAGGCCCGACGGGAGACACTCCGGGGCCTCCTTTATCTCTTCTCCCAAGAACAGACTCGTCGGCCTGATAGTTGAGGCCCCTCCCAGCACGGCCGTCAGCCATTCTTGCTCTGTCTGCTCTTCTCCCGCCCTCACCTGCTCTGTCTGTCTGCTCACACTGGGCCACCGGCTGGCCCCCACATTTACCCTCTTCCTTCCTCCGTGCCGTTTGCCCTGTCCCATCTGCACTTGGCAGAACCTGAACCGTAGTTAGGATTCACGCCTTCCTTAATTCTCTCTGATTCCATCCCTGACATCTTCAGCCATCTTTTTCGTTTCCATAGCACTTGCCATTGAATTTGCGTGCACTCTAGAACTATGGGAGGAAAAAAGAGATTTGCCCAAGATGTACAGTTGAACCGATTCTTTTCATTAACTTACGCCGCCAAGTAATGATTGTGCGAGGTTTAAATACAATCAGGTGCCTGTTTTAGCAGACGACAAACTCTGTATGCCTGTGGGTTTTTTCAGGTTCCTCACGTCACGCTCCTGCCGTCACCCAGCATGCACCCTATTTTAAGGGGACAGCCGTGGTCCAGGGAGAGTTCAAAGAATTAAGCCTCGATGACTTTAAGGGGAAATATTTGGTGCTCTTCTTCTACCCTCTGGATTTGTAAGTGCCGTGTCTGTGATGCTTCTATGCCATTCTGAGGGCTAGCAAAGGTCCCTGCACACTGACGTTGCCTGTATCTAGTTAGCTTCTTGTCAGAGGAAGGATTCCTCCTGAGCCTTTATTACTGATGGCCTTGCTGAGACAGCTCGCCATCTGTAGCTACTGTACAAGGAACAGAGTTAGAGGATGGGGTGGCATTCTTTTTAAAGCGGCAGGGCTTTCCGGAATGGTGGTTCCTGCAAGCCAGTCTGTGAAGAAGTTTGCACTGGGCTAGTAAAAAAAGAGGAAAGTAAAGATGATAAAATGAGGTTTTTTTTCTTTAAATATGTTTTTGTTGCTTTTTAGAGAGAGAGGAAGGGAGAGGGATAGAGATAGAAACGTCAATGAGAGAGAAACATTATCGATCAGCTGCCTCTTGCATGCTCCCTACTGAGGATCATACCACAGCTTGCACGTGTGCCCTGACTGGGATCTAATGGTGACCTCTGGGTTCCTGGGGTGATGAACCCTACAACTGAACCCCACCGGCCAGGCAAAATGAGTTTCCTTATCAAGCTACTTGATTGATTGATTGATTGATTGATTTGAGGGAGAGAGAGGAGAAAACATTGATTTGTTGTTCATTTATTTATGCATTCATTGGTTGGTTCTTGTATGTGCCCTGACCAAGGATCAAACCTGCAACCTTTTGTATCGAGATAATGCTCTAACCATCTGAACCACCCAGCCAGGGTAAAACTACTTTATTTAAATAAAATTGTTCTTTATTTTTAGACTGTCCTCCCACCCCCACCCCCACCCCATTTCTGGATATGGTTCTTGACTAGAAAGGTGAGTCCAGTAAGAATGGTTAGCCATTTTGCCTTTTTCATCTTTAGGAAATCAGGCGAGTTTTCAGAGTACCGGTAGCTATTGTTAGGATTTCAAACCCTCGTCTTTAAGTTCTCTGACGAGTCTCTGCCCTTTTTCTCCAGCACCTTTGTGTGTCCCACGGAAATCATCGCTTTCAGCGACAAAGCCAATGAGTTCCACGACGTGAACTGTGACGTGGTCGCGGTTTCCGTGGACTCCCACTTCAGCCATCTCGCCTGGATCAACACCCCGAGGAAGGTACAGAGTCCTTCGCCCCGCCTGTGCTCTCGGATCTTACACCTGAAAAGACTAACCCGCACGCTATTGCAGCATGAGTGGTCTGAAATGGCTGTTTGCAGGACTCACCTGCTGGCCACTTGTGCTCAGCTGTGTCTGTGTCTTCCTTGGCGTTGCATCACCTGCATCTTTACTCCCCGCCATGTCCTGTCTCCCAAAGTGCAAACGTAACGGAGAGCAGGCTCAGAAGGCCGTGGAACTGCGGGCTCTGTTGCTTCCCTCCCGCCAGTACCCTGTCGATCCCATGCACCCTGCATGGCTTGTGAGATGGTGGTTATGTTTCAATGTCTCTCTCTCTCTCTCCCTCTCTAATCAATATTTAGGGGGGGGGGGAGAATTAGGAAAGGAAAGGTCTAGTACTAGCTGGGCCTAAATCCTGCCTCTGTCCCTTCCTAGCTGTGACCTGGAGCAGGTGACTTACCCTCCCTCCGGGCTGCAGCTCGCTCCTCTGTAAAGGTGGTGGTGCTGGCATCTGCTCCAGGGTAGTTGGCTAACGGAGTGAGCTGTGGCGCGGAGCGCGGTGTTGGGAGCGCGGTGTTGGGCCCGCTGTCGGTGCTCAGTGACTGCTGCCGGTTGCCGTGATTGTTGGTGCCACAGCTCGTGCACCTGGCCAGGGACGGGTGAGCGCACAGATGAGAACCAGCCTGTTTGCATTTTTCTCAGAATGGCGGTTTGGGCCACATGAACATCCCGCTGCTGTCAGATTTCACTAAGCAGATTGCCCGAGACTACGGCGTGCTGTTAGAAGGTCCCGGTCTTGCACTAAGGTAAGACCCAGTTCCTTACAAATTTAACATTGTTTTTCCTGTTTGGCATCATCCCACTTCTTAGGGAATTTATGGAGACCTTGGTAAAGCGTTTGGAAAACCAAAAAATCTTTAATTTTAGCTTTTGGCTAAGCACCGATGAATGCCTTGTTCGAGGGTTGGCAATCTTTCAGAAGTAGCCCAGACATGTTTGTCATTGTCCCTCCCTTTCCTCTACCCCTCCCCCGGCACCGCCCTGTGTCTCTTTCGGAAGGAGGATCTCGTGTCTTGATGTTCATACTGCCCCACTGTCCCTGAGAGCCGCTCTCATGGGGGGCACATTCCTGGCTTCTTTGGGGAAGGGGAACTAGCAGGGTAGAAGTCATTGTCCTGGAATGGGTGAGATCTCAAAAAGCTTTGGAATCAAAAACAGCTGGAATGTGTGTGTGTGTCCGTACGTACGTATGTGCGTCCCTCTGTCTGTCGGTCCATCCAAGCTCAGCTCCTAAATCGCTGTGTGACTTAGGGCAAGTAGTGTAACTTCCTTGAGTCCCAGCTTTTCCATAGCTGAAATGAGAATGTGCCTCCCAGGTTAGTTGTGAAAACTAAGCAAGAGGAGGCGGCTAGAGTTCTCGGCACAGGTCCTGGCAGCTGGTATGGCCCCGTCTCAATGCCATTTCTGTTTTTGTGGGTTCTGTGGTTCCTTTTTTCCTTTAAGCGTGAAAGCTTTCTGCCCTTAACAGTCCCACATTCAAGCTCCGCCTTTCTGGAAGAGATGAGAACAGAACGTACCTTAGACCTGGCATCTGATGGCCGCTGGTGAAGGAGGGATTGGGTGGAACTTTACCTCCAGACAGCAGTTTTATTGGGGGGCTAAATGGTGATGGAAGGAAACTTGATTTGGAGTGGTGAACTCCATACAGTATGTGGATGATGTATTATCCACAACGGGTCCAATAAATTCAATTAAAAAATAAGAAAAAAACTATTCTAAAATAAAATATATGTAAGTTTCATATAAGTTTTTCCTTTAGATTTTTGCTCTGCATAGACGTAATTCTTTCTGCAAAGATTTTCCCATGGGATTTTTCCTCCCATGTACCCAAGAATTCATTCATTTTATAAGTATTTACTGAATATAGATAAAATACATCTGTATCCCTTCCCATTTGCTTATGGTTTCTTGCCAAGAGTTGATACAGTCACCCCGAAGAATGCTTGCTAAGTCACTGATGAGGAGAGAAGTCTCTGCTCTCTGTGACTTTTAGATCCTGCGTGACATTTAGGTCCCATCTGTGAACTGGACCATACTGCCTGTGTTCCGTGGTGGCCTGGCCCGGTCCTGCCTGACCCTGAAAACTTTGTTTTAAGCATATGATAGCACTTACTAAGTGCTTTTATAAGGGGGGTTAAAGCCAGAAGAGGGTAGAGGTTAGGTTCTTTCTCCTTCTGGGACCCGGATGTACTAATGAGGACAGTTCTGACGCAGAGGTCTCTTCATCATCGACCCCAACGGAGTCATCAAGCACCTGAGTGTCAATGACCTCCCGGTGGGCCGCAGCGTGGAAGAGACGCTGCGCCTGGTGAAAGCATTCCAGTTTGTGGAGGTCCACGGGGAAGTCTGCCCGGCAAACTGGACCCCGGATTCTCCTACGGTAGGTTTCCTTTTCAAAATCCCTGCGACCCCACAGAGGATGCCGGGCACTCACTGCCCCGAGGGCTGCCGGCCTGGGATACCCACAAAGGAGCCCACACTGGGAGCTGATGATGCGCACATGGGTGAAGCTGCTGAGGGGGGACCCGAGGTTAGGCAAGCTGTTAAAGTAACTCACCCATGTGCTTTAAAGGAAGCAGTTCAGCATTGGGAAAAGGTAAAGAATTTTAGGCGAGCCTGGCCGATATGGCGCAGTGGTTGAGTATCAATCTATGAACCAGGAGATATCATGGTTAGATTTCTGAGCCGTCTGCTTAACCCCCAGTAGGGGGTGTGCAGGAGGCAGCCAGTCAATGATTCCCTCTCATTGATGTTTCTCTTTTTTCCCCTCTCCCTTCCTCTTTGAATCAATATAAATATATTTTTTTTAATTAAAAAAAAGCCCTAAAAATTGAGAATGTTCAACTCACTTTTGAAACTACTATCTTAAAGTCAGCTAATGAAATGTTTGTATTTTCAGATCAAGCCACATCCAACCGCTTCCAAAGAATACTTTGAGAAGGTAAACCAGTAGATCATCTCATGTTCACCTGCAGCTTCTCGGAAGAACCACAGTTGGGGCTCATTTTTAGCATTTCAAAGATGATTATGTATAGAAAGCAAAGATCAATTATGTTTGCATTCATAAATAATGCTCTAGATGTTTTGTATTATAACATTGTCTAAGGCTTTTTAAGCATGGTTACGTACTATAGTCCTTTATTGGTAACTTCTTGGTGGCTAGCTAGTTTGTAGACTGCCTAGTTCACCTGTTTCTTTGATCATGTCTTCAATTGGAAACACTCTTCTTAGCTACCTGAACCTCTGTGTACACCAGTGTAGGATAAGTAGCGAAATCCTCTGATCAAGAGTCCTGAAATTTTCTTTCTGAATTTCTTTGTATTAAACAGGGTGTGTGTTTTTTGTTTGTTTGTTTATTTTTGTTTTTTAAGATTATAGCTTTAAGTTTTAGTATTAGCAGTCTACTTTAACTCTTAGAGTAGAGATATATTTGATTGAAACAATGTGAATCATGTATCATGTATTTAAAAAAAAAAAAAACAACAAAAAAACAGTGGCAAAGTGACCTAACTGATCATGCATGCTCCTCATCCCTGAGATTTGTAGTTTCAGTAGTTATTTTGTTTATTTTATTTGTTAGCTGACTTAGTGTCTATATACATTTCTAAATATTGATTGAAGGTAGTTATAGAGGATATTTATTTAATCCAGGAATTGCATTTTGAAATCATTGTAATTATATTTTCTGAAGCGCTCAATGTAAAGCATATAACAAAAAAAAATAAATATATTTTAAAATATTTGCATTTTTAACACCATTCATTGTTGGTCCAGCTATTGTGGGCTCTGAGTGCTCTCCGACTTCGCCAGCAGACACTTAACTTCCCTCGGGGCCCACGGAGCTCCGTGCCCCAGGAGCTCAGTTTATGGCGAAGAGACATGGAGGCCTCTGTTCGTTATTTCAATAAGCTCGTGAGTGCCTTCCAGATGCCCGGTGCTTCTTTGGAGGCACAAGAGGGAACCAAAAAAGACACACCTTTTCCTTCATGCACTATCATCCTAGAGGGGAAAATACCATAAACATAATAGAAATACATAGCCTGGAAGGAAACAGTGGAGCAGAGTTGCAGGTGCCCTAGACGGGGTGGTCAGGGAAGGCCTGGGGGAGGCCGTCTCCGGGGCTGCTTGCTCATCTGTAAAATGAGGGCAGTCGTACCTATCTTAGGGTTTTGGTGAGGATAAAAGAAATGACTTGCAGAAAGTGAGGGAGCTAGGGAGACAAGAAGGCGCCAGGCACAGGCCCCGCGGCAAGAGCGTTTTTGTGGGAATGAAGACGAAGGGCCCGGGGCCTCGGGAGCAGTGAAGGGGAGGATGCTCCCGAGCCCGGTGCCTCAGGGGCACTAAGGGCTTCGGGTTCCATTTCCAGGTGGGACATGTCAGGAAGGTTTTGAGAAGACTTATATCATCTTGTTCTAAAACGATTACTTGCACCTTTGTTAAAGCTACACTGCAGCCGAAACCGGTTTGGGTCAGTGGTAGAGCGTCGGTCTGCAGACTGAAAGGTCCTGGGTTCGATTCCGGTCAGGGGCATGTACCTTGGTTGCGGGCACATCCCCGGTAGGGGGTGTGCAAGAGGCAGCTGGTCAATGTTTCTCTCTCGTTGACATTTCTAGCTCTCTATCTCTCTCCCTTCCTCTCTGTAAAATATCAATAAAATATATTTTAAGGAAGAAAAAAAAAAGCTACACTGCAAGGGTCCAGAGAGGGGAGCAGAGAGGTCAGCTGGGCCGGAGTGGTGACACTTGGGGGTAGGACCAACAATAATACGGGTGTGCTAAAGACTGTGGTACAATAAATGTATTTCTGGGTCAAAGGGAAGCACTGGCGTGGGGAGGGGCACTTTGCCCAGCTGTGGGCATCAGGGAAGGCTTCCTGGGAGAGGAGGTGATGTGGTGAAGATTATTGAAAGGTAAACCAGACGGGCTGAGCAAAAGGAGCTACAAAGGCACATGGGCCTGAAGGAAACCGTGACCTGGTTTCATGTTCCTGGAGGGGAAGGCGAGAGAGGGTGTAGGTCGACGGGGTGTTAGTGGCCCAAACAGCATTTCCAAAGGACCTGCACCATATTAGGGCTTCTCCCTCTTCTGTCAGTGATCCTCAACCAAACCCCGAGCCGGTACAACTAAGTGACATTGTACAGATTCATAGACCTGGAGAGATGGACTTGACTGGGGCCACACAACTAACAGGTGGTGCTAGTTCCCCAGTGAGGACCCCTGAGCACCCTAAACATCCACACTAGCTTCTGCCAGCACACACCCCCTGCCCATTCCCCCTGGGAGAAGGGTGAGGGCCGGCAGGAAGAAGGAAGGTGCATTTTCCTCTCTACCAAAGGCCGCTACTTGATCTGGTTTTGCCCCAGAGCTGGAGGAAACGGTATACTCAGCTGGGTTTCATGCTCTGATGTGGACCTTTCTCCATCTGTTTGAAATAAGGAGTCACCACATTTTCAGTTGGCCCCGGGCCACCAAAGGTTTGGATTGTCCCCTGGCGGTAAGGGACAACAAAGGATCTCCCAAGGTGATGTCCAAAGCTTAGGTGAGCGCTCCCGCCCGGAAGCGGCCGGTGGGCCTCCGGGACGGCCATGCAGGGTGGCGATGACTGGGCTGTGGGAGAGGTGGGCCCACAGGAACAGTGGGTGCGCCGGGACTGGGACCGGGGGGTATGAGGGTGGGATCTGGGGGCGTTAGGAGGCGGTGACACCGAGCAGCGCCGGGAGCTGGGACATGGGGTGACACGGAGCAGCGCAGGAGCTGGGACATGGGGTGACACGGAGCAGCGCCGGGAGCTGGGACATGGGGTGACACCGAGCAGCGCTAGGAGCTGGGACATGGGGTGACACCGAGCAGCGGGAGGAGCTGGGACATGGGGTGACACCGAGCAGCGGGAGGAGCTGGGACATGGGGTGACACCGAGCAGGCCGGGAGCTGGGACATGGGGTGACACCGAGCAGCGCCGGGAGCTGGGACATGGGGTGACACGGAGCAGCGGGAGGAGCTGGGACATGGGGTGACACCGAGCAGCGGGAGGAGCTGGGACATGGGGTGACACCGAGCAGCGCCCGGAGCGGGGACATGGGGTGACACGGAGCAGCGCCGGGAGCGGGGACATGGGGTGACACGGAGCAGCGCCGGGAGCTGGGACATGGGGTGACACCGAGCAGCGCCAGGAGCTGGGACATGGGGTGACACCGAGCAGCGGGGAGGAGCAGCCGGACCGGAGAGCGCAGGGCACGCCGAGACCCAGCAGCCGCGCGCGGCCGGCACGGGCACCGGGAGCGCGCACGCCGGGCGGGGCACGCCGCCGGCCCCTCCCCCGCCGCCCGGCGCCGCGGCCTCCGGCCCTCGCGGGTCCCGGGAAGACGCCGGAGGAGGCGGAGCGGGGTGCGGAGGAGGCGGGCGTGGGGTGCGTGTGCGGCGGCGCCCGCATGGAGCCCAACGTGCACTTCTGGATGACCGAGCGCCAAGTACGCCGGGCGGGCGCGCCGGGGCGGGCGGGCGGGCGGCGGTCCGGTGACCTTGGGCAGGCCGCGGGGTCGCACGACCCCTCCCACCGCCTCCCCCGGGGGGTCCTAGGGGAACCCTAGCTGTGACCCCCGCGCCGCCTCTGGCCGGCCTGGCCGGGGAGGGTCGCCCTGCAGGTCAGATCGCCCTGCGGAGGAGCCCGGCTGCGCTCGCGGATGTCCGCCCTCTGCAGCCCGGGCTGCAGCTGGGCCCGGGGTGGCCGCCGGGGGAGAGGAGCTGGTCCTCCCGAGCCCCGGCCTCCCAGGCCTCCCCACCTCCGGGGCCCGGGCCGCCGGCGCCGGCCACACAGGCCCCGCCTCCAGGCAGCGGCCGGGCCGCGCTGTCCAATAGCAATAGGACGGGAGTCTCTGGGTCGTTTGAAATTCCCCAGCAGCCAGGTTACAAAGGGCAAAAAGAAACAGCCCAAATGAATTGGAGTAATATATTGCATGTATCCCAGTAGCTACAAAACATCAACATTTCAACGTGTGATCTATATGAAAATTATTAGTGAGATATTTTACATATTTTTTTTAAATCCTCAAACAAGGATATGTCTTATTGATTCTCAGAGAGAGAGAGAGAGAAAGAAGAGAGAAACATTTGTGGGTCTCTGGGAGGGTCCTCACTGGGAATCGAACCTGCAGCCTAAGTAGGCGCCCTGACCCGGAATCGAGCCTGCAGCCTTTTGGTCTGCAGGAAAACCCAACCCAACCAAGCCACTCGCCAGGGTTACATCCTTTTTATGGTCTTGGAAACCCGGTGTATGTTTTATTTTTTAAATATATATTTTATTGATTTTTTTTTTTTTTTTACAGAGAGGAAGGGAGAGGGATAGAGAGTTAGAAACATCGATGAGAGAGAAACATCCATCAGCTGCCTCCTGCATGCCCCTTACTGGGGATGTGCCCGCAACCAAGGTACATGCCCTTGGCCGGAATAGAACCTGAGACTCCGAAGGCTGATGCTCACTCTATCCAGTGAATCAAACTGGTTTCGGCTGGTGTATGTTTTGCATATAAATTACATCTTGATTTTGCGGGGCCACCGAGCCAGGGCTCCATGGCCGCATATGGCTAATTGGACAGCACAGTTCTTTCAGCCATCACCTGAAGGAGGGCCCGGCCTAATTTTTCAGGTGGGGGGGGGTACAGGGAGAAGGGACAGAAGTCCGCGTTGTCCCGGCAGAGCCAGGACTCAAACCCTGTGAAGTCTGGGGGCTTTTTGAAGCAAACCGTCCCTCCTTTCTCCACATGACAGCGTTTAATTCCTCAAGGGCAGCTTGACCCTGGATGGCTCAGAGCACAGGCCGCTGAGTGTTTGCCCCGCTGGGTTCCCTTGAGTACAGTGGGCCGTCTGAGCCTCAGTGTTCTCACCTGCAGGACGGGGATTCCGGCTGCAGGTAGACAATCCCATTAGGTCGCCAGAAATAATGCCAGCTAGCCATTAACGTCTCTGTTGTTCTGCTGTTCACGTCTGGGGTGCTTTTCTTAAGTCTTTTTTTCAGAGATTTGTTCAGTGGACAGAGTTGCTGGATCCTACGAATTTGTTCATTCCCATTGTAAGTATTTTCCTTGTTTTCGGAGCTCATGGCTTTTACTGTTTTATTCTGAACCAGGAAGACTGTGTCCCTCTGGAGAGCGGGTGAAATAGCAATCCGCACAGACCACCATGCTCTTTTGAGTCCTTCCAATGAGCCTGTTAGATGGAAGGGTAGTAAGAGAAAGTGGGCATCCAGTTAACACAACCAAGGTACATGCCCTTGACCAGAATCAAACCCGGGACCTTTCAGTCCACAGGCCGACGCTCTATCCACTGAGCCAAACCGGTCAGGGCAAAGCCTGTGGCTCTTACATCTGTGGATACCTCGGGGCAATGTTAAGCTCATGGCTTGATTTCTTTGTATTCGATTTTAGAGCAAAATAGAGAAGGCGAGGCAACTGCTGCTCACAAATGAAGACGGGTCAGTCCACGACCTGAAGGACAGAAGGGTAGGTGTCGCCGCCTGGCCCGGTCAGGGCGTGGCTGCCGTCGGGGGTCCTGCCCTCAGGAGCTCTGAAAGCTGGTGGAGCTCGGGCATTGAAAACGGGACGCAACGGGGCTTGTGTTTTCATTGTCCTTAGCGCTCCTCATGAACCAGGTTAATATTCGGTGCCGGTAGGAGAAACCAGTAATGAGGAGGAAAAGCCATGGGCTTTCTCCCGTGCAAGGGACGTTGGTGGGGCTTCTCTCTGGTCCATTCCTGGGCCCTGGGGCCCATTCCGGAACTGAGGCGGGTCTTCCGAGGCGGAATCTCTTTCCTGTGCGAGGCCAGCCGTGTTCCGGGCCGGTTCCGTTCCTGCCCAAAGGCTCAGACACGTGAGCGTGTGGGCCCGCGGGCATCATTACCGTGAACGTGTGGGCCCGCGGGCATCAGTGCCGTGAGCGTGTGGGCCCGCGGGCATCAGTGCCCCGAGGCCCCTGTGCACGGCTCCCGGTTCAGCTGGGTTTTTCTGGGAACCTGTTGGGGCCGCTGGGCTCAGAGGCTGGCCCTGTTGCCGGGGACTTAGCTAATGGTGTGCTGTGTCCGGGAGAGGTTAGGTACTGGCCTGAGTCCTCTCCACGGTCAGAGACTTAGGGACTTTCAATGCTTGGGTCGTTGCTGTTTTTCAATTTCAAAAAAAAAATCACTATATATATATATATTAGTGATTTTAGAGAGGGAGGGAGATAGGAACATCAATGAGAGGGAATCACTGATTGGCTGTCCCCTGCATGCCCCTACTGGGGATCTCAAGCCCAAAACCCAGGCGTGTGCCCTGCCCAGGGATCCACTCAGAACCCTCTCGGTGCATGGGTCGATGCTCAACCACTGAACCACATGGGCCGGGCTTGCTCTTTTCTTTACTTGGATTATCTCTTTGGCTGTTGTAAGCTCGTTTTCTGTTTGGTTTGTGCTCTCCCTGTGGTATATAACAGTCCGCCCTCCACTCGGAAAAGGGGAGCAAAGGCAGCATCAGAAACGGACTGGAGAGGTTTGTTTGCTGTCAAGCCACCTTTAAAGTTACTGCTTGTGCCCAGCTGGTGTGGCTCAGTGGTTGAATGTTGGCCCAGGAACCAGGAGGTCGCTGGTTTGATTCCCAGGCTGGGCACATACGAGGGTTGCGAGCTCGATCCCCAGTAGGGATTGTGCAGGAGGCAGCCAATTGATGATTTGTCTCTCATTGATGTTTCTATCTCTCTTTCCCTTTCCCTCCTCTCCCCCCCCCAATCAATAAAAGATCAATAAAAATATATTTTAAAACACACACATACAAACTAAACTAATGCTTGTTTTTTCTCTCTTTAGATCCAAGAAGCATGGAACAGAAGTCTCGTAAGTTTCAGCCCCTCCCTAATGGCTAGCCTCCGAAAGGAACAGAGCCAAGCATCACGCTAACCATTGTGCCTCCCTGTCTGAAGGCCACGGTGCACCCCGACAGCAGCAAGCTGATCCCCACCCCGTTCCGCCCGGCAGGTGAGCCGCGTCCGGGGTCAGGGGGCTGGGCGCAGGCGAGCTCCAAGAGCCACAGAACGCCGCCCGCCTTACTGTGCTTGTTTATTTCTGGAAGGATCTCTGACAGGGAGTCAGAAACCACAGCTTAAAAAGAACGTCTGAGAGGTGTGGGGGGAGCAGGTGTGGGGCCGGGAGTGGTGTCCAGTGCGGGGAGAGCTGGGGTTAGAGGGACGGAACAGGCTTCCCTGCCCGAGCCAGGCTGCTGCCCTCTCAGCACCTCCATGTGTTCACCAACCCACAGCTCTCCAGGCCGCCTGCTAGCGTCTTCATTTTTTTAATGTCTGCTTTTTAAATATATTTTTATTAATTTCAGACAGGAAGGGAGAAAGAAATAGAACTATAAATGATGACATTCTCCCTGCTCAAAATAAAGTTGTTTCTTAACTATACCTGTCTACTAGACTCCTGTAGCAGCCAGGGACACTTGGTCTCATACATAATAATAATAATAATAATAATAATAAAAAGAACTATCAATGATGAGAGAGAATCATTGACCGGCTGCCTCCTGTACTTCCCGCCCCCTGCTTGGGATCGAGCCCACAACTCGGGTATGTGCCCTGACTGGGAATTGAACCATGACCACTGTGCCATGCAGGCTGGGCATCTGTTAGCATTTTTATTTATTTGTTTTTAAAATATATTTTATTGATTTTTTTTTTTTACAGAGAGGTAGGGAAAGAGAGAGTGAGAAACATCGATGAGAGAAACATCGCTCAGCTGCCTCCTGTACACCTCCCACTGGGGATTGGCCACAATCAGAGTACATGACCTTGACCGGAATCGAACCTGGGACCCTTCAGTTTGCAGGCAGGTGGTCTATCCACTGCGTCAAACTGGCTGTTAGTGTTTTAAGTGGAGGCTCTATTAGTTGTCCCGGCAGGTGAAATCATTGGCCCTGGGTGATGAACTCAGTCTCCGGCCCCTCTCCGCTCCCCGGAGAAGGTTAGGGGCGGGGGCAGAAAGGTCCAGCTTTCCCCTCAGGTGGTTGGTTCCCTGGAAACCAGCGCCCAGCCTCGGGGTTTTTCCAAAGTCACCTCTGCCGGACCCTCAGGTGTGGCTGGAGGAAGCGTGTTATGAGTAACCGCAACCTTGACCAAGTTCCTCTCACTTGGGAAATTCCAAGAAGTTTAGGATCTCTGTGCTAGGAACGGGGAAGGAGAGCAGATTCACATTGTGTATTTTTACTATCACTAGAGGCCCAGTGCACAAAATCCGTGCAAGAGTAGGCCTTCCTTCCCCCAGCTGCCGGCACCCGGGACCCGGGCTTCCCTCGCAGCCCTGGCTTCAGCTGGAAGGACGTCCGGAGGGACGTCGGTCTAATTAGCATATTGCGCCTTTGTTATTATAGATACACCACAGGTGTGTTACCTTCCGGGGCAGGGTGCCCGGTGCCGGTTAACACTGCTTACCTTCGGCGAGGCTGGTGGGTGGGAGCCTCCTTAGGCCTTCCTGTACCATGCGGGTTTACGTTTTTGCCACATGCACACGGTGTTCTTATTAAGAAAACAAGAAGTCGTGCCTTCCGGGGGGCTGGAGAAGCAGCGTGGGGAGGGGTGCCCCCTCTGGCCTCTCCGCAGCCGCTGACCCCCTTCTCTTTGCCAGCTTTCCTGCCTTTCACGGCGCCCATGGTGAGTGAGCAGCTCTGTGCTGCCGTGGGAGCGGGGAGGCCCGCTGGGGGGTGAGGAAGGTGCCCACCCCCCCCCCCCAAGCTCCAGCTCCCGCCCCTGCCCGCGACTGCCTGAGGGGTGGGCCTGGGTCCCCGCCTCGGCCCCTGCCTGCTCTTCACGTTCCCTCCTGCCCCGCCCCGCCCCCGCCCCGCTCTCCTGCTGGGCCGCCGGGCCTCTGGGGGGGCCACGGGGTGTCGCAGGCGCCCCTGGCCTCGACCGCCTCCTGTGCACCAAGGAGGAGACCCATGAGTCAAGAGGTGCTTCCTGCCACAGCCCCAGGGATGGTCCTTGACCGTTTCTGCCCTGGCCCTCGCCCTGGCACAGGCCTCCCCTGGGACCTGGAGTCGCCCTCACCAGCCTGCCCAGCGTGGCGCTCACGTGGTGACGGCACAGCTCTGCCACCCTTCCCGCCTCCCCTCGGTGTCCCTGCGGAGAGCATCTCCTCAGCTGCAGGGCTCCGAGGCAGGGCCGCCGGGAGACCCCGTGTCCTCAGTGCCCGGGGGGGACCCATTCGGCATCGCCTGCTCCATGACCGGTGGTGGCCCCCGCATCACGCCGTCCCCTCCTCGTCCCAGCTCCCGGGGCCCTTCTGCATCTCCCCTGGGGAGTTCTTGTCTCCTCCAAGCTCTCGCTCCCCTGAAACACTATCGCTGCTTTTTTCTTTTCTTTCTTTTTTCTTTTAAAGGTATTTCTGTCGCTGGTGCAGGTGAAAAGCCTGAAGTCCATCATTTTGCCTCAGGTACGTACGTAGCAGGTACTTCCATGCCACGGTGACTGAGGTCTGTGCTTAAAGCCAGAATGTGACCTTCGGCCTCTGTCTTCCTGCAGCTGACCTTCTGCACCTACAGCACAGCGTTCAACATCGTCAACGGGAACAAAAGTTTCGTGAGTATCGGAGGGGGTGGGGGTGGGGGGGCGAGGGCTGCAGCCTTGTTCTGCAGCGTTTGGAGTCAGTCTTTGTGTTAATTATCTTTCCTGGGTAAACTGTGCCGTTGGCTAAACATATGCTACTGTTTTCCCCCAGAACCGTGGCCCGTACGAGACCATATTGCTAGGGACAGGGGTGATTGCTTCTACCTTCTTTTTCGGAGTAGGTATTTTGAAATCTGTGTGTGTGTGTGTGTGTGTGTGTGTGTGTGTGTGTGTCTTCACCGGAGGATATTTTTCCATGGATTTTAAAAAAAATATATTTTATTGCCGAAACCGTTTTGGCTCAGTGGATAGAGCGTCGGCCTGCGGACTGAAAGGTCCCAGGTTCGATTCCGGTCAAGGGCATGGACCTTGGTTGCGGGCACATCCCCAGTAGGAGGTGTGCAGGAGGCAGCTGATCGATGATTCTCTCTCATTGATGTTTCTAGCTCTCTATCCCTTTCTCTTCCTCTCTGTAAAAAAAAAATCAATAAAATATATATATTTTTTAAAAATAGAGAGCATTGGCCGAGGTCTGACCAGTGGTAGGAATGAGGTTGATGCTCTCTGCCGTCGAGTATGTCCAGCCAGTCGCTTGTCCCGCGCAGTGACAATTTTTCTCTTGTTTTCTAGATAATCCCTCGCATACTCCTGATGAGGAATGCCGTGAAGAACGCTCTCCTCAGGGAAGCCTTGCCTGCCGCCATCCTCAGTGAGCAGGCGCTGCGGTCCTTGTAGGCTGTGAGCCTTCCTCCGCCTCCGGGGACACCCCGGCCTCGTGGCCACCCTGGGGCTGGTGACAGCCCCCACTGGCAGCTGGCAGGCGCCCCCGGCCCAGGCGAGGTCTTTGGTTTGGGAGGTGACCCTTTCTCTGTAGACACCCCTGTAGCTCTCAGAGGATAGACACAGACCTGGAAACACAAATCGCATCCTAAAGACTCTCCTCTGCCCAGGCCCTCTCTGTGTATTTTTCTTTCTTTTTAAAAAAAAAAATATATATATATATTTTATTGATATTTTACAGAGAGGAAGGAAGAGAGATAGAGAGTTAGAAACATGGATGAGAGAGAAACATCAACCAGCTGCCTCCTGCACACCCCCTACTGGGGATATGCCTGCAACCAGTGTACATGCCCTTGACCGGAATCGAACCCGGGACCTTTCAGTCCGCAGGCCGACGTTCTGTCCACTGAGCCAAACCGGTTTCGACTCCGTGTACTTCTCACTTAGCCCTGACAGCAGGTCACGGGTAGGCAGTGTTGTCCCCATTTACAGAAGAGGAGACGGGGGCCGGGGAGGGTCACAGGAAGGACTGGTGGTCTGACTCCCGGGGGGAGACAGAGACTCGGACCAGCTGTTTTAAGTGTGCCGTCCGGAAGCTCCCTGGCTCACGCTCCAGGTTTGGGTTTGGGGAATCGGCGCCGTGAAGAGTCGGCAGGATGTCGGTGGTAACGTTGGGGACATGGTTATGGAAACCTGGTCAGACCAGCTAAGCGAAAAAGGGGGGCACAGGGAAAGGGGTTTCTCCTGGAATCCCGTTAGGGAGCCAGGCTGGGCTTCCTGGGGTGGGGGTGGGGGGCTGGAGCCTGGTGCTGGGCTGCAGTCAGGATCCAAGACCCAACGGGCCGGCAGACAAGTCCTCGGCCCCCGGAGGCTGTGGAGGCCCGGCCGTAGAGGAAGAGGCTGCCCACCGGAGCAGGTGTCCCCCTGCCCGGCCTGAGGCTCCCCTCTCAGTGGTGATCCCTTCCTTCCTCCACAGCCCAGGTCAGTGCCGTGAGCATTGCCGCATCCCGAAGCTTGGAGCCCGCCCGAGGGATCGAGGTCATGGACAAGGAGGGCAACGTCATAGGCTATTCCAGAAGAGCTGGGACCAAGGTAGGGGACACGAGGGCGCAGTGGCTGCGTGCCTTTGGGTGGGGCATCGAGTCCGTCTCTCCGGGAGGAACTGCATTTGTTTTGCTACGAGTGCCCAACTGGGGTAGAAGAAACCTTGGATGGTCTGCTTTAGAAAGAAAAGGGAGTCTTTTTCCTTCAGAAGACAATGTCTGCCGCTGTGCGTAAGCATGAGCATTCTTGGAGCGTTCCTCTGCCGCCGAGACGCTCCTTTCTTTGGCTAAAGTTTCAGAAAGTGCGTAACCAGCGGTATCTGATGGTAACCGGGCACCCTGCTCGGGTGTCGGGAGCTCGGCCACATGGTCTCCCCGCCCCCGGCCTCGTCTGCCACGCGGGGGCGAGCGGTGCCTGGCGCCACGGTGGCTCCCCACGACCGCTGTCCCCTCTGGCGTGTCCACCCTTGCCCAGGGGACACTGGACACAGGCCGGCCTCACCCCACGGACAGTGACACACCCCATGCTCACGGCCACTCTTCTCTGACGGAAGCGGAGTGGTTTTATTTTTTTTGTTCTGGGAAGTTTATGTTGGGACCCACCCTCCTCGGCTCCCTCTGTGACCGCAGGGAAAAGCATTCTTTTTTTATTTTTATTTTTATTTTTATTTTTATTTTTATTGATTTCTTACAGAGAGGAAGAGAGAGGGAGAGAGAGTCAGAAACATCAATGAGAGAGAGACATCGATCAGCTGCCTCCTGCACCCCCCCACCGGGGACATGCCCGCAACCAAGGTACATGCCCTTGACCGGAATCGAACCTGGGACCTTTCAGTCCGCAGGCTGACGCTCTATCCACTGAGCCAAACCGGTTTCGGCAAAAGCATTCTTTTGGAGCGAGGAGGGAGAACTGCCGTTCGCTCGTCTCCGTCCCGAGTCCCAGGACCCCTGGAGACCGTCTCCCTCCCCGCCCTAAGCCGCTTCCTGTCGCTTCCCGTTAGGCCGTCAGAGACACGACGGTGTCCAGAGTGGTGCTGTTCGGGACGTCGGCTTTTCTTCCGGAAGTCTTCTCGCAGTTTTATAAGAAGTAAGATGCCCGCTCGTCTCCCCCGGGGAGGAGGGAACAGCGTGACCGTCCGAATCCTGACAAACCGTGTCTGATCCGAAGCTGGCGGGCGGGATGGGTAGGGCGTGCTCCGTGGTCTCCCGGCTGAGCACCCCCCATCCCGCCGGGGAGGACCGGCCTGGGATCCAGATGTGCCCGTGCCGGCAGACCGGGACCCGGGCCGGGCCTGTCCATGGCAGACTGGGACCCGGGCCGGGCCTGCCCGCAGTTAGCTCTGTGCCCGTGGCCACGTCCCGGCGTCTGCTGCGGCGTGTCCCCCTCTCCCGGGACCGCGGGCGCCGGGAATCGGCAGGTGTCCCCAGCTCTGATGTGCCGTGAAGGCGGCCCCAAGCCTCTCGCCCTCCTTCATGCCGGCATGGGTCACATTAGCTTCCATGGCCCCGGGTTCGGTAGCCTGTCATCCCATTCGAGAAGTGAGCCACGCCTGTTGGGAGGGGCCCGGGGGGTCAGCGGGCCGGGGGGTGCGGTGTCGGTTCAGACAATGGGGTGTGGGTAGTAGAGCAGCAGCAGCGGCTCGGTGTGGGGACAGCCCTCTCCTCCCGCCTCACATTGGCTGCTTCCTGTCGGTGAGGTCTGTGACTGCCAGCACCTCCGAGGTGCAGCCTCGCAGTGTCCTGATGAGAAAGAGACACACAGCCAACCCCAGGGCGGGGTGTGGGGGGCGGGGGGCGGGGAAGAGGGGGAAGGGAGGCAGGGAATGTCCTTTGCTCAGTTCGCAAGCTCCCGGGAAGGACCCCATCGGCCCACGTGGGGTCCCCTGCTGATGCCGAGCCAGTCCACTCGGTCCAGCGCGGGGAGCTAGGGCGCCCCCGCCAGGCGCGTGTAAGGAGCACTTTTCCAGGAAGCGGCAGCGCCCTGGGCAGTGTGAGCTGCTGCCCCCACACTCAGCCCGGCGGGATGGGCATGGAGGCTCCTGCTCGGTCAGGGTCCCCCTGGACCGCTCTGGCCGGCCTCAGAGCTGGGCTCCGGGGACGCTGGGGCCCTGGGTGCCCATGTGATGTCTGCTGTCTGCTGGGGAGAGACAGTCCTCGTTTCCCGGGGGGCCTGGGGGGCCCAGAGGGACCCTGTGTCATCCCACAGCCACGATAGTATCCACGGCAGAGTGATCCGTGGCTGGCTCACCCCTTTCGTTTTGCCTCGGAATGAACCCAGAGCGCAAAGGGGACAGGGACGTGTCTGAGAGCCCAGTCTGTCCCAACAGAGCCCCCACCGGCCTGGCTCCCAGGAGGGGGTTCCTGGCATCTTCCCACAATGTCTCTCACGCTCTCCAAGGCCAGGGTCAGAGTGTCACGTCCGTGTCGGCAGAACCCCAGGTGGAGGGCACAGGCTCTGGGACCTGACCGCTCACCTGTGAGCTGGGGATTTGGACACATGACCTAACTGGACAGTGGGTCCGTCTCGTGTGTGTGTGTGTGTGTGTGTGTGTGTGTGTGTGTGTGGTGATCAGAGAAGCAAATGCACATCCAGCCTTTCCTCCGGGGCCTGGCACTGCCGCCTCTGAGAGCACCTGTAACCTTCTCTCTGCCAGGACCCAGCTGTTCGTGCGATACCCCCAGTCCTTGTGGACCCTGAAGCTGTCTTGTACTATCTTGGTGATGGGACTGATGGTGCCAGTTTCCTTCAGCATGTTCCCGCAGATACAGCGGGTAAGTGCCCCACTTGACTTCCTCTCAAAAAATAACTTTTTCTTCCCCTCATTAGGGGAGTAAAACAAATTACTTTCCTAAAAAAATCTGCCCACGTTTATAAAAGTATAAAAGAAAATAACTTGATTGACACGTAACCCCGCCTCCCCAGATCCCTTGTGTGGTTTTGATTTTTCTTTTTTTAAATAGATTTTTTATTGATGTCAGAGAGGAAGGGAGAGGGAGAGAGAGATGAACATTAATGATGAGAATCATGGATGGGCTGCCTCCTGCACACCTCCCACCAGGGATGGAGCCTCAACCAGGCATCCCCCTCCCCACCCCGCCCCCGACTGGGAATCCAACCGTGACCCCCTGGTTCATAATTCGATGCTCAACCACTGAGCCACACTGGCCAGACTGGATTCTGTTTTTCTTAACAGTATATCAGAAGCATTTTCAGGGGATGTTAAAAAAAAACAAAACAAAAAAAAAACACCATGACCTTTGAGCTATTTTAAAAGTTTTATCATTCCAGTGGAACACTCTGCAATGGTAGGAATGTCCTGTAAGTGTGGTGTCCAGTACGGTAGCCACTGACCGTGCGTGGCTGTGGAGCCCTTGAAATGTGGCCGGTGTGACTAAGGGACCACGCTGTAATTTAATCAGTATCACACGCGGCTGGTGCCATGGGATGGGCTGTGCAGGTCCGTAGACCAGGACTGGTTATAATTTGTGCTGAGTTGCCTGCCTGTCCCTGAATTCCCAGCTCCTCCAGACTCTGATCCATTTGCTTAAACTCTGAGACTGTCTCTGTCTGTCAGAGAGATGGCTGTGATAGTGTCTCTGTTGCTGGTCCCCAGGACATTGCTGATGCTAGGAGATGTTAGGGATTTCTGGCATTTCCTGGCTGAACATCTCAAATGCCTGTTTCTGTCGCTGAAGTTAAACGTCAGTCATGGCTCAGCGGACAGAGCATCGGCCCTCGGACTGAAGGGTCCTGGGTTTGAGTCCAATCGAGGGCATGTACTCGGATGCAGGCTCAATCCCCGTCTCTGGTTTGGTGCTGGCAACCAATTGATGTTTCTCTCTCTTGTCTCTCCCCTTCCCTCCCACTCTAAGAATCAATGGGAAAATATCCTCAGGTGAGGCTTAACAACAACAATCAGGTATGTCCTCAGAGCATTTACAGGGTGGGACAAAAGTAGGTTGACAGTTGAGTACACCCAGCAGTTTATTCTTCCATTACTATTTATTACTTTATTTCCAGGCGAACAACTGTCAACCTCCTTTTGCCGCACCCTGTATATTTACGGAATGCTTTTATTCACAACCCAAATTCTCTAAGGCTTATATTATCGTTAATTCAGGCAACTTTGCTAGCACATAGCGTACAAGTTCTCAATTATTTAAGATAGTTGCTATCGTCCTACGAAGGTGGTGAGGGACAAGGGATAGAGAGGAGTAGCTTCTCATTAAAAGTGATAAAACAAGGTAAAACCTTTTGAGTGCTCACAGTCCTCTTTTAGGACAGTTTGTTACGAGTGCAATAAAAGCGAACCCTTTGCAAGTAATCCCACCTGATTGCCTCGGCAGTCAGAGGGGATGGATGGTCGGCAGGTTCAGTCACTCACAGCAGCTTTCAAACCTCGTGGGGTTGGCAGATGGTTAATAGGGGAAGCTGAGTGATGAGGACATGAGGGCTTATTGTAGTCTTTCTGCATTTGCTTCTGTTTGACATTTTCCAGAAGGTTTTTAAGAGGTTAGGTTAGCTGAAACCAGTTTAGCTCAGTGGATAGAGCGTAGGTCTGTGGACTGAAAGGTCCCAGGTTCGATTCCAGTCAAGGGCATGCACAATGGTTTCGGGCACATCCCCGGTGGGGGGTGTGCAGGAGGCAGCTGATTGATGATTCTCTCTCATCGATATTTCTGGCTATCCTTTTCCCTTCCTCTCTGAAAAATCAATAAAATATATATATTAAAAAGAAAAGAAATAACTTGTTTTTTTTTAAAAAGAGGTTAGGTTATGTTGTTTGGTTTTTTTGCTCTAAATAGACTTAATTGACAAAAAGTTAGGCTGTGCAATAAATGCTTTCTGAAAATGTCTTTTAAAAAAAACTTGGCTTCTAAAGCAAGAAAAGTTCTTACTATAAATGTTAAGAATTTAACTCTGCTTTTCAGATCCAGTGCAGTCAACTCGAACCGGAAATTCAGTCTGCAACAGAAGAAACAGAACTCTTCTATAACAGAGGGGTGTAGGGTGCGTTCGCTGGATTCCTGCTCCGAAAACCGTCCTCTCGAGGTTTCGGCCCCGTCACTGTGCCGGGCCTCCTGGGAAGCCCCGAGGAGCCTGTGCAGACAGGGTGGCTGCCGGCCACACGTGCCAGCACCCCGTGGAGGCTGCTCCCGCCTGGCCTCCAGCCTGGGTGGGAGCAGAGACGCGGGAGCTGCCCTGTCTGACCCCTCCCCACCGGGACCGCTAGGGGCTGGGTGACGGAGGATTCCGTTGTCTGTCTGTCGGCCTGCGAGAGGGCACTGTGAAATTTCTAATAAACTGGTCTAAGGCTGAGTGTTTGCGAAAAGAGAGGAGGATCTATGGAGCCCAGGGCACAGGGACTAGATGGGTGGCTCACCCCCAGGTAACCATGAACCTCGGGTGAGCTGCCGAAGGCCTCCACACCCGGAGCAATCCGTTTCCCTGCTCAGCCTCCTCTCGTTTTGGACAACTTTAAAGCGTCGCCATCCACCACCAGCTCCTTCCTTTTCTTCCCGGCCAACAACCCTGTCTCCTGCTTCGCAGGAAAAAGCAAGGCTCTTGGCGGCCATGGAACCTGTGGCACCAAACCTGCAGACCCTCCTCCACCGCAGCCACCTCCCTCCTGCACGCAAGGCCAGCAGAGCCTGGTCCCGGGCTGGTCCCTGACTTACTCAGCCCCTCTGCTTCTTCCCAGTGATACTTAAACTGCTGACTCACCTGTCAAACCCCCGCAAGCCAGGTGGGCCCGTGGGTTGGGGCATCGTCCCGTACACCAAAAGGTTGTGGTTTGGGTCCTCAGTCAGGAGGCAGCCAATTGATGTTTCTCGGTCACATCAGTGTCTCTCTCTTCCCCTTCCTTTCAAATCAATAGACATATCCTCAGGTGAGGATAAAAAAATTTTAAAAAAGGCAAAGCCCTCATTCATAGCCAAGCTTTTTCAAATGTCTACCCTCCCAGTTCCCACCCCACCTTCTACTCTGCTGAGACTCGGCCCCGCCCCGCCACACTATCCTGCCACTGCCGGCTGCCCCACCAGGCTTAGGGCTTATTGTGCCCTGGCCATCGGCTCACCCAGCTGCCCCTGCACTTCGGGATGCCCACTCGAGGCCTCCCAATCTCAGGAAGTGGGACCACCCTGTTGCACCAGACAGGATCACTGGCATCACCCTGACTCCCTCCTCCCCCCACTCCCATTCAAGTCATCTCAAGAATGCTCCCTGGCCACTGCTACGGCCAGCCCAGTCCAACAGCACCCCCTGCTGGTGAGACTCGCTATTTCTGCCTGGCTCCCGTCCAGGCTCCAGCTGGCTCTTCTACACCACACCTGCTTAATAGCCTCCAGCGGCTTCTCAGCGCTTCAGGATCAAGTAAATTCCTTCCTTGCAGACTTAAAGAGCGTCTGCCTTACTCATCTCATGCTGCTCCCTTCACTCTGGAGCCACATCCAGCTCCTCAGAGGCCATGTTCTCTGCTCTGGGCTTTCACACCTACTTTCCTCTGCTCTGCACTAACTCCTACGTATGCTTCAGGTCTGACTTGGACTTCAGCCACTCCCTCCAGGAAGCCTTCCAGGATTCCCAGTGCTGAATCCGGTGCCCCTCCTGTGCCCCCAGCACAGTGCCATGGCCTGATTGCAGACCCCCTGCCCCTGTAGACTGTCCCTTGAGAGCAAGAACTGCTGGTGCATCAAGGAAGCCCTAGGGCCGAAACCGGTCTGGCTCAGTGGTAGAGCGTCAGCCTGTGGACTGAAGGGTCTCAGGTTCGATTCCGGTCAAGAGCACGTACCTTGGTTGCAGGCACATCCCCAGTCCAGTAAGGGGGGGAAGGGGAGGGTGCAGGAGGCAGCTGACCAATGTTTCTCACCGATGTTTCTAACTATCTCCCTTCCTCTCTATAAAAAGTCAATAAAATATATTTTTAAAAAGGAAGCCAGTGCACCATGCAGAGTAGGTACCCGAACATTTGCATCCTGGAGGAATGTTTCCAACACACCCTGCCCAGATCATCAAAGTGCGTATCTGGCTTTCAGTTTTCCCTGGACCAGAATGATGTTTATCACCTAATTTGATAAAAAGTGTTTCACAACAGCCTAATAGGATCAAATTAGTCAAACTGACCTACCAGATGTCTCAGTACAGCCCCAAGCTCACACTACACAAAAGAACAAAATATACAAGGCTCCAGGTGAAGGTTCCCTCTCTAGGGAAGAGTGGAAGGTGAGGGCAGGGACATGCGGGCTGGAGGAAAGGCGCCTGGACCCTCTTCACTTTCAGAGACGTCTTTTAGTAACCCCAGCACACCTGCTCGTGGAAGGTTTTGCTTTTTGTGGAGGGGAGAATTCGAGAAAGGGCACCATTTTTCATCTACCTAAATATGGTTGAGTATCAAAATATTTCCATTTTATTTCTGCATCACACATTTGCAATTGTAACAACTTCGATCATTAGCTAACGCAGTAATACAAAAATTAGGGAGAAAAAGATGTTAGTATTCATTTTCATAAAGTGCAGAACTAATTTTAAATTGTTTGCCTTAGTAAACAAAACTCGCTTCAGGTCCACCCTGACCCACGGAGGAAGAGAAGGGTTATTTTAAACTTTTTACTTAAGTGAAAGATCCCATAAAGACAAGATTTTCTGCAAACATTTTTTCTGGGTAAGATTCCCAAGGATAACAGTTCTGACTGTAAAATAACCTCTCAGTTCATGTGAATACATACAATAACCTAACAAGTACTTAACCTGGGCCTCCTATGACGAGAAAGGTACACCTGTCTTTCCTATGTGACCGCGTCACCTTTACCGGCGTTCTAAAAGACCTCTGGTTCTGGCCCCTGCAGGCAGTCAATTCTTACACTCGCTCGCCAATTGTGTCCAGTTGCTAGTCCGGTTACACAGGCATTTATACTCAAAATGGGCTGCTCGTTTTGCTCTGCCATTAAGGACTGGCGTCTCTCAAAGGAACATTGCTAGCAACAGGTTAACTGAAGATCACTGGTGGCTTCCGTGTGCCAAATGCTTACCTCTGACACAGTATAAATACGGGTTATTCAAGTTGTCTACTCAAGTATAAAATCTATGCAAAAGCCTCAGAAAATAGGTAAAATGTTCAAAGGCCAAGAAAAAAATGTTTTTCTTTTACAAGAAAGTGCACCTGCAGGGTCTTTTGAATGATCTCGGACGGTCCTGCAGAAAGCTTAGTAGTTGGCTCAGAAAGTAGGGTTCCTCGTGAGGAATTAAAGTTCTTCCCAGAAGAATACAAAGCAAAATTCCAGGCAGCTTTCTGAAAATAAATCATTGGTTTGTGGCGACACAATGAGACAAACTAGAACTTATCAGCCCAAAGGCTTTCGGACCTGCGGTGACTTACATGAGAACGCAACAGAACTTTTTTCTCCTATGCCAGCACATGACGCTGTTTCATAACTTATTTGTGGCAGTTACAGCGCTTGGTCCAACATGGATAACAGGCGGGAAACTGATCAGACAAGAGAAAATCGTAAGTTTTTCCTATGTTTCAGTGCTTTTCAGGTCAAATCTCAAGACTTCCAAATAAATCATTAAAATATAGCATTTTCTGTGTTATGTTCAGTATTTTACAGAGTTAGTGGGTAACCGCGTCCTCAGGGAGACCACTCGGGCAGTCAGATTCTCAGCATCTGCTCGGCGGCAGCCAGGTGGAAAAGGAAGTTTTCCGTCGCCGGGGGGAACCGTCTCTGCTTTAGGGCCTCCAGGTTGAGAACACGCTTTCCGCCGTCGCCCGAAACTTCTGAAAACGGTGCCAAGTTGGTGAAGATTTCCTTTGTTTTTAGGGAAATGTCCTTTAATGAAAACAGGAAAATATGCAGTATGTTAGCACTGGAAAATAGGAGAAGTTTGTTGCATTTTAACAAACCCTCCCCAGCATCTGCCCACTGGTCTCTCCAGCCACATCCGCTGTCACTGCACAGCGGAAGCAGCAGTGCTGCGGGCCAGGACTGGGTGGAGTAAGCCGCCGGGTAACAAGTTACCTGTATAACTTGGCTGTCCGATTTCTCTGGATCTTCTGCAGACTGAACTATTAGATGACCAATCTCTTTGTGCAGTTTGCCCATTGTCATGGCCTCTGGTGAGATTAAGAATATGTTGTGTGAATATTTACTAGAAGTTTAAATAAAAAAATAGCCCTGGCCGGTTTGGCTCAATGGACAGAGCGTTGGACGGCAGACCAAGGGATCCCGGGTTCGATTCTGGTCAAGGGCAAGTACTTTGGTTGCAGGCTCCTCCCCGGCCTGGGTCTTGGCCGGGACTAATGCAGGAGGCAACCAATCGATGTGTGTCTCTCACATCGATGTTTCAGTATTTCCCTCTCTCTTCCACTCTCTCTAAAAATCAGTGGGAAAATATTGGTGTGTGAGGATTAAAAAATAATAAATAATCATGCCATCTATCTGAAAATCTGAAAGATCAAACAGAGGGAATTTTCAAAAAGCAACTGACACGGAGCTATTTGAGATCTTGCTCCCAGGTATGTTGTCAGTTTAGTTCAAATAAAAATCTTATAAAAAAAACAACCAAAAAAAAGCAGCTGCGCCCCCCCCCCCCCCCCCCCGCATTTCCTTCTTGTTGCTAAATACACGCTGGGAGGTAAAAGGCATAATCATGATTTATACACTTTGTGTCCACAATAAAAACACACCAATACCAAAACTAATTTCCCCTCCAGACCTACCTGGTGAAGATTTTTGTTTTTCTCTAGACAGCACCGAGCGCAAGTTTAAGCCCAGAGCCTACCCTTCCTGCCCAGGCCTCAGTGAGGAATGCACGTTCATCTCTCTGGCAGGAGTACTGTGGAAGCCGCGCTCCTGGCAGACCCGAGCCCTCAGCGTGGCGGCCCTTACAGCGAGTGGAGAAAACCACTCAGCTGCATTACTTACAGGCAGAGCTCCTCTCTGCAGCAAGGACAGTAACACGTTTGTTTGTCACCCCCAAGGGACAAACGTGAATGTGCTGCCGGGATGAGCCCATTTTACAGACTCAGAGCAACTCAGGGCAGCCAGGGGATGGCGCCCTTTCACAATGTGAGCGGCCGGCCACAGCTATGTAGTTGTCTATCGCTTTTGCTTTACAACAGGTAGTATTGCCTAAAGATGATTTTATATTTAAATTTTTTCACCATGAGCATGCATTATGTTTGCAATTTTAAAACAAATGAAAGAAAAGTAGTTCTGGTTCTATCTAACAAAGTCCCTCATCAGCCAGCACTCAGCAATTCCCACTTTCAGGAGAAAGATATATAAATGACCACAGAAAAGCTGTTCCAGGAATTCCCATCTATAACCGACACCTCACAAGTGCCTGGGCACATACACAGTTAACTCAACCTTTACCATTTACGTAGCTATAATTTGGGACAATTTCCCTTTGAAATGACACTAGAACACCTCTTCTTGATCGTAGCTCCAAGAACACTTTCATGTCCTCGGCTTACTGAGACAGCCTTCAGATTTCCAGAGGATCACAGCCAACCCTTGTGCAGTGACCAATGTCTCCACGTTCTTTAATAATGCTTCCTCAGGAGGCGCGGCCTGTTTCCTCTCCCTTAAGTAGGCCTCAACTTACTGGCTTGCTTCTGACAGACAGACTGTGGAGGAAGCGATGTGTGACTTCTGAGACGAGGACATAGGGCACTGCGGTCTCCGCTCTGTCTCTTGGGGGAGGCCCACGTGCGAGGGCGCCTGCCACAGCCATGTGTGTGAGCCGGGAAGTGCAGCCTCTGCCCCAGCTGAGCCTTCAGGTAACTGAGCCCTAGCACTATGTGTTTTGTGTGTGTGTGTGTGTGTGTGTGTGTGTGTGTGTGTATGTTTTTAATGATCTCATTCCAATTTTATCCTGGCACTATGTTGATGGAAAACTCATGAGAGCCCTTGAGCCAAACCTCCCCGTTAAGTCAGTCCTGAATTCCCGTCCCACCAAAACCGTGAGGTAAATATTTGTTGTTTTGAATCACTAAGTTTAGAAGGAATTTGTTATACTGCAATAGATAATATACCTTGTTTAAATATGAAGTGGAGAAACAGATGAAGACTATCTTATTAACATACACTGTGCAACATGAGCATCGAGGATTATTACTAACACTAGAGGCCCGGCGCACCCATTTGTGCACCAGTGGGGTCCCTAGGCCTGGCCTACACCCTCTTGCAATCTGGGACCCCTCAGGGGATGTCAGACTGTCAGTTTCAGCCTGATCCCCGAAGGCCAGGATGAGGGACGACTGGTGTACAAATCCATGCACTGGGCTTCTAGTATGTATATAAAATCTTTGGTTAATCTCTTCCCCACTCTCCTTTTCACTCTGAGATTCATCAGTCTGTTCTATGTTTGTTTCCATGCCTATGCATTGAGCGTCTGCCCCGCTGGTGGTCAGTGTGCATCATAGCTACCAGTTGAATGGTCACTTAGGCTTTTATATAGATAGATAGATAGATAGATTGATTGATTGATAGACTGATAGATGGCTATGCCTATAAGAATAAATGCTGTGTTCTAGACACACAAAAATCCCTCCAGCAGGTAAGCAGACCCTCAAATACTGGTTTTAGAGATTGGTCTAAAAAAAATACAACTGCTTGGTTTACAACTTGTATCAACAACAGAACAGAAAACTAACCTTTCGCATGTGGGGCAATGGTAATCTCACTGTCTGCCAGATTCACAAACACGTCGTACAGGTCTGATCTATTGCTCACCTCTGAGTCTACAAATCCGGCGATGTAACCTGTGTTAGAGAAGGAATATGAAGAAATCACATTGTGAACACACCAAGAGAATTTAGTCTAAAAAGCTAACCAGCTGCTTCTCCTCACTGCTTTACTTACTCAGGGCGCATTCGCTGTGCCCTGTGGCATTTATTAAGACTACGTTATTGTCAATTGCCTGAAGAAACGCACATAACTCAATGTTCCAAAGCCAGACTTCAGTGTCAATGAAGGAGAATGAAGGAAAACATTTACTTTTCAGTTGTTGCTTTTGGGGCAAAAATGACACATGAGGCAGAAAATAGCAAGGATGCTTTTGATCAGCATTCCCCTGTAGGTCCTTGTCTTCAAGATGTCATAGCCAAACACTCAGGTTTCTTGGGGACAGTGGGTGGAAAATATCATCATCATCTTTAACCAATTTCAGAACTGACACATAAGTGCTATGGGAATCAGGGAAACTCTAGAATTAGCAGACTTTTGGAATTGGGAGTGAACAATTCCCAGACTTCTCACATTTCTTTAAAAATACGGTTTTATTGATTTTTGAGAGAGAGGAAGGGAGAGGACAAGAGATAGGAACATTGATGAGAGAGCAATATCAATTGGCTGCCTCCTGCATGCCCCCTCCTGGGTATCAAGCCATCAACCTGGGCACGTGCCTGACTGGGGATGGAACCAGTGAACTCTTGTTGCCTGGGACGATGCTCAACCAACTGAGCCACACCAGCCGGGCATACATGTTTTAATAACTTTATTATTTTCTTTAAGGAAAACATATAACAAGGCAAGGCTCATATTATAAATCACTGATAAGAAAACTTTAAGACTTGACAAATTAAAAATAAGTTGTATTTTGATGATGGCTGCATAACAAGGGGGATGACTGAATGCCACTGCACCGCACACGTAAAACTGGTTAAGATGAGCCCGTTCAGTGGGGCTTGTCCGTTGAGCATCATCCTGTACACCCAAGTGTTTCAGCATCGATCCTGGATCCCCGGTCCAGGTGTGTGGAAGGCAGTAGGTCCGTGTCCTCTCCCATTTTCTCTCTCAAATCCCCCTGCCCATTCCCTCTATGGAGTCAATAAACATATCCTCGGGTAAGAATTTTTAAAAAGTAAAAATAATAATAATATGAGAAATTTGTGTTACATGTATTTTACCCAATTTTTTTCTAAATTAATGGGGTGGGGAAGGATTGGTTCCATTTGCCAAAGAAATAGTAACTGATCAGTACTCTCCTCAGGAATACATACACACACACACACACACACACACACACACACACACACCTGGGCACAGCTGCAGGGCCTCCAGCTCATCGGCGTCCAGGTGCACGTACGAGTGGAGAACGGTCCAGTCCTGGCGATGCCACACCAGCGCAGGCAGGGTCCTGGGGAATCAAAGTGAGAGCGTAAATGGCTGCTGGCCTGCACCTGAGACTCCGCCTGCCCCTTCCCTCTTCTTGGGGGAGGAACTGGGTATTAGAGGCAGAGGGGAGAGCCGGCCCTAAATGGGCCAACGGCCCCAGGCTTTAAACAGCAATGGTGTCAGATTAGCTACAAAAAGCTCAAGATGGAGTTTCAAAAGAAACCTGGTGAAGAGAAATGCTCCAATGGTTTTCCTCCAGACACACTACGCCATAGACTGCCACGGAGAGGGAGTCTCAGAGCTGAGGGTACAGTCTAAAGAGGGCTCTATCCTGGGTAGATAGACTTGGTGGAATCCTATTTCCGCTTCATTAGCCAGAAAACGGAGATTTAGAAAATGTAGAAACTTCACCCGACTGAAAAGAAGTAAAAAATGGTGGGCCTTGAAAATTACTTCAGGTTTTCTCACTGCGTAGAATATAGTCAAACACTGCTGCAGTTTAATATTTTACACTCTGTTCTCCCTGCGTGATCTACAATAATAATCTGCGTTGTGTTAGTATTTACTGCTGTGTTGCTGACAATCACCTGAAAGAGAAGTTGGGGTGCTTCACCGGGCTGGAAAAGTTTAGCTCCATCAGAAAGCAGGTCTAATGAAGCAAGTTTGCTCTACATCTATAAAAGGCTAAGTTGACTCGAGAATGCATGATACATATAAAGGTCTCACTGGCGCCAATCGCACACATATTTTCAATCTGTCATTGTCGATCGTGAATTTGGTTGACACTTCGATTACAGAGAAAGGGCGAATAGTAATATTAAAATATTTCTTCTAATTAATTGCCTTTCAATGTGCATGAATCCATGCACCAGGCCTCTAGTTTATTATAAAAATGTGGTAAAACCAAAGAATGTGGTAAAAACCAATCAGAAAAAACAACTTACTAAACAGGAGTTAGGAAACTATGACCCACAGGTAGTTCCTGTCTTTTCACATAAAGTTTTATTGAAACACCCATGCTCATTTACTTACATAGTACTGTCTACAGCTGCTTTTATGCCACCCATGACAGTTAAGTAGTTGGGGCAGAGACCATAAGGCCTACAAGCCTAAAACATTTCCCCTCTGGCAAAGAAAAATTTGTAAACTCCCTGCTCTAAAATATTCATATTTCTAAAATTAAAGAAGAATCTGTCCAAATTCAATGACCTTGAATTGCTAAATAAATCTAAACTGGGTCATAAGACCAAAATGGTACTTCCGCCCCAGCCAACATATTCTATTTTTACCAAATGCACAACACAACAGAGCGTACACTAACACACAGTGACCTCAACTACCCCCCAACATCTGCGCTGTTTAATGATTAGAGAGAGTACCTGGTAAACTCCTGGACAGCTTCTATTTTGGGGTGATAGACGACAATTCTTTTCTTCAGCATCAGTGCTGTGTGTAAGATAACTGTTTCCATTCCAAACTGAGATACAATGTCTTAAAACAAAAGAAATTTTAGTTTTACTACATTAAATATTACATAAGAAAATAAGGTTTTTATTGGGAAGAACCCTTATCATATGAATTCAAAATTATTTTCAACCCAGAGAATAAATTTCGGTAAATGCGGTAAGTACAGAAGTGTCTTATCTGGTGGAAGGGCATTTCAATCCATACATGAGCTCCCCAGGGGGGTGTCACAGCTACCCACACCTGTCCCCCAAGGGACTCTATGCTGCACACCTACATAAAGCCAGACTCACAGGAAAGTGGAGTAATGGTATAAAGGGAACCAGTGCTGTCATAAAAACGCTTTTTTTTTTTTGCGGGGGGGGGGGGGGGGAGAGGGGGTCAATCCTCACCCAAGGACATTTTATTCCATTGCTTTACAGAGAGAGTGGAAGGAAGGGAGAGGGAAAGAAAAACAGTGATGTGAGAGAGACACATCAATTGGTTGCATCCCACACATCCTCCCTGACTGGGAAGCAAACCCACAACCCAGACATGTGCCCTTGTCTGGCAATTGAACCCTCAACTCTTTGGTTCCAGTGCTGATGCTCTAACCACTGAGCACACACCAGTCAGGGCAAACTCATTTTAAAAAATATTCACTGACCAGCCCCTCCCTCTCACATCATTGCTTAAGTCCTTGTGAGATAGCGGGACGACACCTGGCCCCTCTCCCGGGATGCTGAGAAACCAGACAGCACAGCGGCTCTAGCAGCGAAGACAGGCAGGTGCTGTGGGAGGACAGGAGGAAAGGCTGGCATTGCCCAGGACTCCCCTCTCCTCCTTTCTCAGGCCCGGAAGGCTGGCTTCAGGCCTGGGTGTCCCTGCCATTGTGGCTTCCAGGCAGAGGACAAAGGCAGGAGCGGGCGAGAAGCCTGGGGCCAGGCCTAGAGCAGAAGTTGCTGCTCCGAGGAGAGCGCTTCTATTTTAAAGGTCAGAATCAGCACACATTCTAAAACAGGAACGGTACGGAGCTTAGCATGGCCTGTGCAAGGATGACATGCAAATTCATGAAGCGTTTTCCATATTTAAAAACAAAGCCAGAATCCTGCCCTGGCCAGTGTGGCTAAAGGTTGAGTGTTGTCCCATGCACGGAAGGGTCACAGGCTTGATCCCAAGGAGGGGGCATGCAGGAGGCAGCCGACTGATTTTTTAAAAAAAATATATTTTATTGACTTTTTACAGAGAGGAAGGAAGAGGGATAGAGAGCTAGAAACATCGATGAGAGAGAAACATTGACCAGCTGCCTCTTGCACACCCCCTACTGTGAATGTGCCCACAACCAAGGTACATGCCCTTGACCGGAATCGAACCTGGGACCTTTCAGTCCACAGACCGATGCTCTACCACTGAGCCAAACCAGCCCCAACCCGATTGATGTTTTGCTCTCACATAGATGTTTCTCTTTCTCTTCCTTCCACTCTCTCTAAAAAGAAACACACACACACACACACACACACACACAGAAACAAAATTCAAGTAAAACAGTAAAAGTCAGAATCTTTGGAAAGGAACTCCACGAAAGTCTGCCTTCCTACGACAGAATTTCAATCACATGAGGAAACGGAGAGGCTGACGGGCTGTCCTGTGGGGAAATAGTGCTAGGCGGACAATCTACGGGGAAAAGGTGGAAAACCGGAGTCATGGGGGACGGTGCTGGCTGGGGCTCCGTGTGGCCGGAGAAGAAGTCTGGGCGGTCTGTCTTCTTACCTTTGACGGAGCCGGCGAGGTAGGCCTTCCGGGCGTCAAAGTCCTTGCTGAGGAAGGAGCCGTTCTCTTCACTCTGGCACATCCCCTTGGTGAGGACGGCGATGTAGCTCTCCATCATTCTCACCGGGCTCCCGTGCTTCAGGTACATCCTGGGAGAAAGGACGAACGGCCGCCAGGCCTTTATTTCACACGAGCCGCGGGGAGAAACGCACCGAGACTAGTTTCTAAAGCGCCGAAACCAACTTGCTTATACACCCCGAGTGCCGACTCTGTTCCTGGCAAGTGATAGTTCTAAAATTTAATTTGCAGAGGTCTTTATAAAAAAGCATCACCTGCTTGCCAAAACCGGTTTGGCTCAGTGGTAGAGCGTCGGTCTGTGGACCTAAAGGTCCCGGGTTCGATTCCGGTCAAGGGCATGTACCTTGGCTGCGGGCACATCCCCGGTAGGGGGCATGCAAGAGGCAGCTGGTCGACGTTTCTCTCTCATCGACGTTTCTAGCTCTCTATCCCTCTCCCTTCCTCTCTGTAAAATATCAATAAAATATATATATATATTTTAAAAGCATCTCAGTTCTCTGAAGCTGCGCCCTCCTCACGTCTGGGGACACCCGCTCCCGCCCCCCAGGGCAGAACACACAGCCTCGGGCCTCGTTCTGCTCGGGAACACGGTGCGCTCACCTCCTGCTCTGTCTACCCGCACTCACAGCTGGCGTGTTAGTCATAACAACTCTGCCTTCCTGCGTGGATTCCTCTGACAAGAAAGGAGGTTTACGCAGCGTTCCCAGAGAAAGCAGTAATTAGTTGTAAAACCTGTATTTAATAGCAGAGTCCCCGAGATAACTAGATTTAGATCATTAAGAAATCAAACTCCTTTGAGTTTTCGGTGACAAATGCACACTGGATACATTCATCAAGCTACATCTTCCAGAAAATGCTGACAGGAAACTGGCTCCGTTTATAGCTCGCCTGTGAAAACGATCCCTCCCCCGGAAACCTCTGCCCGTGAGTAACCAAATCTCAATTTTGCTTGGAAAGCAGGGCTGGGTGTGCTTGGGCCTTTAGCAGCTGGCAGAGCAAATTGGGAAGGAAATAAAGCCAACGTTTAAGTGAGATCACTTGAGAATGATACTTATTATAGATGAAGTTTCATTAAGATAATGAAAAAGAGCTTTAACTGTTTATCCAATTTTGTCAGTCATCCGTGTTTTTCTATTTTCTTCAATGTGTAATATGAGAAAATAAAAGGTACAGAACAATGACTATGGCAAGCTATCATATATAACACAGAGTCACGCCATGAACGCATCCACCTGCTTAGCTCCAGTTGGATATAAACAAAGCAGGCCGAAACCGGTTTGGCCAGCGGCTAGAGCGTCAGCCTGCAGACTGAAGGGTCCCAGGTTCAATTCCGGTCAAGGGCATGTACCTTGGTTGCAGGCACATCCCCAGTGGGGGGTGTGCAAGAGGCAGCTGATCGATGACTCATCGATGTTTCTAAATCTCTATCTCCCTTCCTCTCTGTAAAAAATCAATAAAATATATAAAAAAAAAAAAAAAAAAAAAAGCAGGCCAGGAGCTGCCCCGAGAAAGTGGGGGAAGAGGGGTGTCAGGAGTTTTCAATGTAGACCCTCCAGCACTGTTGTTTTTTTTTTTTTTTTAACTCTGTGCTTATAGGACCACCCAAAATACACCAAACCCAAAACCACACCATCGCATCATAAAATGGAAACAACAGACAGAAAGGAAAAGAGAGCCTAAGAAAGGGAGGCCAGGTGACTTCCTCCACGACAAGCCTGGGGAAGGAATGAGACTGCGCAGAGGGGGGAATCCCCCAAAACCACTCCACAGGAAAAACTCAAGCACAACCCATGTTCCAATGGAGCCACAAGCGGTCACACGTGGCTCAGACCACGGACTATGAGTGTGCCGGGTTCTCTACCACAGCCATTGGCGGGAGGGGCCAGAAGAGGAAGGGGTTCGTGCCAGCTGACCTGGATCCCATAGAGGGAATGAGCCCTGAACCCCATGTGGCCTCCATGCTGCATCCTGGAGAAGGACGGCCTGCCTGCTTCTCTCAGCAGCACGACATGGTAACCTCTCCATTGTAAAAACATGTCTCACCACTAGGTATACTAGCACATCTGAAACTAACAGATTGCATGTCAACAGTTATTAAAAAATGTATTTAAAAGTGTTTATCTATGTGCATGTGCATGCAAACACATGCATTACATGCATTAATGGAGAGAATGTGTGTGCATGCATGCACTTGAGTACACTGGTGTGTGCACATGTAAGGGTAAGCAGGACAGTTCACTAAGAGGCAGGAGCAGAGGAGAGGGCTGGCAATAGCTCTGCACAGTAGCAGAAGACAATCCAGATCTGACCAGGCCGTGGCACACCGAAGCTGAGGAACCGCTGTGCGTCCTGGAACTCAGTGAAGTGACCTAATCCCGCCTCCATCAACTGAAATGGGAATCCAATGTTTGTTCAAAACACCTTTACAGTGTCTTTAGTTCACAGCTGCTGCAGTGTCTCTCCTAACAATAATAATCTCTTTTTGTACCGCATTAGCAGACAACTGTTGATATTCCAGTGAGCCATGCACCTGGAATTTATCTTTATCTTTCTTAGCATAGCTGGCTGCAAAAACAGGAAAACCTCATTTTGCCAAAATACAACCTAACTGAAACCCTTAGGTTATGAGAAGGTATTCTTACGCTGTGCCGTGCATATGCACATAAAAATGGCAAAAAAGAAACCATTCATCAGGCTTATAGTGGGAAAAACAAAACTCGCCTCATTCACACCAAGGAAAAAAAGTAAATTGATGCATCTTAGAGAAGTTTTTTCAACAACTAGGATCAAACTAAAGAAGTCTACTTGAATCACAATTAACCAATTAGTGAGTTTGTCAGCTCATTATTCCAGCTAAGAGACGTTTTCCGATGCTTTAGCATAATTCAGAATGCTCATTAACTTTCCCCAAAAGGACTCCCACACACAGACCTTGCCACATACAAAGCAGCCTACCACTTAATTTATCTGTCCTGTTTAGGAACATTCTAGATTGGAAAGGAGTAGAAATAACAGACCAAAAATGGCGAGTGACTCCAAACACCCAGGAACCACAACAGTTGTGCAAACTGCTTCTCCCCCCCTACCATTCTCCCAAACGAGAGGAGAGAGGAGCAGTATCACTGGAGCCAAAGAGCAACTTCCCCTCTATAAAAGTCTTTGACGGGCCAGGGAAGATTAAGTTGGGGAGACCAAGGGGAAGTCAACTTCCTCAGGGTAGAAATCTGCCCTGATACTAAGATCTCCATTTTTGTATATTAGTATTTAACAGTTTTCATACAGACCTACACAATATCCTAGTGAAGGCGGCATATTTCTCTGGGTTAAAATCTTTGGCGGTCAGAACAATAGAAAAATGAGTCACCTGTCCAAAAGAAACAAAAAAAAAAAGGTACACTTTTTAAAGACACTTCAATAGAATTAATTTTTATCACTATATTTTAACAACCTCTTGTACAAGATATACCAGCATAGAAAGGAAAAGACCAGAATGTTTTCACTTGCTTCTTTATACTCTTATATGTATATCCACACATATAAAAAGGTACATACACATATATATTGCATTTCCTACATGAGAATGCAATACTTTGCCAGTGCTTTTTGAAAACAAAAATATTTCAAATATCAAAAATGTGCATTTTTATTTTAAACACCTTAACATCATCAAAATAGAACTGGAATGCTAAAACAGACCTACCAATTTAGCAACTATTTTTCATTAATGAAATAGAAGGATGGGGGACAACAAAAATATATCTCAGTAAAATGCTTATAGTAAAAATTACACCATTCCAGAAATAGTTAATTCTCTGTAAGTTGCTATATAATCTAAAGGGCACTGTTATAATATCTTTCATTTATTTATATGCCTCATTTATTATAATTATAAATTCGATAATCATTATACCTATTATTCTCATTAATGAGAAAAAATGTAGAACTTTACAAAAGCAAAGCATTTAAGAAATACATTTTAAAAACCATATTTTGAAGGGTAAAATTTCAAAATCTTGCTATATTTCAAATCTAGAAAAATAGATTTGAAATTGCTGTTGATATAATTTGACAGTCTGCAGGGTAAAACTTAATAAGTATACCTGAGAATACATCAAGACTTCACAGCAAGAACTTAATAAACATAAACCAAAGATTTTATAACATGTGGAAAACCACCTTTTTGCAAATTTACATTTTGTATTTATGAATTTCTATTTTGTCTTAAACCTCTACCAGTTTTGAAATTATTGCCTTAAAACTGTTATTTTAAATGTAATTCCTTACATTTAAACTGGTATCTTGGACATGCTTCATACAGTCTGGTCACTGGCTATAAAGACAGCCTCCAGCCGAGGCCGGTTTGGCTCAATGGATAGAGCGTTGGCTTGCGGACTGAAAGGTCCCGGGTTCGATTCCGGTCAGGGGCATGTGCCTTGGTTGCGGGCACATCCCCGGTAGGGGGTGTGCAAGAGGCAGCTGATCAATGTCTCTCTCATCGATGTTTTTAACTCTGTATCCCTCTCTCCTTCCTCTCTATAAAAAATCAAAAAAAAAAAAAAAAGACAGCCTCCACTCAGGACCATGCCAGGAGCTCAGCACTTCTCCCCACTATTAGTTTCTCTGAAAAAACCTGCTGGTTGTGTGGACGCTCACAGGGACCACATAGTGGTTTTCAATGTCACACTGAGCCTGTCCATGTCAAATGACGCAACAAAAACTGGCTGAATACTTGAGTTTCCTTAATTACCCTTTCCTTAATTTCTATTTTTAATATAGCCTTAACCAGCCACAAAGGAATAAAAAAATATTTTCTTAACTATGTCAAGGATAATAATATCCTCTAAAATAGTTTCAAAAAATATATTTTATTGATTTTTTACAGAAAGGAAGAGAGAGGGATAGAGAGTTAGAAACATCGATGAGAGAGAGTCATCGATCAGCTGCCTCTTGCACACCCCGCTACTGGGGATGTGTCTGCAACCAAGGTACATGCCCTTGACCGGAATCAAACCTGGGACCCTTTAGATTGCAGGCTGACGATTTATCCACTGAGCCAAACCAGTCCCGGCTAAAATAGTTTTTAATGATGGAAAAAATACTTCTATTCAGGGATTACTTTGAAAATACTTGTACTTATTTCTATTCTATCAGCGTATAACCCGAACAAGGCTTCACCGCACCAACCACAGGGTCAGTTAAGTAATAAACACCAACAAATATTCATAGCATAAATGAGAGTGAAACATGAAAGAGAACATTTGCAGTGATCATAGGTAGCCCTAGCCGGTTTGTCTCAGTAGATAGAGCGTCAGCCTGAAGATTGAAAGGTCTCAGGTTCAATTCTGGCCAAGGGCACATGCCCCGGATGTGGGCTACATTCCCCTATAGCGGGTGTGCAGGAGGCAGCCAATCAATGATTCCCTCTCATCACTGATGCTTCTCTCTCTCTCCCTCTCCCTTCTTCTCTGAAATCAATAAAAATACATTACAAAAAAAAGGAAAATCATATTTAATGTTTTGCACAAGCGCACTGTGAGTAATAAAATATAAGCTAAAAAGAGTTACTAAAATAATCTTATACCACTTTAAATATTTTTGTTTTGTTTTTTACCTTCTTGCAGTCATACCTTTTTCAAAACTGAAGAATCTGGAACTTCAACTGTTGTGATATAAAACCACGTTCTTCTGTACTGACCGAAGACAAAGGGATGGAGGAGTCTGTTCTCATCTGTCAGGCAGCATTTCCTCAGCAGCAGATTCCTTAAGGTAGCTGTGGTGGAAGGATAACACCACACCCACAGAACTTCTCCGTTTGTGTCCTTTTCTACGGTGGAAAGATGGTCACTGTGAGAATGTCAAACAGCAGCAAGGAAGTGAATTGATTGGTTACTCGAAGCACCTGGTGGAATCACGTTTAACATCCTATTTCACAAAGCAACCCGGAACTGGCGGGGCCCCACTTCCCACCGGCCGCTACTGCTCAATTACCCAGCTCTCCTGACCTTGGAATTCTAGGCTGCCGGAGTAAATCATGTTACCTACTGATTGTGCAAATTCCATGTCTAAAACTTTAATTTCATCATCAAAGTAAACAGCTCAATAACAAGAGGAGCAATCTACTAATAAATTTTAGAGAAATTTACTGCACATATAGCACCAAGAATCTAGATTTTGATCTACAGCAGTGGTTCTTAATCTTCCTAATGCTGAAACCCTTTAATACAGTTCCTCATGTTGTGGTGAACATCAACCATAAAATTATTTTCTTTCTTCTTCTTCTTCTTTTTTTTTTTTTTTTTACAGAGAGGAAAAGAGAGGGATAGAGAGCTAGAAACATCAATGAGAGAGAAACATCAACCAGCTGCCCCCTGCACACTCCCCATTGGGGATGTGACCGAAACCAAGGTACACGCCCCTGACCGGAATCGAACCCAGTACCCTTGAGTCAGCAGGCCGATGCTCTACCCACTGAGCCAAACCGGTTTCGGCCATAAAATTATTTTCGTTGCTACTTCATAACTTTAATTTTGCAACTGTTAATGAATCGTAATGTAAATATCTGTGTTTTCCGATGGTCTTAGGTGACCCTGCTAGCGGTTCTCAACCTGTGGGTAACTGCTGTAGAGCCTAAAACCCCGAAAACAAGTATTTACATTACGATTCATAACAGTAGCAAAATTACAGTTATGATGTAGCAACAAAAATAATTTTATGACTGGGGGTCACAACACGAGGAACTGTATTAAAGGGTCGCGGCATTAGGAAGGTTGGGAACCACTGATCTACAGACTTAAAGTACTTATTATGGAAAATATCAAGTATATAAAAAAGCAGAGAGAATAATAAAATTCCCCCATCTTCATCACTCATCTCTCAGCTTCCACAATTACCAACATCTGGCCCTCCTTGCTTCACAAGGGGGGGGAGGAGTGTTTTCCTTTCCGTTATTCTGAAGCAGATCCCTTTATTCTTCCAGTCAACACAAAATTAACAAAGCCTGCTGAACTGAAAATGACTAAGTCGTCTTTTTCTCCGCTGTTACCAAATGAAGTCAGAGTTTAACTCAACCTTACTTCAGGCAGGACTGAGAGGCCGAAGTTACTTAGGTTTGCTCTGAAGCAGTTTTAAAATCACACTTAAGAAATGTTCAGCAGAAACCGGTTTGGCTCAGTGGATAGAGCATCGGCCTGCAGACTGAAGGGTTCTGGGTTCGATTCCGGTCAGGGGCATGTGCCTTGGTTGCGGGTGTATCCCCAGTGGGGGGTGTGCAAGAGGCAGCTGATCGATGTTTCTAACTTTCTGTCCCTCTCTCTTAAAAAAAATCAATATATATTTTAAAAAATGTTCAGATGGGTATGAGATTTATCGGGATGATCACTTAGTCAGTTACATAATGTCTAATCACTGAGGTGTACCCTTAAAACGAATATAATATTGTATGTCAACTGTAATTAAAAAATTAAAAATGATTTAATTTTTTAAAAGGTGTGACTACAAGAAGCCATTTCCAGAGAAATGTACTTCTTGGAGGCACTGAAAAGTCATCAGCACATTTCGCCCGTTTTCCCTTCAATCATCCTTGTACACACCGGGGAAGCGGTGTTTAGGGGTTTGTAGAAATCTCTTTCCAAAGGACATGGCACCTAGGGAGCCGACACACGTTCCTTCCCGCAACCCCGCGCTCGCCGTCGCCTATCAAATGAATGGTTCCTGGGAAGCCCAACCCCGAAACGCGGGGGCCGGGCCGCTCCGAGATCCCGACGGACTTCCTCACCCATTGATTCCTCCGAACCGGCGGGTCCCACCCCCGAGACACGGCGTGCACCAGCCGCGTCTCCTACGATGGAGTTGGGGCTCTGGGACAAGACGGCAAGTGTCCTAACCCTGGTCCCGCCACTTCCTGGGGTGCCTCGGTGGACACCCCGCAAAGTGCGCACCAAACAGGACCCGCAGCCCCGGCAGCCCGAGGGGGCGTCACACGGAGACGATCCAGGCGTAAAACGCCGCGCCCGGGGCCGGTGGTGGCCCCGCGTCCCCGGTCGCTGGGTCACATGACCCGGGCCAGCCGGGCGCGGGCGGGCCGTCCGGCCGGGCGTCCGCACCTCGGAGGGCCCCGGGCCCGGCCGCGCCCCCGCCTGGGAGCGGCGCTCGGCCCAGCCGGGGTCCCGCCGGCACAGCGGCCCCCTCGCAGCCGAGGGAGCTCGGTCACCTTCCCCGTCCGGCTCGTCGGCGGCCCGGAACGTCCAAGGGCTCCCCTCCCTGGGCCCAGGAGGCCCGAAGGGTCGCTCCGCCCCGCCGCCCGAGCCGGGAGGGCCCCAAGGGCGGAAGGACCCACGGCCGCGGGTCGAACCCAGCGCCGACAAGGCCTGGCCGCGCCACCCCCCCCCTGCCCCCACCCCCGCCCAGGCCCCACAGGAAGGGGGTCGCGCCCTCCCACCGCAGGGGGCGGGAGGAGGGGCCGCCCCAGGCCCAGGCAGAGGCGGAACTGGGGTGCGGGCCTGGGGGCAGGGCGCCTGCGTGCTCACCGATCAGCCCGACTCCGAGCATCAGCTGAGTGTCCGCCGCCCCATCCGCAGCCATCTTCCGCCGCCGCCGCTGCCGCCGCCGCCGCAGCGCGCCGCTCCCGACTCCCCGCTCGCAGGCCCCGCCCTCTCTTCCAGGGCCCGCCTTCCCATTGGCCACACCCGCAGGCTGAGGCTCCGCCCCTCCTCCGTGGCCCGCCTACCCATTGGCCCCACCAGCAGACTGAGGCTCCGCCCCTCCTCCGTGGCCCGCCTACCTATTGGCCCCACCCGCACGCTGAAGCTCCGCCCCTCCTCCAGACCCCGCCCCATCCCGGGAGGCCGAGTCCCCGCCCCACTTGTCCGGACTTCCTCCTGCCCCTCCATTCACCTTCAGTCCTCGGTTCTCCACGCTCGGGAGCCTCCCTCAGGCTCCGCAGCTTCCCACAGTTTATCTAACCCAGATGTTTACCCGCCTTCCCTCTGTTAACGAAAAAAAACCATTGAAACCTGTAAAGAATTTTTGTGAGTTTATTTGAGCCAAACTGTCGACAATTGCCGGGAAGCAGAACCTCAACGGATTGAGATAATGCTCCAGAGAATGGCGGGTTACATTTCTGTATTTAGACATTGCAATCAAAGGAGGGACATAGGTGGGTTACATGAAATTCATTGGTGATGGAGTAAGGAGGCGGGAGAAAGCAAGCCGGTGGGAAAGCCCTGGGATTGGATAAAAAGTAAAATGATGGACGCTTACTTAGGTGAGTGCAGGAACAATTAACATGATAACGAAGGAATTTGAGGCATCTGTCCTGGCGCCCACCACATTTGGTTGTACCCCAGGGGCTCCAGAGAAAAGGGAAGTTACAGGTTACTCAGGCATCTCACAGATAGGTTATCTTAGAGGCAGGAAGGCAGATGGGCTCAGTAAAGATCAAGCTGATCTTTGGGAAACATTGGCCTAGAAAATGACTGCCCACTATAACCTGTTGGAAGTAAGATATTTAATTTTCAAACCATCCTTTGTGGTTACTTCAGGTCTCTCAGTCTGCAAGACTGCCACGCAGGCCTTCCCTGAGCTCATCAGG